>CM061229.1:116345589-116987708 GCA_030844895.1 Ambrosia x helenae | reverse complement strand
AGTGAAGATATTCCTGTTGTCCGTGATTTTCCCGATGTATTTCCTGAAGACTTACCTGGTCTCCCGCCTTATCGTCAGGTCGAATTTGGTATCGAACTTGCTCCAGGTGCGGCCCCTATTGCCCGAGCCCCATATCGGCTTGCACCTCCCGAGATGCAGGAGTTATCAAACCAGTTGCAGGAGCTGTTAGAGAAGGGTTTCATTCGACCTAGTTCCCCGTGGGGAGCCCTATTTTATTTGTCAAGAAGAAGGACGGAAGCCTACGGATGTGTATCGACTACCGGGAATTGAACAAGGTTACCATCAAGAATCGTTATCCTCTTCCTCGCATCGATGACTTATTCGACCAGCTTCAGGGTTCTAGTTTCTATTCGAAGATTGATCTGAGGTCGGGGTACCATCAGTTGAGGGTTCAAGAAGCTGACATTCCGAAGACCGCCTTTCGAACTCGCTATGGGCCATTTTGAATTCCTGGTCATGCCTTTTTGTCTCACCAATGCACCTGCCATTTTTATGGATCTGATGAACTGTGTTTGTAAGCCTTATCTTGATAAGTTCGTGATTGATTGTCTTCATTGATGATATCCTAGTCTATTCCAAGAACGAGGTGGACCACCAGGAACACTTGCGTCTTGTTTTGGAACTCCTGAGGCGGGAACAGTTGTACGCCAAGTTTTCTAAGTGTAGCTTCTGGTTGCGTGAAGTCCAGTTCCTTGGTCATGTAGTTAATGAGAAAGGAATTCACGTTGGACCCAGCTAAGATTGAAGCCATTAAAGACTGGGAAGCACCAAAGACGCCATCTGAGGTGCGGCAATTCCTAGGCCTCGCAGGTTATTATCGTCGTTTTATCGAGGGATTTTCGAAGATCGCTCAACCCCTCACCTCGCTTACCCAGAAGGACAGGAAGTTCGACTGGGGTGATTCGCAGGAGTCGGCCTTCCAGATGTTAAAGGCGAAAACTCTGTTCTGCTCCTATCTTGTCCTTGCCTGAGGGCACGGACGATTTTATGGTTTATTGTGACGCTTCTATCCGGGGTCTCGGTTGTGTACTGATGCAGCGCGAGAAGGTAATCGCCTATGCTTCTCGTCAGCTCAAGGTTCATGAGAAAAAACTACCCCACCCATGATCTGGAAATGGGGTGCGGTGGTCTTTGCTTTAAAGATTTGGAGGCATTACTTGTACGGTACCAAATGCACTATTTACACCGATCACAAGAGCCTCCAGCATATCTTTGATCAGAAGGTGTTGAATATAAGACAGCGTCGCTGGGTCGAGCTTCTTAATGATTACGAGTGCGCTATTAAATACCATCCTGGCAAGGCGAATGTGGTCGCAGACGCCTTGAGCAGGAAGGAAACGGCTAAACCTCGTCGTGTTCGAGCTCTTCAGCTCACTATCCATTCCGGCTTACCTGATCGAATCCGTTCAGCGCAGCAAGAAGCTTTGAAGGAGGAACCTTAAACCTTAAAGCTGAAACCATGCATGGTGCTGATAGCCACCTTGAACTCAGGTCCGATGGGTTACACTATTTCGCTGAACGTATTTGGGTTCCTTTATTTGGGGGCTTGCGGGAGCTCGTTCTTGATGAAGCTCACAAGTCCCGGTACTCTATTCACCATGGCTCCGATAAGATGTATCAAGACCTAAAGATACTTTATTGGTGGCCGAACATGAAGGCGGACGTGGCTTCGTACGTGAGCAAGTGCTTGACCTGTGCCAAGGTCAAGGTTGAGTATCAAAAGCCATCCGGCCTTCTGCAACAGCCTGAAATTCCCGAGTGGAAGTGGGAGCGGATTACGATGGACTTTGTGACCAAACTCCCGAAATCGCCCAGTGGTTGTAACATGATCTGGGTAATTGTCGATAGGTTGACAAAGTCTGCGCACTTCCTCGCTATCAAAGATACCGATGGCCTCGAGCGTCTGGCACGGTTATATCTCAAGGAAGTGGTCTCTCGGCACGGGGTGCCTGTCTCTATTATTTCTGATCGTGATCCTCGGTTCGCCTCTAATTCTGGAAATCCTTGCATAAGGCTCTGGGTACTCAGCTAGACATGAGCACAGCGTATCATCCGCAAACTGACGGTCAAAGTGAGCGGACAATCCAAACGCTAGAAGACATGCTTCGGGCATGTGTGATCGATTTTGGCAAGGGGTGGGAGAGTCATCTACCGTTGGTGGAATTCTCCTACAACAACAGTTACCATTCTAGCATCAAGGCAGCTCCGTTCGAGGCTCTTTACGGGCGGAAATGTCGGTTCCTCTTTGTTGGGCCGAGGTGGGTGAGAGTCAACTCACCGGCCCGGAACTTGTGTACGAAACTTCCGAGAAGATCGTACAAATCCGTAACCGCTTGGCAGCAGCTCGGGATCGTCAAAAGAGCTATGCCGATCGTCGTCGCAAGCCTTTGGAGTTTGAGGTTGGCGACAGGGTTTTGTTGAAGGTATCTCCGTGGAAGGGCGTTATACGTTTTGGGAAAGCGGGCAAATTGAATCCTCGGTATGTGGGACCGTTCGCAATTCTGGAACGGATGGACCGGTAGCATACAGGCTGATCTGCCGGCTGAACTCAGTAATGTTCATAAGTCTTCCATGTCTCTAATCTGAAGAAGTGTTTGGTGGATGAATCTTTGGTTGTTCCTCTCGAGGAGATCAAGGTGGACGATCGTCTGCGTATTGTGGAGGAACGGTTGAAATTCTCGACTATAAAATCGTTAGCCTTCGTGTGATACCCCGAAAATTCAGGTTCTCACTTTAACTAAACTCTAGTTACATTTCCTTGCATTATACTTAACTAGGGTTAGTTAGATAAGACATACGTGCATGGTTGTGAGTCAATGTGTGATTGCATGATTAGTGAACCTCGGACGTTGGTGAAAAATAAACTTATGTGAAAACCATACGTGATTATGTGAACCTAGACCGAACACGTTAATAGAAATCATTAAAAGTGGAGCATGAGGTTGATTAGGGTCTTAATGCATGGGGTTACACTTGTTACGGTCCGAAATAACGAAAACGTCGAAGGATACGCGTCGGGAGACGAAACGAGAAAAGAGCGGCCACCCGGACCTGTGAGCGGCCGCTCACAGGCACCGAGCGGGCCGCTCGAAGCGACCTGACGGGTCTAAACCGCCTCAAACTTATATTTAAGCATCCTAAACTCCCATGCAACCCCCATACTCAACCCTAATCGCGCCCTTACTGCCCCACACGAATATTTCACTCAAACAACCTCTGCTAAGGCTCAAGATCATCAATTGGGAGGCTCCAAGGCGCGCGATTGATCGATTGGGAGAGCTAAGGGTATATTTTACGATTTCTTATGCTTCTATCTTGTGTTTTCATTAATAAAAATCATATAATAAGTTTGTCCAGGTCTGAATGAGTTTATAAAACATTAAAGCATGAATCTTTTTGAAGATTAAATGGATTAAACATACTCATAAACGCTTAGTAACATCGTAGGATACTTGTTGCGCAAGTAATTGGTGTTTTGATTCTTAAAGCTTTGATCTTGACATGTTTAATCATAGAATCTGATGAAATAGGTATTAGGAATGTTTTGTGTTGATGATTGATGAATGTTAATAGTTTTTGTGCACACGGTAGGCGATTAAAGTATGATTTAGGCGAAACTAAAATCTGGACAGAATGGTTAGTCAAATTTGTAGGAGCTGTAACACGGCTCTAACATAATAATTTTAGTGTTTTCTTGGCATGGTTAGGTCACACCTGGTCTTAGCTTTTCATAATGGGTAAAATAATGTGTTTTGGACGTCCGTCGGATGAGTCGTTTTTGGAATTTTAATTGATTAGGGGTCATATCAGATTTTCGGATTTGTAAATTGGGCTAACTTTAAATGGTCATAACTTGAGATTTACAAGGAGTTAGGTTATGAAATTTTTACAGTAGGTCAATACTGGAAAAATAGAGCTTTTCCAAGTGGATTCATCTCGTTTAGATGAATACACAATTTTTAGAATTTTCCTACTAAACTGACCTGTTGAGGAAATTTTCTGAATACTGCTGTGTTGTACGAATTTTTATAATTTTTGTGTTTGGAATTAAGACAAAACAAAAATAGGTATTGCCAAGTGAATCCCAAAGAAAATTCAGTAAAAATTTGGGAGGATAACTCACTTGTTTACTATTTTAAATAAATTCGTTTTGATGGCGCACAATCTGTCCTGAAAACACAGATTGTGTATTATGTGATTATGTGATTACTTGAGGTCTTAGGTGATCTAAAATTGACATATAACGGAAGAACACATGTTTACGACACATACGGGCTGTAGAAACTAATTATAACCAACTCATTCACCAACGAGTCCTTAGGGTTTACTATTGCATGTAGAATCACTAGGCGTCGCATACACACTTTTGAATATTTAAAACGCCTTGGACAAACGAGTTATATGTGTGTGATGATGTTACGCCTATACTCACGTAGTGACACTGTTATTAGGGTGTCGGTAGCGTATAATACTTGCTGTTCGGATTCTTTGCTTACGCGATAAGGTGAGTTTCACTACTTTTTCTCAAAGCATGCGTCTCGGGTTGAGACTACATTGGTAACGTTTTCTAGTCTGTATTGAGACAACTTTCTTTTACACATCCCGGGTTTGGGGTGCATGGTTCACGTGGTGAATCTATTTTTACTAATTCATATATATGTCCTTGATGAACTAAACCAAACACATCTTTTAAGTCCTTCAAAATACCGAATCAATTGCCGGTTGGGCAAACGGGTTAATTAGTTGATAGCGCTATTAGGTCTAACAAACCTCACATCGTGCTGGGAGCACGGATGTGAACTATTAGCTTCAAACATAATCATTGTCGATGGACAATGATGCAAGGCATCTTTATCCCGGTTATGGGAACTTGTTCATTAGTAGTTCGGTATTCGCCGGTTTTAGTTATCACGAGTGGGCTAGCTACCCCTGACATTTGAATTAGCTATTGTTTACAGGGTCTGAGGGACCAACGTTGTACACTTGACTTTTGGGGTTTTGAGAACCTACGTTATTATTTACATCGCTTACTTATATAGTGAACTCACCGACTTTATGTTGACACATTTTAGCATGCTTTGCAGGTCCTTAGGTACGGAGCACGATTTAGGGCATGCATCATTTGTGTCTTGGGTTATGGATATTTATTATTTCGTACTTATTAACTTTGGTTTTGGGCGCGTTGTCTTGCGCAGACTTTTGCAAATGTTTTACTTTGTTTACGCTTCCGCATTACTTTAAATTGCTTGGTTAAACTTTGAAACTTTTTCTTAAAAACGAACTAAATGGTTTGGGCATTTAGAGTCGTTCATGATACTTATGGCTATGGGTCCTGGTTTGTCATGCACCTCGCGGTTAAAACTCCGCAGTGGAAATTTGAGGTTGTGACAGATTGGTATCAGAGCCATTGGTTATAGTGAACTAGGAATTGCATTGCATTCTAGACTATAATCATTATAGCATAAGTATTAGTACACTCATCGTCTTCAGTGCACGCTTATTATTCTCGACTTCGAACACTAACCTAACATATTGCAGGTAATTATGGTTAACCCCGCTCACCGAAATTACTCTTACCGTGCTCATGACGGGCAACGACGCCCCATGTATGACCCTTATGAGGCCCCATCTTCGTCACTCGAGCCGAGTGAAGCCACTAACCGTTGGCGTTGGTTCACGGACATCTTGCACTCGTGGGTCGTAAGTTATGGGGTGCCAGCTGCAGTACCTCCCATTGTGGACTCGTGGGAAAGGACACTTGCAGGAATGGTGAGGCATGTACACACTGAGTTGGATAATGCTTACACTGGTATTAAGGAGTTCCAGTTCTGGAGAAGAAATGCTGACGAGACATTGACACATGTGGCGGGACAGATTGACTACTTACTCAGCGAACTAAGGAAAGTTAAGAAAGAGGCTGAGGAAGCAAAACAGGATGCTACTGCTACCAAACAAGAGTTGGCGCGTACTCGAGAGGAGTTAGCCATGGTTCGCAACCAGCTTATGGAAGCTTTGGAACCAATTGGGGAAGAGGACCCCGAGGAGGAACCCATGGAGGATGAATTTGATGATTTGGGAGCGGCACTTGATGCAGCTCTTATAGAAGAGGAAGAGGAGGAAGAACCTGAGGAGTTACCAGAGGAAAGTGAGGATGAAGGATCAGTCATCTCTACGGACGACGATTGATTTTATTATTTATTTAGTTATTTATTTTGTTCCTAGTATATTATGACTTCTATTTAATCTCGTGTGACTGGGTGATCTTTTGGATTGTTTTAGAACGTTGGTATTTTATTATTGATTTAACTTTTATTTTAATATTTATACTGTGCGCGATTTACTAGTACACTGTGATGTACAAACGATTGTATTCTCATGGGTATAGTATATTTGTAGAACTACGATGGCGGGAAGAGGTCATGGACGTGGACACATCAACCTAACACAAGCTGAGCTGACTGCACTTGTCAACGACAGGGTGGTTGCAGCCCTCGCAGCTATCCAAGCTGGTAACACTAATTCGTCTTATTTTACTCCTTCTACGAGCTCCAGCGTTAAACTCTATTACTCATATGACTCCCGTGTTTGCACGTAGGTCAACCTCCACACCACCCTCCAGCCTGCACCTACAAAACCTTCATGGACTGCAAGCCTCAAAACTTTGGGGGATCTGAAGGTGCAGTTGGACTACTTAGGTGGTTCGAAAGGGTGGAGTCATGCTTTGCTATGTGCAACTGTCCACCAGCTGACCGGGTCAAATATGCCGCTGGTACACTTGAGAACGCGGCGTTATCTTGGTGGAACTCTCAGAAGCAAATACTGGGTGTGGATGTGGCAAATGCTACGCCTTGGGATGCTTTCAAGGAGATGATGAGGGAGGAGTACTGCCCTCGGGATGAAATCCAGAAACTGGAAACTGAGTACCTGAATCTGAAAATGGTGGGGTCGTATATTGAAGCCTACACCACTAGGTCACATGAGCTAGCCACTATGTGCCCTAACTACTCAACCCCGCTCTACAAGCGAATTGAACTGTACATCAAGGGTTTGGTGCCGCAGATCAAGGGCATGGTTACTGCTGCCAACTTCAACAATCTTCAGCAGGTGATTCGTATGGCACACCAACTGACTGACCAGAAAGTAGAGGAGGGACTACTGCCCCCTCGAGGTGCTTCATCCTCTGGCACTAATGATAATAAGAGAAAGTGGGAGAGTGCGTCTGGCAAACCCCGGGTAATGGTAATCAACAGCAGCAGCACCCGAACAAGAAACACGACAACCACAACAACAACAACAACAACCGTACTCAGACTCAAGGTGGTTATCACGGAAATCGGCCAAGTGCGCCAAGTGCAACTATCACCACTTTGGGCCATGTAACAGGATTAAGTGTGATCGTTGTGGTAAGCTGGGGCATGTGCAGAAAGACTGTAGAGTCAACCTTCAGGGTAACCCACCCCGCAGGGTCAGCAACAGAAGGGTGGAAGGGCGTGTTACCAGTGTGGTAGCGAGAACCATTTTAAAAAGAATTGTCCCCAGCTGAACGGTAATGGAAACAATGGAGGAAATAATAACACCAACACTGGTAATAACAACAACAACAACGGAAACAACTATGGGGCGCGTGGTAGAGCATTCGTGATTGGCTCTGGGGAAGCGAGGAATGATAACAACGTCGTGACGGGTACGTGTTCCTTGAACGACACTCTCGCTTCTGTTTTATATGATACTGGTGCAGACTATAGTTTTGTGTCATCAAAACTTAGCAGACAACTAGGGATAGTTCCTACATTACTCGAGACCCCGTACTCTATAGAACTAGCTGATGGGAAGCCTGTTGAGGTAACCCACATTCTTCGTGACTGTAGGCTCGAACTAGATGGACATTTGTTTGCCATCGACCTTTTACCTATCACCCTAGGAAGCTTCGATCTTGTGGTTGGCATGGACTGGTTGTCCAAGCACCACGCCGAAATTCTCTGCAAGGAGAAAGTTGTTCGTATCCCCTCCCCAGTGGGGAACTATTGTCTGTCCAGGGTGATCGCGGTGGTGCCATGGTGGGCATCATCTCTTACTTGAAGGCCCAGAAGTGCATACGGAAGGGCTATCCAGCCATATTGGCTAACATTTCTGACACTCGAGCCGAAGTCGAAACAAAAATCGAGGACATCCCGGTGGTCCGAGACTTTCCAGATGTATTCCCAGAGGAGCTGCCAGGACTTCCACCGGTTCGCCAAGTGGAGTTCCAAATTGACCTTGCACCAGGCGCCGCCCCAGTTGCGCGTGCACCATACCGCCTTGCACCAGGCGAACTTCAAGAACTATCTACCCAACTCCAAGAGCTATTGGATAGGGGTTTCATCCGACCTAGCTCGTCACCGTGGGGAGCCCCAGTCTTATTCGTGAAGAAGAAGGATGGGAGTTTCCGTATGTGCATCGATTACCGGGAATTAAATAAGGTGACAATTAAAAATCGCTACCCTTTACCTCGCATAGATGATCTATTCGACCAACTTCAGGGGTCGAGTTTCTATTCCAAGATTGACTTAAGGTCGGGGTATCACCAACTGAGAGTCCGAGAGGAGGATGTGCCAAAGACAGCTTTTCGAACTCGTTATGGGCACTATGAATTTTTGGTAATGCCCTTCGGGCTGACCAATGCACCAGCTGTGTTCATGGACCTCATGAACCGGGTGTGCAAACCCTATCTAGACAAATTTGTCATAGTGTTCATAGACGATATTCTGATCTATTCCAAGAGTAGGGAAGAGCACGAGCAACACCTACGACTGATCTTGGAACTTCTGAAAAGTGAGCAGCTATATGCAAAATTCTCCAAGTGCGACTTCTGGATTCGTGAGGTCCAATTCTTGGGTCATGTGGTGAACGAGGCAGGAATACAGGTCGATCCCGCTAAGATTGATGCGATTAAAAGATGGGAGGCCCCTAAGACTCCCACGGAGGTTCGACAATTCCTTGGCCTTGCAGGTTATTATCGCAGATTCATTCAGGGATTCTCAAAAATCGCTCAACCCCTCACTGCTTTGACACAGAAGGGGATTATCTACAAGTGGGAAGATGCCCAAGAAGCTGCTTTTCAATTACTAAAGACTAAACTTTGCAGTGCTCCAATATTATCACTACCTGAGGGTACGGAGGACTTTGTGGTGTACTGTGATGCATCTATCCAAGGGCTAGGGTGTGTTTTGATGCAACGCGAGAAGGTGATCGCTTATGCTTCACGACAACTAAAAGTTCACGAGAAGAATTATCCCACTCACGACTTGGAACTGGGAGCGGTTGTCTTCGCTCTCAAAATTTGGAGACACTACCTCTACGGAACGAAGTGCACAATCTTCACAGATCATAAGAGTCTTCAGCACATATTTGATCAGAAGGTCCTAAACATACGACAACGACGATGGGTCGAACTCTTGAATGATTATGACTGTGCTATCAAGTACCATCCAGGGAAAGCTAACGTAGTAGCTGATGCCCTGAGCCATAAGGAAACGAAACCCAAACGTGTGCGGGCCTTACAACTTACCATACACTCTATTCTGCCTGATAAAATACGTGAAGCCCAAGGCGAGGCCTTGAAAAAGGAAAACATCGGGTTGGAAACATTGCATGGTGCTGACAAACACCTGGAACTGAAGTCGGATGGGCTTCAGTACTTTATGGATCGAGTCTGGATTCCACGTTCAGGGGATCTTAGACAACTAGTGCTCGATGAGGCTCACACATCTCGTTATTCGGTACATCCCGGTTCGGACAAAATGTATCAGGACCTCAAAACTCTCTACTGGTGGCCAAACATGAAAGCAGAGATAGCCACTTATGTTAGTAAGTGCTTGACTTGTGCGAAGGTTAAGATTGAATATCAGAAACCTTCAGGCCTACTTCAGCAACCAGAGATACCGATGTGGAAATGGGATGGGATTTCCATGGACTTCATTACGAAGCTTCCGGAAACAACAGCGGGCCATAACATGATTTGGGTTATCGTGGACCGCTTAACCAAATCGGCCCACTTCCTGGCAATAAAAGAAACGGACTCGTTAGAGAAGCTGGCGAACCTATATATCAAGGAGATAGTCTCTAGGCATGGAGTGCCTACTTCCATTATATCTGATCGCGATGGGCGATTCACTTCTCGATTCTGGACTACTCTCCAAGATGCTCTAGGTACTCGTCTCGATATGAGCACAGCCTATCACCCACAGACGGATGGACAAAGTGAACGTACCATCCAAACATTAGAGGATCTGCTACGAGCATGCGTGGTGGACTTTGGTAATAACTGGGACAAGCACTTGCCCTTAATCGAGTTCTCTTACAACAATAGTTACCACACCTCGATTCAGTGTGCGCCTTTTAAGGCACTTTATGGCCGCAAGTGTAGGTCTCCTATCTGTTGGACTGAGGTTGGGGATAGCCAACTAACAGGTCCCGAACTCGTGCACGAAACCTCTGAGAAGATAGTGCAAATCAGAAACAGAATGGCTGCTGCTCGTGATCGACAGAAAAGCTACGCGGACAAACGTAGAAAACCTTTGGAGTTCCAGGTTGGGGACAAAGTTTTGTTAAAGGTGTCACCTTGGAAAGGAGTGATACGCTTTGGGAAACGAGGGAAGTTGAATCCCCGTTATGTTGGACCCTTCGAGATTGTTAAAAGGATTGGTCCGGTAGCTTATCAGCTGAATTTACCAGACGAACTCAGTGGAGTGCATAATGTATTCCACGTCTCAAACTTGAAGAAATGCTTATCCGATACGACACTGGTAGTACCGCTGGAGGAGATCCAGGTAGACGACCAGTTACGGTTCGTGGAAGAACCAGTGGAGATTCTTGAGCAGGGCATCAAGAAACTCAGGCAAAGCACTATACCTATCGTGAAGGTACGGTGGAATTCCCGTCTAGGACCGGAATACACGTGGGAGCGCAGAGATCAGATGCGGCTCAAATATCCACACCTCTTTTCTGAACCTGAACCTGTGCATAGATCAAATGCCGAACATAAAGCAGCTCGCTCAAAGTGAATTTCGGGGCGAAATTCCTTTCAACTTGGGGATGATGTGACATCCGGAAACCAAGCATACATTTTTAGCTGGCTTTACTGTTTACTTGCTGAATTTCGGGACGAAATTCTTTTCAACTTGGGGATGATGTGATACCCCGAAAATTCAGGTTCTCACTTTAACTAAACTCTAGTTGCATTTCCTTGCATTATACTTAACTAGGGTTAGTTAGATAAGACATACGTGCATGGTTGTGAGTCAATGTGTGATTGCATGATTAGTGAACCTCGGACGTTGGTGAAAAATAAACTTATGTGAAAACCATACGTGATTATGTGAACCTAGACCGAACACGTTAATAGAAATCATTAAAAGTGGAGCATGAGGTTGATTAGGGTCTTAATGCATGGGGTTACACTTGTTACGGTCCGAAATAACGAAAACGTCGAAGGATAACGCGTCGGGAGACGAAACGAGAAAAGAGCGCGCCACCCGGACCTGTGAGCGGCCGCTCACAGGCACCGAGCGGCCGCTCGAAGCGACCTGACGGGTCTAAACCGCCTCAAACTTATATTTAAGCATCCTAAACTCCCATGCAACCCCCATACTCAACCCTAATCGCGCCCTTACTGCCCCACACGAATATTTCACTCAAACAACCTCTGCTAAGGCTCAAGATCATCAATTGGGAGGCTCCAAGGCGCGCGATTGATCGATTGGGAGAGCTAAGGGTATATTTTACGATTTCTTATGCTTCTATCTTGTGTTTTCATTAATAAAAATCATATAATAAGTTTGTCCAGGTCTGAATGAGTTTATAAAACATTAAAGCATGAATCTTTTTGAAGATTAAATGGATTAAACATACTCATAAACGCTTAGTAACATCGTAGGATACTTGTTGCGCAAGTAATTGGTGTTTTGATTCTTAAAGCTTTGATCTTGACATGTTTAATCATAGAATCTGATGAAATAGGTATTAGGAATGTTTTGTGTTGATGATTGATGAATGTTAATAGTTTTTGTGCACACGGTAGGCGATTAAAGTATGATTTAGGCGAAACTAAAATCTGGACAGAATGGTTAGTCAAATTTGTAGGAGCTGTAACACGGCTCTAACATAATAATTTTAGTGTTTTCTTGGCATGGTTAGGTCACACCTGGTCTTAGCTTTTCATAATGGGTAAAATAATGTGTTTTGGACGTCGGATGAGTCGTTTTTGGAATTTTAATTGATTAGGGGTCATATCAGATTTTCGGATTTGTAAATTGGGCTAACTTTAAATGGTCATCACTTGAGATTTACAAGGAGTTAGGTTATGAAATTTTTACAGTAGGTCAATACTGGAAAAATAGAGCTTTTCCAAGTGGATTCATCTCGTTTGGATGAATACACAATTTTTAAGAATTTTCCTACTAAACTGACCTGTTGAGGAAATTTTCTGAATACTGCTGTGTTGTACGAATTTTTATAATTTTTGTGTTTGGAATTAAGACAAAACAAAAATAGGTATTGCCAAGTGAATCCCAAAGAAAATTCAGTAAAAATTTGGGAGGATAACTCACTGGTTTACTATTTTAAATAAATTCGTTTTGATGGCGCACAATCTGTCCTGAAAACACAGATTGTGTATTATGTGATTATGTGATTACTTGAGGTCTTAGGTGATCTAAAATTGACATATAACGGAAGAACACATGTTTACGACACATACGGGCTGTAGAAACTAATTATAACCAACTCATTCACCAACGAGTCCTTAGGGTTTACTATTGCATGTAGAATCACTAGGCGTCGCATACACACTTTTGAATATTTAAAACGCCTTGGACAAACGAGTTATATGGTGTGATGATGTTACGCCTATACTCACGTAGTGACACTGTTATTAGGGTGTCGGTAGCATATAATACTTGCTGTTCGGATTCTTTGCTTACGCGATAAGGTGAGTTTCACTACTTTTTCTCAAAGCATGCGTCTCGGGTTGAGACTACATTGGTAACGTTTTCTAGTCTGTATTGAGACAACTTTCTTTTACACATCCCGGGTTTGGGGTGCATGGTTCACGTGGTGAATCTATTTTTACTAATTCATATATATGTCCTTGATGAACTAAACCAAACACATCTTTTAAGTCCTTCAAAATACCGAATCAATTGCCGGTTGGGCAAACGGGTTAATTAGTTGATAGCGCTATTAGGTCTAACAAACCTCACATCGTGCTGGGAGCACGGATGTGAACTATTAGCTTCAAACATAATCATTGTCGATGGACAATGATGCAAGGCATCTTTATCCCGGTTATGGGAACTTGTTCATTAGTAGTTCGGTATTCGCCGGTTTTAGTTATCATGAGTGGGCTAGCTACCCCTGACATTTGAATTAGCTATTGTTTACAGGGTCTGAGGGACCAACGTTGTACACTTGACTTTTGGGGTTTTGAGAACCTACGTTATTATTTACATCGCTTACTTATATAGTGAACTCACCGACTTTATGTTGACACATTTTAGCATGCTTTGCAGGTCCTTAGGTACGGAGCACGATTTAGGGCATGCATCATTTGTGTCTTGGGTTATGGATATTTATTATTTCGTACTTATTAACTTTGGTTTTGGGCGCGTTGTCTTGCGCAGACTTTTGCAAATGTTTTACTTTGTTTACGCTTCCGCATTACTTTAAATTGCTTGGTTAAACTTTGAAACTTTTTCTTAAAAACGAACTAAATGGTTTGGGCATTTAGAGTCGTTCATGATACTTATGGCTATGGGTCCTGGTTTGTCATGCACCTCGCGGTAAAACTCCGCAGTGGAAATTTGAGGTTGTGACACTTCGCCGGAGTAAAATCCGCATTGTTAAAGTCCGTTGGAACTCAGATCGTGGACCGGAGTTCACGTGGGAACGGGAAGATCAAATGAAGGCTAAGTATCCCATTTATTTCCTAAACGCGCGTTCGAATCAAGACATGTCTCTGCTGAAGCTGAATGAATCTCGGGTAGAGATTCCTTTCAACGGGGGGATGATGTGGCAACCAGAAAATTTTCCTTCTCTTTCGTCTCTTCCTTTTTGGCCTTGGGCAATTTTCGGGCGAAAATTCTTTCAACAGGGGGATGATGTGACACCCGGCAAACTCAGGTTAGTAACGTTGACTAAACTAGTAAGTCTACCTTAGCGAGTCATGCATATTACGTATTTAACGGAGTCAGTCGAGTCGGTATGATGATTCTGGGGAATCATCGGGAGTCGTTACGATGATCCGCGGGGTCATCGGGAGTCGGTCCATAACCATGTGTACAAGGATTGGTGATTCGTGGAATCGCCGGGTTTAATGCACACACGAGTCTCGAGTCTCGGGAATTGGTGAACGGATGTAAACGTGTTAGTTATCATGCATTATATGTTTGGAATCATTATGTGACTTATCGGTATGTGAATACGTGTTTGTATGTGTTAAAATAGCGTTTAACGCGCCGAAAACCCAGCTTGGTGGGTTTCAGGCGATTAGGGTATGGAAGAGGGCCTAATCGCCTATATATAGGCGAGTAGGAGGTTGATAGTAGGCGATTGGGACCTAATCGCCTGATGTAGCATGCGATTAGGCCCCCAATCGCATGACATTGGCTGCTAATCGCCTATACAGCAGAGTCCGGGTCAAAACACCTATAAATAGAACCCTTAACTCCCCAAACACCTCTAGAACAACCCTAGCTGATCCCAAGCCACCCACACACCTTGAAACACCTCTGGAACTCATTTTGCTACAAAAATCACCATCTCCAAGCTACACACCTTTCTTTAACAAAACCCAAGGTGTGTTCTTCATCCCTAACCTTTGTAAAGTTGTTATTTTGGGTTCCCCAAAGGTCCAGACCTTGTTTTACTAAGTTGTGTCTTTAAAAACCTTTCAAAAGAGTTGTGTCTTGAAAATGTGTATTTTGACCCATTTGTATGTTCTTGGAGATTTAGGATGATTATGGTATGATTGTTGATGTAATGTTGTTAGAATTTATACTAGGAAGGTGTTAGATCAGAGGTTTGATGATTTACAAGTTTGTAGAGATTGAAATCTGATTGTTTCCATTTAAGGAAAGAAAAGGTTGGTTGGTGAAACCTAGTACTTTGCCATTTTAGGAAATAATTGCTTAGAACATGTTAGATCAGTGATATGTCGGGGGTTTTTGCTTGGAATGGGTTGGTAAATGATTTAGGTTTGATATTGGGTATTGTTGCATGTTTCGGATCTGATTTGGAGGGTTAAACGCGCGAAAATCCGTCACACAGCAGCAGCAGGCGATTAGGAATCCTAATCGCCTGATGCTGAAGGCGATTATGCAGACATGAGGGTGATTAGGACCCTAATCGCCTGATACATCAGGCGATTGGGCCCCTAATCGCCAATAGGCTGAAGCCTACTCGCGTGTGACTTTCCTAATCGCATGTACTGCTGTCGTGAACGCGTTTTGACATCCCGGAACACGATTTGACACCTAGGAACATGATAGGAACCCCGGGATGCACCCAATGACTTAGTAAGACGTGTTCGGACCTGATTAGGCGTTAATCGGACATTATGCTAGACTAGGTGAACTATTGCGCGTATTAAGTGTTTAATTGCATATGTTGCATGATGTCTTGTATTTACCTAACACGAGGGATGTCAGGTCACCAATGGGATGTCGGGTCTTGTCTGGCACGGTCAGTTTAACAGTTAAAGATGTTTTCAAACATTTATGGTCACGGTCTGGACATTCGGGGACTAGTTAACCCACGGGTTATTAGTCCGGATACTTATACACATTTTATGATAGGTCGCCACTGATTGGGGCTATCATAGCATAATTACTTAACTGTTTTCAAGTAACGCAATCCAAGGTGAGTGTCACAGCCCCACTTTTACCGTTTTACTTTCGGGGGAGAAACATGCTACTAATTTTGATTACTCATCATAGATCATGTTATACTATGGTTATTTCACGTACTATGCGGCTTTTACAGAAAGTCCCAGGGGGAACCATGAATGTGCGGGGATGCACAACGGGGGAAATGTGGATAGATCTATTGGGCCTTACAAACCCCACCCGACGGCTGGGAGCCGGGCGGGTGCATATTGTCTCTAATACTTTGGGGGTTACCGAGGCATCGACAATCCCGTCCGTCTGGGCTGGCTTCAACACTTATACCGGTTTATTAGTGGATTCCACCGCGCAGTAGTAGCAATACTTAACGTCTAGCTAACGTTCTCATGACATAGTAGTAACGGAAATGATCTTACCGAACTTATAACAACACTTTATAAAAGAAAACCTGTGAACTCACCAGCATTATATGTTGACATTTTTGGCATGTTTTCTCAGGTCGCTAAGGTAGCAGTCAATGGGCTAGGCGCACGGAGTCATGCACAGCGTCTATATTTTGAAGCATATTAAACAATGTTTTGTAAACAATGATATGTCTTTTGGTTTTAAATATAATTATGAATGCATGTTTGTTGTATGTTTATTGTGATCGTTGACTGAGATCCTGGTGTGTCACGCGCCTCGCGGTAAAACCCCGCACGTGGAATTTGAGGGTGTGACAGTAAGGCCCCTATTAATTGGAGATACAAATTAGTACAAAGCAGTTTAAATAGTTGAAAATGGTATATATTAAAAAAATAAATAAATAAAAACACAAACTCAAAATCTTGTATCTCCAATAACAGTCCTTTATTTGTGTTCAACTGAGTAGGTTTACTGTCATTTACATTAATAAACTGCTTAACATGTCCAATGATATTTGTAAAAGTTGCATATTTAAATTGTAAGTATACAATATTAGAATAATTAACTTCATAGAAACATAGAAAACTTAAAAAATTAAATAACATACCAATTGAAACATTGGGAAAAAACCCTCCGCTTCTAACTGATTGAAAAGGCGAGAAACAGAAACCAAACTTATCACCAATCCAATTATCACATCTCAAGACTTGGGTGTTATTTTTATTTGAAAGTTTATATGGACTGGTAGCATATTTGATTCTTGAAAAAATCAAATCCAACTCTAACAAAGTGAATTACAAAAGAAAGTTGTTCCCGTATTTCACTTTCAAATAGTCTAACCAATCTGTTGGATATTGTTCCTTGAGCTTTGAATCCCTAAATAATTGAAAAACTACATATCAAAGTATAATTTGCAAATAATTTTATACTATAAAACAGAAACATACATGAATAGAAATATACAAACATGTTTGATGTGTAATCAGTTGACTTAAAAATGAATTTTTTATTCGTAACATAGTTTTAAAAAAAATTAATTAGTACACATAAAATAAATAGTGAATGTATAACTTAAATAAACATTTGAATGTATGTTTTGCAAAGAATCTATATAAAAAAAGTTAAAGAATGAACTATTTAACCATTTATCTTTTGTATAAATATATATATATATATATATATATATATACACATAGTAATATAAGTAATCATATTAACAAACTACAAATATAAAAAACTTTAGAACCGCTTAAAATATACCTATTGTAACATATTCATCAACCTCCTTATCCAGAATTCTTTGAAAGGGCACAAAAGAGAAACCAAAATCTGGACCTTGGAAACCATGATATTCGGAAACTTGAGTATTCATATTCAAGCAGAGTTTGTTTGGGTTTGGAGCATACTTGTATTTAGAGGAATTGACCCCAACTCCTGGATTTCTTATAATAAGAGAAGAATTTTCAATCAGAAACCTCTCGAATTTAAGAAACAACCGCTTAAATACATTCGCTTGAATCCTGTCACCCTGTTGATTATAAAAAAAATAAGATAATTGATATACATTAAAATTAAAAGCATCACAATTAAAAAAAAGTTATGAAATTTAAAAATAATAGGATATAAAAAAAAAAAACGTGTTGTTAACTTTTACATTTTCATCACATAGGATCATTTCAATTGAGTACACATCATTAGGATTGCGACGATCGGGTAGACGCCAAACCCGAATAATCTTTAGCTTTAACGCCACACTGTTTCGGTTTACATGAATTTGGTTAACCATTGTAAACTCATTTGCATCTACAGCAGCCATTGATCTTGTTAACCGGGAAAAAAATGATGTAAAAACCAAAAGATGATTTCAATAAAACAACAAATCAAAATCAAAATAACTAATGTTTAAGTAATTAAATATGAGAAACAGAAATTAACCTAATAATATATCTTTGCGATTACTCAAAGTGGTTCCAACGTGTCTTATTACAATTGTATGTGAATTGGTTTGACTTGTTTATATAGTTATTGAATTTACCGAATAATAAGAAATGGATGAAATGGTGGGCGGTTAATTAGCATTTGAATTAGCATTGTTTTAAAGGTTATAACATTATGCATTGATTGAATTTAGTCAAGGTCAATCATTTATTGATTAAATGGCGTATGTCAAGCATTATATAGGTATTGATGTAGGAATTAAATCAATTCAATAATAACAAATAGATTAAAGAGTGGAGGGTAATTAGGAACCGAATTAAGAGTGTTATTATTGTTATAACTTTATGTACTGATTGAATTTAGTCAAAGTCAATTAGCCAAAGCAAAACAGTCGTATGTTAAGCATTATAGTTAGTTGTAATTTGTTTTGATATATTCAATGTTATTTAAGTAATGTTCTTTATATGTTATGTCAAGCATTATATAGGAATTCAATCAATTGAATAATAAAAAACGGATGAAAGAGTGGAGGGTAATTAGGATTCGACTTACAATTGTTATTATTGTTATAACTTTATGTATTGATTGAATTTAGTCAAAGTCAAGTGTGGATGTCAAGCATTATACTTAGTTGTAATTGTAATTTGTTTTGATCTATTCAATGTTATTTAACTAATGTTCTTTATATGTTATGTAAAGCATTATATAGGTATTCAAACAATTCAATAATAAGAAATGGATGAAAGAGTGGAGGGTAATTAGCATCCGAATTAGCATTGTTATTATTGTTATAAATTAATGTATTGATTAAATTTAGTCAAAGTCAAGCATTGAAATCATTAATGGCGAATTTTAAGTATTATACCTAGTTTTGATTTTTTTTTTTTGATCTATTCAATGTTATTAAACTAAATGTTCTTTACATGTTATGTAAAGCATTATATAGGTATTCAATCAATTCAATAATAAGAAATAGATGAAAGAGTGGAGGGTAATTAGCATCCGAATTAGCATTGTTATTATTGTCATAAATTAATGTATTGATTACATTTAGTCAAAGTCAAGCATTGAAATCATTAATGGCGAATTTTAAGTATTATACCTAGTTGTGATTTTTTTTTTGATTTATTCAATGTTATTAAACTAAATGTTCTTTACATGTTATGTAAAGCATTATATAGGTATTCAATTAATTCAATAATAAGAAATGGATGAAAGAGTGGAGGGTAATTAGCATTCGAATTACCTCTTATATATTATTGTTATAAATTAATGTATTGATTAAATTTAGTCAAAGTCAAGAATTTAAACCATTAATGCCGAATTTATTTGATTATACATATTTGTGATGTGATTTTTTTTTGATCTATTCAATGTTACTAAACTAAATGTTATTTACATGTTATGTAAAACATTATATAGGTATTCAATCAATTCAATAATAAGAAATGGATGAAAAAGTGGAGGGTAATTAGCATCCGTATTAGAATTGTTATTATTGTTATAAATTAATGTATTGATTGAATTTAGTCAAAAACAATGATTGAAACCTTTAATGCCGCATGTCAAGGATTATACCTAGTTGTGTTTTTTTTTTTTTTATCTATTCAATGTTATTTAAGTAAATGTTCTTTATATGTTATTACATGCTTTACTAACATGCTTGAAAATTGGACAAGTAAATGCGTATTCAAAGTAAATTTGTTATTGTATAAGGAAACCATAAATTTCGCAATTACATTTATCAATTCATTATGAATGTTGTGAGTAAATTCAGTTGTGAATATGTATTCTAAATTATACCGTATTGCCACCACGGGTTAACGTATACATATTGTTACAATTACAACATACTAAATATTCGGTAAAATTAGACATCTCCATGTCAATATACCAAATGAAAAAAAACACAAAATTTTAATGATTATTGATTCACACATTGTCGTACTCATTTATTGATTTGACCATAATTAAATCTTAGTCAATGTGAATAATTACACATTTAAATTAAAATTAATAAGAAGTTTGAAAATTTATAGCATATTCAAAGGTCAAAACACATTTTAATAATCAGTAAAATTTATTTAAAATAAGTTCAAAAGGAAATATAAAAATCTATAAATTCTAACAAAACAAACCAAGATTGACCATGGTATGTCGAAACTTTAATGTTGTTGTTTCGTAAGTTTTTAGATAACAAAAACCTGTTCATGGATTTAGGCAATGTCTGCACAAACACGTAAAAACCAACATTATAATAACAAATAAGGTTTTTTTACTTAAAAAATATTAGAAACGTCATACCAAAACTCGTGCGGAAGGGTCATGAATAACCTTGAAGAATTTGTCACCCTTGTGATAAGCCATATTGAAGTTATTTGTCCTAATGAAATCCTGTTCTTCGTATGCAAAAAACAAACTTTTGTTAAAATATACATAAAGTCACTCATACTAAAAACTGATTTTAATTATCTTGTTTTATGAAATCCGGTATTTTGTTTTTTTTTATATACTTGTTTTTTATATTCACACATACTCAAAACCGATTTCAATTGCAATCTGTTTATTAAAAAACACAATCATATATTCAATGATTAAAGCTGAGCAGAATTACTCGCGTATCGATTACATCCAAAGCAGAGAGTTGATTGTAAACAGATTATCAAATGGTTTTAATAAAAAAAAAAACGATTCTGTTTGGTTTAATATGTTAGTAAACCAATGTGGATGGATTTCAAAAATTGTCAGAAACATAATCGACAAACAATAGGATTAGAAAGTTATTTTAATAAGAAACCGATTGTATTTATATTTTATGTAAGATGGTTTCAAACATTTACTTTAGGGATTTTATAAAGGGTCAGAAACATAATCGGAAACTTGTTGATAATCACATATTTTGTAGCAGGTTGATAGATATAGGATTGTCATTTGTCTTTGTATAAAAATAACGATACAATCCTATTGTTTTTATCTTTTATGTAAGATGATTGCAAACATTATGTATCAATATAATAAAAATGCAGAAAAAGATTCAAAAACATTTTCGAGATTCATCTAAGATTGATGAAGAACATACCTTGCAAAAATGACAATGAGAGAGGAATGAGGAATGAGAAAGGAATTAGTAGGAGAGGAATGAGGAATGAGAAATGGATGTTGACAAAACTAAATAAAAAGAGGTTTATATAAGACTTAGTCTTGGAGCCCCATTTAGGATTTGGATCCTTCAAGACCCTCTAAAAATCTAGGATTCAACCCTAGTGTTTTCATTTATTATATAGATAGATTAAGGAATATTATGCATGTATTAGTTTTGCACATCTATCAAAAAAGTTATTGTAGGTGCACTCGTGCGACCCTAGATTGAAATTATATTTGACAACAAAATTGTTAAATTCAAAACAATTGTTATGATTGAAAACCAATCATTTGAAAACTTCTTCTCCATTTGTACAAGTTTTGGACGATATTAGGCCACGACATCGATTTCACATAGAAAACGTTATTATTCACTTCAATTATCAATTTCATTTTGATGTACATTGATATTATGTAAAGGCGGACATCATATGGATCGTACATGTACTTATAACCTTTGCTCATTATACGTCTCTTTGGTGCATTTGAAAGGAGACAGGATAAGAACTCTCCGAAAAAAAATTGTTTCTACTCCGTTTGGATGGATTATCAAAGGTGTAAGTGAAGAATATTATGGATCAATGTTTGATCATCTTCTCATTGATATGTCCAATATATAGAGATTACAATCCCTTAATTTAGGGAATAGTTAATTGCAAACTTAACACACAAGTGACAAGACTATCCATATATACAAATTGGAATATTCTAGAGTTTATTCTATTACTAAGCACAAATATCGGAGTTGGGCGGTTTGAGTCTCTGATCCTCTATGTTGTGGTTAATGTCTGTCGTAATGATGATTCTGAGAGTTTTAACCCTTGTTTGTGTCTTTCTAATACAGTGTCGTTAAGAAAAAAACCCATTATACGTATCTACAGTTTCTTTTCATATGTGAACTTGCAGGCATTTGTAAGGGGAATTTATGTTTACATATGTGCATATCACCTACGAGTAAACCCACCCAAGAAGTGTAACGATATATCTTATTATCAAATATCCAGATTAATAATTTACCAAAGGCAACATGGAGTGTTGATATCTACTTTGACTCTTTCATGTACTTTGGTCATTTCCCTTCCTTTACCAACCCTTTGCAATGAAAGCAAGGTCCACCGTATTTCTTGCCTTTTTAAGCAGGCTTGGTAGTGGCATTGGGACAATATCAAACAATTGATACACATCAATAAAATTAATTAATATATTAAATGCTTGAATCCTATAATATAGGTTTCCACTTTCTTGTTTAAATAGTAATGGGTAAATGAGAAAAAAAAAAAATTAAGGTATTTAAAAGGTTAATGAATGAAGATAAATAAACATAATAAAACACACGTAAACAAATATGTTACCGAACGTTTATGAACACAATTGACTTATGAGCGCCAGTGCCAATGATCTGCCCTTGGAAAATAGTCATACAAAAAAGCAACTCAACAAAGAAGATGATGTTGGTATACTCAAAACTGGAGGGCACCATGCTGTCAAGCTTTTTGAATGCGAGGATACAATAGGTAATTTTCTTTGCCTGGAGGCAAATTCATAGCATTTTTTTATGTTGGGTGAGTGGTTAAATGTGAATGTTTGGTCGTTCTAGAGTTAATCAGGATCTGCATAGGCCATAAAGCTACAAGATCAAACTCCATGGAGATTATTTGATTTGCTACTGTTTGCTTTAGTTACTCTTTTAAAGTAACTCTCCATAGGCCATAAATTCAATTGGTTTATTGCGCTATATGGGAGAGGCTAACGTACAGAGCTTCTTAAAATACAAAGTGTAAGAAACAATTACAACCATTGATTGTAATTATCCAACGTGTTTTAAGAAGGCGGTTAACGATTAAAGGGCAATTCTGACAAATTACACATAAACGAATTTGAATTTTTTATACTTAAACCGCCCAAATTATGTCATTAATTGACAGTTTTAATGATTTGCTATAATCATGGAAAATCATAAACCTCTTCTCCATAAAGAAGATACTCAGTAAACAAAAAAAACAGAGCATCTATTCAAAAGAATGAAGAAGCAAAAAAAAACAATGGCAGGTCTTCGATTGTACAGAATACAGTTAAGAATGTGATAAAAACAAAATTTAGATGCGTGTTTATGAAAGAAGTATGTATGTCTTTGATTGTAATGATTCTGATTGTGATGTTAAACGCATGTATAATATACCAAAGCGCACCTTTATATCTGTGAGTATTATAATCAAATGCTATGTTGATAAAACGCACATATAATACACTAAAACGCATGTTATAAAACTGATAGTATTCAACGGCCATTGTAAAAACATAAACACATGCATTAAAATACATAAAACCCATGCATTAAAACATAAAACGCATGCATTAAAATACATAAAACACATGTTATTGAAAAATGATCACCAATGAATCAGGTGTTGACACAGGAAAGAACTTTTTACCTTGATACATAAACGCATGCATTAAATACATAAAACGCATGCATTAAAATACATAAAAACAGATAATGATCATCTTGTGCAACTGGATCAAGATCAATTGAAATATACGGCTATATGTTTAAGTCTGCGTTAATAAAAACAGATAATGATTACAATAAACGGGATTCAGTTAGAAAAATTGGTGAAAAAAAAACAGAGTAAGTTACAGATCATGAGAATATTGATTAACTCTTCAATGGAATTTTAATTTTTCTATAAAAAGGATCGCAAACGATTTTATCAATATAATCGTAGAGAAAAAAAATATTGTAATCAGTTAAGAATATTTTGAAATTTGATTTACGAAAAACAGGGAGTTAAATATTTGTGAAAAATTATAACGCGATTGAAGGAAATGTAAATGTCTATAATACCCTTGGATGTTTAAAACGAGATTTTTGGTTTGTAACCGTCAACTACATGTGGCGTACTGTGGTTACTTGTTACACTTTGTATTTTAAGGTACTTTATACCGTATACTTTCTCTGCGCCATATTATCTAGATAATGACATGTTAACTACGTAATCACAATAGTTATTGTACAGTTTGTCATGTTAATGTGCATTAATTTTGTGTTTTATACATATCTAATGTGTTACATGTATTGATTTATTTTGTTTTTCTAATAAAATGTTGTTTATGATAAAGTAAATGTCTTATTACACGGACATTTGAACATCATAGTTTAGCGAAGTTCTTCTTACCCATCCCCTTAATATACAACATACATATTATTTTTATCTTTTTTTAAACACAAATTTGATTTCTTTTCTTTAATAAAACACCTGTGGATAATAGATGCTTTACGGTCCGTTCTAACGAAAAAGTTTGGCTGATAACTATGGTTTTGAATAACGGCAGCGTCAGATCACCGAATCAAGATGCTTTGGTTTGAAGCAATTTTATATTTGAAAGCCTTTTGTTAGGAAGTCATCATGGTTGATGCCTAAAGCAAATAATATGGATGACGCTAGGGGTGAGCAAATTAACCGCCATAACCGATAATCTAACCATAACCGACATAATCAAACCGATTTTAACCGATAACCAACATAACCAATGGTTATAGTTATTAAATTTCTTTAACCGGCTGATCGCTTATGGTTATGGTTATGAAGTTTTGGTTAACCGATATAACCGAACCGTACTTGCACTACAACAAAAATGGGTTTTTAGTACGCACAAAAGCGTCCTAAAATGTTATTTTATAGGACCTTTTATTTAATAGGACCAACGGTAAAAGCGTTTCATGTAAGGGGGTCGTAATAAGTCATGAAACTTAAAAAGCGTCCTAATATCTCAAATAAGATTATGAAACCAAGTTTATGGTCGCATAATATGTCCTAAAAAAAACTCCTAATAAAACATATTAGGACACTTGTACAAGGTTTTAACATGTGCTTACCTAGTTTTAATCTTTTAATACACATACAAGAGTCCTAAAAAATAAATTTATAGGACCCTTATGATGTAACATTATAGGAGCATTAGTACCAAAAAAGGGGTCCTAATATCTCAAATAAGATTATGAAACCAATTTTATGGTCGCATAATATATTAATGAACAAACAATATAGCGTCCTAAGAAAAGCATATTCAAACACTTTTACAATGCTCTAACAAGTTAAATAGGACAAAATTTCAAAGTCCTAACAAGTCATATGATACAACGTTTTTTTAAACATTCACACACACAATTTTATGATATACTATATATAACATCAACTAATGAAAGAAAAAAAACTTTATTATATTTCAAAAAAACATATTCATAACAAAAACACTAAACATAAATTTATCAAACATAAACTCTTGTAACATTTAACAAAGAAATTAAAAGCAATGAAAGAAACAAGCAGCATAGAATCATGAGTCCTCAATCCTCACGGACTACCTACAAATAAACCATCCATGTATAAGCCTTAAGTTCTAGATTATTAAAATTATTCGTATCACAAGATTAATAAATACATACCGAGATGAAAGGACAAGGCCATGCAATGAAGGCATCAATACAATCTTGAATTGTGGAATATAACCCATATGATCTCACAAACTTTTCATCTATTTTTATTGCTACTTGAACGTTTACCTCACACCATATGGGTCCAATCTCTGTACCACCAACTAGCTCATTTGGGTCCATGCTCTTCACCCATCCTCTTGCTACAATCTCGGTAGAGTTTATAATGCTTTTGAGAACAACTTCATCTCCCACCTAGATTTTAGTTTTCAACAAACATATATCAAACTCTAGTCACAATAGTACAAGTAACATTTCACAAAAAAATAATAATAAAGATTTATATAGAAAAATACCCGTAAACTTGGAGGTCCATTGGTTGCAATAGGGAAATGTGGTGATGTAAGAGGTGGAACACTAGGACCATCCCTACACCCTTTAATCTCCGATACATGGGCTTGTAGCCGGACCACGATACTAGTAAGTTCTTCACATTTAGACTTCAATTGGATGTTTTCTCTACGACATGTTGAACGACTTGGTGTTACACCCCAAACATCAGAAGCACGAACAACCAGACCATACATGACTGCATCACCATTTCGATCTTTCCCCATTACTTTAGAAAAAACATCATCTGGTCCAGGCTTATCGATCGAACCATCAGGAAGATTAGAACTAAGTTGTTGCATATGTGCCTGTATTAGATATAGTAACAAAAATAAGATATGTATTTTTAACAACATCAAGAACATAAAGAAAAGATATGTATATGAATATATAAGATATTACTTACAATTGCATTTGCAGCTTCCACATTTTTTGTAGTTCCATGTTTGGAAAAAACATGCACGAAACATTTCCAATCGACTTGGATCTTGTCCCAAAGATGCCTGCTTGAATAAAAAGAAAATAAGTAGTAACAATGGATATCGACATGCTACATTAAGAATTGCACTATTTCATACAATCACCTTTAGCTCTTCACAGACTCGAGCATAACTTTTTTTACCCGTAACTTGCACCATCTTCTTTTTTGACCGATTCGCCTTGTTTTTTTTCACTTACCATCTTCAATAGAAAAATAAAATATCATAATGAGAAATAAACTAATTGTAACACCCAAATTTTGAGGATTTATATTTGAAGTGTAAGGCTATTTCATACCTTAGATTTTGTTTTATTCCAATACTTCACAAGTCTCCTCCATTGTTTTTTTTTTTTCGTTCTCTAGAATATTCAACATTCTACTCTTTTCATAAGCATTCATATGTCTTATGGGGCTTTGGCCTTGCATGCTTTTATCTTCCATTACTAGTGTACACAACAAAGAAAAATTCTTATCAGATCAAATTATCAAGACCTTTTGGATAAAGATGATCATAAAATAGCAAGTAAACAATCAGAACGTAGCAACACACACTTTGACCTAAACCAATTAAATAAGCGAGATATGCCTATAAAAAAAATATAAAAAAAATAAATAAATAAAGAAAACATAAAAACACTCCTTCCCACTTAAGTGCGTTAACACTCAAGAGTCCAAAACATTTACCAGAATCCTTAATCGTTGGACCAGTTTATTCATTGATCGTTTGACCTAACCACTGTCTCATGCATAGTTGCTAATAAATTAGAGAAACAAATTACCTTTAAAAGATGAATTGCCATTCAACTGTGACTGAACCAGGAAGGTTTGCTAAAATAACCAAACATTGCAAATGGATATTTTATATTCACACTATAATCCTAATACTAAGTAAAACCAATAATCTTAACCATGACTACAAAAATAGCATTAGTATGGCAAAATATGAACAATTAGCACCAATTCGTTGACCTCTTGCTTTGAAATCAGCCTCAACACTCTGTTTTCTCTCCTATTTTAGTAAGCTTCGACGAATTAAAGAAGGCTAACAGCATCATCAATATGATAAAAGATCAATAGACATAACTTGGGGTTGGAAACTGACTCACCAATTCACTAAGTAATCGATACCCCTTCAAAGTTTGAGAATAGAACAGTATGGTTTCTTTTTGCTCCGATCGTTTGTCAAAACAACGGGTAGAAATCCGATTATCAATCAGTAGATGTAAATTTAGCATTCATAATTTCTGGAGATGAAACCCTTGGCAAAATTAAATAGGTGTAAACATAAAACATTAGAAGAAAACTAAAAACCTAACCTTGAAACTCCGATCGGAAGCAGTAGTGTCAATCACCGTTGTCTTTTTGTTTAGTGGTGAGGGAGGCGGGGCGGTGGACGTGGGATGGCGAAGAATATTGTGCGGCGGGGTGGGTTTCTTGTGATGGTGTAGAGAGATGATAGACAGATAAGAAAAGGGGTAGGGGAATGGCAGAAGCATAAATAACATGAAAAAGTTGGCTAAATCACAAGAATAGAGGAGGGAAAGTCTAAAATATTGAAATATTTGACATCAAACATGACACTCAATTGTTATAGTGTCATGTTTTTTAAAATCTTAACATTAGATTGTTGACACGCAAAAAAGAGTGTCATTGTTTGACCAATTTTTTTAAAAGATGACGATTTTTTAATGACACGCGCTTTTGCGTGTCATGAATTCTCGCGTGTCATTAAATGTGTGTCAAGATAGGGGTATTTTTCTAGTAGTACCAATTCATTCATTCAAATTCAAATATATGAATCTTTCACTAAATTGAATACAGTTTATGTGATAAAATGAGCCAACACCACCTGATTGGACCATGTGTGCCTGCTGGGTGTAAGCATCTTATTGATGCTTAGAAATGTATAGTATTTGACTTTCTGTGCATATCATCCCCTGTTTTGACTTCTACTATGTATGCGTTTTTACTCTTACAAATCTAATAGATCTGCTGACAATTAAGCCTTTGACCCATCTTTGACTATCAAAATTGTATTTATAACGACCCAACAAGTTTTTAAGATCTCTAACACCGGGTATAGTGGCAGCTGCAAGATAATGGCCCCTCTTCAAATGGAGAGGGTTGATTGGCTCCAAAAAAATTTTAGCGGTGTGAGGCGCTTTGCAGGCTGATTAGACATAAAGCCTTAGATTCTCTGAAAATATTAACCCAGGCGTCTCGCTTTGGGCAAAGCGAGGCGCTTTGCTTAGGGGGTTTAATTAGAAGTAAGGGGGTTTAATTAGAAAGGTTCATTTTAAACATGTCCTTTTATTACTTTTAGCCACACATAAAAATTTAAACGTGTCCATTTATTACTTTTAGCCACACGTAACATCATTTTGCTGTGTCCATTATTTGAATTTTAGCCACACATAAATTCAAACAATTACCAATATGACCATTGCTCACATTTAGCCATACTTTTTGAGAAACATGTATATTTTTCAACAATAATCAAACTTTATGAGGTGCTCAGTTTGGCTGGTTTTACTAATCAACGGTACACAAGTTCTTACACTTACATGATCCATATCTTTTAATTCCTTTTTTTTTCTAAACAAAGTCAAATATCAAGTGTCCTATTATGGTGTATTATAATAACACCAATATGATTAAGCGTCCTATAAAGGTTAAAGTTATAAGACCCAAGCGTTAAGTGTCCTATTAAGTTATGTTATAATAAAACTCTAGCGAATAAGCGTCCTATAAAACGGATGTTTTATGACTCAAATATCATGTGTCCTGTTACGATGTATTATAATAACACCACAATGATTAAGCGTCCTATAAAGGTTAAAGTTATAAGACACATGTGTCAAGTGTCCTATTAAGTTATGTTCTAATATGACTTTGACTAGAAAGGGTCCTATAACATCTAACATTTATGACTTAACTACAAAGTGTCGTATTAAGTTATGTTATAATAGGACCCCCGGTGATCAAGGGTCCTATTACATTACCACATAATGGGACACCAACAACTAAATGTCTTTATAAATTACTTTATTAGGATCTACATTTTAAGTGTCTTATTAAGTTATATGATAATAGGACCCCAAAGAATCATCTGTCCTATTAGTTAGCTTTTTAGGACACCAGTTTAGTAGCGTATATTATAAAAGGACCCCAAAAGCTCATTCGTCCTATTAAATAATTTTTTAGGACCCCATTTTACAAGCGTCCCACACAAAAGGTCCTTAAAAGCCCTTTTTGTTGTAGTGTTGTAATGTTAACTTTATGTTTTACATTAACTATGTAGAGGTTTTTACGATAATAAAAGTATGTTATTAACAAAATGATCTTGACGTAATGCTCTTATTGTGACGAATTAAAATTATAATCAAAGGCTAAGTATGTTTTTTGTTAATATCTTATTAAAAGGAATCACACATTGGTAGTATAACTACAAAATGTAGTCTGATTGCCTTGTACAAAATAGCACAAACTAATTACAACATTGTAGGTTTCGGTTTTTCTAGACCTGTTGACTTTTAATTTTATACTTTACCCTAAAGTTAGTTTTAGTTTATTTATTTTTTTTGGGTTAATAATCGAAATAACTATAACCGAATTCTTAACCGAATAACCATAACCAAAGTTTGTTATGGATATGGTTATTATTTCCTGTAAAAACCGACCCAAGCCAAACCGACCCATGCACACCCTTAGATGACCAAAAATACCCGCAGCAACGCGCGGGCAATCCTACTAGTTATAAAGTAATAGAAGGGGCTCCATAGGTCTTTATGGGAAAAGATGGGTGTAGTGGGAAGGGGCTTGATGGAACTTTATAAATGATTGGGTAATCATTGCTTAGTTATTCTTTTTTTTTATTTAAACAATAATATTTCATTAAATAAAAAAATTACAAATACTAAAAAAAAATACAAAATACTAAAAAAAATTAGAAATCCTAAAAAAAAGTACAAATACTAAAAAAAAAATACAATACTCATAGATCATATGTTTTCTCGATTTTGGCCTTTTTATTTCAAACACATTTCCAATGCTTTGCCGGTTAGGTGGTCGTGCGGCTTCGTGTAAAACTCAAAGTCGTGTTGAAACTGTCGATCCCGCATAAGCTCAACCACCTCTCGGTTTTCTTGGTTACGTTGAGCCCCGATGTCGCGTATGTCTTACAGACGTTGATTCATCTCAGAAAACGCCGAGATTAACTCGTTCACCCCTGACGAAGAGTCCGCCCGGGCTGCTCGAGCAGCCTTTCGATCGGGCGGACGGGGTAACTCATCCACCCCTTCCTCCCCTGCAAAATACACATTTTCTTCGGCGTTTAGGTCGATTAAACGCGCGTCAGACGTAGGCGTTTCGGGATCAACCTACTCAGAGGTCTTCGACTTCTTTGAAGGCCTCGTATTTTTGCCCTAGATGAAGAAGTTCCAATCGTTGGGTGGGCGTTGAACCATTTGGAGCAGTCTCGCAGCAACCTCCAAACCCTCAAGTATTGAAAATTCCCATGGTGTTGTTTATATTCTTCCAAAGCCGCCTCCAAGCTATTTTCGTCGCTTTGGCAGATTTCCAACCGTACGGGTGCGTTGATAAATTGCTTGAAAGTTGGTACATTTGCTGTTAATATCGGCCCACTTGCTCGATATGGAATCCGTTTGCCGGTAGTCTTCTCCCCTACCAACTAGACCAAAAAATATTGTTCGGATTCTTCTCCAATACTCCGCTTTGTTTTGATAGTTCGCTAAAAAAACAAACCAACAAAATATATAAGTGTGCGTCTAAAAAAAATATATGTAAAAAAATATAACATAACAAAAAAATGTATATCTTACAAACAATGGGATCCTCCGAAACGTCAACCAACGCTCGGGCTAACGCGTACAACTCCTCGTCATCCCATGGTTGTACGGTTTTCTTGGCGCGGGATTCGGTCTCTTTTATTTTTGTGCGATCGTCTTTGTCGCCTGGTTGGTCGCTCGGGCTCTTGCTCCGGCACCGACTTCGACTCTTGTGTCTCCGGAACCGAGAGTGGCTCTTGCCAAGCATTTGATGACCCGAACATATGAGAAGACCTAAACACTTGTGATGAGCCAAAACCACCTCACATGTTGAAGTTATACATGTTCGAGTCCCAACCCATGAGTTGGTTTAACAGGTTCATAAAACCTGCTTGGTTTGAAACCAAACCCGAAGCTATGATTTGGTTAGGCTCGCCAGTCGATTGAGAACCAAACCCGAAACCACCTCGACCGAAAGGATTCATCTTTGTGTTTGATTGTGTGTGGAGAGTAGAAATGGTGTTTTGGTTTGTGAGTTTGTGTCATGTTTGTGTGTTATGTTGGTTTGTGAGTCTGTGTATATATGTATAATATTAAGTTAAGTTTTTTTTTTTTTATGTTTTATGACCGTTCAACGGTCCAAACAACACATGTCCAACACCATCAACGTTCAAATCACCCCTCCCAAAGACACATAACGCTCGTTACCTTCATCACCATCCCCACCATAACGCCCGGAAAAACGCCACCACTACACTTGCCCTTAACCAAAATGAAAATTCTATTTTTCTAGATTCTACCTTAAAGTAGGGTTTGAGGGTAGAGATAATCCCACATGATATGCTCAACCATTTCCTCTCGTAGCCCACACCGGGGGCGTAACATGATTTTAGTTTTTGAATAGTTTTTTTAGTTTATCAAGGCTTCACATATATTGGAGATTCTAATCAAATCTAGGCCTAAAGCTTCCTTGCGTTAATTGTAAAACGATCTTTACTGCTCCTCATGGTTTATCAGACTTCCATGATAGATACAACATTGATCTTCCTTGTCCTTTGCCTCCCTTAATAAGTTTCGAGAGATTATTCCCCTTCATCCAGTTGATCGTTCTACTTCTGTAATGATTAGGAACATTCCAAATAACTGTTCAATTATTGATCATTTGATCAGAAAATATATTTTCAAACAATTCCTAACAACTGTTCAGTTATGGATCTTTTGATCAGAAAATATATTCTCAAACAATTCCTAACAATTGTTCAGTTATGGATCTTTTGATCAGAAAATATATTCTCAAACAATTCTTAACAACTGTTCAGTTATGGATCGACGGTCGGAGCAGCGCTAACGGAGTTCGTATATCGTAAATGTCACTTGACGCAGGATGTGGTACGACCACTGCCACGTGTCAATCACCTTCAACTTCCCTGCATTAACTGTAAAGCGATTGTTATTGTTCCTCATGGTTTTATCAGATTTCCGTGATAGATACAGCATTCATCTTCGTTATCCTTTGCTTCCCGTAATAAGTTTTGAGAGAGTATTCCTTTTCATCCAGATAATCGTTCTACTTCTGTAATGATTAGAAACATTCCAAATAGCTCTTCAGTTATGGATCCTTTGATCAGAAAATATATTATCAAACAATTCCTAACAACTGTTCAGTTATGGATCTTTTTTTTTGTCATATGAGATTTGGTGTTGAACATTGTTGGGTTTACTATTTAGATCTTGTTGGTGAATATCACCAAACATTACCACTAGAAGCTGAAATGACTTTTGTCTGATCAGCGAGAGACAAAAGGGTCTTGGGGGCCTCATTGATGGGGGTTTGGAGATGAGATGGGAAGGCTCGGTTCGAAAAGTGGATCAGGTACGAAATAAGTTGTTATTGGAGAGATATCTGTCAAAAATGAAGGCAACCTGAATGGGCGTTACTTTTCCTTTCTCAATTGCTTTCCTCGATAATTTCGTTTGCCCCTTCCCCATTTATCCCTCCTATTAAATTGGAATTGGAATGGATTAGATGATCTAAGATTTAGAATTGAAATTGTACTAGCAGAAGTAATAAGGTAGGGATGGAGGGAAGGAGGGGGCGGGAAGATTTTAAAGTTTTTAGTTTAAGTTTTGCTTTAAGCAGGCGGGTTAATTAGTTTCCTTCTTTAGTTCAACCCATAGATCTTATTGGTGAATATCACCAAACGTTACCACTAGAAACTGAAACGACTTATGTCATGATCAAGAACATTCCAAACAAATACACATAATAATAGTTTTCCTAATGAAACTGGAGTTGTTATCTCTGTTGTTTAGTACTTCCATGATAAATACAACATTTAGCGATCGTTACCATTCCTCATGGTTTATCTCAAAACTTATTATTGAAAATCAAAGCAAAACAAAATTGAAACCCTAAATCGTATCGTGAAACACAAAATTAAAGATCGTTGGTTTCCTATCGCCGATGATGGCACAAAGCTTAGGGGGAAGATTGAAATTTTGAAAGAGGTTCTGCAATTTTTAGATGGGTTTTAATTTTCGGTTTCCTAACAACTGTTCAGTTATGAAACTTTTGATCAGAGAATGTATTCTCAAACAATTCCTAACAAATGTTCAGTTATGGATCTTTTGATGAGAAAATATATTCTCAAACTACTCTTTATTTTTATTTTGGATATATATGGGTGAAACACAGATGGAATTTGACGGCCAAATTCGCCAATTAATCTCTCTGACTTAAGGTTCTGCGGCATCAACGAGAAATAAAGTGTGTCCTGCTGTGTATCCTGCTGGGACATTGAAGGAATGTATGAGCTTGAACGGTGAAGCTCGTAAGGAGCGTACGGCTCGGACTAGGAAGGTCGTACGAGCTCCTCCTGTGATGGTATGAAAGAGTTGTGCCGTGGAAAGTCAAACGACCGATCGGACCCACTTTGTTCATCCAACATGTGCAAGCTCTTTATCGTAGATTATTCTCTTTTCTTTTCTTGTTGCGTCAAAGTTGGATGACCACGAGTTTTTGCACAACAGGCGGTTTTTAGGGGAGTAGTTTCCTGTGATGATTTGTGAAAAATTTTCCATGTAGCTTATTCGGGTCCAAACTGGTCTTAGGTCAATTGTTGCCTTTAATTTTTCCCACTCGGCGTCTACACTTAGCTTTTCAGAACGAATCTTCGCAGCATCGAAGGCCAGCTTCCTCTAGAACACGTCTATCGAGAAGAGCTAGATTTCCTCACCTGAAAACGATAACATATGGTATTAAATTAAATTATGTAATAAATTATTTAGTAAAATTATAAAAGCCGATGGTCACTAGTATTAATTACCATCACATTCTAACTGCTCGAGACGACAGGAACATGGCAAACCGCAGCCGTAAAAAAGATGGCATCCACAACTGGTACCGTAACGGCGCAAGGACATTTCCACACGTCGGATCTCCATGTATATAAGCTCGAGAGTATACCTGCTAATCTTTCAAAGTAAGTTCCTAAGCATTGGCTCTGCCTTGTAGTGGTTCATTGTTTTTCTAAGGCTTTCTTCAAAACCTCTTTTAATCTCGGTATGTTGTTTATCAACCATGTGATCGATAAACCCCACAATTTTTGCCAACGAGTTGCGATTACCTGGAAGGTAACTTTTTAGTAAAGCATGCATGTCCTAAACTTTGTTGGTTGTGGTCTGGTGGAAGTTTAGCATTCTGTTTGTCTATGCAACCACAAACTTTTTACTGTACGGATCCAACCGGTTATTCTTCGTATAATAAAAAATCTCTGAAAAATATAACCATAACTTATCAGTTGTGCATGTACAAAAGTAAGTATGTAATTATGTAAAAAATAATCACGTTTATGACCAATCTTTTCCAGCATTCATTGAAAGTTTCCTAAATTATAATCGTATGCGTCTTCAGTCGGAGACTCGCACAACGTCGAAAATGAACAAAGAAATTCCTTCCACTCCTTATCAGTGAATTTCATCTTGCTGTTCCTATTAATATTCTGCTGAATATGAATATGAAACCGGCAGAGATACTTGTATGCATTCGGGAAAATCTGATCACACGCGTTCATTAGCGCAAAGCCTTGTCGGTCACAATCACTCGCGGCTCCATACAACCTATCAGCATAGACTTTATCCTATCCAACACCCAAATGTAGTTATCAACCTTATCAGAAGAAAGAAACGCATGGGAAACCGAAAACAACTGGTTTGCGAACGGCATACCCACAACCTAAACAAATGCCATCTTGTATAGGTTTGTATTGTAGGTGGTGTCAATCATCAGCACATGTGGGAATGTGCACCACAAAGGAATTGAATGTCTGTGAACGAAGAAAATATCTTCAACAACGTTCGTGGTGGGATTTTCACACGTGCAATGGGTGAATTCTTTCTCCTCAAGAAGGTTTTCGAGTTGCTGCATTGGATCTTCGCGGACTAGCTTTTCAGCATTCATCATTTGAGCCGCATTGTGTATATCTTTCTGGATAATATTTTTTTCCCGGGTTCTCTTTTGTGAGCATTCTCCAGATGCTACGCTTTGAGATATCCTGCTCTGCTATCTGCCTGACCAGTTCTCTATCCTTTGAAGAAAGCCTCATCGCATACGTGTGACCCTCTAAGTTTTCAAAGGGGTGTGGTTGTGTGCCTGGTTTTTCACCTTAAACCTCCAACCTTACTCCAAGATTCAAGCACCCCTATCAACTCAAATGGGTAACTAATTTTTTTGCTACCCGTCTTCCTCACCGTAGCCACACTCTAATGCTCCCCCAGAGTGCATTGAAATACAACCTTCACGAAATAAGTTTACTAGAAAATAACTTTTTACTGACTTCTTACATACTATTTCCAAAGTACTCTATGTGATATATACTACTTGTTTAGGGTGGTACGAATACTACATATAGGCTATCATCATTTCTTGTACCACATAGCCAAAAATACAAAAGCAATGATAGAGGTAATATGTCAAAAGGGAACGAATTCCTTAATGAAGCTATGAGGACATCTTCCTAGTAACATCATCAACCCCTACTAGTCGTATAACTATATACAACCACATATGTATCTAGATTCCTACCACATACAAGGTACTCTATATGATGCATACTAAATGCTAGGACGGTTTATAGGGTTTTTGAGAGCGTTTATGGTTATAGCATAGATCAAAAGTTTTTAATCGTCTATAACCTTTGCTCTGATACCAACTTCTGTCACACCCCGACAGTGCACAGTGGAATGCAAGTCATGAGGTAACGGAAGTTGTTACCGTAAAGTTTAGCAAATCACTTGTGAGTACGTATGGACATCTTGCAACCACCCTCTAGCCCAACACGTTTAAGTTTCTAGTTTAAGAAAGTTTAAAAATATGTCATAGCCAAGATGGAGTGATAGTACATAATCAGTGTTTTACAATTTATTAAAAATAAAAACATAGATTTCATAATTTAAGGTCCCAACATCATGTCCATTCGTAGTGCCTGCTAAACCCACTCTCTATAAATCCCTATGCATCAGTACCTGAAAAACATGCTTAAATCATCAACAAAAGTTGGCGAGTTCACAGGTTTTAAAGCAGTAAACAAACTTTCAAGTTTAACGAAAGCATATGATAAGTATTACTAAAAGAGAACCAAGTAGACTAGTTAGGTCCAATAAGTATGATGTATCCAAAGGCTCCTAATCAAACCATAACTTTCTTCCCAGGGTGACCTCTTCGAGAGGAGCTTTTTGGAGGTTATGTTCATTTTCATAAGACAACGCTTGGCTCATCATGAAAAGGGGGCGTCAACCCAATAGATCTACAACATAAACAACAGCTGTAACCAAGAGCTGATGATTAAGAAGTGCAGGGAAAGTATTAACCCGAAGGGACACGGGTTGTAACATCCCGAAAATCCGTTTCGCTTAATTACGCTATTAGGCGTGAATAAGAAATGACAAAACAAATTAAATAGTATAACGAGTCTTTATGGATAATAAAATGGGATGATAAGAATGTGGGTTATGTTATATTATGAAAATAACCTTGTTAGTATTATTATCTATTTAAGTGAACAACTACACTAGAAAACTAACTTGGTTAGTTAAGTTTTATAAAGAAAGAATATTGGGACATAATTGGGGGACTATTAGTGTAAACTTGCCAAATAAAATGACAAGAAAACACCCATTTTGGGTGAAAAACGTTATCAGCCCAAAGGGGCTTTCTTGAGCAAAATTCAAGCCCTAATCACACTAAAATGGAAGAATTCATGCAAGGGTTTGAGTATTGACATGATGGGGGTGCAAATTGAGGATTTTCTACGAAGTTTGGAGCTTATGGTAAGAACCCTAACCCCAATTTATGTAGATTTCGAAACCCATATTTGGGTTTTGAGCAAAGGATGTTAAATTCGTATTATTGTTGATTATTAGTGATATTGATCATTCTTAATGGTTTATAAATGAGTTAAATATTTAGAAGCTTGCTTGTGTTCAAAGATGATGATTTTGGTTTTGATTGGTAGCTTTGATGTTACTAAAATAGTAGGAAATCTATGTTTTAGGCATGGATTGTAGAGGAATTGTATTCCATATGTCTTGCATGAATCTTATGTGTTGGTAAAATTACAAGTTGAAATTGGAAATAGCTAAGCATGATGGTTAGAATGATGTTGTTGATGATTAGCTAAAATGGCAAAGTTTGAGAAGTCCATAAGGCTTAGAATTCACTTGCAAAAAGGGTGCACATGAAGTGTTTGATACAATGTGTTGGGTCTGCTGACCTGGAGAAGAACAGATGATTAGAAAGCCAAAACATGCTAGCAGTTTGATCCTTGAATAAACAGTCTTTACAACTTGCTTCTCCCAAAAGACTGCTGACCCTAACTATTGTTCTATCCAAACAACTGCTCAACAACTGCTGATATAAAGAACTGCTGAGGAAACAACTGATGAAGAACAACTGCTGACCAAAGGTCTGATGAAGAACAACTGCTGATACAAGTACTGAAGACCAAAGCACTGCTGGAACCAACAGCACTTTGGCTCCAGCAGTGGATACAAGACCATCAGAGTTTATCTTCAACAGCTGTTTAATATCAGTGCTTTCAATGTAACAGTAGTTTGTAATAGGCAGATGTTTATGTTTGTTATTCTGTTAGAGGTCACTGTCTTAGGTGACGTCAGCCTAGGTCATCAGTGCTTTGAGTCTGTCTATAAATAGAACAGTGCTTGTACTGTTCTATTGCATCACACACATAAACATTCTCTCAGACAAACACTGTGTGATCAGGCTGAGGGGGAGTAATTGTACGATTGTAATCTTTTGGATTAATGAAAGCTTTCAATCTGAAAACGTTTACTTTCTTGTTTTGATTTACAGTTTATTATTCCGCTGCACTTTCATTCTGTATTCATTTCATATTACCATATTTAGTTAAACAATCAAAACAAACAAACTCAGATCCTAACAATTGGTATCAGAGCTTGTTTGATTAAATTCGATCTAACAAATCAATTTAATAATCAGCTCACAATTATTGATATCGTTTGTCTGTTAGATTGAAAACAGAGTAATAGTTTAATTTCGTTTCAACCGTTTTTAAACAGACTTTGTTTTTTAAAAAATCAGAGAATGGCTTCTATCAATCACGATCCACATAACACTGGCACGAACAACAAGCCACCGATGCTTGTCAGATCTGAATACAATATCTGGCAACGTCGGATGAGCCATGTTCTAGCTCAAAAAAACACTGGGTGTTGGAAGTCGGTTATCTTCGGACCACATGTTCCGACTGTGCCGAGTACTGAAGATCCCAAAGTGTTTGAGCCAAAGAAACTTGAAAACTACTCCGACCAGGATTTTCAGAAAATTGAGCTAGATGCTAAGGCCTTCAGTATTGTGGCCATGGCTCTACCAAATGATATATATGCTGGGTTGTTACACTGTAACAGTGCAAAGGAGTTGTGGGATGCACTGAAAGAACAGTTTGGTGGGACTGAGGAGGTTATTGAAAACAACCGTGAAATACTTAACCAACAATATGAAACATTCAGTCATGTCAAAGGAGAGTCATTAACTCAACAGTTTGAGAGATTTAATTGCTTAATTAGTGAACTAAAATTGGTTGGTCTTACTTACCCTCATTCAACCTTAAACCATAGGTTTTTAAGATCATTACCAGACAAATGGGACACTATTGCTATTGTAATGAGAAACTCAATAGGATTTAAAGACCTATCACTGACCCAGCTTCATGGTAAGCTCTTAACCTATGAGAGAGAGCTTAACCAGAAAAGAAGCTCCAGGACTCTGGAAAAGTGTCTGATGACTATGTGTTTGGGAATACAGCACTTTTGGGTCATGATGAGGTGCCTGGAAACACAAAGGATCAGAGTTATGATCATTTTATTGACATAACTTCAGGTTTTAACTCAGGTTTTAACTCTGATTCTTATTCACCAAACTATGCTTTCACAGCAAGTGGTGGTGATATACAGGCATCTGACAATATATCCTTTGAGTATGATGACTTGAAATACTTTGACCCTGATGATTTGGAAGAAATGGACATTATGCACCAATTGGCCCTTCTCAGTGTAAGAAGCTGGTCTTTGGTTGTGAATCTCTCAGATCCCTGGGGTGCATCTGATGATTGTGAATGCAAGTGTGATTGTGCTTTGATGGCTGCTGCTAAGGTATCTCCTCAAATTCTTAAAGAGTTGTGTTCTGACAAATGTGTAATAGCATTTGCTAACATCAAAGAGGTGAATGAAAACCTTAGAAAGAAAATTTTGGATGATGAAGTTAAATTTGAAAAACTCACAAAAGATTTGAAAACAAGTTTAACTGCAAAAGAGTCTGAAATTAGCAGTTTAAAACATGAAGCAACTATAACCAAAGACCAGCTTCAAACTATGATAACAAAATATCAAAGTTGTAAAAGTGAGCTTGAGTCCACCCAAGTTGAATGTAAAAAATGGGTGGAATCATGTAGAGGATTTGAGATGCTACTCAACAAACAAACCAAAAGTCATGTGAAGTTTGGCTTTGGTTTTGCAACCACTGCTCCAGCTTTTGAAAACACTGACACAAAGAGTCAAAAGTCTGTTGAGATAGTACCTACAAACCTGCAGGGTCAAGAGATTAAAATCACTGAACCAAATGGTAAGAAAATTGTTCTTGAAAAACCAGAAGGTTCCTCATCTTTTGCTGAACTTGAAAAGTATGAATTTAAGCCTACTTGGTCTGATGAGTGTGATACTCTTGAGAATTTTAAACCTGTTGATTTCAAAACTCCTGAGGGAAAGACAGCTCCTCAGGCAAAGGTCATTCCCTTGGCTAAAGTCATTACCCTGAAAGATCCTCCAGCAGATGCTCAAACATCTGCTGAAAAGAAGACTGAAAAGGGGAAGAAGAAAGAAAAGACTGTCAACTTGTTCTGTGATTTCTGTGAAAAGAAGAATCATGTCACCAAAAACTGTTTTCTTCTAAAAAGCATATGATATTAACAAAGGGACAAGTGAATGTGATTCCAAAGCCACATGTTCAATATGTGGGAAAAAGAATCACAAGACCAAAGAGTGCTTGTATCTCAAAAATTTTGATGTTAAAATACAAGAATACAAAGCTAAAAACTCTTGCAAACCCTGTGGTCTGTACTCCAAAAGGAAAGCCCAAACAGACTTTCACCCCTGTCCAAACATCTGTTACAAAAAGGCTTGAAACATCTGCTTCTAGAGATGTCCAAGTAACAGATGCTCCACCCACAAGCAAATACCCAAGAGGTTATGGTCAACCTCCATGTCACAGTCTGCCACATGTTTATGAGGAGCCAAAGAGACCCTCTAAACCAAGAGTGAACAGAAATCCATATGGGTATTATCATCTGTCTGGAAGTGATCAAACAACTGCTGCCCCAAGTGTTGACATTCAAGCACTGGCAAATGGTCAGCAGCAGTTGTTGACCTTAATTCAGAAATTGGTCCAAACCACTGATCACCTTCCAAAGCTTGAGTCTGAAAGGTCTGAGGACCCATCCAAAGCCAACTTGGCTTTGGACACTCACCAAAACTAATCATTTACTGATGTGCAGGGAGCTTCTGCTTGTTTAGATAGTCTTTGGTATGTAGATAGTGGAGGTTCCAGGCACATGACAGGATGTAGAGCCCTACTTCTGGACTTCTTGGCTCATGGAGGGGGTGATATATCCTTTGGTAATGATTCTAAAGGTAAGGTGTTGGTTCAGGGACTGTACAGGCTGGAAAACTCAAGTTTGAAAATGTCAATCTTATTGATAATCTCAAGTTTAATCTTCTGAGTGTTTCCCAAATGAGTGACAAAGGTTATGGCTCATTTTTCACAAAGAAAACTTGTAAGATTATTGGGCCAGAAGTGGTGAAAAAGATTGATACCATTATTGCTGAGAGCAAAGCACAGCTTGTTGCTCATAGAAGTGGCAATGTGTATGTTGTTGATATGTTAAAGGACAATCCTATGGCAAATGTCTGTCTGTTTTCTGCTGCCTCCACTAAGGAGACAGAATTGTGGCATAGGAGATTGGGTCACACCAACCTTAATACTATCAACACACTCTCAAAACAAAGCCTTGTCAGAGGTTTACCATCAAAAGAATTTAAATGTGATGAGCATTGTGTTTCTTGCTTAAAAGGAAAACAACATAAAAGCTCTTACAAATCCATTGATGAGTCCAAAACTAGTCAGTGTTTACAACTGTTGCACATGGACTTGTTTGGCCCTGTTAAAATCATGAGTCTAAGAAGAAAGAGATTTTGTCTTGTCATAGTTGATGATTTTTCTAGGTTTACATGGACTTACTTTTTACATTCTAAGGATGAGGACTGCAGGTATATTGAAGGACTTTGTCACCAAAGTTGAAAAGCAATATGACTTGCCAGTAAAAGTCTTCAGGAGTGACAATGGAACAGAGTTTAAAAATAAGGAGTTGGATGACTTCTGTGTGTCAAAAGGGATTGTGAGGCAGTTCAGCATCCCAAGAACACCAAAACAAAATGGGGTAGTTGAGAGGAAAAATAGAACTCTTATAGAAGCTGCAAGAACCATGCTAGCAGATTCTGGTTTGCCACTGTCCTTTTGGGCAGAAGCTGTAAACACTGCTTGCTATGTTCAAAACAAAGTTTTGATCAACCCAGACATCAAAAAACTGCTTATGAAATTTTGTTCAAAATCAAACCATTAATCTCATTTTTCAAAATCTTTGGCTGCCCATGTTTCATTTTAAATCTCAAAGATTCCATTTCAAAATTTGCAGCCAAAGTAGACTGTGGATATTTTCTGGGATATTCTTCTACTGCTAAGGCCTACAAAGTGTTTAACACAAGGACTAAGACAATAGAAGAAACTTTGAATGTAAAGTTCAATGAACTTTCATCTCTAAAAATCCCTGCAAACCCTGCTGAACTATTTGATTTAGATAAATTCAAATTTGAAGATATCACTGTTAAAGCTAACAATGCAGGTATTCCACAGTCTCCACAACAAGATTACAGAACAGATGTTGTGATCCCCAGTCACTACAAAGTCTATTCTGCCTCAGAGGAAGCAGCTGTTCCTAACAATTGTCAAAACTCTGCCACAGCTGTGTCAACCACTGTTGGCCAGTCTTATCCTCAAACCACTGCCTCACCCCTCATAACCACTGACCTATCATCTGCTGATAAAAGTCAACCATCTGTTGACAAAAGTCAGTCAAGTTTCACACCACTTGGACCCATTCCTCCATTACCATTCCAAACATCTGATGGCACTACAGAAGTACCAACAGATGTTACACCAACAGAGTCATCAAACCTCTGTCCCTCACCTCAAAATGCCATTGTTCCATATCAAGGAGATCTTATTTACTTAAGAGCTCATCCACCAGACCAGATCATTGGCAACATCAGAGAGGGTGTGCTCACAAGAAGCCAATCCTCAAATATCTGTCTTTTTGCAGGCTTCTTATCCTCACACAACCTGTCAAGTACCAAGAGGCACTGAAAGACAACAGTTGGGTAGAGGCCATGCAGGAAGAACTACTTCAATTCAAAAGACAACAAGTATGGGAGCTTGTACCACTTCCTAAGGATGTTTGTCCTATAGGAACAAAGTGGGTCTTCAAAAACAAGACTGATGAAAGGGGTATTGTTGTCAAGAATAAAGCCAGGCTTGTGGTTCAAGGCTTCAGACAAGAAGAAGGAATAGATTATGATGAGACCTTTGCTCCTGTAGCTAGACTAGAGGCCATCAGACTCTTTTTAGCCTTTGCTGTCAACCACAACATAAAGGTGTATCAGATGGACATCAAATGTGCTTTCCTTTATGGCAAAATTCAGGAGGAGGTATATGTATGTCAGCCACCTGGTTTTGAAGACACATTCCATCCTGACTATGTCTACAAGCTCAACAAAGCTTTGTATGGACTTAAACAAGCACCAAGGGCCTGGTATGAAACTCTCTCCACATTCCTCTTATCCATTGGCTTTACAAGAGGTAAAATTGACAAAACTTTATCTCTTAAATGGAAAGGGAAACACTTAATGATTGTTCAAATATATGTGGATGACATCATTTTTGGATCCACATGTAACCAAATGTGTGAAGAGTTCAGAAAACTCATGACAGCAGAGATTGAGATGAGTGCCATGGGTGAGCTTCAGTGTTTCCTTGGTCTTCAAGTGAAACAACTGCAAAATGGCACATTCATTCACCAAAACAAATATGTAAAGAACTTATTAACCAGATTTGAGATGAATGATTGTAAGCCATGTAGCACACCCATGAGTACAGTCAAGCTGCTCACTATTGATGACAAGGATGAACTGGTTGATCAAACACATTATAGATGTATGATTGGGTCTTTATTGTACCTAACTGCATCTAGGCCAGACATTATGTTTGCTACCTGTGTCTGTGCCAGATCCCAGGCTTCACCCAGAAAGTCAAACCTTATTGCTGTGAAAAGGATATTCAGATACCTCAAAGGTGCTCCCACACTTGGTATCTGGTATCCTGCTAATGGAAACATTGAGCTTTCAGGTTATTCAGATAGTGACTTTGCTGGCTGTCACACCACAAGAAAATCCACTTCAGGAGGGTGCCAATTTCTAGGGAATGCCTTAGTTTCATGGCAAAGCAAAAAGCAGGCAGCTGTTTCAACTTCAACAGCTGAAGCTGAATACATTGCTGCTGCAAGCTGTACAGCCCAACTCATGTGGCTTCAAAATCAACTACTGGATTTTGGGATAACTGCACTTAGGACTCCACTCATGTTGGACAGTCAAGCTGCTGAAAATATCATCAAGAATCCAGTCTCTCATTCCACTACCAAACACATTGACATAAGACATCATTTTGTCAGAGACAGTTATGAAAAAGGTTTGATTTCTTTACACCATGTTCCAACAGAGGATCAGTTGGCAGATGTGTTAACAAAAGCTTTAGACACATCCACCTTTACAAATCTGATTTCCAGAATTGGTATGTTAAACATGGATTAATTAAGAAAAGTTTCAATAAATCTTAATAAAATGGTTCAGCAAATCAAATTTTTTAAAAAAATAATAAACTGTTTGGTTGAAAAATCTGTTTATAACATCTGATCAGATAAAACAACCACTGTTTCATTCATATCCACTGTTGGTTGAAAAGTCTGTTTCAAAACATCTGATCAGATAAAACAACTGTTAGTTGAAAAATCTGTTTCCGAACATCTGTTCAGATAACACAACTGTCTCCTTATATATATATATACTATATTAAAAAAAAAAAAAAACATCTGTTTGTATCAGCTGTTTGTATCAGTTGTTTGCCAAACACAGCTGTTTTCCACCAGATGTTTCATCCATCAGATGATTGCCACGTCTGCTCATATAAGCAGAGGTTTGGCCACATCAGCGGTTTCATTGAGCCTATAAAACCCTGTTTTACCACAACAGACGTTACACTGTCTCATTGTATTCAAAATACTGATAACCGCCTTCTTCACTCTCAAACCCTTCATCAATCTTCAATCATCTTCACCTTTGAAATCCACTAAAATGGATCTTCAAGCCAAAGCTACACACAATTGTCTCCCCTATCTGATCAAAACAGATGACAACACTCCATTTCATTCCACCATCGACATTTTCCTTAACTCCAAATACTTACCCATCCTAACCGCCAACGCCCCCATTTACCTTGATACACTCCAAGAATTTTGGTTGAATGCAGAGTTTCTACTACAAGACAAAAAGCCTACTTCCATTATTTCCAAAATTGGAGAAACCAGTATCGTCATTACCCCTGAAACCGTATCCACAACCTTCACACTGAATGACCTGGCAGGTAAGGACTCCTTTACTAAAACAGAGCTTCACACTGAGTTCCAAGAAAGAGGGTATGATGGTCAGATGACTGGATCAACTCTTTTCAAAAAGTTTTTCCCTCCAGTCATGAAATTTTTCTTCCATACTCTTCTTCTTTGTGTCTTTGCTAAGTCCACATCCTTTAATGAAATCCCATTGAGGATGCAATATCTGGGATATGCCATGTTGTCAAACTCTGACTTCAATCTTTCCCAGGGATTGTTCATGGACTTGGTATCAAATGTGAAAGCTGTCAAGTCTGGGTCAAACAATGCTTTTCTTATTTACCCAAGAATTCTTAGTGTAATCTTACAAAAAGTCTTACCAGAAAAAGTTTTCAAAAAGGGTGAGGCTATGCAAATGAAAAGCTTAACTGATGAAACTTTCACAAGAATGCTGGGTGGAAGCACCCAAGAAAAAGTGTCTAAAGTGTCAAAAGTTTCTAAAACACAAACAAAGAGGACAAAGGCAACAACTGTTGTCAAAACCTCTGTTGTTGAGCCCACTGCTCCTGGTGATCATGGCACTACATCCAGTGCTGTGAAACCCACACCAGCCACTTCCAAAAAGAAACATCCATCCACAAAAACCTCCACTCAACCACAAATGAGGCTTCTGGATGATGAGGTACCAGAAGAAACCTCTGTTGCACAACAAAAGCAACCTGAAACCACTGTTGTTACTTCCTCACAACAGTTGGACATACCTCCACCTGACCAAACTCCTCATGCATCCTCTCAAAAGGATCATGTTGTAAGCCAAGGGGACACACATCATGATACATTTGAGTCACTTGACCATATGTTCACAAGCCCTTCTCCCAGGGCTAACTCTCTTGTTACTCCTCCATCCTCACCATCACATGTCCCACAAACAATGCAACCTCTGTTTGAAGCAATTGATAAATCTCAGGAAGATCCCAGTTCCTCTCTTCCACCTGTCACTGAGAGTATACTCCAACAAGTGACTGGTCCTGAGAATATACAATCTGCTATCCCACAAACAGAAGAGGAGGTTACACCACCTGAGTTCAATAAAACTCTAGGTGAGTTTTCAAGTGGAGCAGCCACTACTGATGTAGAGACCATGACGTGATTGTCGTGGTACACGTTAAATTTCCCAATTACAACTAGTGTATAGTAGTAAGAAGGTATCGAACACAGGGAGTTTGTGGAAAATGTGTTAATGCTAGCTTTGTTGATTAACTACAATTAAACTACTTGAATAAAAAGTAAATGATTATGATTTGTGATTGTTTGGTTTAAACTAAAATAACAACTAATTATCAATTCAAACTTAAAAGTGTTTCTTCAAATTAAGGGACAATGACCATTCAAGGATCCGGTTTCTCTAAACACATGTGTGAATTTCCACTAGAAAGAGTTACATAGACATAACTCATGTAAAAGCAATTGTTGTGGTAAAAGGGAACAAAGTACTCGGATTATATTAACGCGAGGTTGTTTTCCGATGACCAATTAATCAATAACCAACCCCAATCCTTCCCGTGATATCTCGGTTGTTAGCAACACCAAGAACGAACGATAAAGACTAAAAATTAGCAAATTAACCAACATACTACAAACAATTGTTCATACACCATAATAATCAAGCAAAGTACCAAATTATTATTCTAGAAATATAGGAAAAACACACACAAAAGTTGTAGAAAAACCTTCACCACGAATGATCACCAATTTTTTAGCCTAACATAGCTTGGTGGATCATTATCATCTTCAAGCAATTGTTCATGAGGATTACAAACATCAAAACAATGATTAGATAATGTTTCCAATGATAAGTTGCAGCCAAATTTCGCCCCCCAATGATCAGAAACGGTTGGAATGATAAGTGATGCCATAAGTCTCCCATCAAGAGCCTTTAAATGCAAGAGTTACATAATTAACCAGGGCCACCGTACCCCTACTGTATGGCCGTAGGGGTACGGTGGAGAGTAAAAGGCCTACGGCTGTTCAAGCCTGCCCTACGGTGAAAAACATGCCCTGAGGCCAGCGTAGGCCTACGCCCAAGCCGTAGGGGTACGGTGGGTCTGGGCCTAAATTCCAATTTTCTTTATTTTGTTCCATCTTGTTCCAATGCCTTCCGGTTCGTTCCAAAAGCCCGTTTTCCGCCATTTTAGCTCCCTTATCATACCTGCATCAATAACAACCGTAGTTATCCAACTCCAAGCAATATCATGATTAATTGTGATTAATATATGCGTTTTAACACTATAACGGGTCGTTCCTTGAACCACCCGTCAGACCACTGTCTCACATCAGGACAGTGATTACATAGCTAAGACTCCCTTGAAGGCAACAACTGTTGAAGCCACTATAGTGTCTCCAAAAACAGTTGGAAGTCCCCAGTACCAAGACAAAGGGGCATCTGATTCACCTATTAGGCCTGAATCAGGTAGAACTACCACTGGTAGGGACTCAGATGATCCTATTAATTTAGGAGATGGGTCAAAATACCAAGAATTGACGGACAGAGTTTCTGTCATTGAAACCTCTGTTGCTGACATCAACTCTGATGTCAAGCTTCTACTGAGCTCAATTGCAGATCTTTCCAAGAGTCAACCATCCACAGCTGATATAGCCAATGAGTTATGGAAATCAGTTTCCCCCATCACCATAGCTCACAGAAAATTGGCTGATCAGACACATGAAACTTACATGGCTGAGATCAGGAATATGGTAGATGCAAGGTACAAAGATACCCATGCTGATATCAAAGCCATCAAGGATCACCTGCTGAAGACTACTGGCTCTGCCCCTACCACCATCCTCAGGGATGAAAATGATGATGCTTTCACGGCTGATGATGCCAAAAAGGGGGAGAGTGGCAGAGATAGGCTACCAAAACTAGATCCTTTTGGTTGTCCTCCTTCTCAAAAAGGCCAAGCCAAGTCTGCCAAGAAACCAGAGTCTACCAAATCAGCTCCACAACAACAACAAGCAACAACAGCACCACCACAACAACCACCACAACAAACCAGAGAGAAGAATAAAGCAGTAGATGACTCTGCAAACATAGAAGCTGAAAAGGCTGCTCAAGAGAAACAGAAAAGAGCTGACACTTTGGAAGTTAAAGCAGAGTCATTAATTGAACTCAAAAAGAAACAACAAAGGGAAACTGAAGATGTGGGATCCTCTAAAAGGATGAAAAGACCTGCCAAGCATGTTAGAAAACCACCATCTAAGTTGAACACCTCTGTTGATAAAACCACTGCTACTGAAACCACTGCCACCCAAAACACTGAAGCTACTCAAAACACTGCTACCCAAACCACTGCACCCAAACCAACAAACACACCTGAACATACAACCACCAAACATACATCACCAGCCAAATCCCAAACATCTGCTGGACCTACTAAAAGGCCAACAGATGTTAAAACAACCACTGCTACCAAATCACCATCACCAAAAATCATGTACACAAGGAAGAGAAAATCAACCTTTGTTGTACATGATGAAAACATACACACATCACCAACCATCACTTCAACTGCCCAATCCACTCCTCCCATCACAGCTATTCCAATCACATCATTCTCACCACATACATCCAAGTTCAGATCCCATAGACCACCACCAACCATTACACCATTGGTTGTTCAGTATCCCCTTGAACTTGATCTACTCAAGGGGGAATTACAATCCTTCTACAATACTGAACAGCCATCTGAAAGATCCTTCCCATCTCTCCCAAACTTCCATGTTCCCCTCAATATTGATACTTATCTGAAATACAAGGGTGAGCAGGTGGATGCCATCATCAGGGAGAAATGCAAAGGGAAGGATGACAGGACTGCTCAGGGCATCCATTCAGCAGAGCTTAGCAAACTCAGAAGGATTGAAGATTTTGCTAAGACCCTGAGCAATTCCATGTCCTCCATGCCTCTCAGTGTAGATTTGGAAAAGGAGGTAAGGGAATCTCTTCTTGAACAGATAATGGCAACCAAGCCTTACAAAGCAAACAAAAAGCAGTTCAATGGTTGGACTACTCATGCTTTGAGAGAAGAACTACTCAGGATTGAAGAAATGGCCAAAGACCCCAAAGCTAAAGTCTCCACTCCTAATTTTGGCAAAGGCAGAGACCCAGTCAGAGCCTTGAAATTCAAAAGGATGAGGCAAGAGATTGTAGCTGCCAACTATGGGGAGATGAGGTCTGTTTCCAGATGGTCTGAGTTAAGGCTGGTTGAAACCTACAAAAGTCTGGAAGAAAATAGAAAGAAGGATCCCAGCCTTCCAAGAAAACCAATTTACACTGATGAGCCAATGATGAAGAGACCCCAACAGACTTTTAATCTGGACAGCTTACTTGAAACCTCTGATCTCACAGCTGCTGCAAGTAGACAGTTCAAGAAGCAGAAGGAGATGTCAGAGGAAGATCAAAGAAAGTTTGTTGATACATTCATCAAGGAAGGGCTCTTCAATCAAATACATTATTTCTCTGATCCTACAACAGAGAAACTCAGAGAACTCATTGGAAGACCTCCTTCACCCAACTCATCAAGAATAAAAGTTCATCTCAGCAAATCCACTGACTCAAAAATTCTAAAGTGGAAAGTCAACAAAGACAACCACGAATTGACATTGCTCAGGTCAGATGGAAGGGTTCAGAAGATCAGCATGGATGATGCTTACAGCCTATGTGCAGAAGATCACCAAGCATTGCTAAATCTGGATCTAGAAAGAGATGAAGAAGACTTATTTGCTCTGAACTTTGAACTACAATTCAAAGGTCAAATCAGAGAAAGTCTGATGAGGAATAAAGATCAATAAATAAAGTTGAGTTTTGGCATCATCTGTTCTAGGGGAGATTGTTGGGTCTGCTGACCTGGAGAAGAACAGATGATTAGAAAGCCAAAACATGCTAGCAGTTTGATCCTTGAATAAACAGTCTTTACAACTTGCTTCTCCCAAAAGACTGCTGACCCTAACTACTGTTCTATCCAAACAACTGCTCAACAACTGCTGATATAAAGAACTGCTGAGGAAACAACTGATGAAGAACAACTGCTGACCAAAGGTCTGATGAAGAACAACTGCTGATACAAGTACTGAAGACCAAAGCACTGCTGGAACCAACAGCACTTAGGCTCCAGCAGTGGATACAAGACCATCAGAGTTTATCTTCAACAGCTGTTTAATATCAGTGCTTTCAATGTAACAGTAGTTTGTAATAGGCAGATGTTTATGTTTGTTATTCTGTTAGAGGTCACTGTCTTAGGTGAGGTCAGCCTAGGTCATCAGTGCTTTGAGTCTGTCTATAAATAGAACAGTGCTTGTACTGTTCTATTGCATCACACACATAAACATTCTCTCAGACAAACACTGTGTGATCAGGCTGAGGGGGAGTAATTGTACGATTGTAATCTTTTGGATTAATGAAAGCTTTCAATCTGAAAACGTTTACTCTCTTGTTTTGATTTACAGTTTATTATTCCGCTGCACTTTCATTCTGTATTCATTTCATATTACCATATTTAGTTAAACAATCAAAACAAACAAACTCAGATCCTAACACAATGCTTACATGAAACTTGAATTGGGTCAAATGGTGTAAAATTGTATGAAATTCGTCACTTTTGACAGCCCTAGATAGTCATCTTGTAAATGGCATATCTCATTCGTTATTAGGAGTTAGAAGACGAGCCTTATATTGTTGAAAAGCTTGTTGCACATATTACATTTCATATTTAGTCATAAGAAGCTGATTCTGAGTTGTAGTGGGTCAAAACGGCATCTAAAGTTAACAAATCAGTTTTGACAGCTAAGCTGTTTGGTCAAAATTATGTTTCTGACCTGATCTTAAAATATTCATATAAAATCATAGAAAAAATCGTTAGGAAGTGTTCTTTATATGCTTGGAAAGGTCAATGAATGAGGCACATTTTGTATTTGATAGTCAAGATCTGGTTCCGAGGTTTAGAAGGGGAAAAACGACCTTGAACAACAGCTGCGCAGAAAATCGCTGCACATTTATAATGTAATATTTAATAAGAAAAGGTGTAAGAATGTACACGCTTGTAGTAGTCTTGGAGTACGGATTGTAGGGAAAGAATAGCGTATTATGTGGCATTCAAAAAGTGTCTAAGAACACTTACCAACTAGTTCATGCAAGTATTTTCACTAATGGGTCAAACGGGTAGTTTATGGAAAGATTTATTGAATAGAACTAGTTGTTGAATGTATTGATGTCATGTTTGAATGATGTAGAATGAATACTAATGTTTGAATTGGTAAGTTTCAAATTAGTATTCTAACACGGCATGTTGACTTGAAAGTAAGCTAGGCACAAGAAGCTTAAAAGTAAACGGGTCAAGTGGATATGATCTCGAGCTAGGTGAAAAGCTTGGGACTATAAGTCAAAAACGTATAAGGCGAAAACACTCCTACGGGCAAAGGTAGGTGACTTATGACGCAAACTCTTGGATTAGTAATTGTATGTTTATGTATAAATAGAGAATGAGAAACAAGTATGAAATGGTAATTTATAATAAGGTTAGCAAATTGACGTGGTTGGTAAACGGGTATAGTTCACTATACAACAACGAGAGTAGTTGGGATAAATGGGCAGCAAAGATAAATGAAGTGAGGGTAATTAAGCATGAAACAAATCAAAGATTAACAAATATGGCATAAGAATGAATGGTAAAATGTATGTATTGATATGTGTGTATATTTATAGATGGATACATTTAATCATGGGTGTGACTATTTAGATTTAATTGTATAGTTATCCGAGGTCACACAAATGGTAAATCGTTTGGTAAGTGGAATTATCACGTGTTGGATGCTAGAGTAATAGAATGTGTGCATATTTGCTTATACCCGGGAATGTGTTAAAGTGTTTTTGTATGTAAAGGTTGGTCGTTATGTGTAGACTGAGTATAGATTCGGAAACGTCTTGTTTGTCCTTGAGAATACATGAAGGAAGAATAAAGATGCAGGTATGTAAGTATGAATGCATGGAAATTGGAGGATAGGATCCGGAGACCGGATCCGAACTTATAAAAAGGCGTTTGGATATGACCAATGAGTATTGTTGATGTTATTTCCATATTGTGAATATTTGCATGAAGTCACTTAATGAACTCACGAAATGGTTATGTGGTAGTTGCAGGTTGTCTGGTCAACCTCACAAAGCAAGAAATGGTTGGAGGTCGAGTGAGGACACGAATTGTACGGGGTCACGGTCACCTAAACTAACAAAGATGAGTTGTATTTGATGTAATAAGAAACAATAAAAGATGGAAATATGAAACACCTATAATATTTAGTAGATATGGGTTCAAAACATACAAGAATGTTTTATCAAGCAAGAAAATTTTCTGGTTCGTATTTCCGCTGCGTATTTTCAGTTAAAAAGGTTTAGGGTGTTTCAAGTTGGTATCAGAGCCCTGGTTTGAGTGAAATCTTGTACATGGAAGTAAGTACTCGAACTCAAACCTATGTGCTCTTGAAATTAGTGACCCGTACTATCCAAAACTCGATCAAGGCCCATAGGTAGAATTAAATATTAACTCACATGAGATGTTAACAACTAATTGTGGTGTTTTATGTTAAGGTGAGCTTTTGTGGTGATGATGAAGAGGTCTCTAGGACATGATCCAAGATAGATATCGGAAATTGTGGAATGGATAGAATGCTCGCAGGTACGCAATATTATTACATTTGTACCGAAGGGAGAAAATCCCCAGGGATGGTAAAATTTAGATGAAAAACAACCATGTTGTTTAGGGAAGGAAATTGAAAGAGTGGCACGAAACTGAAACCCTGTCCGCAGGCATAAGGTGATGATTACATGAAGACACGTGGATAGTATGTGGACTGCGCGCCTGGCCAGTGCGCAAGAAGCATATGATACACGTGAGACCATGAAAGTCATCACAGGTATGCCTGCTAAATTGGAAAGTAAGCGATCGTGTGGATAGGTGCGTAGAATAAACCTTCTTATAAAGTAAAATGGGAAGGGGTTCCCTCAGAAGGTATTAATCAAAACGTATATGAATTATGCCTATAAACTAAGTATGGCAATGAATAGATAAGTAACTAAACGTCAGTGGTGGGTTAAGGTAGAAGACTTTCAAGTGATAAAGCGTAGTCTGTAAATGAATGAAAGGTTAATGAAAGGTAGGAATGAAAGGTTTGAGTCCATAGGTAAGTATGGATCAAACCTATATGAATGAAAAGTTTGAGTCCATAGGTAAGTATAGATCAAACCTATATGAATGAAAGGTAAGAATGAAAAGTTTGAGTCCATAGGTAAGCATGGATCAAACCTATATGAATGAAAGGTAAGAATGAAAAGTTTGAGTCCATAGGTAAGTATGGATCAAATCTATATGAATGAAAGGTAGGAATAAAATGTTTGAATCCATAGGTAAGCACGGATCAAACCTATATGAATGAAAGGTATGAATGAAAATTGGAGTCCATAGGTAAGTATGGATCAAACCTATATGAATGAAAGATGGGAATGAAATGTTTGAATCCATAGGTAAGTATGGATCAAACCTATATGAACGAAAGGTAGGAATGAAAGATTTGAATCCATAGGTAAGTCCATCAGCTTACTTATTAGTTGGATCATCCTTAATAACATAAAAAATGTCAAATAACCTTAATGGATCAAATTGGGTGGAATGTTGTAGAAATATAGAATAATCCATAGAACGTGTCATTTGGGTAGGAATGAAGGGAGGGGGAATGTTACATCTCTAGTTAAGGTAGATTGGAAAGTTGTACATACTTAGTGGCAATAACTTAGTTGGGGATACACTTGTCATGTGACCTACATGATACATGAATACATATTTCATATGTAGCTATTAGTCGGTGTTAGATGCTAACTAATTGTAGAAGCTAGTTAAAAAATGAATGGACAATTTGACTTTACAAAAGTCAAACGAGTCGAATTAGCAAGTGTAACGCAAGTACTAAAAAGATTGCATGAATGGAACGAAACCAATTTCGAGTTATTGATGTGGTAAGTAAACGTAATTACATGTTGAGCATGTAGTTGATAATCTATGAGAACCGGGACAACTTATATACTAAGACCTGTGTGGATGATTCAATTTAACAAGAAAGGAGATTTTTTTTGCATGAACAGATAGAATGGAGTTTTGTATGCATGCCTAAATGGAAAAGAAGTAAAACCCCTAATTTAAACTATAAATATAATGAGTAGATAAAGATAATAACCGAAGGTCATAAATTAGTAAGAAGCAGCAGGTGACTTTGAAAAGTCAAACTACTGAGATTTTGTGAAGTAACAAATAAAATGTAATGATCATATGTAAGAATGTTAGATGTGTAACTCTAAGCAGTTAATGCGGTAAAATATCGGTTATCGGTCAAGGACCGATATTTGATATATCGGTTTTCGCGGTGAGATATCGGTGAGATATCGGTAATTTTATATTGTGTGTATATATATATTTGTATATATATATATATATATAATGTAAATCACTGAAACTTATATAGTAATAATAATAGTTAAGAGCCCAATAGAAACCCAATAAAAACAATTGAATTCAGATGGGCATTTTTGGCCCAATAGAAACCCTAAACTCCTAATAGCCCACAACCACATAACCATATGAAACATCAGCAACAAGAGTCGTCATGTACACAAGTTAGGAAACCCTAACTTCTGAGAAGAGCAAGAGCACGTTTGAAATTCAGATTTCAGACGTTTGATTCACATTAATATTGCAGCAACAATCGACCCACTCTTAGCCTCTCCTCTGCTCGTTTGCTCCTCTGCACATCAATCGAACCTATATCAGCCTCTCCTCTGCTGTTCTACTCTTCTGTAAGTTAAGGTTAGTCTGTAAAAGTTATATAAAATGGGCCAAAAAAAGCTCAAAACGATATCTCGGTTGCAAAACCGATATTTTTTATGTGTATATCGGCCGAAATATCAGTCATATCGGCCGATATTATCGGCTCCGATATTATGACCGAGATTCTGACCGATACAGACCTAACCCACCGATAACCGATATATCGGACCGATATAACCGATATATCGCCGATATTAACTGCTTAGGTGTAACTCGATTTTGTATTGTAACGGGAGTTTTATCAAAGCATTTTAGATAGTTAGACATGAAAAGGAAAGTATTTTGCATGGACCGTTGAAGGTCAATTGTCATAAATGTAAAGTATATGTCTAGCCAATGACTTTGTAGATATGAATGGTTGAATTCGGATATGACGAAATCTATGAGACAAGTGATATGATGCTAACGAGTTGGAACTCATCATGTGAATGAACTAAACCAAGCAAGGTATGACATGGACTTGTGAAGGAGCAAGTCAATCCGATATATGGATGGTTGGTTAACGTTGTAAAAGGGAGGTTAGTAAACTTGATTATTCTATGATTGTTAAGTTAGAAATTGGTAGATTGTATAGTACCCTGTATGAATGAATGTTAGTTCATGTATGATATAGCTTGGAAGAGTTTGACTTTTGAGGGTCATTGGGGGAATAATTTCCAAATCGGAATTGTTGTAATTGAAAGTGCCCTAAAAACCTTGAATGGAAATCTTGGGTTATGACAAGATATTCATACGAGACACTTGATTTAAGTGCACATGTATGTAATACGAGTAAAGTATGAAAAGAACTAACAAATAACTAGCATGAATAGAATTTCTTGGAATTCATCACGATAGGTTCCACATGGATGTTGAAACATCTACTAATTAAAAGTTTGGTTTCGAACTTGTGGATACGTATGAACACATAGGAATGAAGTAGTAGTTAAGTTGCGATAGCTATAACCATGATCGAATGTTCACAGTATGTGTAGGTTCATGGTCTAACATCTTATTCATTAATGGGAGAATTTAGAAGGAATGTTAATGATGGGTATTTACGAGATTAATGTAAGAATAAAAGATCAAATGTGGTTTGTAAGTTATGCTTGTTCAAGAATAAGGCTTGCGTGAGCCATGGGTGGTTTCATGTTATGTTATGCATCTCGAATAAACTGAATAAATATGTAAGAGTATATAATCTTGGCTAGGAATTTAGAATATATGGAAGGGGTTGAGATTTAGTAGGTTGGAAGAGGTGCTCGTGGAATCATAATGTTCAGCGACTCGAAACGTGCAATGTGGATGTATGATAAACGGTTTTTCACCAAATACCTAGGCGTGTGTTCTAATTACGCCAATTGAATGAATAAACAAATAAAAGGTAAAATGTAGAATTGGTCTAGTAGTAATGACAAGGTTTCGAGGACGAAACCTTCTTTAAGTGGGGTAGACTTGTAACATCCCGAAAATCTGTTTCTCTTAATTACGCTATTAGGCGTGAATAAGAAATGACAAAACGAATTAAATAGTATAACGAGTCTTTATAGATAATAAAATGGGATGATAAGAATGTGGGTTATGTTATATTATGAAAATAACCTTGTTAGTATTATTATCTATTTAAGTGAACAAATACACTAGAAAACTAACTTGGTTAGTTAAGTTTTATAAAGAAATAATATTGGGACATAATTGGGGGACTATTAGTGTAAACTTGCCAAATAAAATGACAAGAAAACACCCATTTTGGGGGAAAAACGTTATCAGCCCCAAAGGGGCTTTCTTGAGCAAAATTCAAGCCCTAATCACACTAAAATGGAAGAATTCATGCAAGGGTTTGAGTATTGACATGATGGGGGTGCAAATTGAGGATTTTCTACGAAGTTTGGAGCTTATGGTAAGAACCCTAACCCCAATTTATGTAGATTTCGAAACCCATATTTGGGTTTTGAGCAAAGGATGTTAAATTCGTATTATTGTTGATTATTAGTGATATTGATCATTCTTAATGGTTTATAAATGAGTTAAATATTTAGAAGCTTGCTTGTGTTCAAAGATGATGATTTTGGTTTTGATTGGTAGCTTTGATGTTACTAAAATAGTAGGAAATCTATGTTTTAGGCATGGATTGTAGAGGAATTGTATTCCATATGTCTTGCATGAATCTTATGTGTTGATAAAATTACAAGTTGAAATTGGAAATAGCTAAGCATGATGGTTAGAATGATGTTGTTGATGATTAGCTAGTTAAATGGCAAAGTTTGAGAAGTCCATAAGGCTTAGAATTCACTTGCAAAAAGGGTGCACATGAAGTGTTTGATACAATGCTTACATGAAACTTGAATTTGGTCAAATGGTGTAAAATTGTATGAAATTCGTCACTTTTGACAGCCCTAGATAGTCATCTTGTAAATGGCATATCTCATTCGTTATTAGGAGTTAGAAGACGAGCCTTATATTGTTGAAAAGCTTGTTGCACATATTACATTTCATATTTAGTCATAAGAAGCTGATTCTGAGTTGTAGTGGGTCAAAACGGCATCTAAAGTTAACAAATCAGTTTTGACAGCTAAGCTGTTTGGTCAAAATTATGTTTCTGACCTGATCTTAAAATATATCATATAAATCATAGAAAAATTGTCAGGAGGTGTTCTTTATATGCTTGGAAAGGTCATTGAATGAGGCACATTTTGTATTTGATAGTCAAGATCTGGTTCCGAGGTTTAGAAGGGGAAAAACGACCTTGAACAACAGCTGCGCAGAAAATCGCTGCACATTTATAATGTAATATTTAATAAGAAAAGGTGTAAGAATGTACACGCTTGTAGTAGTCTTGGAGTACGGATTGTAGGGAAAGAATAGCGTATTATGTGGCATTCAAAAGGCGTCTAAGAACACTTACCAACTAGTTCATGCAAGTATTTTCACTAATGGGTCAAACGGGTAGTTTATGGAAAGACTTATTGAATAGAACTAGTTGTTCAATGTATTGATGTCATGTTTGAATGATGTAGAATGAATACTAATGTTTGAATTGGTAAGTTTCAAATTAGTATTCTAACACGACATGTTGACTTGAAAGTAAGCTAGGCACAAGAAGCTTAAAAGTAAACGGGTCAAGTGGATATGATCTCGAGCTAGGTGAAAAGCTTGGGACTATAAGTCAAAAACGTATAAGGCGAAAACACTCCTACGGGCAAAGGTAGGTGACTTATGACGCAAACTCTTGGATTAGTAATTGTATGTTTATGTATAAATAGAGAATGAGAAACAAGTATGAAATGGTAATTTATAATAAGGTTAGCAAATTGACGTGGTTGGTAAACGGGTATAGTTCACTATACAACAACGAGAGTAGTTGGGATAAATGGGCAGCAAAGATAAATGAAGTGAGGGTAATTAAGCATGAAACAAATCAAAGATTAACAAATATGGCATAAGAATGAATGGTAACATGTATGTATTGATATGTGTGTATATTTATAGATGGAAACATTTAATCATGGGTGTGACTATTTAGATTTAATTGTATAGTTATCCGAGGTCACACAAATGGTAAATCGTTTGGTATGTGGAATTATCACGTGTTGGATGCTAGAGTAATAGAATGTGTGCATATTTGCTTATGCCCAGGAATGTGTTAAAGTGTTTTTGTATGTAAGGGTTGGTCGTTATGTGTAGACTGAGTATAGATTCGGAAACGTCTTGTTTGTCCTTGAGAATACATGAAGGAAGAATAAAGATGCAGGTATGTAAGTATGAATGCATGGAAATTGGAGGATAGGATCCGGAGACCGGATCCGAACTTATAAAAAGGCGTTTGGATATGACCAATGAATATTGTTGATGTTATTTCCATATTGTGAATATTTGCATGAAGTCACTTAATGAACTAACGAAATGGTTATGTGGTAGTTGCAGGTTGTCTGGTCAAGCTCACAAAGCAAGAAATGGTTGGAGGTCGAGTAAGGACACGAATTGTACGGGGTCACGGTCACCTAAACTAACAAAGATGAGTTGTATTTGATGTAATAAGAAACAATAAAAGATGGAAATATGAAACACCTATAATATTTAGTAGATATGGGTTCAAAACATACAAGAATGTTTTATCAAGCAAGAAAATTTTCTGGTTCGTATTTCCGCTGCGTATTTTCAGTTAAAAAGGTTTAGGGTGTTTCACGGGTGTCACGTAAAACGTACCCACCGAGACACCGACCTAAGGCCATCAAGTGTTCTACAATTCTAGTCTAACTCATCACACAAACATGTTAATCCCCCGATTAGTAAAAACATTTAAAGAAAAGGGGCCGTGAAACTCACCTCAATGTAGCAAATCACAAACTCTTCCAACCCAAGTCACACTCTTTTGTCAAACTATGCCATAAATATTTATAGGGCCGTTAAGCAATCAATCTAAGTGTAAGCAAGTAATTCACCAAACCTTCTTAATTTTAGTTTATCAAAGTATTCATATTCTCATTACCCTTTACCCAATATACCCATTGGTGACTTTGACGATTGGTTAAATTTTAGATTTCGCATGCATACATACAACAATAAACCACCCACCCATGGGTCCTTTGATACACATCCATCCATAGCTCATTTCATGCTACACATCACCCACCATGTAACAATTAACCCATCATACTGTACTACTCATCCACTGTCATATAAACTCAATAACACACATTCGAGCCATTCTCATATCAAGCAAACTTCCCATGCCTCATGTTAACCTATGAATATACTATAAGCTCAATTTAGACCTTAGAATATACATATTAACCACGAAACAAGTCTAATTTGCTATTCACAACTATCCACAAAAAGAAATTATTCTATGTCTCAAAATTAGCGTTTTGGCGATTTTCGCAACATAGTTTTGCACTGTAAACGTTTGTTGTTAAGGTAAACATATTATATAACTTAAATAATGACTTTTATACACATTTTGGAACTAACCAAGATTGTGACAACCGTCACCCTCATCTTTTAACAAGTTCTCAGTTATAGTCCTTGTACTTTCTATGAGTTTGAATTTAATAAAAGCTGATTTTTTTTTCGATATTTACATTTTTATTTGGAAATGTCAATCTATAATTTAAAGTAACATTTGAGCTAGTGTTGTAATGTTTTATTTTATAACTCTTAACTAATATTACTATTAGCATATGCTTATATATATATATATATATATATATATATATATGTATGTATAAATATCTATATTTCTAGAAGTATTGTTTTTTTTTTCTGATTATATACTCAAATATTAATATAATCGTGTGAAGCCGAAGGCATTTAATGCCATGGAGATTAAAACGTAAATGACGTAGTAATTTATGATTTACAAATATAACTCTCTAGCATCTTTTTATTTGGATTTTTTAGAAGAGTAAACCAAATGAATCGTAACCTCATTTTTTTTCTTTCATTTGTAACTGTAGCCATAATCACAACTTATTAACTCAAATAAATGATTTTAATCATTTTGTAACTGATGTCAAGTTATTCATAAACAAATTGGCTCTTGCAAACTAATCCACACACAAACACAAGCTTTCTCTAGTGCCTACATCATCTCTGGTCATCGCTTTTTTTGTCGGAATCATAACACCACCGTTTAACCTTTTAAACCACTTAGAGATTCTCTTCTAAATCATTGCGCCTTTAACCGCTTCCACAATCCTGTCTAAACCGTAGCGCCTAAGGAATGTTTCCACCACTCCTGCAAATAATGGCGACTCCAAAGAAAATAATAATTTTTCTCTCGTCGGCTTCGTTTGGGAACTAACCATGCACCATTCAGTATCACGCCGCTAGTGAACTGATTTTCGCTTGTTTCTTTTGTCTTCTTCGTGACGACACCTTATCTTCGGATCGGCTTAGTGTGGCAATTAAGGTACCTTAATCGAACCCTCTCCCATTTGATTATAGATAGTGAGTTTTTCCTTGTTGATTGTTCCGGCGACTAAAGAAAAATAATTGACTAGGAAAGGAATTAATTTTGTATTAATGGTTTCGGCAAATAAGTTTATTCTAGTGGGTTTATTTTTTTGTTTGCTTTTTCCCTCTACTAAACATATGAAACCAATGGTTACATAAAACTACATATGATTTTTGGATTTATGTTGTTAAATTCTATTGTCCATACCAAGTTATAATGTTCTAATTGATCATCATCTTTAGTCACTTCTCCGCTTGTCTTTGTATGATTAGATTTTATGTGGTTAAACACCGTCACTCTATGAATTTATAAATTCCATTAGGTTTATTAATTAACCACATAAATGATAATTGATCATGTATAAACTTTTTTTTATGTATGCTTGTTGGTGTACTAAACAAAAGAGGGAATATATTATATTTATTATTGTTACGAATTTTAAAGTGTTATGGTGTTAGAAAATTCCATGGGTCTTAAACTTCTTTGTTAATCAATTTTATACACTTATTAATCCGTTAACCCATTTAAAATAATTAGTGGTAAGACACGAAGGTCTTCGTCGCCGGACAATCAATGAGCCAACAAACCATATAGTCAAAGTATTGCTCATAAACTTTGATAATGAAAAATATAGGTTCAAGAATAACTCATTGATTCTCATTTTTATCTTACAAGTGCATCATCACAATCAAAGTGAGTATATTTTTCCCCTTTTTCATGTTTTACACTTTTGGGGTGACTCGTGTACGCTTATTACTTCACTCACTTAATCATGGTTTATTCTATATTCACAATCGCAATTCTTGTATGTGTTTTACTTGTTGATTCGCTGATAGTGTGTACTTATGACCTGAATCATTAACCGCTCTGCGGCCTAGCATAGCAATAAATAGTACTTGATTATTGTTATGTGTGAACGATTATTCATCGCCTACTATGAGCGAATACTATATATATGTGACTCTTGATTCTATGAACAAAGGTTTGATTTTGGGTAGCATTTGTACATAGCTTGAACACTAAATTGTAGACAGTATAACACGTGAATTGCGAAACTTTTTTTTTTCTAATATATGTATTCAAACAGGGTATGCTCACCAATACATTTTTGTATTGACATATACTATTTTCGTACATGTTTCATGTTATTTATGAGATGACTTTTAAGCTTTTGGAATTTTTACTTAGATTTTGGATTCATTGTATTTCAGTTTTAGTTGTCACTTTAGAATATTTGTATCTTATATTTTCCTTTCAATGTAATAAACTACTTAATCAATATATCAAAATTTACACTTTTAGTCCATGAGCTATTGAACAATCGTCACTACGTGACACCTCGATGTTTCCGCCATCGGTTGGGGTGTTACAGATTGGTATCAGAGCCATGGTTATAGGAAATTAGGTTATTAGAATGCCTTTTAGCCTAGTCTATAACTAAGCTTACATTCACGACTCCTCTCGTGTATATTTCTCTTTATTCTTATATTTTGTTTTATGATATTTTCGTTATGATTCTTTCTCGTTATTTTTTCGGTGTTTTGTTTAAAGAAGAACACACTCGTATTTCACAAACGAAACGATATTACCAAGTTAGGAGTGACATCCATACCTTGGTGATTAGTTTCACTCCTTTATATGTTATTTATCTTAGGAATATATCTTTGAGATAGGAGTGACATCCACACCTCAAAGAGTATTACCTTCAAAAAGGAACTTAACCACTAAGCTGGGAGTGATATCCTTAACTTAGTGATTGGTTTCATTCCACAATCGTTTTCAATTTTGAAATACATCTCTGAGTTAGGAGTGAAATCCACATCTCAAGGATCTATTTATGCATCTCGTTTTTAATCTCGCTAAAGTTTTGGAATTTACTAGTGATGGGGCACGTGCAATCTGGAATGGTGAGCGCCTGTATCCTGAGTTTTATGTCTTGGCCTGGTATTTCATATAAATCCCAATCAGACGAGGGACCCGTATACCTTCCTGGAACTCTTGGGATGAGCATTCACTTATAGGCTAAAGTACGCCCCCATAAGTCACTAGGAAATTTCAAATACTTGGGTTAGTCAAAGTTTTCTATGGAAACAATCTCAATGTTTTATGATATTGATATTTATGTTTTGTTTATCATTTGAGTCTTAATATTGAGAATCTATTCGTATTACACATGTTGATTTTTTATCATTCACTTCATTTTAAATCTTTGTCTTTTAAAACACATTAGATTTACACATACTTCATGAAATGGTTTCATTTTGCATTTTATAAACTTGTAGTGCATATTTTACAAATCAAATGTAAACTTTTTGTTTTCATATAACGTATCCAATATATGTTTTCGAGAGAAACTTGCAACTAATAATATGTTTTATAACAATTTTCAACTCAACTTCTCGTAAACACATGAAAATGTGTACTTACGAAATCTTTTCAAATGAACCTGTTTTGAACCTTAAACATTCTTCGGTTACTAAAAAGTTATCCTCATGCATTACTACTATTCTTTCAACTATATCACAAAGTTTGAGTAAACTGCAAAAATTTACCTTTTACACTTATACACTTTCAGTCGCAAAACTTTTGGTTTAAACAATGGACATATCCTCTTATCAGAATGTTGCTAAATGTCTTTTATCGTATAATGCATATATGTAAAATTACTAAATTTTAACTCGCATGTCAGTAGGCTATACATATATTATGTGCACTCTCACTTGCCATAAATTTCATTATTTTATTCTTGAACCATTTTTATTCATAGTTATTTCTAACACGTTATTTGTGATTATTTTCACACTGCTTATTTGCAAGAGTTCAACTCGTTTACTTTCATTTTGTGCAATTGTGCGATTACTCGATTTATGCTATATTTTCCTTTCGAATGAAAATTTTATGTTATACTTATATACTTACATGAACGCATATTTGGTATGCATATTTTCTTTCCTGTTTTGAGCAAAACCCTGTTATACTTTACATTATTTTGTTCATCGTCATGGCCAACGAACATACTAGTTGATAACTCGTATGAGATCTAAGCCAGTGCCCACGTACGACTCGGATTAGAGTATTTCTTTAATCCGAGGGGAACGGTGTAAATCTTGGAGTTTATCAACATGGGTGTTTAGAGCCAACGATGTGAACAGAAATTACCGGTTAAGGGTGAACCCGAAAGGGAAGAACCTCTAACCATGTCTATTACTTACATGTTACTCTCATTACGGTTAAAGGGTAAACCCGAAAGGGAAAGACCTATAACCATGTCATTGTTTCATTGCAGTATCAATTACTTAGTATATTCTGATTGCACGCATTTGTTTCTAGCATTACTTAGGATAGGGTTATGGAAAAGCATAATACCCTAATGTAAGGTAAATCGATGATTACAGTCCGGAACGCAATCATGGGTTTACAGGTACATGAGGGTGGTGTGTAATTCTATTTAGGCTATTGGTAGACAATTAGTATGAGTCCAAAGTATCGGGAGTGTGGTGGGTCAGCTGCGGTACACCCTATATATAAGCATAAACGATACTGCGGGAGCGGACTAGGAGTCTGACCAAGAACCTACCCATTACTACCTCTTCATTAGATCGTTGACTAATAGCTAACATTTTCGATAAGAACGTTTTTACACGAGCTTCAATTCGTCTTCCTAGAGCCTTTCTCTTGACCACCCGCACAGAAAACATGAACCTTGTATACTCTTACACACTCGATTATTTGGATACTTGCTGCATACTCTAATAACATATAGTCAGAAACTTTTCAAAAGTAGGGGAGACTGCTTCATTAGTGCCTCTGCCTTCACCGTTACACATTCCCAAAACCTTTCTCATTTAAACTCTTAACTTTCTAACTCCGGGTCAACTATCAAAAGATTTTGAAACTTTTACTTTGGATATTAGACAACTACTCTAAATTTATCAAACCATAATTCATGCAATTTTTTTTTAAAAACCCACCTGGCTTTTGCAACGCTTTTTGTTTCATAGAAACCTCCACTTAAAATAAATTTCGAGACGAAATTTTCTAAAGTAGGGGAGACTGTGACAACCGTCACCCTCATCTTTTAACAAGTTCTCAGTTATAGTCCTTGTATTTTCTATGAGTCTGAATTTAATAAAAGCTGATTTTTTTTTCGATATTTACATTTTTATTTGGAAATGTCAATCTATAATTTAAAGTAACATTTGAGCTAGTGTTGTAATGTTTTATTTTATAACTCTTAACTAATATTACTATTAGCATATGCTTATATATATATATGTATGTATGTATAAATATCTATATTTCTAGAAGTATTGTTTTTTTTTCTGATTATATACTCAAATATTAATATAATCGTGTGAAGCCGAAGGCATTTAATGCCATGGAGATTAAAACGTAAATGACGTAGTAATTTATGATTTACAAATATAACTCTCTAGCATCTTTTTATTTGGATTTTTTAGAAGAGTAAACCAAATGAATCGTAACCTCATTTTTTTTCTTTCATTTGTAACTGTAGCCATAATCACAACTTATTAACTCAAATAAATGATTTTAATCATTTTGTAACTGATGTCAAGTTATTCATAAACAAATTGGCTCTTGCAAACTAATCCACACACAAACACAAGCTTTCTCTAGTGCCTACATCATCTCTGGTCATCGCTTTTTTTGTCGGAATCATAACACCACCGTTTAACCTTTTAAACCACTTGGAGATTCTCTTCTAAATCATTGCGCCTTTAACCGCTTCCACAATCCTGTCTAAACCGTAGCGCCTAAGGAATGTTTCCACCACTCCTGCAAATAATGGCGACTCCAAAGAAAATAATAATTTTTCTCTCGTCGGCTTCGTTTGGGAACTAACCATGCACCATTCAGTATCACGCCGCTAGTGAACTGATTTTCGCTTGTTTCTTTTGTCTTTTTCGTGACGACACCTTATCTTCGGATCGGCTTAGTGTGGCAATTAAGGTACCTTAATCGAACCCTCTCCCATTTGATTATAGATAGTGAGTTTTTCCTTGTTGATTGTTCCGGCGACTAAAGAAAAATAATTGACTAGGAAAGGAATTAATTTTGTATTAATGGTTTCGGCAAATAAGTTTATTCTAGTGGGTTTATTTTTTTGTTTGCTTTTTCCCTCTACTAAACATATGAAACCAATGGTTACATAAAACTACATATGATTTTTGGATTTATGTTGTTAAATTCTATTGTCCATACCAAGTTATAATGTTCTAATTGATCATCATCTTTAGTCACTTCTCCGCTTGTCTTTGTATGATTAGATTTTATGTGGTTATACACCGTCACTCTATGAATTTATAAATTCCATTAGGTTTATTAATTAACCACATAAATGATAATTGATCATGTATAAACTTTTTTTTTATGTATGCTTGTTGGTGTACTAAACAAAAGAGGGAATATATTATATTTATTATTGTTACGAATTTTAAAGTGTTATGGTGTTAGAAAATTCCATGGGTCTTAAACTTCTTTGTTAATCAATTTTATACACTTATTAATCCGTTAACCCATTTAAAATAATTAGTGGTAAGACACGAAGGTCTTCGTCGCCGGACAATCAATGAGCCAACAAACCATATAGTCAAAGTATTGCTCATAAACTTTGATAATGAAAAATATAGGTTCAAGAATAACTCATTTATTCTCATTTTTATCTTACAAGTGCATCATCACAATCAAAGTGAGTATATCTTTCCCCTTTTTCATGTTTTACACTTTTGGGTGACTCGTGTACGCTTATTACTTCACTCACTTAATCATGGTTTATTCTATATTCACAATCGCAATTCTTGTATGTGTTTTACTTGTTGATTCGCTGATAGTGTGTACTTATGACCTGAATCATTAACCGTTCTGCGGCCTAGCATAGCAATAAATAGTACTTGATTATTGTTATGTGTGAACGATTATTCATCGCCTACTATGAGCGAATACTATATATATGTGACTCTTGATTCTATGAACAAAGGTTTGATTTTGGGTAGCATTTGTACATAGCTTGAACACTAAATTGTAGACAGTATAACACGTGAATTGCGAAACTTTTTTTTTCTACTATATGTATTCAAACAGGGTATGCTCACCAATACATTTTTGTATTGACATATACTATTTTCGTACATGTTTCAGGTTATTTATGAGATGACTTTTAAGCTTTTGGAATTTTTACTTAGATTTTGGATTCATTGTATTTCAGTTTTAGTTGTCACTTTAGAATATTTGTATCTTATATTTTCCTTTCAATGTAATAAACTACTTAATCAATATATCAAAATTTACACTTTTAGTCCATGAGCTATTGAACAATCGTCACTACGTGACACCTCGATGTTTCCGCCATCGGTTGGGGTGTTACAAAGATGTTTTACATCAGACCTGAAATTGGGTGTCCCAAATGCGTATAAACTGTCAAAAACATACGTTTTTGCGCATCTTTCGCAAATATACCTAGGGTTTTAACTTAGGTCATTCATGTTCACTTAATCACACTTTGTTTTGAATAAAAAAAACTACAAAAACCTGCTCTAAATCAGTTTTAGAATAATCGCTTCACAAGCCCGTATTTGGCATTTTAAGCCAAAAACACGTTTTGATCGTACATGCAAGGTCTCCCAAGCATGTAGATCTTAATAAAAACTTGTTTTGAACTACATCAAGCTTATGAAAACTCTTAAAACTATATCTCAATCAGATCTAAAAATAAGTGTAATTTCATACAAATCTCAACATGAATCATTTCATAATTATGAACCCACCAATCAAACAAGCTACTTTCTACTAGACTTATCCCTATACCATTGTTATAAATCATCAAGAACATCAAATCTTCATTTTAATTCAGATTTATAATCTCATAGAAAACCCCTTTGCATGTCATAAAAACCACAAGATCTAGGCATATTTAATCATCTATTGAGCAAAACACTTTATTCCCCATACATATACACACACGATTCATACATACATACATACATATACACGACTCACATACATGTCACCATTTTCCATTTCTCTCATTACCCATTATTTGTTTTAACAAAACCATTTCCACTCTTTGATTGTTTGGTGAATACTTAAAACAAAATAGAAAATAGACGAATCTTTAGTAAGGTTTTTATTTAGGAATTTTACCTCAAAATACTCTTGAAAACAATGGTTTCTTGTTCTAGATTCTTGGATTCTTGAGAGATCTTTCTTCTAAAAACACTTTATATCTTGATGATCCATGTTTGTTTTGTGAAAGATTAACCAAAATATTAATAAACAAGGGGGGTTACGGTTTTTGGAGAGGGAGAGGAGAAGAAAATGAAGAGTTTTTATGTGTGTGTAATTTATGGTGTAATATGTGAGAAATGTTGGAGTGTGTGGTGTTATATATAGTTGGAATTTGAAATAATAATAATAATTATAATTAAAATCTTAATAATAATTTATTGGGGAGGGTGGGGGAAGCGACCGGTTGGGGGGGGGGGGTTGGGTATCCATTTGGCCATTTCTATAACATAATACACCCTTTCACAATTTATAAAAACCCCAATATACTAAATAATTAAGGTTTTTATCCATTTGGCCACTCGTACTATTACACAATTAAAAACATCCGTTTTTAGCTAATTTAATTATATTAGAGGTTTCCCTACCGTACTATGCCTCAGTTTCGCGTTTCGACTCTAAACCGCGCAACTACTAGACTTAGACGATTAAAACCCACTAATCATAATCTCCACTAGTTCTAATAATATTTATATCCTTAAAATATTCTTTCATGCTAGACCAAGCATTACGGGTCAAAAAAGTCAAAGGGACAAAGATATGTTGGTTCTCTGCACAAGCTTTAGCGTGCTTATCTACTTTTTTCGATTCCGCCTTTCTTGATGCTTGTCCAGCTACAAACCTGTTTTCTCTTAAGCCAGCTAAAGGAGATACCCCTGTCAGGTCCACACAAGCATGTTTCCCCCGGCCCAACCAAAGACGAGCAGATCCGCCGGTCGTAGAGTAGATCTCCCTTGTGTTGGGTCCGTGAGAAAATTCACAGGGGCCACATTTTTTTATTATTATTTTTGCATTTAATTATGAGTTCTCGAGTTTTTTCAATAAAATGAGTTTTTTTTTTTATTAAATCATACCTTATATATATATATATATATATATATATATATATATATATATATAGAGTAAAGATCAAATACAAAGTGTTTTTTTTTTTGTGAGAACTGTGAGAATCAAAGGGGGGGGGGGGGATTTATGTTTTTTAGAATTTTTTTTCTCATGTGCTTAAACATACTTTCTAGATGAATAATACAAAAAAAAATAATTTTTTTAGTGTAATTACGTCATTAAAGTAAATACATTAGTTTACACTAGATTAATTATGTAATTACTCTACAACAGTAATTACTCTACACCAAAATTTATTTATTTTTTGGGTTTTTTTAGATTTCAATACTATAATACATGTTTAATAATATGGAAAAAAAATTCGAAAAAAAAAAAATACCCTCCTTTGATTTTCACAGTTCTTACAAAAAAAAACACTTTGTACAGGATCTTTCCCCTATATATAATATATATATATATATTATATAGAGAGAGAGAGAGAAAGAGAGAGAGGGGGAGAGAGTGGGGGAGAGAGAGAAATCCCAATAACCCGAACCCGACCAACCCGAGCCTTTAATGGCTCAGTTATTGTGTCACCTTTGCCTAGCCTTAAACCTGAACAACCCGACCCGATGAACCCGAAATCCAAAACCCGAACAAGTAATGTATTTTTTTATTATTGTGTTTTGATTTAATTTATTTGGTATCTAAACATTAAGTTTTAGGACTTTCGAACATTATTATATCATATTGCCAGTTAGTGTTTGAATTTTAATGATAATCTTTAAGTAGTATGATGAATATTGAAAAAAAAAATTGATGATAATCTTTAAGTAGCATGATGAATATTGCGAAAAAAAACACGTTTTTTCATATTATATCTTAACTCGAGAACCTAACAACTCGGCCTGAACTAACCTGAAACCGAATAATGCAAACTCGAACCAACCTGAACTTTAAATGGTTTGGTTATCGGATCACTTTTTTCTCAACTGAAAACCTGAGAAAAACACCCGAACAACACCCCTTGAATCAACTTAAACATAGAGAGAAGTGATTAGAGAATACGACATAAGAGGTGTATAAAATGTAGACACCAGATAATTAAAGGACCAAAAACAGAAGAGTACAAAAGATAGGCCCTCGTGCAACTCTGGAACACTGGACCGTAGTACTAAATGAACACTGTTGTGTTATGGTACGTGTACATACACGATAATAATGCAAGTACTTGTTTTTTTCTAATAAAATAATACATATAAACCCAAACATCTAGTGGTCTATATTTTTTTTGACCGGCAAAACGACTTTATATATATAAAGCGCCCAGCAAGGGACTGGAAAACAAACGATACAGAAACAACGACTAAGGACCGAAAGGCCACAACAGACACAACATCACAAACTAAACCCCAAAACAACTAAACAGCCCCATTACAACACTTTCAGAATGTCGAAGTCGTTCCATTCCTCCCATGTGAGCTCCGGGACTTTTGCGCGATGCCGAATCCATAGCAAAGACTCTTCCTTTATCAGATTGATTGTCGTCTGAATGGGAATAAAGTTGCCTTCAAAGACCTCCTCATTCCTCGCTTGCCAAATCTTCCAAGTGGTAGCCATGACGACCATTCTTATGAGTTTCTTCCACCTTTTACCTCCCTGCACATTGTCGATAATTTGCAGCAGTTCCGCTACTGAATTCAAGTCTCCTGGCCACTGAATTCTGACCCATCTGAAGACATTCCACCATATGCTTCGGGCAAATAAACAGGAAACGAACACGTGACCCACATCTTCGGCTGTTAGACTGCAGCGATCGCACAAGCAGTTTGTAATCGGCACCCCCCTCGTGATAAGAGACAGTTTCGCGGCCACTTTCCCCAAACTCGCTCGCCATAGCAGCAGATTCGCCTTTGGCGATGCCCAAGAGTTCCAGCCAAAACTCTGTTCCACCTCCGTACCCAACCGAGCCTGTTCTATCTCTTTACGAACCCCTTTGACTGAGTACCCCACACCATTATCATTTGCCCATACCCAAGTATCCTTCCCTGCCTTGAACGCGAAGTTTTGCAGTTGCGACATCAGCTCGCCGATCCTGTTCCATTCTTGATCGGACGACGGGTCTCTTATCCAGTCCCAACCCCAAAGCGTTACATCACCTCTAAGGTAAATATGGTTCGCCACAGAGCCATTTTTATCTTTTGCAAGGCGGTACAAGTCCGGGTATTGGTCTTTAATTGACGACGAGGCGATCCAGGCGTCTTTCCAGAATCTAGTCTGCGTACTGATGTGTCGTAAAACACATCTATTCTCTTATATATTTTTGGTTATAATTGAGTCTTTTGTATATAGTTTTTAGTAGTTTTAGGCGTGTATTCGTTTGTTGGCCTATTTTTGTCATTGTATAGATTTTTATTAATTTTTAGTACTTATTTATTTATTTTATATTTTGGTAGGTGTTCGTGTGGACGTTGAAGCGCAAACGATGAACTTTGGTCAAGCCAAGAACACCCGAGTCAAGAGCACGGAGTTATACCACTATATAATAATAATAATAAGTTTAATAATAATCATAATATATATAAAAAAAAAAAATTAAACGTGACTATGTATGGGTCACAGCCCAAACTCCAACCCTATTTTTCAATTGTGAAAATATTATAAAGAATGGAGGCGGCTAATTATTTATAGAGGGATATAGATGATCTTTGTCTTGGACTTGGAGAAAAAGACATATATTTAATATCATTCTTTCATTCAGTCGAAGAGCAATTTTTAGGAGAATTAATTCAACACAAAGGCATCATTCAATTATTATTAACTGAGGGGAATCGCACCATCCCAAGCAAAGAAGGAGTTTGAGGAATCTTGGAGACTTTGGAGGGTAGAAGGTCCGGGTACACTAAAGATTAATTATTCGAAGACCCGGTGGTTTGTTTTATCGTTTTTATACTTTTAGAGACATGTTTATCATTGTTTTTCAAAACTTTATAACTATGTTTCTAATTATAATTATGAACTAAATATTTCCATGGTTGCTTAGGTTTATGAACTAGACACGTTATTTGCAGTATTTAATGATTTTTGGTTTTTAGTTTTGATGTGTAGGATTACATGATTTTAATTTTATTGTTGGATTTGATATATGTGTGTTGGTGTTAATTTTATTTGAGGTTTGTTTATTGGTTTTGTGGAGCTAGGCATGTAGAGATACCCCCTAGGTCTAAAAATCAATCTAGTTCGTCAACTTAGGTTAGCGTGCTAGTATTTGGAGTTGGAGTACGACACAAGTATAACAAACTAATATAATAAATTAACTAAAACGTGCAGTCCATTCTTGAGGGTGAGAAATCTAACTCGAGATTGCTAGGTAACTAACTAGGCATTGTTCGGTAGTTGGCAAGCGCTAGGGCGGGAGTCGCTACTTGTCCGTGTTTAGAGTTTTCCTAGGTTTTCTTCAGTAGAGTTTAAGTCTGCTTCATAGTTTGAGGGTTTTAATCCAGTAGAGGTTTTAATCTGATTTCTATGGGATTTTGGTACGCTAGGGCGATCCAGGTCCATCTTAGCATTTCTACACTTGTCCCGCCTTAAGTCTAGTGAGCTATCTTTGACAGGAGGTTTATTAGATAAGAATAGGGTCTCAAGTTAATTACCAGATTCAGGATTTATTGCTAGTGTCTAGGGATTTTACCTAAGTAACCAGCCTTCTTCCTATCTGATTTCTTCAACCCCCCTAGGTTCGTATAAGCAGTTAAAGTTATTTTATTTATATTTAGTTTCTTTTAAGTTTATAATTAGTAGTTTAAAATACCCCCCATATAAGTATATATTTATTTAGGCTAGTATTCGGTATAGGTTGTGATCTAGAGTTGTATTCGCGTCTTTGGGTTCGATACTCGGTCTTATCTGTTTACTGCTTTGCGACCGGTACACTTGCCGTGCGTGTGTAGTTTTTAGGTGAGTTGTTTTAATTAAAACTTGTGTTATTTTTATATATACATTTACACACATCACGTACCATCCCCCACCTCTACCCTCAATTTATCCACCAAGTTTACTCCAAACCTCAAGTAATCCGACCCCATGGATACTATCTCTTTCCAAACGCCGGGGGTATATTTGTTTAAAGGCACCATGAGATTATCGAATTTTGAATGATGGACAGCCTTGATTACACGCGCCCATAGATGGTTTGGATCATTCCTAAGCCTCCACCACCACTTGGCGAGCATCGCCAGATTAAAATCTCTGATACTCCCGATCCCATAGCCCCCTATCGCCTTTGATTTAGTGAGCTTTTCCCATCTCACCCACCTTATCTTTTGTCTTGGCCCCACTTTTCCCCACACGAAATCTCTGCGGATACCTTCAAGCTTCTTAATAATAGCAACCGGCGCTTTGAAAATCGATAGAAAATACGACGGAAGGCTGCCCATAACTGATTTAGCTAGTGTAACTCTACCAGCGAACGACAAAAGGCTAGCTTTCCACGATGAAAGCCTGGAGGTAAACTTATCGACCACCAGTTTCCAATGAGTTACCCGGTTCATGCTAACGCCGATAGGGATGCCAAGGTACGTGAACGGGAACGAACCTACCTTGCACTTTAGGATATCAGCCATCATTCTAACCTCCTCCTCCTCTACTCCTACTCCGTATATGGAACATTTCTGATGATTTATGCTCAAGCCCGTAAGTAAGTTCAAAACTCTAAGAAACCGGCTAAGATTGCGAACATTCGTCTCATCCCATTCACCCACAAACAAGACGTCATCGGCGTAACAAAGATGAGAGATACACGGCCCGCCATACGGCGTTTGAACTCCCTTAAACAGCCCCAATTCAACTGCCTTATTCATGAGCATCACAGGAACTTCCATAGCTAAAATAAATAGAGAAGGGGACAGAGGATCGCCTTGTCTCAGTCCTCTTTTTAAGCTAAACTCTTTGGTCGGGGACCCATTCACCAACACCGACGCCTTGCCGGACGACAAACAACCTTTGATCCACTTATTCCACACTTCCGGAAAACCCATACATTCCAAAGTTGAGAGAAGGCACTTCCAATTTAGCGAGTCATAGGCTTTTCGGAAATCAACTTTTAGAATAAGCATTTTACTCTTCGTCTTCTTCTTCCATGCAATCCATTCGCTGATTATAAGTGGGTTGTCTAAGATGTTTCGCCCACCCACAAAGGCAGCCTGAGTGGGGGAAATCAAGACATTTAGGAGTGGCTTTAATCTGTTAGCGACCACCTTTGCAATGATCTTGTATGCCACTCCAATTAACGATATAGGCCGGAAATCACCAATCACTTGAGGGTCGGGCACTTTGGGAATCATGGCTATGAAGGATGAATTACAACCTGCTGTAATGTTTCCCGACACATGAAAGTCCGTTAATAATTTCAAGAAAAACGGCTCCAAATGTCTCCAGAAAGCTTTAATGAACTTAAACGAGAAGCCGTCCGGGCCGGGGGCCTTATCCCCATCACAATCACTAACCGCCTGCCATACTTCTGAGTTCAAAAACGGGACCACTAACGAGTCTGCCTGGACGCTGGAGAGTGAAGGGAGACCAAAGTTGGAGAATCTGGGCCGCCTCCTAATCGGTTCCGCGAATTGCTTACGAAACCACCTCCAAACTTCGTCTTTTATAATAACCGGATTTGTGACCCAAACCCCGTTGATAAGCAGCCCGTTCAATCTATTTCGAGCCAGATTGATTTTGATGGTCCGGTGAAAATAACTTGAGTTTTCATCCCCAAACTTTATCCAGTTCAGCCGCGCTTTCTGCTTCAGATCTCTAGCCATATCCCTTTCCAAGTGTTTGACTTTATCCTTCAATGCCACTCTAAGTTGCTTCTGAATGTTGGAGAGATCATGCGATTCCGCAAGAGTTTCCAATTTAGCAATCATAATAAAGCAAGCCTTTAGTTCTTCCTCGTCTTTTGCTTTGGCAGTCACCCTCCATTTCTTGATGCCCCTCTTAATAGTTTTCAACAACTTTAGAACAGCAACATCTCCTTGTACAAGACCCGGCCCCATAACAATATTGCTAACCACGATCTGCTTCAGCTTAGGTTTCCCAATCCAGCTGTTAAATAGCTTGAACGGAATGGGACCAAAGTCCACATTATCACTTTGTAACAGCAGTGGCCGATGGTCGGAATGACCACTTTCAAGCACCTTAAGACTAGCTTCCGCCCATCTCCCCATGAACTCATGACAGACGAAAACCCTGTCCAATTTACTTTGCTTCTCTCCATTATCAGACACATAGGTGAATTTTCCACCCAACATATTATATTCCAACCATCCCACCCGGTCTACAAATTCATTAAATTCAGCCGCTGAGTTAGGATCGAATCTCGAGTTAAGGCGGTCTTCAATCCTTCTAACTTCATTAAAGTCTCCTAACGCAATCCATAATCCCGGTAACTCCCCCCTGATGGATTCGATATCATTCCATAAAGCCCTGCGGCGGACTATATCCCTAGGGGCATATACATTCAAGATGTTTATACAAACATCCACCCCTTGAATAAATCCAGACACCACTACAAACGACTGATTTTTTACAACTGAGGTCACCGACAGGACTCCCGGGTCCCAAACTGACAGAATACCACCAGACCTCCCTATAGCCCCAACAAATTCAAAGGAGAATTGGTACTTACCCCAAAGTCGGCGAACAACCTGTTCCGAAATCTCCTCCTGGTGGGTTTCTTGAAGCGCCATAAAGGAGATGCGAAACTTACTTTTTAATCTCTGGATCCATCCCGGTTTTTCATCTCCAGAGATCCCCCTAAACATTTAAGGACAAATAATTCATGAGGGCACATTTATCTCCATGTCCCCCTTTACCAGCTTCTTCATATGGTTCTCAAAACCCGCCATTTCAACTCCCAACCGAGTGCCGAAATCCAATGACGCTTGGACCTCCTTCTCAAACGACAAAATAATCGGATTGCTGGCTGCATCTGCTGTGTTTCGGATACTAGAGATCCTCTGTACCTCCATCGCTGCTCCTGGAGAAGGCGGGACACTGGACTCCCCTGCCCCTGTATTATTATTGTTATTCCAGATTATTTCATTCAACCCAAATGGATCCGGGTCCTCGTTGAGATCAAAATTGGGGCAGGCTACAAGTTGGGCCTTATCAAGCACTTTATTACTCTTGTTTTTCTTATTGGGCCTTGTTGTAATGAAAGGATGGGCCAAATTTAATTGGTCTTCCGTGGTCCCACCCACATTCCCTGGCGTACCTGGATCAGGAATGTTGTCTTCATTCTCCTGGTGGGTCCCCTTAGCAGCTGATACTCCTGCACAAACAGAAGGTGCCTGCATGCATGTAGGGTTCGTGGAAGTGGATTTTTCATGCAAGTTACCCAAGTCAACTCCTGCACATTCCGACTGAACCTCCCCAGAGCTTTGACCTTCCCTTTGTTCCTCCATACCCGTTGGGCTACCGTAATTGTTGCTCTGAGCATCCCTTTCGGTCACCGGAGTCGTACATACCATCTCCGGGGAGTCTCTAAGGAACGAAGGCTCCCAACATACCTCCATTTCTTGAACCCATGCAGTGTAAGCTTCCCCCTTCCATTTCAATTTAAACACTTTGTTAATTCTATCACCCGAACTGACAATGATAGCCATCTTATCCTCCAAGAGATTACCATCGCTGATATCCGCAACCGACCTACCAACTAGTCTTCCGCACCTCTCCCCGACTCGGTTGAAAACATGTCTATCCCAGAGATTGATCAGAATACCCGTCACCTTGATCCAAGCAAGTCTCTCAAAAACCGGGGCATTGCCTTCCCATACGTACAGTCTAGAGCACCATGCTGACCATAATTCGTATTTGGAAGTGAGGAAATTTTCTGCTTCCTTGATAGACTTGAACGTGAGCATGATTTTCAGGCCACCCAGATATCTCACCTCTGTGCCTGTGAGGCTGTCTTCCGTCATTAGCTCTTTCACATTTTCCAGCAGCTCTAGGCTCTTAATTTCTCCGATGAGAGATTTATATTCCCAGCGGCGTTTAGCCGAGGAAATGAGATGTTGTAGTTCAATCACTGACTTATCATACCCATTACTCTTTTTACTACCTTCATCACCGACTGCCTCATTTCCACCAGGAGACGAGGTTAAGTCCAACCTAGGAGGGTCCCCATCTTGGTCCCTCACCCGAAGCCCAAGCCTACCAAACACTGACTTACCCGGGCCCGGAGTTGGAATGGACACCTTAGAGCCGTTTCTTTGATACTTGGCGAAGGACACCTCCACCACCGCCCCATCTATAGTAACTCCTCCTAGCTTAGTCAGCCACTCCTCCACATTAGTTACCCCAGAGAACCTAATGAAGCCAAATCTGTTGCCTCTCCCATCCGTTTTCCTTGGTACGAACGCGTCCTCTAGATTTTTGACATGCTCAAAAGCTCTCCACAACCTATGCCCTGTGCACTCCATCGGAAGGTTTGAGACGTAGAAGGATGCACATTTTTTTAGCCATTCCTCCCTGTTTTGGAAGTCTTTCTCCTTTTTCTTCCCTTTCTTGCTCATGACAATCTGCCAATTACTCTCTTTATAATTCCTTAGTCTTTCTTGTTCTTCCAGCTTTCTTCTCCTTAGGTCTTCATAATCTGCCTTGTGAATTTCCTGTTGCCTCTGATTGTTGAGCTCCGGTCTTCGGCGGTTTGTCTTCATGGTATGGTAGGTGAGTGGTGGCAGGTGACGGTATGGTGGTCGAGGTAGGGTAGGGGTGGGGGTTGGGGTTATATCTAGTGGTCTATATTGTTTCATGTTTCGTGTTGCTAAACATTCCCTCTTCTTTGCCCGTCTCTTTCTTTTGGTGTGTACTGAATTAATGAACATATGTTCTTTCGGTTGTCGACATCCTTATTAAAAATTAGTTGATGTGTCACTACGCGAACTAAAACATTTGAGACACTGAACCAACTAGCGAATCTGGCTTTGTAACAGTTCTTACATAAATGGTATGTTTGGCTATGAGCTTTTAAGAGCTTTTAAGAACTTCAAGCTTCAAACTTTTAAGAAAAAACTCCTACTCAATAAAAAGTTTTGTTTGGTTGAAGGAGCTTGAAGCTTTTAGGTTAGGAGAAAAAATTCTATTGTGAAAAGCTACTAGTACTAGCGTTTAAGAAAAAACTCTACTAGCTACAAGCTTTTAATTAGTAAATGACACAAATACTCATTCTATTTTAAAAATAAAATTAAAACCTTCTTTACAAGCTTTTAATTATGCCAATTTTAGTCATTTTATACATTTTATTAAAATCTCCAGCTACTATGCCAAACACCAAAATATATTTAAAAAACTTCCAGCTACTAGCCACCAGCTACTTTTGCCAAACATACCCAAAGTGTGCTCTCGATAGCGTAATTTTCTTTTCTTTTTATAAATTATACCTTAAATATTTTTAAAAAGGTGGACTTTTTATTATTAAACTAGGTTAGAGACCCGTGTATTACACGGGTTGAAGAATAAAAATGACTAAATAAACAAAAGTGTAACAAATGTTAATTGATGGAATTACATAATCTTGTAGTAATTCTAAATTCTTTAGTAACCATGACACTTGTCGATTATGTAGTAACCTTATCCGCAAGAACAACTTCGTTCCCATCCTTCATCAATTAAGTAACAAAACAAACAACCAGAAACAAATTCAACAAATAAAGTAACCCCAAGATGATCAAAATCCGAATTTATTTATTTATTCGAACTTTAAAAACTTGTTATAATTCATATATGTGCAAGCACCTATAAAACAGAGCTCATTTCCAAAGTTTAAACATTCAATGTCAGGCTTTTAAAAGTCAAAACTCAATTTTGAGATAATTGAACAAACATTCACAGCAGAACATTAAAAACTTATTATCAATACTACAAGATAAAATAAAAAACTAAGAATGCACATAAAGAAATAATAGATAATGTACCCAAAAATTCATTTTATCTACAATCCTAACTATAAACTATTTTGTCTTATTATCATTTACGTCTAAAATTTATTTTTAATACATTTTTAAAGAAGATTGACTATGTAATTAAAAGCTTGTATTGCATACAATTGGTTTAGGTTAGAATGGGTTGGGTCAAGACGGATCCATCTAAAAAATTGACCATCTTGGTTCGGGGTAAAAGTTGTTAATAATACACAAAGTTTTACTTAAGGTAAACATCACGAGTCAACAATAACATATATGTAATATTACTTATTATCAAGTTTGAAAACATAGATGAAAACCGTGTACCACAAGGGACATAATAATGCAAATGATTTAAACCACCAAGTTTTAGAAATATATAAATAAAAAATCAAAGAAATGTATATAAATAGGTTTTAATCAATCTTTTACATCTCTTACACACTTTAAAAAATGGTTGGTGACTTGGTGAGAACTGCATTTTCATATCTATTACATTTTTGACAAACAATAAAGGCAACCCATAAGGAAAGCTAATCCAATTTCAATGAGAATTTCTGGCCACACGAACACGGACCACATGCTTAGAAGGTTAAGTCATGCCTGTCACAAACACAAGCGTATCTTTCTTGCTCTAAACTTGGTGCAATAAACTCGACTTCATCAGCCTTTGAAATGTGACCCTTAATGACTTGAGATCAAAACCAATGCATGCCCGTTTCTTTTCAAAACCATCCATAGATCTGCAATCAAGCCAAAGAATGTCACATAAAACTTAAATATGCCTCTGGACGCTATCATTCACATAATCTTCAATGAAGAAATTGGTCAAACATTATATAAAGACAAGTTACAGAAAAATAAATATAAACATTAAAATATAACAATCAAAACCCACAACGGGAAGATTAAGACCTTTAATCAATAACGAATCAAATAAAGAACTTAAAATCACAAATCAAAGAAACTTTATTTCCTTATAGACTTCTGTGTCCTTCTTCAAGATACACGAATGTTAAATTAGAAGCAGGAGGTCATAAAAAAAATCTAACTCGTAGATTAATTTTGTTTAGTCTCATTTGTTACTTCAATTATGTATGTGCCTGATAAATCTTCCGTTTGCGTGATGAAAATGAATAGGTTTTCACCAATAATACCAAATGACTTGAGTTCTTTTACAAACATAGGTGGAGTTTAGTTTGTTGACCATTTTCAAAAACACTATCTAAGGATAATGTATCATTCAGGTTCAAACAATTACGGCCCCGGAGAAACAACATTTCGCCCTTGGTTTAAAAAAGCGCGCTTGGGGCGCGCTTTAAGCGTTTGAGGCTCGAGGCGTTTAGAAAAACGCTTTTTTTGCCAAAAAGCGTTGAACTACATGAAGCGCCGCCTCAAGCGCTTGAGGCGCGCGCTACAGTAGTGCCTCGGCGTTATTATGTTTTGAATATGCTTTTTAAGTGTTCAAGGGTGATCCATCCATAGTGGTGGAGTGGTGGAGAGGCATTATATTCACTTAGGTGATCATGGGTTCAATTCCCACTTCCAACATTATGGTTTGGTATCCGGGTGAAGATCGAATACGGGTGGCGCCGGTTCGAATCTGACGGGCGGCGAGGTTTTACCGAGTTCTATAACACTGTCGTGCCTTCGGGCGGGTGGGGCTCGGGTTTCCGCGCATCGGGAGAAGGCGGGGGCTGCTGGAGGTCGAGTAGTCGATTCTTGGACACGGCGCCCCGCAAGGGTGGTTGCCACACAGTTGTTCGCCGATCAAAAAAAAAAAAAGTGTTCAAGGGTGTTTTATAATCATGTGTTTTGTGCTTATGATTGATTAACATGTAGAAAATGTCATATTGACATATATAAATAATTTTTTATAATTTTTTTAATACTATACGTGAGGCTCTCGCCTCGCGCTTTAAGCCCCGCGCTTCGGATTTTGGACCCAAAACACCTCGGAGCGCCTCGTGCTTTTTTAAACCAAGATTTCGCCGATCTTAACTCCAAAAAATAATTGAATGCTTAATGTAAACTCTAATAGTTGAAGTGACTATGTTGTGATTCTTACTGAATCTTTCCGATCAATGGAAATTCGTCCACTATATTAAAGGCATAAAACCTCCAAAATCATTTTATTAAAACATCACATTATTGTAAAAATATTATGATATATGTGAACATATGGATATGGACACGCTGATTGGTTATAATAAAAATAGTTTCGAGATATGTAACCCAACCCGTAAAGAGGTTGCCAGTTTGGACCTGAACTCGTTATCCAACCTACCTGACCGGCCTATTTTGTCATTATGTGCTTGTTTTCTTGTTTTTGCAACTATAATCTTGCATGCATGTGTGTTCCATTTTCATTACAAGAGATTATAAGCAAATAAATAAACATACTGAATGACTATAATTACATGCTTTTTAAAGTAGGCAACAACCCTTTCAGCGCACATTTGCAAACTCTCCCCATTTGGTGGTGGTATATGATGTGTCGTAAAACACATCTATTTTCCTATGTATTTTGAGTCATAATTGAGTCTTTTGTATATAATTTTTAGTAGTTTTAGGCGTGTATTCGTTGATTGGCCTATTTTTATCATTGTATAGTTTTTATTAGTTTTAGGTACTCTTAGTACTCGTTTTTATATTTTATAGGTGTTCGTGGAAAATGAGCTTAAAACGAAAGAATTTTAATTGAGACACGAACACTTGAGAGCACGTGTCATGGACGTCGGAGCGTAAACGAGCAACTTTGGTCGAGCCAAGAACAACCGAGCCATGAACATGGAGTATATAATAATAATTATAGTAATATAATAATAATAATATAAATAAAAAAAAGAAATTCGATTGACTTGGGCTCGGCCCAAAGTCAAGAGTCGGTCAACCTTAATTAAGGATATGTGTATATGTTAGGGGTGTTCATGGTTCGGTTTCAAACCGTGAAACCGTCCAAACCGACCATTGGTTTGGTTTCACGGTTGGTTTTTTTACTCAAGTTTCGGTCGGTTGGTTTCAATAATTCTAAACCGTAGCGAACGGTTTGGTTTACGGTTTATACTGAAAACCAACCGTACTAAACCGGACCGGACCGTATGAATATATTATATTAAATTTTTAAATACATCATATTATCAATATATATTGTTAGACATAATAACATCAATACTGTTATTGCTCTAGGTTAATTGAAGTAAATCAAAAGTGTGCTAAGCCCATATTCACATTTTACAGTTGTTTGTTTAAATATTTGAAAACTGAAAACAGAAATGATGATATTTGGAGGATTGTGAATGGATTATGTTATTCTTTTCTAAATTTGACGCAGAATATAGATAACTTGTTTTTGTGCTTTTGTAAAACTTGTTCTAGATAGCCTTTGTTTCTTTATCCCACAACTTTACTATATAGAGAGGCTATTCAAAAAATTATATACACACACATCTTGTATAAAGGCCTAAGAAGTTCAAACCGTGAAACCAAACCGGAACCAAACCGTTATTAATGGTTTGGTTCGGTTCGGTTTAAGAGTTCTACGGTTCGGTTATGGTTTACAAAAATAAGAAACCGTTACTGACGGTTTGGTTCATGGTTTGACCAAAAAACCGCGAAATCCGGACCATGAACACCCCTAGTATATGTTTGTTTTGACGGCAATTAATCTGGAAAAGGGATGAATTCATTATCATTCATTCATTAGAAGGACAGGAACATTCAAAGGCGCACGATTCTTGAGGAGAGCAAGCATCTTAATTAATTTTGGAGGAGTTTTGAAGGGGAGAAGGTCTCGGGTGCACTAAAGATTAATTATTTGAAGACCCGGTGGTTTGTGTTTATCGTTTTTATATTTTTAGAGACATGTTTATCATTGTTTTTCGAAACTTTTTGACTATGTTTCTGATTATAACTATGAACTAAATATTTCCATGGTTGCTTAGGTTTATGAACTAGACACGTAATTTGCAGTATTTAATGATTTTTGGTTTTTAGTTTGATGTGTAGAATTACATGATTTTAATTTTATTGTTAAATTTGATATATGTGTGTTGGTGTTAATTTTATTTGAAGTTTGTTTATTGGTTTTGTGAAACTAGGCATGTAGAGATACCCCCTAGGCCTTGAAATCAATCTAGTTCGTCAACTTAGGTTAGCGTGCTAGTATTTGGAGTTGGAGTACGACACAACTATAACAAACTAATATAATAAATTAACTAAGACGTGCAGTCCATTCTTGGGGGTGAGAAATCTAACTCGAGATTGCTAGGTAACTAACTAGGCATTGTTCGGTAGTTGGCAAGCGCTAGGGCGGGAGTCGCTACTTGTCCGTGTTTAGAGTTTTCCTAGGTTTTTTTCAGTAGAGTTTAAGTCTGCTTCATAGTTTGAGGGTTTTAATCCAGGAGAGGTTTTAATCTGATTTATGTGGGATTTTGGTACGCTAGGGCGATCCGGATCCATCTTAGCATTTCTACACTTGTCCCGCCTTAAGTCTAGTGAGCCATCCTTGACAGGAGGTTTATTAGGTAAGAATAGGGTCTCAAGTTAATTACCAGATTCAGGATTTATTGCTAGTGTCTAGGGATTTTACCTAAGTAACCAACCTTCTTCCTATCAATCTAGTTAAGTTTAATCTATTTAGTTTAATTAAGTTTGTAATTAATAGTTTAAAATACCCCCCATTTAAGTATATATTTATTAGACTAGTATTTCGGTATAGGTTGTGATCTAGACTTGCATTCGCGTCTTTGGGTTATATACTCGGTCTTATCTGTTTACTGCCTTGCGACCGGTACACTTGCCGTGCGTGTGTAGTTTTTAGGTGTGTCGTTTTAATTAAAGCTTGTATTATTTTTATATATACCTTTACACACATCAAGTTTTTGGCGCCGTTGCCAGGGACGCAATTGACACTCTTGAGAATTATATGATCCGTTTCTGGTCTACTATTTTGTGAATAATTTTTGCTTTTATTTTTTTATTTTTTTATTTTTTTTCATTTCTTATTATTATTATTATTATTATTGTTATTCGTAATATATATATATTTTTTTTAATCATGTGCGAGATCTGCGGAGGACCCCATTTTACCATAAGATGCCCTCATTCATATTCATCGGGGTATTCCACGGACTATTATTCTGACACGTGTTTGCAGCCGCAGCCATATTAGTCATACCAGCCTTCATACCCACATGCTAACAGGTGGTTTAACCCTGCAACATCTGAGTCACTAGATATAATAAAAAGTCGGCCTGATCGTCTACAAGCTGAGATGTATGAGGAAAGGCATGGTGGTAGCTCGTCAGAGTATCCACCTAGCCAACATTTGTATCCACATCCCGATTATCAGGATGTCTCGTCTCACACTAGGCCCGACTTTGCCGCCCTTCTTGCTAAGCAAGACACCTTCATTGCTAATCAACAGCTCATGCTTGAGGATATGCGTTCTTTGCTATCTATGCGCACCGACTATTTGAGGGAACAAGATGTGGCACTTGAGAGGCTACAGGCTCAGGTGGATGAACTGAAGACCATAATGGACGTTGAAGTCCCACCTACAGTTCAGCAGGTTTATTTCACATATGATGATCCAGACGAGATGGTAACACCTACATTACCTGATTGTATTAGGCTCGTTGTTGAAACTGTTTGTCCTTACCCATCTGATTCTGTGCATGATTTAACTGACCCATATGATTCTTTACACTTGTCTTGTGAGGATGATATTTTGCAGGATTCAGGGTTAGAGCCAGAGACCATAATGGACGCCTTAGTCCCACCTTTGGTTCAGCAGGATGAGCAGCCTTGCCAGATCTCTAGTTCAGCAGCATATCCTTGGGGGGCAGATGTCTGGAGGGAGGCTGAGGAAGATATGGATTTTTCAGAATCCATAGGCTGGCTGTTTGAGGAAGAAGTGGTGGAAGAGGAAGACACCACTGACCTGCTTGAAGAAGCAGCTGATGAGGAAGCGGAGTTTGGTGACGAGTTAGTTGATATGTCAGCTCCAGAAGTGGACAAAGATTTTGAACAAGTGTCACCAAACAAGGAAGATGAGAAAGAAGCAGTGGTGGAAGAAGAACACCACAGCCGGCCTGTGCAGGCATTGGATATTACACTGCTATTAGTGCCACCACCATGGCCACCACCATGGGAGAAGGCGAAGAGGCACCTGGACCGACACAGGGTGAGGGTCAGGAGTTACAGAGACAACAAGTCCCCTCATTACATGCCAAGAATCAGGTTTGGTCCAGGTAAATTTAAATATTGGTGGCCCGACCCAGTTAAATTTGATAAAATATTTTTCAATTCCACTAATGTAATTTTGCTAAATAATATGGACGGGTGGAATTAAACGGGTTGGATCGGGTCCAGATAAAAGAGAAGCCCCCTGATTAAGTTTAAGTGTGGGGAGGCTCTGTAGAGTTTGTAAATTTATATTTATACCTATTTTGTTTTCTTTCTAGCTTTTCATTTTTTTTATCTGTGGTCCGTCCGTCAGTAGTAGTAGTTCATAGGTTTTTATTATTTTTTTTTTCTTTGTTTTTTTTGCGTCTTTGAGTCAGTTTGCGTGTTTGCTTAGGTAGAGGAATTTTACCATGAGCGGATCCCATGTATTTATCTTTATATATATTTTATGATTGGAAGTTTTGGTAGAGGTTTGGGTAATAAAAGATATTTTTTCTTAAAAAAAATAATAAATAGTCTTTCTGTGAAAATAGTCTTTTCACGTAATGTGAGGAGCCTGGGCTGACCTGTTCGCCTTATGCGACCAGCTATTACCCCGGAAAGTTACATTTTTTCGCTTGCAACGCGTGTTGTGATCACCAGTGTCCTTCACGTTGAGCGAGAACCATTTTTTTTTCTTCTACCCATTTGGTTCTACCACCATTCACCGCCATTTTGCCAAACAGGTACGTCTTCTTGTTTGTTGTTATATTATGAGTCTAAGTTATTAGTTTGAGTCTTTTTTTTTTTTTTGTTTTGTTTTGCGCAGGTTTGGATTACACCGCCCGTACTCAATCTCCATTCGGGTGATTCCGGAGCTGTTTATCATTTATCAAGGCAAGCCCAGAGTTTACCATTGTGTCAAAGCCGATCGCGACCAAAATGCTATACGATCAAGCTGGATTGGACTAGAGCTTACGAAGAAAAATTAACCAGCTAAGTCCTTTCCAATTTGCCCTCGTTTTTTTTATTTTGTATTTTATTTTTGTATTCGGAATTTTTTTTTTTTTGTTTTGAGTCGTTTTCTATTCCTACATTGAGGGCAATGTAGAGTTTAAGTGTGGGGATGGGAAACTGTCGTTTAGTTTGTATATAAAGTCGTTTGGAAAAAAAAAATAAAAAAAATAAAAAAAATTGAAAAACGAAAAAAAAAAGTCCCTGATTTTGAAGTTTGCATTATATAAAATATGCAAAATGATAGGTAAAGTCAAGTGTCTGGTTTTCAAATATTATATGTATTAGCAGAATAAATAATCGAAAGCGTGTTGACTTGGGATGTGTGGGTAAGCCCAGCCGGTAGAAAAGTTTCCTTTGATCTAATACACCTAAATATATTAGGATACCTTGTGGGTTCTCATCTAGGAAAAAATGGGGAAGCTGAAACCGCCAATAATAGTATAAGGAATACCGTTATAAGTTTAAAACCGTTAGAATTTCTAATCAAAAGTTGAAAAAATAAGAGAGCTGGATATAAAATAAGGGCAAGGCCAATGGTGTCGTTTCTAGGGATAGTGACTCCGGATTCGACTCCCTCTAGGATTGTCTGAAAATAAATATCTAAAAAAGCTCATGAAAAAAATTAGAAATCAAAGCGAAAATGCTAAAGCTTAAGGTGCCTGGCCACTGGGATAGCGACTTGGATTGGTCACACCCTCTGAGTTAAGTATGTTGAGATGAAAAAAAAATAATAAATAAATGATTTTCAATTCTCTCAGTTTTCTACATAAAACGGTTAGAAACAATCAATTGGTTGTTCCTTTTGTTTTATAAGCTTGAGGCGGGATTAGGTGAAACTATGGCTTCTTTAGTGTGAGACCATAGGTAGACTAAATGAACTTAAAATTAAATTAACATGATAAGGGGCTTAGAAACCGGCAGTTGGGTTTAAAAGGACAAGTATACCTGCAATCGCAGTTGGCATGTGATTAGATTTTTAAAATTAAAGTAACCTATGTTTTGAAGCCAGATTATTTGATTGTGATTCCATAGCATAATTCTTTTTCAGGGACGAAAAAGGTTTAAGTGTGGGGATGTTTGATTTGTCGTGAAACACATCTATTTTCCTATGTATTTTGAGTCATAATTGAGTCTTTTGTATATAGTTTTTAGTAGTTTTAGGCGTGTATTCGTTGGTTGGCCTATTTTTATCATTGTATAATTTTTATTAGTTTTTGGTACTCTTAGTACTCGTTTTTATATTTTATATGTGTTCGTGGAAAATGAGCTTAAAACGAAAGAATTTTAATTGAGACACGAACACTTGAGAGCATGTGTCATGGACGTCGGAGCGTAAACGAGCAACTTTGGTCGAGCCAAGAACAACCGAGCCATGAACATGGAGTATATAATAATAATACTAGTAATATAATAATAATAATATAAATAAAAAAAAGAAATTAGATTGACTTGGGCTCGGCCCAAAGTCAAGAGTCGGTCAACCTTAATTAAGGATATGGGTATATGTTTGTTTTGACGGCAATTAATTTGGAAAAGGGATGAATTCATTATCATTCATTCATTCGAAGGACAGGAACATTCAAAGGCGCTCGATTCTTGAGGAGAGCAAGCATCTTAATTAATTTTGGAGGAGTTTTGAAGGGGAGAAGGTCTCGGGTGCACTAAAGATTAATTATTTGAAGACCCGGTGGTTTGTGTTTATCGTTTTTATATTTTTAGAGACATGTTTATCATTGTTTTTCGAAACTTTTTGACTATGTTTCTGATTATAACTATGAATTAAATATTTCCATGGTTGCTTAGGTTTATGAACTAGACACGTAATTTGCAGTATTTAATGATTTTTGGTTTTTAGTTTGATGTGTAGAATTACATGATTTTAATTTTATTGTTAAATTTGATATATGTGTGTTGGTGTTAATTTTATTTGAAGTTTGTTTATTGGTTTTGTGAAACTAGGCATGTAGAGATACCCCCTAGGCCTTGAAATCAATCTAGTTCGTCAACTTAGGTTAGCGTGCTAGTATTTGGAGTTGGAATACGACACAAGTATAACAAACTAATATAATAAATTAACTAAGACGTGCAGTCCATTCTTGGGGGTGAGAAATCTAACTCGAGATTGCTAGGTAACTAACTAGGCATTGTTCGGTAGTTGGCAAGCGCTAGGGCGGGAGTCGCTACTTGTCCGTGTTTAGAGTTTTCTTAGGTTTTCTTCAGTAGAGTTTAAGTCTGCTTCATAGTTTGAGGGTTTTAATCCAGGAGAGGTTTTAATCTGATTTCTGTGGGATTTTGGTACGCTAGGGCGATCCGGGTCCATCTTAGCATTTCTACACTTGTCCCGCCTTAAGTCTAGTGAGCCATCCTTGACAGGAGGTTTATTAGGTAAGAATAGGGTCTCAAGTTAATTACCAGATTCAGGATTTATTGCTAGTGTCTAGGGATTTTACCTAAGTAACCAACCTTCTTCCTATCTGATTTCTCCAGTTCCTTAAGTTCGTATTAGTTGCCGAGTTAAGTTAAGTTTAATCTATTTAGTTTAATTAAGTTTGTAATTAATAGTTTAAAATACCCCCATTTAAGTATATATTTATTAGACTAGTATTTCGGTATAGGTTGTGATCTAGAGTTGCATTCGCGTCTTTGGGTTCGATACTCGGTCTTATCTTTTTATTGCCTTGCGACCGGTACACTTGCCGTGCGTGTGTAGTTTTTAGGTGAGTCGTTTTAATTAAAGCTTGTGTTATTTTTATATATACATTTACACACATCAGTATATCATAACTATGCGGCCACTCATACACTTGTTCTTTCCCAGATTTATCAGCAGTTTCTTCCATGTTTAGACCCTGCAATTCTCCATGCACGAAAATTATGTTTTACAAGTAGAGCGAGCAAAATGGGTGTCACGAATATTATATAAAACTTCATTCAAAACTACCATTTTTTAAACAACACAGGCAACTACATACATTTAAGTCCTTAATGATTGGATAATAATGGTTGACATCTATTATTCTTCGACCCCCATTTTTTTTTTAAAGGCGAATTTCTTGCTCCTTGTGAGACTTGAACTCAAGACCTCACACTTTTAGTGTATTAAAAGGCTTTGCCTTACCACTGAACCACCAACCCCAATGGCAATTAACAAAATTGAAATGGGTATATTTTTTAAAAATAATATTTTTGGCCGAACACTAATCGTTCCATATTATCAAAACACCCAAATTTGCCTGACACAAGAACACAAGGGGAGGAACTCAAAAAGATTTGAGATTTGAACTTTCTATACGTTTTGAACGACAAAGGCGAACCAAAATTGTTATTATGCAAATCATTATGGCTATAGGCCTTTTGATTTCATTAATAGCAAATGCTAAACACATAAGATCTGTGTAAACAACCAATTCAAAATATAATAGTATGCACTCACCCCATATAAAAAGATGAAGGCCCATGAAGATTAGTTTCCTTTGTTTCCCTTCTGCATTATATTGAGGCAACCATCAAAGAATCAATTTAGTTATCCTATATTCCTATAGAACATAAATAGAAAAAACTTCATGCCCAATGTATCAACCACCAAAAAAGGTAAAATGAGAATAGTGTCTGGGTGATACAAACCACCTTAAGATGTGCTTTCTTTCAAAGAACTTGCACCAGGTTTTGTAATTTCTGAAGTGCTATTTTATAACTATATGTGACACCCGGCATGTTCGGCTTAAACATATTAGTAACATCTAAGTCTACCTTAGCGAGAAACGTTTATAAACAAACTTAACCGGGTTAGTTGAGTTGGGTCAAGTTAGGATTGTCCAGGGTACAATGATCTGGAGGATCATTGGGAGTCGTTTTGGTAATACACTAGTACCGGGTTCCGTTGTTGGTGACATTACATGAACTAATTAAGTATATGTGTAGATTATGGGTGGTGTGGTGGTTTATATACATAGACGTGTTTAAATGATGTGTAAATGATTATATGTGCTTTAATGTGTTAAATATAGACTAAGGATGCATGCTTATGTGTTAAGATGTGTTAGAATGCGTTAAACACGACAAACTGGAAAACTAGTTAAGAAGGGGCTCTGGTTCGACCACTTCGAGTGGTCGAAGGAGAGGAAAATTGTCTGGTTCGACCCATGCAAGTGGGCGAACCAGGGAAGTGGAATTGAAGAATTCCCTTCGACCTGGACAAGTCTCATTCGACCCTGTGAAAGGGGCGAAGGAGACCACCTTCGACCAATCAATTGGTGCGAAGGAGGATCAGTATAAATACCAACCTTAGTCATTTTTCATCATTTCACAAACCCTAACCGTCCCAAAACGCTCTCAAACGATCTTAAACACTAAGGAAGGAGTTTTTGCTCTTCTTTTTCATAATCTAACCTACCTACAACATCTAAACAAGAATCCAAGGTGTGTTCATAATCCTAAATCTTTTAGAAGCATTTTAATTCGTTTTCATCTAACCTTAATTGTCCAGATCTGTTCTAAGGGTGTTTTTATGATTAAAAACCTTTTAAACATCTTTCTAAAACAAAACCCTATCATTTAACATGAGTTTTCATAATAAATAACATGTGTTAATTGAGTATTATGTGGTGTAATGTGTTATTCAATGTTTTGCTGCTTTATCTATGTTAGAGACATGATGTAGGATTGCTTTTAATGCTGATTGATTGTTGTTTAGGGTTAGAATCGATGGGATGATGATATTATGTGTAAATTGGGGATTTTGACGAATCTAGACGTAACATGTGGTGTTTATAATCAATAGAACCCATAGGGATGATCGGATGATCGACCAACTGAGTATTTTAAGTCAAACATGAGTCGATTTCAAAAGTTTCCAAATTGGGTAAAGATTTCATGCATGAAAGTGACGTTTCCATAATTTTTACCATTTTGGGAAAGGGCTGAAACGGATATGGTTTGGGGCAAAATCAGTGGGGTTTTGTTAGGATAACATAATCATGATTGACTGCTGTGATTGGTGATGTTTCGAGTCGTTTTGAATGTGTTTTAAGCGTTTTTAGGCAAAATAGAACAACAGGGGCGAACCTGGCCTCCTTCGACCAGTCGAAGGTGCGAAGGAGGAATCCCAGGGTCGAACCAGGCTTTTCAGTGGGCGAACGTGGCAAAACGTGCGAAGGAAGCATCAAACGGTCGAACGAGAGGTAAAACGGGCGAAGGAGAGTAAAAAGGTGCGAAGGAGGCCTTAAACTGACTGGTTCGACCGTTCTGATGCAGAAATGAGATTTTTGATACAAACTAAGTGTTTTATGCTTGAACCTTGCGTGTAATCTATGTGTACTTGATTAGTTAGGGTAATGGGTCACCAACGGGATGTCGGGTCGGTCTAGTGTGTCGGTTAAACATTTAAACACGTTTTAAAACATACTCGGTTATGATCTGGACAATCGGGGGCTAGATAACCTTATGGTTATTAGTCGGAACACTTATGTGAACATTTTGATAGATCTCCGGTAGAGGGATTATCAAGGGCTAAACATCTTTACTTATATTTGAAGAACGCTACCTAAGGTGAGTTCACGGCCCCACTTTTACTGCTTTAACTTTTGGGGGAGAAAACATGCGCTAAACGGTTTTGGTAACATATGTCATACTATGGTTTTAACTTTATATTGCTATACGATCTTTTGGAAAGTCCCGGGGGAAACCATGAATGTGCGGGTTTGCACAACGGGGGAAATGTGGATAGATCTATTGGGCGTGACCTGCCCCACTCGTCGGCTTGGAGGGCCGGGCGGGTGCATGTTGTCTCGAACAGGTACATTGGTATCATGCTGAACATACGGGCTGCTTAAACATGCTGAACATTGCTAAACGTGTCTAGTAATGGTTTCCAATCGTAGTAGTAATGAAACATACGCCTAGCTAGCGTACTTGGTAACATTGATATAGTATGGGCATGGTAACACTTTGGTAACCTTTTTGAACAAACCTGTGAACTCACCAGCATTATATGTTGACATCTTTTTGGCATGTTTTTCTCAGGTCGCTAAGGTAGCAATGAATGGAACTAGGCGCACGGGTCTGCATTGGCGTCTAGATTTTAGTGCACGTTTTGTAATAAGTGTCTTGGATACTTGGGAACACTGTTTGTAGAGATTAAATTCTTTAAATGCTTCCGCTGGTTAAATTAATGGTTATGTTTGTTTACGTTTTTCATTTAGAGTTGTTTATTGTGATCGTTGACTTGGATCCTGGTTTGTCATGCGCCTCGCGGTAAAACCCCGCAAGTGGTAATTTGAGGGTGTGACAGATTGGTATCAGAGCCAGGTTATAGTGAACTAGGACTGCATTTAGAGTCTAGTCTATAGCCGAGTCGCACACACTAGACGGTCACATACTTGTGTCGGTTTGGAACATGTACTAACTTTGTCGGGGTGTCGTTACATTATCATCACACTTCTCTGTTACATCATCCGTTTTGTTTGGGTTCTTACCTACTCTTGTCTTCTTCTTCTGGATTGAAGGAGGAGGGGTTGATTTGTTGGTTCTTGCACACACATGCCTTCTTACACTTGCACCTATTGCCACATAGGCGACAATGTTCGGTGACTGGGGTCTAAATTAGGGGTACATCTGGAGGACCATGTAGAGCAGTTTATCATTTCGGGTGCACACGAAATAATAAACTAGGGATGCATGAAAATCCCGATGGACTTCGAATTTGGATGTATAGTCCTGAATTTGTCCCTAGGTTAACTCTTGAAAAATTTCTAGTGGTTGACACTGGAAGTGAATCTGAATCTCTCGATTTCTTGGTTTGTTAGATCATGTCTGGTGCTCGTGGTGGTGGACGTCGTGGTGGTGGTCGTGGCGGCGGTGGCCGTGCTGGCGGCGGTGGTCGTGCCGGAGGCGGTGGTCGTGGGAACATCAACATGACCCAAGCTGAGCTGAACAACTTACTCCAGCAGCAAGTGAACATGGCTATGGCCAATTTCCAGGCCGGGATTAATGCCATGGGTGGTGAGTTGATTTCTGTCGACCTTGCCTCATTTTTGGGTTTCGTGTCCTTTCGTTTGTGTTTTACTCGTGTACCGTGTTTCAGGTGTTGGTGCCAATCCACCCCCACCTCAGTGCTCTTATAAGAAGTTTAGGGACTGTCAGCCCCATAACTTCGCTGGAACTGAGGGAGCGGTGGGACTGCTCCGATGGCTAGAGAAGGTGGAATCTGTGTTTGTCATGTGTAACTGTCCTGCTGAGGACCGAGTGAAGTATGCTACTGCGACATTTGAGGGGCCTGCATTGTCGTGGTGGAATGCTACCACTCAGAACGTGGGGTTGGGAGAGGCTATTGCCATGCCTTGGGCGGAGTTTGTGCAGCTTTTGAGAGGTGAGTACTGTCCGAGGGAGGAGATACAGAAGTTGGAGCATGAGGTCTGGAGTTACAAGATGGTTGGGTCGGAGATTGAGGAGTATACTGTGAGGAGGAACGAGCTGGCGGTGTTGTGTCCTGACTTACACACACCCGAGTACAGGAGGATCGAGCACTATGTGTCTGGACTAGTGCCCGAGATTGCTGGGTTGGTAGCTGCTGGGAATCTTCCCACTATTGCTGAAGTTGTCCGATCAGCTCATCGGATGACTAACCTGAAGGTGGCGGAAGGCGTTTTGCCACCCAAGGGTACTACTGTGAAGGCTGCTGAGGGGAACAAGAGGAAGTGGGAGAGTGTGGGGAAGAGTGTGGTGCCAGCTCAGCCGGCGAAGAAGTTTGATACGTCTGGGTCTTCTTCCGGGGCGAAGACGGGTGGGTATGTCGGGAAGCATCCCAAGTGCAACAAGTGTGGTTTCCATCATTCGGGGAGTTGTGACAGGGCTCGTTGTCATCGGTGCCATCAGTTGGGGCACCATGCTAAGGATTGCAAGGTGGCGCTCACCCCAACTCAGACTCCTGCGGCTGCTCCTGCTCCTGCTGCTCAGGGGACTCAGGGGAGGCAGGGGTGCTATAACTGTGGTGACACGGGGCATTTCAAGCGCGATTGTCCCAAACTGAAACAGGGCGATAATGGGAGGGGCGGGAACGGTAACGGGAACAATGGCGGCGGAGGCAGGACTGCACGTGCTTTCGTCATTGGATCTGCAGAGGCTAGGCAGGATCCAGACACAGTTACCGGTACGTTCCTTCTTAATGGTCGCTATGTTTCTGTTTTGTTTGATTCTGGTGCCGATAAGAGTTTCGTATCTTTGGATATTAGTCGATTGCTAGATATAGTACCCACACCTTTAGAGGCTAAGTACTTAATAGAATTGGCTGATGGTAAGAAAATCATAGCGACACACACCCTTAGGGAATGTCGTTTGTAACTGTCGGGTTTGTCTTTCCCCATTGACCTTATGCCGGTACCTCTGGGTAGTTTTGATGTCGTGGTTGGCATGGATTGGTTATCATTGTATCGTGCGGAGATCGTTTGTTTTGACAAGGTTATTCGGATCCCTCTCCCCGATGGAGAGATTCTTTCGGTTCATGGCGAGAAAAGCGGTGCCCCGCTGAGTATCATTTCCAGCATGAAAGCCCGTAAGTATCTTCGGAAGGGCTGTTCGGCCATTCTGGCACTTGTTAACGTTTCTACTGACGATGAGAAGAAGATCGAGGATATCCCGGTGGTTCGTGACTTTCATGATGTGTTTCCTGATGATTTGCCTGGTCTTCCTCCCCATCGTCAGGTTGAGTTTGGTATTGATCTCACTCCGGGCGCAGCTCCTATTGCCCGAGCCCCGTATCGTCTTGCACCTCCCGAGATGCAAGAGTTGTCCAGCCAGTTGCAGGAACTCTTGGAAAAGGGTTTCATCCGACCGAGTTCTTCCCCGTGGGGAGCTCCTATTTTGTTTGTGAAGAAGAAGGACGGAAGTCTTCGTATGTGTATTGATTATCGTGAGCTGAACAAAGTGACCATCAAGAATCGTTATCCTCTTCCTCGCATTGATGATCTCTTTGACCAGCTTCAGGGCTCCAGCTATTATTCGAAGATTGATTTGCGGTCCGGTTATCACCAGTTGCGCGTCAGGGAAGCCGACATTCAGAAGACTGCTTTTCGCACTCGTTATGGCCATTTTGAGTTCTTGGTCATGCCTTTTGGTCTCACTAACGCACCTGCGGTGTTCATGGATTTGATGAACCGCGTTTGCAAGCCTTACCTTGATAAGTTCGTCATCGTGTTTATTGACGACATTCTGATCTATTCCAAGAACAAGGCGGATCACGAGGAACATCTGCGGTTGGTCTTGGAACTTTTGAGACAAGAGCAGTTGTATGCTAAGTTCTCAAAGTGTGATTTTTGGTTGCGTGAAGTTCAATTCCTAGGACATGTGGTGAATGAACTGGGAATTCATGTCGATCCGGCTAAGATCGAAGCTATTAAAGACTGGGAAGCACCAAAGACGCCATCTGAGGTGCGGCAATTCCTAGGTCTTGCGGGTTACTATCGTCGTTTCATTGAGGGATTTTCGAAGATCGCTCAACCCCTCACTGCTCTCACCCAGAAGGACCGAAAGTTCGACTGGGACGAACCACAGGAATCAGCATTTCAGATGCTGAAGCTTAAACTTTGTTCTGCACCTATCTTATCCCTTCCTGAGGGTACGGATGATTTCGTTGTGTACTGTGATGCTTCTATTCGGGGTCTTGGTTGCGTGTTGATGCAGCGCGGGAAGGTTATTGCTTATGCTTCTCGTCAACTCAAAGTTCATGAGAAGAACTACACTACTCATGACTTGGAACTGGGTGCAGTGGTCTTTGCGTTGAAAATCTGGAGACATTACTTGTACGGTACCAAGTGTGAAGTATATACCGATCACAAGAGTCTTCAGCATATTTTCGACCAGAAGGTGTTGAACATGCGGCAGCGTCGTTGGGTTGAACTCTTGAACGACTACGACTGTGCGATTAAGTACCATCCTGGCAAGGCAAACGTTGTGGCGGATGCCTTGAGCAGGAAAGAGTCGGCGAAGCCTCGGCGTGTCCGAGCCTTGCAGCTTACCATTCATTCCTCCTTACCTGACCGGATCCGTTCGGCTCAGGTGGATGCCTTGAAGGAGGAAAACCTTAAGGCCGAAACGATGCACAGTGCGGACAAACACCTTGAGCTTAGGTCTGATGGCCTACACTACTTCGCTGGGCGTGTTTGGGTTCCTTTACTCGGGGGATTACGGGAGCTTGTCTTGGACGAGGCTCACAAATCCCGGTATTCTATTCATCCAGGCTCCGATAAGATGTATCAGGATCTGAAGATACTTTATTGGTGGCCGAACATGAAGGCTGATATAGCCTCCTATGTGAGCAAATGCTTGACCTGTGCTAAGGTCAAGGTGGAGTATCAGAAGCCGTCTGGTCTCCTACAGCAACCTGAGATTCCAGAATGGAAGTGGGAGCGGATCACGATGGATTTCGTCACCAAACTACCGAGATCACCAAGTGGCTGCGACATGATTTGGGTGATCGTCGACCGGTTGACGAAATCGGCACACTTCATACCTATTAAGGAAACGGATGGACTCGAGCGGTTGGCTCGGCTTTACCTTAAGGAGGTGGTTTCTCGGCACGGGGTGCCTGTTTCTATCATTTCTGATCGTGATTCCCGCTTTGCTTCGCGTTTCTGGAAGGCTCTTCATAAGGCCTTGGGTACTCAGCTGGATATGAGTACGGCTTATCATCCGCAAACTGACGGGCAGAGTGAGCGGACGATACAAACACTGGAGGACATGCTGCGGGCATGTGTCATCGATTTTGGCAAAAGTTGGGAGATTCACCTGCCGTTGGTGGAATTCTCCTACAACAACAGCTATCACTCTAGCATCAAGGCAGCTCCGTTCGAGGCTCTTTACGGACGGAAATGCCGATCACCACTTTGTTGGGCCGAGGTGGGCGAGAGCCAGCTCACTGGTCCGGAACTCATGTACGAAACTTCGGAGAAAATCGTACAGATCCGTCAACGTTTGGCTGCTGCACGGGATCGTCAGAAGAGCTATGCCGATCGCCGTCGCAAACCGCTAGAGTTCCAGGTTGGGGACAAGGTGCTTCTGAAAGTTTCACCATGGAAGGGCGTCATACGCTTTGGAAAGCGTGGCAAGCTTAACCCTCGTTACGTCGGACCGTTCGCAATCCTGGATCGGATTGGGCCGGTGGCATATAGACTTGACTTACCGGCAGAACTCGGTAGTGTGCACAACGTCTTCCATGTGTCTAACTTGAAGAAGTGTTTGGCTGATGAATCTCTCATTGTACCACTGGAAGAGATCAAGGTGGATGATCGTCTTCGCATTGTGGAGGAACCTGTCGAGATTCTGGATTACAAGATTCGTAGCCTTCGGCGGAGTAAAATCCGCATCGTTAAAGTTCGTTGGAACTCGGATCGTGGACCGGAGTTCACGTGGGAACGAGAGGACCAGATGAAGGCTAAGTACCCTCATCTCTTTCCGAAGCGCGCGTTCGAGTCCAGGCATGTTACTGCTGAAGCAGAGTGAATCTCGGGGCGAGATTCCCTTTCAACGTGGGGATGATGTGACAACCGGTAACCTTTCTTTTCGTTTTCTTCCTTTTCGTCTTTTTCATTTTTGGGCTTCGTGCAATTTTCGGGACGAAAATTCTTTCAACGTGGGGATGATGTGACACCCGGCATGTTCGGCTTAAACATATTAGTAACATCTAAGTCTACCTTAGCGAGAAACGTTTATAAACAAACTTAACCGGGTTAGTTGAGTTGGGTCAAGTTAGGATTGTCCAGGGTACAATGATCTGGAGGATCATTGGGAGTCGTTTTGGTAATACACTAGTACCGGGTTCCGTTGTTGGTGACATTACATGAACTAATTAAGTATATGTGTAGATTATGGGTGGTGTGGTGGTTTATATACATAGACGTGTTTAAATGATGTGTAAATGATTATCTGTGCTTTAATGTGTTAAATATAGACTAAGGATGCATGCTTATGTGTTAAGATGTGTTAGAATGCGTTAAACACGACAAACTGGAAAACTAGTTAAGAAGGGGCTCTGGTTCGACCACTTCGAGTGGTCGAAGGAGAGGAAAATTGTCTGGTTCGACCCATGCAAGTGGGCGAACCAGGGAAGTGGAATTGAAGAATTCCCTTCGACCTGGACAAGTCTCATTCGACCCTGTGAAAGGGGCGAAGGAGACCACCTTCGACCAATCAATTGGTGCGAAGGAGGATCAGTATAAATACCAACCTTAGTCATTTTTCATCATTTCACAAACCCTAACCGTCCCAAAACGCTCTCAAACGATCTTAAACACTAAGGAAGGAGTTTTTGCTCTTCTTTTTCATAATCTAACCTACCTACAACATCTAAACAAGAATCCAAGGTGTGTTCATAATCTTAAATCTTTTAGAAGCATTTTAATTCGTTTTCATCTAACCTTAATTGTCCAGATCTGTTCTAAGGGTGTTTTTATGATTAAAAACCTTTTAAACATCTTTCTAAAACAAAACCCTATCATTTAACATGAGTTTTCATAATAAATAACATGTGTTAATTGAGTATTATGTGGTGTAATGTGTTATTCAATGTTTTGCTGCTTTATCTATGTTAGAGACATGATGTAGGATTGCTTTTAATGCTGATTGATTGTTGTTTAGGGTTAGAATCGATGGGATGATGATATTATGTGTAAATTGGGGATTTTGACGAATCTAGACGTAACATGTGGTGTTTATAATCAATAGAACCCATAGGGATGATCGGATGATCGACCAACTGAGTATTTTAAGTCAAACATGAGTCGATTTCAAAAGTTTCCAAATTGGGTAAAGATTTCATGCATGAAAGTGACGTTTCCATAATTTTTACCATTTTGGGAAAGGGCTGAAACGGATATGGTTTGGGGCAAAATCAGTGGGGTTTTGTTAGGATAACATAATCATGATTGACTGCTGTGATTGGTGATGTTTCGAGTCGTTTTGAATGTGTTTTAAGCGTTTTTAGGCAAAATAGAACAACAGGGGCGAACCTGGCCTCCTTCGACCAGTCGAAGGTGCGAAGGAGGAATCCCAGGGTCGAACCAGGCTTTTCAGTGGGCGAACGTGGCAAAACGTGCGAAGGAAGCATCAAACGGTCGAACGAGAGGTAAAACGGGCGAAGGAGAGTAAAAAGGTGCGAAGGAGGCCTTAAACTGACTGGTTCGACCGTTCCGATGCAGAAATGAGATTTTTGATACAAACTAAGTGTTTTATGCTTGAACCTTGCGTGTAATCTATGTGTACTTGATTAGTTAGGGTAATGGGTCACCAACGGGATGTCGGGTCGGTCTAGTGTGTCGGTTAAACATTTAAACACGTTTTAAAACATACTCGGTTATGATCTGGACAATCGGGGGCTAGATAACCTTATGGTTATTAGTCGGAACACTTATGTGAACATTTTGATAGATCTCCGGTAGAGGGATTATCAAGGGCTAAACATCTTTACTTATATTTGAAGAACGCTACCTAAGGTGAGTTCACGGCCCCACTTTTACTGCTTTAACTTTTGGGGGAGAAAACATGCGCTAAACGGTTTTGGTAACATATGTCATACTATGGTTTTAACTTTATATTGCTATACGATCTTTTGGAAAGTCCCGGGGGAAACCATGAATGTGCGGGTTTGCACAACGGGAGAAATGTGGATAGATCTATTGGGCGTGACCTGCCCCACTCGTCGGCTTGGAGGGCCGGGCGGGTGCATGTTGTCTCGAACAGGTACATTGGTATCATGCTGAACATACGGGCTGCTTAAACATGCTGAACATTGCTAAACGTGTCTAGTAATGGTTTCCAATCGTAGTAGTAATGAAACATACGCCTAGCTAGCGTACTTGGTAACATTGATATAGTATGGGCATGGTAACACTTTGGTAACCTTTTTGAACAAACCTGTGAACTCACCAGCATTATATGTTGACATCTTTTTGGCATGTTTTTCTCAGGTCGCTAAGGTAGCAATGAATGGAACTAGGCGCACGGGTCTGCATTGGCGTCTAGATTTTAGTGCACGTTTTGTAATAAGTGTCTTGGATACTTGGGAACACTGTTTGTAGAGATTAAATTCTTTAAATGCTTCCGCTGGTTAAATTAATGGTTATGTTTGTTTACGTTTTTCATTTAGAGTTGTTTATTGTGATCGTTGACTTGGATCCTGGTTTGTCATGCGCCTCGCGGTAAAACCCCGCAAGTGGTAATTTGAGGGTGTGACACTATATATATCAATACCTTTGTGCTACATTAATAAATTAGTGTTTAGATAACTCTAGATAATCACATAAACCTAACCACCTATTGCGTGAAAGGAAAATATAAACTCAAGGCACAAAACTTTAATCAAGTCGTAATTTTCGGGTAAGTACCAAATCATGTACTACCGCCAAATGAAGTGTTATTACTGTAAATTTTAAGTTTAAACAACTCACCATTTATGGAATGGATGAAATGTCAAACTTAATTCATATAAAACACCATGATTGAAAGGTTTATGTGCTTTTTCTACTATAGTACTATATACACCTACGCACCCTTTAGGGGGTTGAACACAAATTCTAAACTAAATAGAAAACAATAAATAAAATTTGAACTCTGCTTAGTAGGCATTGAAATAACTGAATAATTTTAAAAAAATAGAAGGAACTGCAAGAAGAAAAGATAAACCTCACATCTCATTCACACCAAATGTCATTGAAATAGTTGGATGGTTTAGCTCAACAATGGGCAAGGGGGCCATGACAATAAGTTCCAATTAAAATAGTGTTGTCATGAAAATCAATAACAAATTTCATAAGTATCAGTATATGCCTAAAAAAAATCTGAAAATTAAATCAGTATTAACTAAACAACTACCTCTCCATATAACTTATGAGATTGATGATAAGCTTTGCAGAGGTATCAGTTCCCCATTTAACATCATCCATATCCCTTTACTTTCCCCTTGAATAGATTCTAATTAATCAATTTGAACTAAAGTAGAGAGCTTGTATAGTTGTATTACAATCTGAATCATCAAATTCAATCAACAAAATTTTAAAATCGAGAAACCCTCATCATCGCTGCTATTTTGTTACCAAACTCAGATTTGTATTGCAAGCCAATTGTATAGATCCGAGATTCAAATATGGTGAGTAAAGATTATATATTTATCCTATAAAGAATAACTATATTAACAAATCAAAGATTCTAGTGTAGAGATATGAGATCCAAATCTGATGATATTAAGAATGCAAACTTTGGGTTTATTTCATAGTTCAAAAAAGGAGAACAATTTTTAGCAAAACATAATACAAAAGATTTTAAACTTACAAATTAGGGTTTATTTCAAACTTCAAAAGACGAAGACATTATGTGCAAAACAAAATAAAAAATAGAAGGATAGAATCAAACATGATAAAAGTTGTACCTTAATTATACAAAAATCAGTTTGAACCTTGATGCGTCGAACCCGTAGTTGCGCCAGACTTAGGGTTAGAAGGGGCTGGACGGCGGTGTGTATGAAGAAAACATAGAGATTCAGAATTGTGAAAATGAAAGTCAGGAAGCAGGGTTTAGTTGGGTGGGTTATAACATTCGGGTTTGGGTCGTGCGCGTGTTTGAAAGGATGGCAATTGTATGAATGACATGTGGAATCTTAGTTAGAGCCTAGGTGGCGCTTAGGTGGATGCTCTAGTAAAGGGCCATGTGGCACCCGAGCTACTCTTTTATTAGAGGGTGTTTGGGATTGCTTATTTAACTTCAAAAGTGTTTTTTGTTAAAAGTGCTTATTGACTTATGACTTTTTTAAAAGGAGTTTTCAAAAAAGTGTTTGGATTAGCTTTTGTGGTGAGAAAAGTCAATAAGTTAATAAGTTGTTTTTCAAAAAATGTTTGGCTTAGCTTATTATTGTAAAATGACTAAAAAGGACATTATGATATATGTAAAACCATTTATTAACTTTACATAAGATATTTTATATAATTAACAATTTTTTGGACAAAAATATTATTTAAAAAAGACAAAAAATATAATTTTTTTTTACAAATTTATAATTTTTTTATTAGACAATAATAATATTACTCTAAATATTTCTTTATAATAAATCCTATAACAATGGTTTTCTTTATATGTAAGTTACATTTACATTGAAACACGTAAAAATATAAAGATTATTAATTCTCGTCATAGTTTATAATTTGTGGACACATTTAATTTAATATAATAAAAATATATAAATAACCTGATCTTATAATAATACTAGTTTATTTAGAGTTTCAAAATGATCGGTAATGGTAATTTAATAAAAGTTCAACTATATCCTAATGTTTAGTTTTATCTTCTTCTCCACATTGGTTTAATTTGCCGGAAATGGAACCCAAAATATCAAACTTCGATAAACGAACGAAATTAAGATTACTAGTTACAGTGACGAAGGAAGACGGTGGTGATGTCGTGAACGAAAATTGATTTAATCTTATATTTTTTGAGTAATTATTGGGTAAAGGGAGGGGTAGACTAGTAATTTTATGTTTGAAAAGCCAAAAGCTATTTGAAAAGCCAGGTTTTTATGGCTTTTAAAAAACAGATTTTTAACCCTTTACAAAAAGCCAAAACGAGAAGCACTTTTAATAATGCCAAACACCTTTTTAACTTATTGGCTTTTTGAAAAAGCCAATAAGTCAATAAGTCATTTCCAAACTCAATCTCAAACACCCTCTTAGTAGAAGTAGATTGTGATTAAGATACCTTACATTGAGTAGAAATGATAGACATGGCCATTCAATTATTGTGTACTAGATTATATCTCGGGAGCGTCCCAGATTGAGAAATCTAATTTGAAATATCAATTTTACATCTGAAATAGATTGATGCGTTTTACAGTTACATGCAGGAAATCTTCGGATAGCACTTAACCTAAAATAATTAATAATGTATCTCCAATGTTAGTGCATAACCTTAAACAATGTATAACTCTAATATTAAAACTAACCACACAAAAAAATAGTTGTTTTTTTTTCTCCGTTTTTTATATAGCACTATGGTACCCGTTAGAAAGATAATAAAACGCTCATTAATTTGGTGTAATTATTTTCTTTAAAAAATCCCGTGTGAAAAAGATATTAACGTTTAAAAGTTATGGGAGAAAACATTAGAGATAAAAATCTAATTTTGTTTTTAAATTTTAAATTATTATTTTCCTAAAATAAAGGTTTTGCCACATAGGATGACACATGACACACTTAATAGAGAGAATACCCTCTTTGAATGTCATGTCATTAAAATGGCTTTGGTTTATTATATGTATCGGAAAATTTTCCGGGTGGAAGCCTTAGTGCCCCTTATGCTTGTGGGCCGGCCACTCTCGTGTCAGCGTGGGCCCGGTTAAGACAACATAGTCTGACCATTAGAGAGTGGCTAGGAGACTCCCCTTCTGAAGGGTTGTGATGATCTCTACCGCAACATAGAAAATTCGCCATCCAAAAAAAAGTTAAATTGAATTTAATGATCGTTTCAATGGATTGAATCAATTAATTTCCATCATTACTTACAATTCAACCCCACATCTTTTATTAGTTTCATCATTATACCCCTTAACAAAATCGTATTCGTATATTCTTTTTACTTGCTTTCCAACCATTGTTTTCAAGGTAACCTAGAAAGCAATGACAACTCGTTTCCACAAAAGTTGTATATTGTTTTTCAATATAAAATTCAAAATCACACACACGTGTATATTCAATAATAGAATTGTAAGCGAACTAAACATTCAGTGAATTGTTCGCAAACAGTTATATGAAAATATATCGCATACATCCATTCGTTCGATAAATAAACAAACATAAACAAGGAATAATCAATTTTTACATATAATTTGATTCTATTCGAATTTCTATTTTTTCTTTCTTTTCTTCATTTGCTAATTAAATACTTGACTTAATTTCATGGTCAGATTAACAATATTTTTTTCATGGGTCGAGCAACTTAAAAACTATTATAGCCTTGTCTCCTTTTTTGTGGATTTTTAATATGATTTAATAGAACTCTTATACAACTATACTGATGTTGATTCATTATTTTAATTGTTTCCAATAGATATAAGAAATGTGCCGATATCCTTTTCGTCATATGATGATCTTATCGCCTGTCTGTTTCAGTTATTATAGCGATTGCTAGTAGCACAAAAAACCGAACTAATACTCATCGGACTCCAGCCTCGTATATTTACAAAATAATCATAGCATTATTATTTATTATTATTGGTGTTGTTGTGGTGGTTGTTGTTGTTGTTGTTGTTATTAGGTACTACTTTACAAAAACAAAAGATTGCACAAACATTCAAATCGTCTTTATTAATCATGATAATATATCCTTTATTAAAATCACTGAGTATTCAATCCATTGTACTTAACAATGATAGGTACATGTACATTCGTCTACAGATGTGCATAGGCCTTTAGCATGTTTCCTAAAAAAAACAACTTGGCAGTAATGCATGCAAGTATCATCATCACACGGATTAAAGTGGTGCGCAACTCTTTTACATTCTTCAGCAATAGTCATCACACTCCCTAAATGAATCAGACATATATTAGCCAACAAACAATAAGAAACAAATCATTAGACGTATAGTTCTCATAAAGTTAGTTGATACTCTTACAAGTTAAAATAGAATAGATTTATAAGTCTTTAAAACTTATAAATTACCAGAGATTGCGAATATTAAGAAAACTGCAACAAAAAACTTCATAGTTGACATGCCTTACAATACTCGAATCAGAAATTTATTGATTGGTGTGTTTCATTCAGATAGATCTAGTACTGATAATTTATCGTGAAAATTACATTGGGAATTTAAAGGCTTCATAATTAATGCATTCAAGTAGCATTTAATACATATTGGTTGTATTAAATGCATCATAATTAATGATATATAAAATTTTTTAATACGTTACTCTGGTATAAGCATAATTTTTTTTGAACAGTGACTTTCTTCAAAGCGGAAGTGGCAGAAGTTCATCACACCCGCCTAATCGGCAGGCCCTAACCCTTTCCACACGCCCAGACTGTGTTGTCTGAATTGGGTCCACGCTGGCACGGTGGGGCTTCGGTGTCTGCCTGGAAACCGTACTGCCTCCACACGAGTTTTACCTCGCTGGAGTAACAGCCGGTTGAAAACCGAGTCAGCTCAGGATCGAACTTGCATCACTTGGATCACAAGCCTCACCATCATTGCCTTGTGTCCCTCAAATGCAGCCCGCGGGAATCGATGTGTGTATTATATGTTCATGAATGTTGTAAAACAACGACCTACTAGCAACTAACATACAAGATGTGTAGATCTTAGAATATATGTTAGAGAGAATAGATAATAGAATGATTCATTCTTATTGATGTATCAAGATGAAATACACATGCCACTATTTATAGGGCTTATACATTAATACAAAACTAATGGGTAGATGGGGGTTATGCATGTGGAGAGTCACAAATAAATGTACATTTATAACACTCCCCCTTGACTATCCAAATCATGGTTACTATAGTATATTATTCTTTAATACGCTTGGTGATGTTCCCTCGTTAAAAACCTTACCAGGAAAACCCAGTGGGATAAAACCTCAGATAAGGAAAAAAGAGTGCAAAGCGTATTTTCTCCCTCTGATACTTCTGGATCAGGTGTGTTGCCTCATTAAAAACCTTACTAAGAAAACCCGATAGGACAAAACTTAGTGAAGGGAAAAAGAGCGCAACGTGTCGAATACTCCCCCTCATTTTAATATGTATCATTTGAATGATGATGTCGATCTTCTAAGAAAGTTGCTCAAATTTTTGTAGTCAATGATTTGCATTCTTGATCACTTGACGTGAAAATCTTTAAGTTGAATCATTGATGTATGATCTTCATTCCAGAATTTTAGTCCCTGCTCTCGTAAGTGCAATTCTTTAAGTTGAACTAATGTTGTCTCCTCTCGTAAATAAATGTCACAAGATCAACAAATGTGATGTGTTATATTCCCTGCATCTACAAGACTAACCAAACTTGTTTGCATGGGTTAGTGAAATATAATCAAATATCGCTCATACCTGAAGTATTTGTTTTAACTCATTCTGGTGTCTCCTCACTTGACATAGACTATATTATGATAATAAGTTCATGTGGAAGATATATATTTAACTTTGTTACATATATACTTATGTACATATATATTTAACTTTGGTACTTCTAGAGTGAAAATCTCTACTTTGATAGGAGATGAAATGAATAATTTTCCATATCAAGTAATTGGACAACCCTTAATGCACTTTAAATATGAGTTATGTCCATTGTAAAATGTCCCACCATCTTTTCAAGATATACCTTGATGGATTGGTAAACATATCATTACATATATACTCGAATTGTAGGTCAAGCAACAAGTGCACTATGTCAAGGACTTTCAAATATCCCCCTTACAGAGTCTCTCGATAATGCTCAAACATTATCACCGTAAACTGCCACTACTAGAAAATAGGCCTAATGCAACTCCGATGAACATAAAGGTTGCATTAGAAAATCTAATGCAACTTTTTCCATAAAAGGTTGCAAACTAGAACTAAATTTGCAACCTTTTTATTTAAAGGTTGCATTATGAAAAGTTACATGCAACTTTTATTTTAAAAAGTTACATGAAAATGAATTACTTGATCATTCTTTCGCCTTTGCACTATCTCATTCAATTGGTATCAACTCTTCTCCATTAATATTATATAGCTCATAGTGTCCCATTGTTACCAAATAGGTCTCGAGTGGGGGTTTTAGAGAGTGAACGGAATGTATAGAGGTGGTGCAACTTGGTGAACAATCAAAGAACCCTTTTGTTAGATAATTCATAACCAAAAGACCCTATCAAAATTGCAATAATAGAAAAATCAGAGTGTGTAATTGGCATGGGAATCGAACCGTGGACCTTAAGTTCGGAAGAGATGGTGAATAGCCAACTATGCTGATTATCTTTTAACAGGAGCTTTGAATTTTTTATTTAATAATAATTATTATTAATTAATAGAAAATATAAACGAGCCTAACCCGAGCCTGGAAAAAACACTTTCGAGCCGAGCTCGAGCCTTAGAAGCAAAACTCGAATCGGCTCCGCTTGCTTGCTTGCACCCATATGAGAAGCCTACCCCACATGATCTACATATAAAAAAAGGTATGCATTTTACAAGAATTGAACCTGGGTTGTTTCTAAGCTAAAGATCATCATCAACCACTAGACCAGAAACATGTTTGATGTCTTTGTGTTGCGATTAATTAATTTAAACCTTATATAGCTGCTTCTTTATATTATCACTAACATTCACGTATACAAGTAAAACCTAAAAATCCAGGTTGTGTTAACTGGCATACATCAGAAAGAAATCGATCAACTTGCACAGAAAGAAATCGATCACCTTGCACAGAAAGTAATCGATCATACCGAAAGAAATCGATCACCTTGCACAGTGCATACATCAGATTTGAGTTTGGCTTTCGGCAAAGTGGTTCTCCTCTCCGGTGATAGGTATGAATTTATGCTTTTAAACTCGAATTAATCCCGATTGAAGTATTTTATGTCATTCCTGATGACGGGATTTTTAGGTCGGTCATGTTTTATTAATCAGTTTCTATTTGTAATATGTTTTAGTTTCTGTTTTTCTGATTTGAAGTATGTTTTAATCGTTATTTTATTCCTGTAACTTCACTGTTTCTGTTTGAAGTTTGGCATTTGTTGTTAGAAATTCTTTTTTAAAATTTGGCTGGCAATTTGGTGTTTGATGTTGATCTTTGCTGTTATAAGTTAGAACTTAGAATACAAGAATAACAAGACATATAATTATTGCACATTTGTTGTTTGTAACATTGTATTATAATAGGTATAAGAATACAAGACATAATCATTAGACTTTAGAAAATACAAGCATGAGAGTGAGGTTGTTAACGGCTCGGCTCGTTTATCTTAATGAGTCAAAATTTTAAATCGAGTTTGGCTCGTAAAAAGCTGAAGCCAGCTCGTTTCTTAAAAACAATTATATTTCTACACATGATCAGTATGATTGTATGATTGTAATTTGTTTTCCTGTTTTATTAATAATCAAAATCGTTTACTTCTAGAATTTGGAAGTTAGGTTTTTGGTGTATAATCAATGATAAAGAGGGTTGTTTAACTAATAACTTGATTCAAGTGTATGATTGCAATATGCGGAACCAAATAAAAAATACATGTGTTTCTGTGTATTTGGCAATCCTATTGGAATAAACTGAAATTATTTGTGTAAAGTGTGTTTATCCTTTTCTAATGTTTAGTGGATATTTGATAGTCGCTAAAGCATGTATCTATATGACATAATTTGCTATTAATTTTAGAATTGCGAGAGACATGGAGAATGTTAGAGATTGGATGTATATGCCTAGATGGTTACCTGAATTTGAAGTTGGAGTTATTGAATTCCTTAATGCCTCATTTGCTAAAGCGGCAAAAGGATCTCAAATCTTGTGTCCTTGTAAACAATGCATAAACCGTTATTGGCATCGAAGAAACGAAGTATTTGATCACTTAAAAGGACATGGATTTGTAAAAGACTATTATGTATGGGTTTTTCATGGAGAAAGTCCCTCACAAACAAGGATTAATAACGACATATATGATAATGGAGATGGTATGCATGACAATTTTAATGAATTATTGCATGATAGATTTAGAGATACTGTAACGGAAGCAAGTACAGTACAAGGAGGTTCAAATGAGGACGCTAAAAAGTTCCATAAGCTGGTAGAAGATGGAAAGCAAGAGTTGTTTCCTGGATGTAAAACTTTTTCGAACCTATCTTTCATCATCAGACTTCTTCTCTATAAGACCCTTCATGGGCTTAGTAATGTGGCATTTGATGATCTTCTATAACTTTTACAAGAGATGATCCCAGAGGCAAAACTTCCATCTAATTTTACTTAAGCAAGAAAAATCATAAAGGAGTTAAGGGCTTGATTATAATAAGATTATTGCATGTCCTAATGATTGTATGCTTTATTGGAAAGGGAATGAACATACTGTAGGATCGACGAACGGGTCACCCGACAATCACGAGGTTTATATTCAGAGTGCGGAATCCTCTAAATATGTTCTAATAACAAAAACAACCAAGAAACAATGATATGCGAGTAATTAACACACACAAATGGGTCAAAAGATTAAAGATTTATCATTAAAACAGAGCTCGAGTGTTTACAATGATCAAACCAGACCTTTCAGACCAGGGGAGGGTGTTTGGAGAGTGTGTGTGGCAAGAACTATTGATTAGGGCAATGATTGGGCCGATTTATACCTCCTGTACACGTACAGACCAGTATTGGCGATTGGATGGCTATGCAACATGCAGTATAGGCGATTGGCCTAATCGCCTAAACAATTCATGCGATTGAAGCCTAATTGCATGTAATAACATGCGATTGGCAGTCTAATCGCCAGACATGATATCCCAATCGCCTGAATGTCCCAAACACCCTAAAATCGCGTATAAACATCTCCAAACACCCCGAAACGCGTCCAAACAACATATATACTAGCCTAGGGACATCATGTACTAACAGACTCCCCTTTGGACCAGGATAGTATACGATTACGAGCCATAAACCACTCGATTAACCTAGCCAACGACCTATAGAGACCTATCACTAGCTAGGGACATACAGATAATGCACTTGCAGGCTCCCCCTTAGACCTAGCTAGTGATTTACAGACCCAACCAATCATCTAGCTGGGGACACATAAGAATTGCATTTATAGACTCCTCGTTGGACCTAGCTGGTGATAAATGGTCTTCGAGTCTTCAAGTCTTCATGTTCAGCATTCTTCAACTTAGGGTGACACCGCAGTGTATGACCTCTGAAGACTTGAACATATCAACTGATTTGAGCTTTAGTCGTGGCTTCATAAGATCTCGTCTTGGTCGTCGATTTGCTTCGATAACTTGGGAGGAATCAAGAAATCTCCACTTTTATGATTGACGATTCTTTGACTTGGACGAAGATCAATATCATCTTCACTTTCACTTCTTGATTCTCATCTTCTTCAGCTTCGATTGCCGGAGCTCTACCACGATCTGCTTTCTCTGAAGATGAAATATCTGGTTCTTGCTATTCAGGATGATTTTGTTGTTCAGGTTCGGGCCTTGTTCAGCTTCAAGCCTAGTCGTTTAAATCATGATATGCACAGATGTTGTGTTGATCCTGCAGAAAAAATTAATAAAAACTGCACACAAACTACAACTTGTATTAGATACGACAAATAATCCGGACTCAATCAAATTCTTGAAGTTTATTATTTGACGAACTTTCAAGATTTGTCCATTGTGACCACCAATTTGAGAAACGAATAATTCTCCCCCTGAACATTTAGATCCTTTCAAATTTCACCTGAACTCTCACGATTGACACTTTGTGACCCTGAAAGTGATATTTGACCCTTGAATTTTGTAAACTTTAGATTTTATTTGTGTTTCGGCTTCGGATCTGAGATTCCAATTAAAGAATTTAGTATTCCAACATCGGTTAATCGAAAATAAATCGAAAATAAAATCTTTTTGAGTGTTTAATAAATGATGAAAATTAAAAAAAAACAAGATACAGTAAGTATATATATACAAGCATTTAATTTTTTTTTGTGATTTTCCGATAAGAGGATCATATTAGTTTTTGAGAAATCTATTCACACCGTTGTTCTTCCAATTTTAAACTTTATAGACTGTGAGAATTTGCAATTTGCTGATATTGTTGCCCACATAAGCTCACATGCAAACCGTTGTGCAATGCTTTAAAATGATACTGATTAGGTGTATTAATAACTAACTTTCCTATGGTTCCCATACACACGACATACTCCCGTATCAAGGAATTTGCACAAAGCTTCATCGTAACGCGTGATTATGCCGTAGTTATCCGTATGTTACAAGGTACGAGGCATAGAGGTTGCAGGTCAGCAAATCAATGCTACAAAGCAACATGTGCACTCAACCAGGGTGATGCTTATATCAATCATGATTTTCACCATATATATGATATGATGCATTAGATAATCTTTGATCATCGTCATACATTAAAAGTTCCTCATTCGATAACTTGGGATTTGGCATTGTCAGCTCTTTTAAGATACCCTGACTGAATCTAGGTCCGTAAATCAATACGACAGAAGATCAGTCAGGCTACCCCAGATAACAATCAACATAACGACCCGAAACCTCTGATTTTGGCAAACCTATCAAACGAAATTACGGTACCAAGACCATATGTCCATGAGGTGTTCATCCACATAGCAAGTAGTTCGTTATGTTTGTATCACTAAGGCACACATTACTAGGTTCACGAAGCCTATCAACACATCACTCAAAGTCATCACATGTCATTTTTATCTTTACAATTCTTTAGAATGTGATAGATTCCCACTGATGTACTATCATCTCCTCTTTTTCTCCAAGAAAAATAATTTTTTAATGTTTTTGTGTTTTTCTGGAATTTTCTCACCCTAAAATTCAAAAAGTTTAAAGAAATTGAAATCTTTTTGGATTTTCAGATAGAAAAACGGTTAAACAAAAACTGATTTGCCGATGTGGTTTACTCAGATTTTCCCAAATGCCTTTTACCTTTCAAAGATAATCAAATTTAGATTTGTCAAATTATTTGGTAAAGTTGTTGGCAATTTGGTAGTCAGTGTGGACTATAGTAATAACTGGATCCTTAGTGATTTCTATGGAAGTTACATTATAAATAAGAAACTAGAGGTGATGAGAAAACGCAAACCGTAGTCACGCATATGTGTTGATAGATCCATTGAAGAACCTGGAAATGATAGCTCGATGCAGCTACCTGATTTGGCTTCGTAGGTTGCAGAAAACACATGTGACGACCTCCCAAGAACTGATATCCACCCGTTGCGGATCCAGCTTCAATATTGTAACCACCATTGATAAATTCACTAAAGTCAACGTGATCCAGCTTATCGCCATTAGGGTGCCATAGACCTTTGGTCGGTAACCCTTTAGATAATGAAGGAACCGTTATGCAGCAATCACCCAATCCACTCTTATTCATTACTGACATCCGTTGTTAACTCGAAACACTGGGTCTTGAATTATTCTCATCGAGCATTTTCTCTTCTTTCTTCTTCTTCGATAACAAATCCTCTCCTTGATTGTCTAAGGTTTCATATCCTCCAAAGATATTCTGATCAATTTACTGGAGCGATATGACACCTATTTTGTGCTAAGATGCCCCACTGTCAACAATCAAATGACTGCTGATAGTTCCTCATGAAACACCCTGCACACTCATTCAAAGATTAGTTCTGGAGGGGGACCCAGGCCTTGACCATCTCTGGTCGGCCTAGATCATCAATCATAGGTAGCTCCATCCATATACCATGAGGGGTAGGTGTTTTCTGATCAATAGCAGTTGATGTAGATGGTGCTAATGAAGCAGATAAACTCAGAGATGGTGCTTCAGCTGCTTTTGGCTTCCAAATCAGGTCATGCTTAGACTTTACAGGTCTTTGGTTGACAGATTTGGGTGGTCCCTGATACTTCACCTTTGGGTTAGCCGGAGGCTTTGCCCTTTGGTTAGTCTTTGGACCTGCTTTTGGGCCTCCCCTGGGTTTTGCCACCTTGGGTTGGGCCTTTGAGCTTGATGCCTGGTCAGCTTTAGGCTTTGCACCATCAATAACAACCTTTTGTTTCTTTTTCACATTTTTTGGTGTCATCTGAACTTGTTGTTCAGGTGACTTGTATCTTTGGTTGTTGTATTTAGGGGGCTTAAGTGCTTTGCCCTTTAATTTTCTCAGATAGGGACACTTAGCAATCAAGTGTCCAACCTCGTTACATTCATAGCATGACCTCCGCTCCTCATAGTACTGAGGTTCATACCGTGATTGTCTCGAGCTAATCTGAGAATATCTAGGGCTACAGCTTCCTTGAGAGCTTTTAAATCGAGAGGTACTTGGATATGAATCATGATCAGATGATCTTGGTGACAAATTTCTTTGATGATTTTGATAAGAATGTCTCATCTGATTAGTACCTTTCGATTTGATGGGCTTAAGTTCATTGATCTTGGGACCCTTATGATTTTTCCCAGACCGATTCTTTTGATTCACATGTTTGGTGGGTTTATGTTCAACATGTTTCTTCTGATCAACTAGTTTTCTGATCTGAGCTTCAGTAACTGGTATTTCCTCAAAAATATGTTTAATTAAGGATTGATCAACATTTTTAATAGGAAACTCTTTATCAGAAAACAATTTGTCAGATCCCACCAACATGTACAGCCCTTTCGTGCCTTCAGGAAACTGAAAGTGCTTCTTTTCCGGCTCAGGTTCACACAAAATGTGATTTTTAATAGAGCTATGTGAACCTGATTGAGCCTTCTCAGTTTCCTGGGATTCTTTATCAGAATCCTCAAGGTCTACCTCCAGTAAGGCCTTTGGTTTCAATTTCACTTTCCGTCTATTTACAGAACGTTTACTGTAACCAAATCCTTGATTTTCTTTTTGCCGAGACTGTTTTTTAAGATCAACATCATTTTTACTTAGCACAAACTTTGCAAACTGAAAACCATCTAGCTTATGTTGGGCTCTTTCATAATCAGATTTTGTTTGCGCTAATTCTTTTTTTATTTCCTCAAGAGTTTTAGAAAGCTCAGAATTTTCTTTCATTAAAATTTCATTTAAGTTTTTAAACTCCATTTCATTTCCTCTCAAAACTTCATTGACGGTTATGCAATTAGCAAGATCGCAAGTAAGGGTTTGTTGGTTTTCAGACAGGCTTTCAATCGTACTTTGGAGTTCGGCACAGTTAGATCAGACAAACCTGGAAGATCCTTGAGCAATAGGGTCAGTTCCGTGCTTGATTTGAACTCCAAGTTCTGGATTTTCATCATTAGCATCTTCCTCTTCTGATTCACTCCTTTCAGAAGTTGAACAATTTGCATCAGTTCTATTGATTTCTTCAGAACTTCGTTCAGGATCTTGTTCACTGGATGATGATTCACTATCTGCATCTGTACTCTCTTCTGAGATTTGAGCACTCGCTAACACTTCTCCCGATTCCACAGTATCTACTCATTGAGCAAAACACGCAATTTCCCCACTATCACCTCCCATGAATTGTGTCTTCTGGTCAAAGCCTTTCTCAGCATGCACAGTAAGTACACTCGCAGCATCCGTGTTTGCTGAGACAGAGTGAATTGCAGGAGTAACCGAAACCACAACCGTTTCTTGATTGTTATGAACATTGTTAAGTTGTCTGGTTTGATTTGGTTGACTTTGACTAGCATCTGACATTGATTTCCTCTCAAGATGGGCCACGGATTACATCCGGAACTCCCCTGCTGTTGTCGTTGTTGGGCCGGTTGGGTGTTCATTGAAGACACGAAAGCCCATGGTTTGGTTGCATTTGCCATTATGAAAGCCTTGTGAAAAAGTCAACTCTTGGTCAACAAAAGTCAAACTTTGGTCAAAAACGGTTAACACCTATTTTTTTAAAAGTCAAACTTGGTCAACGAAAGTCAACTACGGTCACCGCGAGTCAAACTTAGGTTAATTTTAGGTTCAGCACGTTATAGGTGATTGGGAATTGTAAATGCTAGTTTATATGTGATTGGGAAATGTAAATGCTAGTTTATAGGTGATTGGGATCCTAATCACTAGTTTTTACACGTGATTGGCGTAATTGCTGGTGAACAGTTGAGCGATTAGGGTTTTAGGGGCGATTGGGTCACACCACGTGATTAGCAGCAAATCGCATGCACTATTCACGCGATTGGGCTAATCACCAGTACTATTCACACGATTAGGGGCTAATCACTAGTACTATTCACGCGATTGGGCTAATCACCAGTACTATTCACGCGATTGGGGCTAATCACTAGTACTGTTCACGTGATTGGGCTAATCACTAGTACTGTTCACGCGATTGGGGCTAATCACTAGTACTATTCACGCGATTGGGCTAATCACTAGTACTGTTCACGCGATTTGTCTAATCACCAGAACTATTCACGTGATTGAGAGTCCTACTCGCCTGATCTGATCTTCAAGTTCACTTTTGCTCAAAAACTACCATTTTTGCCTCAAAATCTTATCCAAAACGATGTGTTTAATCCCCAAATGATTAGAAAAGTTTCCAAAACAGTTTTAGAACAAAACCTAATAAAAACACACGTTTTCATCCATAAAAACACACTAAGAATTTGAAAATATGGATTTTTTTATGAAAAACTCAAAGTTTCAAAGTTCAAAACAGGTTTTTGAATAAGAATCACAACTTTCACACTAAAACCCACCTGTTTTCACTCGTTTTTGTTATCAAAACGCTTGTGATAAGAGCCTTGGCTCTGATACCACTACTAGGATCAACGAACGGGTCACCCGACAATCACGAGGTTTATATTCAGAGTGCGGAATCCTCTAAATATGTTTTAATAACAAAAACAACCAAGAAACAATGATATGCGAGTAATTAACACACACAAATGGGTCAAAAGATTAAAGATTTATCATTAAAACAGAGCTCGAGTGTTTACAATGATCAAACCAGACCTTTCAGGCCAGGGGAGGGGTTTGGAGAGTGTGTGTGGCAAGAACTAATGATTAGGGCAATGATTGGGCCTATTTATACCTCCTGTACACGTACAGACCAGTATTGGCGATTGGATGGCTATGCAACATGCAGTATAGGCGATTGGCCTAATCGCCTAAACAATTCATGCGATTGGCAGTCTAATCGCCAGACATGATATCCCAATCGCCTAAATGCCCCAAACACCCTAAAAACGCGTATAAACATCTCCAAACACCCCAAAACGCGTCCAAACAACATATATACTAGCCTAGGGACATCATGTACTAACAGACTCCCCTTTGGACCAGGCTAGTATACGATTACAAGCCATAAACCACTCGATTAACCTAGCCAACGACCTATAGAGACCTATCACTAGCTAGGGAGATACAGATAATGCACTTACACATACTGAAGTGTGCCACATTTGCCATACCTCTAAGTGGAAACAACAAAACAATAATGGTGAACACTCTAATAAGTCTTCAAAAGTTCCGGCTAAAGTGGTGTGGCATGTTCCTTTAGTACCAAGGCTACAAAGACTTTTCATGTGTTCAGATGCAGCTAAACATATGACTTGGCATGACGAAGGACTTCCTAAAGATGGAAATTTACGACATCCTGCGGATGGACAAAGTTGGAAGGAATTTGATTCTTTGTATCTTGGTTTTGCAGAGGAGAATAGAAATGTGAGGTTAGGATTGTCAAGTGATGGGTTTAATCCATTTGGAACAATGAGCATTGCTCATAGCACTTGGCCCGTGGTGCTAGTCAATTACAATTTGCCTCCATGGATGTCATTAAAACAAGAGTACTTTATATTGTCTTTGTTAATTCCTGGACCAGAATCTCCAGGTAATAACATAGATAATTATTTACAGCCTTTAGTTGAGGAGCTTAAAGAATTGTGGATTAATGGGTTTGAGACATATGACAAATCTAAAGATGAGGTATTTAAAATGCGTGCAACCTTGATGTGGACAATTAGTGATTTTCCAGTTTACTCAATGTTGTCGGGGTGGAAAACAAAGGGACATTTTGCATGTCCATGTTGTAACTATGAGACTAGTTCACTTTACTTGAAGCATAGTAAGAAAATATGTTATATGGATCATCGCAGATTTTTAGATGCTCTACACCCATGGCGACGTAATAAGAGTGATTTCAATGGCAAGACTGAGAAGAGGCTTTCACCAAAACCTCTATCAGGTGATGAAGTTTTGAGTGAGTTATCTAGCTTTAAGAATATATTTGGGAAGAGACAAAGGAAGAAAAATGATAGCAGTTGCCCATGGAAGAAAAGGTCAATATTTTTTTAATTGTCGTACTGGCAGTTTAATAAATGTCAACATAATCTTGACGTGATGCACATTGAAAAAAATATATGTGATAACCTGATAGGGACTTTGTTGGATATTAGTGGTAAGTCAAAAGATCATCCAAAAGCTCGATTTGACATCTTAGAACTTGGCATCAAAGAAAGGCTTCACCCGGTACTTTCAGATGACGGTAAGCATGTTATCATAGAGAGAGAGCATGTTTTCCAATGTCTTCAGAAGAGAAAGTTAATTTTTGTCGTGTTTTGAAGGAAACAAAATTACCTTACGGGTGCGCATCTAATATTGCACGTTGTGTTCATTCTTCTGAAAAGAAATTTTCGGGTTACAAGAGTCATGATGCTCACATCTTTTTACTTAATCCAAATTAAAGGAGAGTTAATTTGAGTTTAAATATCTGGTATATGAAAGGAGAGTTAATTTGAGTTTAAATATCTGGTTTATGACAACTAAACTTGCATTACGGTCTTTTTGTTATTGTGTGTCTAGGAGAACTGTCTGGGTTAGGGGGACCGGACATGCAGTTCTTGATGGGTCTTGATAGTGTGTACATTAATGTTAGGACTACACTTTTGTTGAGAGATCAATTACCTTCTGTTAAGAAGGCCTTTGCCATTGTTTCTAGGGAAGAATCCCATAGAAACTCTAGCATTGGTCCTAAGAAAAATCAGTCTATGGGTCTTATGGCCAAAACTACACAGGTTTTTTTATTCAAATAAAAAAAATAAAAGTGCTAATCAAAACTTAAAATGTACACATTGTAATAAGACTTGAAACACTGTTGACAAATGCTTTGAAATCATAGGATATCCCTCATGGTTAAGACCAAGAGGGAGTCAACCAAAAAAGGTTCTCTGCAACAATAGTAGTAGTAGTAACAGTAACGAAAAAACTGATGTTCCTGTTGCTTCTTTGACTAATGATCAGTTGTCTAAGTTGCTTAGTTTGATAGGTGAAAAATCTAATGAGGTTCCCCAAAGCTGTAATGTTACAGGTAACTTGATTGATCCTTTTTGTGCTAATGCTTGGATTAAACATGTGTTTTGTTTTAATAGTAGTGGAACTAGGTTTAAAATAGGTTGGATTATTGATTCATGTGCAAATCAACATATGGTCACTAGTGAACATGATCTTACTGATTTTATAGATGTGTCTAATTTAAAAATCTATGTTAAACATCCTAATGGAACCAAAGCTTTGGTAACTAAAATAGGGAATTTAAAACTTGGTAATGGTGTGATCTTGCATGATGTGTTTGTTGTACCTGAATACTGTATTAATCTGATGTGCATAAATTGGCTAAGGATAATAAGTTATTCATAGGATTTGATGAAAATACTTGTTATATTCAGGATTTGTCCACCTAGAAAACCCTGGTGACTGGTAATCAGCTTGAAGAGTTATACTTTTGTGGTGGATCCTATGTGAATAATCAAGTATGTGTGTTAAGTAGTAAGGTTTCTGAACTTTGGTATGCTAGGTTAGGTCATCCATCTGATATAGTTATTAAGAAGTTGGAACCTATTCTTGGAATCAAGTTTGTTGCTAATGAAGGACCTTGTGATGTGTGTCACAAGTCCAAGAAACATAGGGAACCATTCCCTCTAAGTGAACATCAAGCTACCACTTTAGGTGAGTTAGTACACTTAGATGTTTTGGGTCCCTATAGGGTTCCAAGTAGAGATGGGTTCAAGTACTTCTTAACTATAGTTGATGACTACTCCAGGTCTATTTGGGTGTGTCCCATGAAGTTAAAATCAGAAGTCTTCGAGAATATTAAAGATTTTGTTAGTATTCTAAAAACACAGTTTTCTAAAAATGTGAAAATTTTTAGAAGTGATAATGGTCTAGAGTTTGTTAATAATCAAATGATTATTTTTTGTAAATCTCTTGGTATAATACACCAAACTTCTTTTGCATATACACCCCAACAGAATGGAGTGGTTGAAAGGAAACATAGGCACCTACTAAATGTAGCTAGAGCCTTAATGTTTCAAAGCAACCTTCCTGTTAGGTTTTGGGTTGAGTGTATTCTAACTGTTGCCTACTTGATTAATAGGACTCCCTCCTCTGTGCTGAATGGTAGAACTCCCTATGAACTTGTCTTTGGATTTGAGCCCTTCCTTAGTCACCTTAAAATGTTTGGATGTTTATGTTTTGTTACAGTTTTAAATGATTTGGATAAACTAAATGTTAGGGCTGAAAAATGTGTTTTCATTGGTTAATCAACTGAGAAAAAGGGATATAAAGTTTATGGATTAGAAACCAAAACTATTTTTTTCTCTAGGGATGTAAAATTCTATGAAAACATTTTTCCCCTTCAAAGAAGTTTCTGTGTTTGATAAAAATAATGAAATACAAATAAAGATGTTAATTCACAAAACTTTTTTGATTTATATGAACAAGAAACATCCATTCATTTAGACCTGCCCAATGATGATGGAAGGGAGATAGGTAAGCTTGAGTCAGATGCACATGGGACTCAGCAATCTGTTGATGTCCATGTTACTGATAGTGAACTGTCTTGCTCACTACAGCCTAACAATGTGACTGAAACAGATAGGGCAGAGCATGTGGTGTATGACATTCATAAATCTTCAAATTCTGAGGGTAATATTGGTCATAATACACCACAAACCACTGTTAGAAGGTCCACTAGGAGTTCTACCTTTCCTAGGATATTAGATGACTTCATTATAGAAGGAAAGGTCAAATATGGGGTAGAAAAAGTAGTTAACTACTCAAATTTGACCTATGAGAGAAAGGCTTTTGCTGTTTTATTAAACAAAAGTCTTGAACCTAGAAATTATAAGGAAGCATCTAAAGATCCTAATTGGGTCAGTGCAATGAATGAGGAGATTGAGGCTTTAAATAGGAACAACACTTGGGATTTAGTTTAGCTTCCCAAAGGAAGGAGTGTTGTAGGGTGTAGGTGGATATACAAAATCAAGTATAAGTCCACTGGAGAAGTTGAGAGGTTTAAGGCTAGGCTAGTGGCTAAGGGGTATAGCCAAAAGGAAGGAATAGATTTTAATGAGACCTTTTCCCCTGTGGTCTAGTTTGTAACTGTTAAATGCATTATGTCTTTGGCTGTCCAAAATAATTGGAAGATGTTTCAATTGGATGTTAATAATGCATTCTTATATGCAGAGTTAAATGAGGAAGTGTTTATGGCACTTCCAGAAGGGTATTTTTCTGAAAAGGAAAATAGAGTGTGTAGATTGAAAAAGTCTTTGTATGGTCTAAAACAAGCACCTAGGATGTGGAATGAGAAGCTTGTAGGTGTGTTAAATGAGTTAGGCTTCAAACAAAGCAAATGTGACTATTCACTGTTTATTAAAATCTTTGATTCTGTTGTTGTTGTCTTGTTAGTATATGTGGATGACATTGTGGTAACAAGAAACTCTTTTGATGAAATTTTAAATGTTAAAGAGTGTTTAAAACAAAGATTTTTAATAAAAGATCTTGGTGAATTAAAGTATTTCTTGGGAATAGAAGTAGTACCTTGTGAACAAGGTCTTTGTATGTCCCAAAGGAAATATTGTTTGGATATATTAATTGAGTATGGCATGCTTCCATGCAAACCAGTAAATAGTCCTATGGAACCAAATCATGTTGTGACTTCAATTTGTAATGATCATAGTGAAGAGTTAGAAAATATAACAGGTTATCAACAGTTGATTGGTAAATTGATATATTTGTCTCATACCAAACCTGACATTTCTTATTCTGTTCATTATCTGAGTCAATACATGCATAAACCCTTGAGTGGCCACTTGAAAATAGCTATGAGACTCTAAAGATACCTGAAAAAGGATCCTGGAAAGGGTTTGTTATTTTCACAAAGGTCTAAGTTTGGGCTGAAAGCATATTCAGACTCAGACTGGGCTAAGTGTATTCAAACCAGGAAATCTGTGACAGGTTTCTGTGTTTATTTAGGAAACTGTTTGATTTTCTGGAAAAGTAAAAAGCAACCTACTATCTCTAGGTCATCTGCTGAGGCAGAGTATAGGGCTTTGTGTGCTACTGCATGTGAAGTTATGTGGGTCATTAGCTTATTGTCTGAGTTTAATGTTAAACTGGATTTGCCAATACCTTTGTATTGTGATAATAAATCTGCAATATCAATTGCAGCGAATCCAGTCTTCTTTGACAAGACAAAGCATTTTGGAATTGACTTGTTCTTTTTAAGAGATCTAATTTCAAAAGAATTGGTTAAGATTTTTGATATTAGGTCTGATAGTCAGGTTGCTGATATTATGACCAAAGGGCTTGGCCCAGGACAACACTTTGAGTTGTGTAAACAGCTTAACATGTTTGACCCATTTGCAGTTTAAGCTGTTTTGACCCATTTAGAGTGATTAGATTGAGGGGGGGGGGGGTTGTTAAAAGGATAAGTACTTATCCTATTCAATCTAATCTCATTGATCTAAATATTTCTTATTCTTGTACTTTAATATATTGCATAAGGTGTGCAAGTATAATGAAGGTGTTACATGGATGCTATGATGATCAAGAATGTTGATGTAGCTGTGTTAAGATGTTGATGCTGATTTGCTGGTCTAGAGAAATAACACGATGGTCATTCACTATGGTCTTACAGATATGGGCTATCATATGTGCTTACTTCAAGTTATGGACTTATAACGGCCCAATACAACTATTACAAGACATAGAGCCCAGATAACTCTATGGCCCAGATGTCCACTTGATAAAATGTGTTTGTTGTGAACGGCCACGATTAAAGGTGTTAAGAATGTGTAGCCATGATCTTTATCACACGGATCCCGGAGTCTGCTTCTTGAGCTCTCCTATATAATCTACAGTCAACTCTCATTCGTTCATTCATCTTCATTCATTCACTCACTTTACTTTTGTATTCTCTCTGAGTTCTTGAGTTGTTATTAGTCGATTAGGGTTCTAGCTTACATCTTGTATTCAGTTGAGTTGTTCTAATCCTTTGTCTAGTATTGTTGATCTTTTGATCTGTGAGAGCTTTTGAGAGTTTTTTGTTTTTTGATTTCTTTGTAAGTCGTTTAGATCTCTGAAGTTTTTTATTACCTTCTTTGTTGATTCAATAATATTTGATTATGTTCATGATACCATGTTTGTGACTTATCAAAATCCAGATCCAAATAATAATTTTTTTTGAATGGTAACTTTCATATGAGTGACCCAATGTTACGCTGCCTAATCGGCATCCCTAGCCAAGGCTTGCCCCAGACTATGTTGTCTTAATCGGGCCCGTGCTGGTGTATTAGACTTGGTTACAGCGTTCCCCGAAAACCGTACCGTCTCCACACGAGTTTCCTCGTTGGAGTAGATCCAAATAATAATATAACATATCTACTTATTTGCCATCTAAAATCACCAAAGCTCTATAAATAGCAACTTTTCATGCAATACTGCCTATCCTATTTCAAGTGAGGACAACAATCTTACTCTCATTTTTGTTCATACTTTCTGTCTTGGCAGCCAATTCAGCTCCTGATTCCGTGCTCGATGTCACCGGACAAAACCTCAAGTCAGGGATCAACTACTAGATTATGCCAACGGCTAGAGATGGCAGTGGTGGTGGATTTGCAATGAGGCCAACCAGTCCAATCAAAACTTTTCCACTTGGAGTTACCCAACTCCAAAACCACAAGAATGGACGTCCGTTGACTTTCACTCCAGTCAACCCTAAGAAAGGCGTATTCCGCCTTTCCAGTGATGTTAACATCAAACTCTTGGGTTGGACTTGTTGTAACGAGTCAAATATATGGAAGCTGAAATACGATGAAGTTATGAAACAATATTTTGTGATGGTGGGTGGTGTGGGAGGAGACCCGGGAAGGTTGACAACTGCTAACTGGTTTAATATCGAGAAAATGGATGACGGTTATAAACTCGTATTTTGACCTGGTGTCTACAAATTCTGTAAGGTTATATGTAAGGATGTTGGAATATTTTTAGATGATAACGGGACTAGACGCTTGGCACTCAGTGATGTTCCTTCTCTTAATTATTCCATTGGCTTTTGGTGGAAATCATTCATTTGATTTCCATGGGCAACAATTGGCAAGTCAATGTGCTGGTCTCGCGTGCTTGGACGACGTACAATCCCACCATAAATCGTGTTCTTTCGTTCGACATGATTCTATCAGATGCACAAGTAAGTGTGTTTTAAATGTGATATTGCACAGTTATTTGGTTTATATTGCGTTATCTTAGAAATATATATATATATATATATATGTGTGTGTGTGTGTGTGTGTATCAGGGCTCGTCTATTCATGCAAAGATTCCAGCCAGCTTGGTGCAGAATTATAAGAATGCTATTAAATTGGGCTGCGTATACAGGATTCATAAGTTTTATGTTAATGAGTATAGTACTACTTATCGTCCATTGCGTTGTGATATGTATATTCATGCGCGGACTATGAAACCTTGACTTTACTCTCTTGAATCTCAGGCAAAACACATGGTCACCTATTGCAGAATATTTTCGTGTGTACAAGGCTGTTTTTAGTTGTTCATACATACCCTCGATGTATTACAGAAACAATTATGATTGTTGACAGTAAGTATTCAATTAGACCCTTTCCTTCTGTTATTATTATTTTTAAGAATGAATTCAAATACTCAGTAAGTTATATTGACGTCATTCTTTTTATCGGAAGTCTAATCAGCGCTTCAATTTAAAACTTATGCATAGCGTTTAGTCATTCAGCTGACCTCTCTTTGGCTATATTCTGTGTTGACCTGTTGCTGCAAGTTGATTATTAATCAAAGTATCAAACAACCCACCCCGCAATAAGTACTATGTTTTCTTACCTTAATGTTTAAAGCTAATCATGTGGTTTTGGTGTCATTTTGAAGCCGAAATTAATGCTAACACTAGTAGATAACGAATAGGATTGTGACATGGATGATAATAAGATATACAAACTGTCATTCTTATACTTTAGTTTGGTTGTGCCTTGTGGTGAACATGAAACGTGTTTTCAATTTCATAGTTTGGCCAGAAATTAGCCACCGACGGTTTATCTTTATAATTATCAAGAGATGAGAATGCTGATGGGTGTTTGTCTTTTGATTGTCGAATTATTACGGGGCCGGTTAATCATTTTGGGCGAAAAAAATATTTGGTGTGTGTGAGTTTTGGTGAAATATGAACATCGGGCAGAGGGGGGTAGCACCTAGCGTGTGTTTGGTGTGAGTTAAAACGGGTAAATAGTGTTATAATTTGGTTTTGTGCTATCCATCTCGGTGTTACATAGTCGTTTCGCGTATTGGATTATTTTCGTGCAGTTCTTTCTTTCTTTCTTGGGGGGGGGGTAGATGTAAACTTCTGTGAGTCAAGTATGATAACTAGGCGAAATAAACACTACTGAAATTTGTTGTCCCAGTGGGAAAGTCCTCGGGTCGGGCAATACATTATGAAGACAAACAGAGACCAGGTTGACAGATCACAAGCGTCGGTAATGTATGGGTTAGCAAATAACAAGTGCAGGATCAAACGGGTCACAAAGCTGAATCTTTAATCGGGTTTGAAGTACATCATCAAACGGGTCAAATGTTGTTGTTCTGTTTGGGTTCGCGACACATAAGAGGAGGATCAGAAGGAACATTATGTTGAGTTAACGGGTCAATTGATCAATTCTGTCCGGGTTTACGGCAAACAAGAGGAGGATCAAATGGGTCATTATATTGCACCATTTATTGGCTGCTGCGACACCTTGGTGTGCGTGTGTTTTGGCGAAATGTGTACACCGGGTGGGGGCAGGTTAGTGTCTTGTGTGAGTATAGAAATGGTATATTTGGTTAAATAAGTGTTAAGTGCTAACTTCCCAGTTGTACATAGGCTCTTCGTGTTTTGTTTCGTTTCGTGTTGCTTGTCGTTTCTTGGGAGTTATCATTTTTTTTTGCAGCTGAATTAACGATCACGAAGACTGTATGTGCATGCAGCCTTACAAATGCAGTGCCACAAAGAAGATTATTGTTAGGATCGTAGAACACACACACACACACGAACACAAGTATTTACGTGGTTCGGTCTAAACTGATCTACGTCCACGGGGCAACTGGGGTATTCTTTTATTGAGTGATACAAAGATTACAAGTACAAGAGATTATTTATAGGCTCCTAATTAGGGTTTAACCCTTTGCTAATCTTGGTCAACAAGTTAAACAAACTGGGCTGGGCCTATATGTGGGTTGAAGGCAACATCTCCAACAATCTCCCAGTTGGTGTCTTCGGACCACGATCTCCTCAACACTATTCCTAGAGACCAACTGAAGCTCCCCTGAGCTGCAACTCATCAGTCATGGTTGTGTCTACCACTGACCCATTCTCTGTCTCTACCGGCTCCCACTGACACGAACTACCGGATACTGAAACATCCTGAGAATAAACACTCTCCATATTCAGCAACTAATCCACTGGAGAGATTTTATCAGCTGGAATACTAGTTCTCCTGACCCAACGTCGTCTAGGAATTCCGACTGAAGCACAACCCTTGCTCCCACTGTCACGAAAACCTCTTACTTGTCTACCTAAACCTTTCCTTGCTCGTTCATCCTGAATCTGACCTGTGACTCTAGGTTTCTCACTTGCAAAGACAACCTTCTTCTGCTCACGAGATTCTATGAACCCGACTTTGTTTCTCTTCTGAACTGGGATGGTCACTCCCTCTGACAGTAAACTGACCATGTAAAACGAACCTCGTCGTTTGCTAGTCTTACCTTACCAAAGTCACCTTTCTTAAAATTCTACAATGCTTCACTGCCGTGGGTAGCGTGAAATGAAGCACCAGAATCCATGACCCAAGAGTCTCACTGCCTTCCACTGAGTCGCAATGCATCAAACCTTGACACATTCCCAGAAGCAGAATTTCATATAAATGACACCGACTCTAAAAAATGTCCACTCTTCTATGCAGCCCCAACAAGTCAACTATGCCAGGCTCCCACTATCCCTGTTATCCCAACCAGCTAACAAGCAAACGGTTATAACGCAGCAGAGCTTTCATGAAATCAAGCGGTACCAAAGGTTCTATGACCGTACACACGATCAGTTAACGCAAACCCTAACCGAAAGATCATCCAACCGGCAATAGTACACATGACTTGCCACTAACCTTTTTTTTTCTTGTGTCGTTACCAGCAAACCCGCTAGTTCCATTATCTCCAAGTTTTACCAGTAAAAGAAAAAACAAAGCTACTGACTCGCTTATACTATTTTCTTTCACCCTGCGAAACGAACCAAATCCAAAGCCACCTGCTCGATTTCCTTCTGTTCGTTTTTTAGCAACCTGGTTAAACTTTACACCCCGATTCACCAACTAAAATTTGTACCGTTAAACTTATCGATTTTGCACCTTTCGTCTTCTGTCATGATAACACAATAACACGACTAATGAAACTGAATCGAACAAACAAACTAATATTGAAAAAACAATAGCACCTGATTAATAATCACTGGTCTATGCTCTTGTTTCTCTGGTTTTAACAAACGGCTCTCCAAAACACGTTGGTTAAACTTATTTCTAAACCCCCTCAAAAAAAAAATACCATTTCTTTCCACCTCAATTTTGTTCCCTTTGTAAGACTCACTCCTCCACTAAACACCCTTTCCACAAAAAAGGCATTCTCTCCCAATGTAGTCAAACCTTGTGTCCTTTTTTTTTGTTCTTCAATGGCCCAACATTTAAAAGAAAATATATAATATTTTCCTTTTCTGTTGCAAACAAACAACTTTTTCTCCACCTACAAAACATATGTGGCTACTCTCTGCTCAAACACACAAATACCCAAAGATTCTGACCACATTAATAAAGATAAAATAAACCACAATGGTAGTAATCTCTTTCAACTCCTCTTATCTACTCCTTCTGAACCAACAGGAAAGCACTTCAAACAACCTTAGTCGAAACCCTAGACTGGTTCTGTGGCGGTTGTAGACAACTGTGCAGCGGCTGATGGTCTAAGGAACGGCAAAAACGACGGCGTCTAGGTTTTTGATCGGAACTCTAGACAGAGGTTTGAGGCGGTGGGACTGTTTTGGTTCTACAGACCTCTAATCGAACAAAAAAAAGTGGCGGCGACTGAGTGCTAGGTGACGAGTGGTTGGTCAGGTAACGGAGGTGGGTGGCGGAGCTGAAAGGGTGGTGGCTGAGGGTGATGGTTGTGATGTGTTTCAGGTGTGTATTTCCTTCTCTTACGCCTGCCCTCTGCCGACCCGACACACCTGCCGGCGGAGGCGATCTTCTTGAGTCCTAGGCTCTGATACCAGTTGTTAGGATCGTAGAACACACACATGCACACGAACACAAGTATATACGTGGTTCGGTCTAAACTGACCTACGTCCACGGGGCAACTGGGGTATTCTTTTATTGAGTGATACAAAGATTACAAGTACAAGAGATTATTTATAGGCTCCTAATTAGGGTTTAACCCTTTGCTAATCTTGGTCAACAAGTTAAACAAACTGGGCTGGGCCTATATCATGTGGGCTGAAGGCAACATCTCCAACAATTATAACCAATGCGGTTTTATAATTGATGATGAAGTTAGTACAACTTTCCAAATGCAGTTTTTACATATGAAGATCATTAATGCAGCTTCATAAAGGCATCATTACTGACCCAAATAGGCCACAAGTGGAATGCAGCGGTATATAGTTCAGAGAAATCACTATATTCACCATGTCTTGGATCGGTTTAGACGACCCTTACATTTTAGATTTTGTTAATATGGACGAGCTCATATTTTACTCGAGCAGGCTATCTAGGAATATGGACGAGCTCATCTAACCCTGAAGAACTTATAGTAATTGTTGTGTTATCTTCTTGACTAACACCAATTGGTGTCTACTTTGAGAATCATATCTGTTCTGTATCCAGAACTGAATCAGGGTCAATAGTTGGTTTTTTTTGGCAGAATAGTTGCATTTTATGCCTTCTGATTTTTTTCTTTTAATACAATGTCAGCTGATTTAGTTTACTAAACCTGCATCTGCAGATTTAACTGTTTTCATTGATTTTTTTACCTGTTGTTTTTTTTATTTGGTATTCTGTAGTGCACTTGAACTACAAATCGGGCAGCGATCATTGGTCCTGGGGACGGGCTCCATGGTGAATTGTTGTGATTTCAATCTGATCTCTTGGACCTTTTGGAGGAGAATCTCGTGGTGGTGTGGTAGAGACTTTTACTCAGCAAGTTTCGTGCAAGGTTTATTTGACTTGACTGCTGATTTTTCGGGGGCTAAGGATAGGGTCTGGCTTGGGTATGCAGTGATATATATGACCTGCCGGTTGTTTTAAGTCTTATGCAGTGATATATATGACCTGCCGGTTGTTTCATGCCAGTTGTTTTAAGTCTTATGCATGCTTTGTTTTCCTCAAGACTATAGCAAAATTAGTAATGAATCATGTATGCGCCAGCTATATAACTAAATTTGAGATATCATATACATGAATGAATAAACTTTCACGCTTTCTAATCCCAGTTGAATAAGTTGTTATCAAGATCTTCAATATACACATTGTATGAATGTGTTCAAAAACCCGTCCCAACGGACGGGTACACCACTAGTACTTTTCCTGTGACAAATTATAAAAAGTATGGAAATGGGTACAATGACAGGTATGTTAACGAAGACTTGTACCTTCTTCTTTCCGTGGTGCATCAGCTTTTATATGGGGAGGTGTGACGATTCGGTTTTGAGTCCATAATCCATAAACTCTAAAAAGGCGTGATCCGTCCTACTATGGATGTTAACATAAAGTTCTCAGGTTCCACCATTTGCCACGAGTCAAATGCATGGAAGCTGAAATATGATAAATCTATGAAACAATATGTTGTGATGGTGGGAGGTATTGAAGGAGATCTGGAACCGGAAGCATTGGATAAGTGGTTTAAGATTAACAAAACTATGACGCCTATATATTTGTTTTATGCCTGTGTGTCTGCAGCTATTGTAAGGTTATGCATAGGGATATTGGAACAAGCATGGACGATAATAGAGTAAAGCATTTGGTAATCGGTGATGATCCTTTGTCTGTCAACTTCTACAACTTCTACACCTTGATTTGTTCTGCATGTCGTTACATACGTAACGAACAAAGTTGTCATTAATCTGTGTTTAATGTTAACCATGTTTTGAAATGTGGAAGCAGCCTTGAACTATGTAGGATCGAATAACGCTAAATCCAACAATCACGGGGTTTATACTAGAGGTGCGGAATCCCTCTAATATGCTTTAACAACAGATACGACAATGAAACTAAGACAAACGAGTAATCACAACACACACACGGGTCAAAAGATTATCGATTAATCACTAAAAACAGAGCACGAGTGTTTACAGAGATCAAATCAGACCTTACAGACCTTGGGAGGGTGTTTGGAGAGTGTGTGAGGCAAGAACTGATGATTAGGGCAATGATTGGGCCTATTTATACCTCCCGTACACATACAGGACAGTATAGGCGAGTAGAACAGCTGAACCACAAGCAGTATAGGCGATTGGGCCTAATCGCCTATACATACACACGAGTAGCAGTCTATTCGCATGTAATAAGGGTGAGTAGCACTGTAATCGCCAATAAGGTTCTCCTACTCGCCTGTTGGTTCCCAAACACCCCAAAACACGTATAAACGTCTCCAAACACCCCGTGACACGTCCAATCAACATATATACTAGCCTAGGGACATCATGCACTTACAGACTCCCCCTTGGACCAGGCTAGTATACGTACAAAAATTACTTAAGACAACGTTTATAGCAACAACTAGCAACTTTACAGACTCAAAATTGAAAACATACAAAGCAAACATAACATAAACAAACATGCAACATCTTCAGTCTTCATCAAATTGACATTGTCTCGATCCTGGAAAGTCTTGACCAGTCGCATCCCGCATGAACTTTGTTGGCGTGACAGAAACGAATCACCCGTTGAAACTTCAATGCTTGATCGGCTTCGGCCTTCAGATGTTGTATTGGATATAAGAACAATGTCTCCACGTCTTTCTCCGAGCAGTTAATCAGCCACATTGGATCCCATACTCTAATCTTCCTGCACGGTTTTGGCGAGTTGCTCAAGACTATTACGGCTTCTGTGGTCTCTGCGTCATAGTGCCAGTAATACAACTTAGAAGCGAAGTCTTGCTCAATCGGAGCTAATGGAATCTTCGACGCGGTTTCGGGTGGTTTGATGATGTGCTTCCAAATGGGTTTCTTTGTGATGGGATGTATCTTGTTTGTCACAACAGATTTTGGGTACTGTGGTTGGAACTGGTCCCATCCTTCAACACTTTCTCTTTTCATAATGTTGTAGAACCCTTCAAACTCATAGCGTGACTCATGATACAATGGAAGGTGCAGTCTAACCAAATCGCGTATATGCCAGAAGGGCAGACTGAGGATTTTCGTGTATGGTTGAAAGTAGAGAAGACCATCCTGCCACTTTACTCCCAACATCTTAGCATGTTTAATGTAAGCCCAGCTGATCACGCTTCCTGACATCTTCACCAACTGTTTCTTGAACATAGAAGCCTGTACAGGTTCCTTTTTCTTCTCAGACTCACCTCCAGATGGAAACCACTCAGGATACTTTTGTCTGATCTTGTCATGTCATTCTTTCACCTTGTCTGGGACAGGTGTAGGATCAGACTTTAGCTTTTCTTCAGACTGGTTAAGCATCTCCTCAGAGATCTTAGGTATCCCGCTACTCGACTCATCAACTACATACTCAGGTGTAGTGATATTGGTTCCATCTTCCATCTCCACTTCATGATTATCTGGATGCAGTTCTGGAGCGAAGTGGCTAGCACTGGAAGATTCTCCAGGTGCCAAGCCAAAGATCTTTTCCAAATCCTCAGGTGTAACCTCAGGAGGTATTTCACCCTCTTCCAGATCATAATCAGAGGACTCATGAGGAACACACAGGTTGCCATCATCATCATATGCAAAGTAACTGTTTAGGGGCTCCACGTCTTCAACAAGAACTATCGCTTTCTTCTTTACTTTATCGCGAAGTTCTTGAATCTTGCTCATCATAGGAGCTGGCTCCCCCTGAGCAGAAGAACCTGCCTTGGGATCATTGCCTCTGCGATCGTGACTTTTCTTCGTTCGTCCCGATGCAGACCCACCAGTTGATCCACCACCGCCTGTGGCTCCGGGATCACCACCATCACCCTTACCATCATTGTCATCATCGTCATCAGACTCATCATCATCCTCTTCATCATCATCATCTTCTTCACTATCCTCATCATCATCACCAGCAGCAGCACTAGCTCCAGCTTCCGAACCACCAGTAAGTCTAGGTTGAGTTCCAGTCAGCGCATTCAACCTAGTCCTTAGCCTTGTGTTTTGCTTCCTATACTTGGTGATTCGACGCTCGTTGTTCACATTTGCGAGCTGGAGATCACGATTAGACTGAATTAGTTGCTGATGTGATTCCATGAGCTGCTGTTGTGTTTCCATGAGCTGCTGTTGTGTTTCCATGATCTGCCTGTTCGACTCCAAGATTTGCTGATTAGATAAAGTAAGTGCGTCGACAGTGGTTCTCAGCTCAGTGTTAGCTGTGATAGTGTCTCCAATCAGTTCCAACATCGCCGTCTCATTTTCTTCTATGTTGGCGTTTTTGCTCTTCATTTCGACAATTTCCCGTGCTTGGGCGGCCACTAATGCAGTAAGCTCGTTGATTTGGCGCTGGAGTTGTTCATTGGTTGTTGGAGTCGAAGATGAGGATTGGCTCGAAGGTCTAGCAGCTGATGATCTTGCCGCTTCTTTCAACATTCTGATTCTATCACCTATCGGATTAGTGGCTAGCTGTGAACTTGTCGCTTCAACGGTAACTGAGACTGGCTCAGTGAAGATTACCAAGGAAGGCATTGACATAGTCACACTCGCAGGCATAGCTGCACTGAAGGAGAGTGGGACAGACGTTGTTGTATCAGTTGCTGCTGTTGTTGTTGCTGTTGTTGTAGTTGCTGTTGTCGCCGCTTGAGAGGATTGAGTCACTGGATCCCCAAAAGCTTCAGGAAGGGTAAACCGTCTTCTTCTTGAGGTTTTCTCAGCTTGAGGTTTAACAGACATCGTCTTCTTACCTCGTACCCTGTCCTTCTTGGCGGTTGTCTTTTGTCTCTTTGCAGGAGGCGAGGAGGCAAGTTCTGCATCAATATCTGCAACAAGATCACCACTACCTGGAGAGAAAGTGGGATCTCTTGCAAGGTCTCTCGCCTCAGCTGTGAGAGCTCTATCTTCTTCTAAAGTAAGTACATCAGCTGACTCATCTTCTGTGGCTTCAGAGTCATCATCTGCATCAGTTATGTCAACTGGTGCGTCATCATCAATATGTGCCTTACCTCTATGAGACTGAGAGGTATCGGGTTCTTGTGCTGCTCCCGAATGTTCAGAGAATCCAATAACATTCGGATCAAACTCCTCATCATCACCTTCTGCAGTGTCAGAAATCCTGCCTGGGGCGTTTTCTCCCAACTCATCTGTGCTACGCCCAATGTTGTCCCCTTCTTTAAACACTAACCTGTGCACACGAAAGTCATCCTCCGAATCACTGTCTTCGTGTCTCCACCTGTTGCCTGGTGGAGACGCGTAGTCTACTCGCTTCATGTGCCCATATAGTCGTCTATTCGGAGGATATTCAGATTTCGGTCGCCCCTTGTAGATTTTCATCCTGTTCATTTCTACCTCAGTAATATCATCAGTCCCTATATATTCAGCTGGATGCTTCATCAAATCAGGTACTTGACTATCGATGATCAACTGTAGGAACCGGTGATAGACAATGAAGGTCTTCTTTGTTGGCGGTAATAACACGATCTCCTTTAAGTGGTGCAGGATCATCTTGGAGAAGTTAAAAGGCTTGTTGAGTGTCAGAGCGACAATCGCAGAAGCCAATGTATCCCTTATCGCATCAAAAGTGCCTTTTCTCGGACCAAGGCACTTCAAAACCACATGAGTAAGATACTTAAACTCTGGCGGAAGTAATCCTTTCATCAGCATCGTCTGTGTGTCGACTCTTCCCAAATACTTCATCCTAAGAAAGCCGCCACGTATTAGAATAGCATCAAACACTATAGGATCAGCTTCAGAGTCTCCAAACTGTAGCACTTCTCGAATGATCTGTTCGGTGATAATAACTTCTTTTCCTTGAACCGAACTAGTAATCACGATCGGATCAGCCTTGGGATCAACCTTGGCGTTTCGATAGAACTCTAGCAGGATATCCTTGAAAGCAGCGTGCTGCTTGGATATCGCATAATGTATTCTTGATCGCTTTAGGAAGTCTATGACGCCTTGAAAAATTCTGCCTTTATCCGCTGTAATCGGTCCGAGAAAAGCACAAACGTTGTGCTTTGGCGATGTCTTCCAATTTTCCATCCTGTACACCAAAAACGCGTAATAAGAATCATACAAAGATCATATATTCATAAACAAGCATAAACGGACAAACACGGACAAGATTTGACAAATTTTGGTGTTCAGCTTGTATCAAGTGACTACAGGTTGTAATTGCATACAAGACATGCGAATAGGATTGTTTATACGCGATTAGACATGAGATAGACCATTATACTCGAGTACAGATCTTAATACGCGAGAACATAACCTAATACGCGAGTACAGGTCTTTATACGCGATTACAGGTCTTAATACGCGAGTAGATGTCTTTATACGCGAGTACCATCCTTTATACGCGAGTACACAAACTTATACACGAGTAGAGATACAATCGTGAACTGTATGCACGATTACATTCCATTCGTGTATATTTGACGCGATTACACGTGATCAGAACAGTCTACTCGCTTCTTGTTCATGCGAGTATAATTCTACTCACATGAACAGTGATTTTGTGCACCAAATTGTCGAAAACATGTAGCGTATTGTTTCGAGTCCGGAGTTCATCCCATTGAGGTCTATAACAACCCAACACTAAAACCCCTAACACTAATTATGTTTTTCAGATCAAAAACGAGATCAATTGGGCGTTATAAAAACTAGGGTTCTTGAGGGTTCAAAATTGGGGCTTTTCATTTCAGGATGATTTGGTTTAAAGTTTTGGTTGAAAAACATCCTAGGGAGTCCGATTAACAAACCCTCATCAAGAACAACCATCAAACAACACGTTTTAGTGATTAAACATTCAAGAACAATAACAAAGGGTTTTAGGCCATAAAAAAACGGATTTAAGCCTTCAAAACAGGATATTAGGATCTGAAATTATGCAGATGATGTTACCTTGATAGTAAGGAATGATAATCTAAGATCAAAAGGGGATGGGCACAGATTTGGTTCTATCGGGTAGAAGAGACGAGAGGGAACGCAACAGTGAGGAGAGTTTGAAAATAATAAAAAGACAACAAAGTGTTTGTGTATACATAAGCTGCTACTCGCCCTTACTTGGGCACGAGTAGGATACTGTTCGCTTAAGGTTACACGCGAGTGCCCCTATTCGTTTATAAGGTTCAAAAATATTAGAAGAGGATAATTGCTTCTACTCGCATATACATTTAAGCGAATAGAGGATAATTGTTTATATTAACACACGAATAGCAGTACTCGCCTAAGATTAATAGCGAGTAGAATCTCTAAATGCCTTAAGCTTTCACACAAATTACCAAATTGCCCCTGCAGCACCATTTTTTCACAATTTTGACCCGTTTAGGTTTAAAACACACGTTTTTCACCTCGTTTCAACACATGACACAGATGACGACTCATGACTTTAAAAACTTTCATTTTCGACCCATGTACTTGATAAAACATACGGTTTTGACCCGGCAAAAACACAAGTTTTCAATTAGTTGTCCTTTTTATTTTTCGGCGTTTTATTCTTGAAGAAGTAAGATTACAATGGATTAGGATTCCATCATCGGCAATCAAGAATGATTAAATAAGCTAAACTAAGCATAAATAAAATAAAACGGGAGATCAACTAACTGTACACTAACATATTTTTGCGAGTTTCAACGGTTAGGGAATCATATCAGTGTACGGACATTACTAGAACCCCTATACTTTCAGTTTTCGCTTAAATTACCAATAAGCATCCTACAACAACTGTCGATATTGTTGTCCACCTAAACTCAAAATCAAGTTTTATCGCTAGGCACTTTAGATACGTTTAAGGTAAAATTAAGGCTGAGATACAAGGTGTTCCCCGCCACGCGACACATTCCCGTATCAAGTCATGCACAAAGCTTCCTCGTAACCGGTGAGTAAGCTGTTGTCATCCGTATTTTACAAGGAATGGACTCAGTGGTGATCAGGTCTGCAGAAACGCTGCAACAGAGAGACCAGTGAGATCCAAACCAGGGTACAAGTCAAATACCGTATATTTGATTTTTCACGGTACGATGCTTTAGGTATATGATTTGATACCTTAGAGCGAATTCTCATTGAGAATAGGGTTTTGGCATATATGAATCTTTTTGCTCTTTTAGAATTCCCGGACGTCTCCTGATCAGAATTTATTCTATTTTTTTGTTTTTTTTTTTTTCAGGAAATGACATAGAGGTGTCTCAGTCGTAGGTTGCGACCCCAACGTACGACACGTGTGCCACTCCTATTTATTCTGAGAGACGTCCAGTTCACCCCGGATGAACCAACCTCTTAAAGACCATGAAACCTCGGATTTTGGCATGCTATCAACCGAGATTTCGGTACCAAGACCATATGCCAACGCACGTTGATCCACACATGATTCAGAAGATTTAGGTTTATATCACCGTGCCGAACTTGGAAATGATTTTGAGCCTACCGACACATCATTGTAGAGGCTACCTATCAGTTCCAATATTTTTTAAGATGATAAGGGTCCAGACAGTCCGACTGATTGGTTAATATCATCTTCCCATTTTCACCAAAGAAACTCATTTTTGCATTTTTCAATTTTTTTTTTTTTTTAATTTTGGAATTTTCTGAATGTATTTGTATTTTTCTGAAATTTTCTCCCCCTAAAAATCTAAAAATTTGCAAAAAGACAATATTTTTGGATTTTTCTGATTTTTGAAAGAAAAAATATTTACAAAAACGATTACCGATGAGGATCTAATCCTGCTTAACTTTAATGCCGTTTAAAATTAACAGGTACTCAAAACGAGGACCGTCAAAAGCTTTGGTGAATAAATCGGCACGTTGGTAGTCTGTGTGGATTTTTACCATATCGATAAGTTTCTTTTCATAGCAATCGCGTATGAAATGATACTTAACCAAGATATGTTTCGCCTTGGAATGGTTAACTGAGTCTTTAGCAAGAGCTATAGCGGACTCATTATCACAGTGAATGAGAGTATTAAGAAATTTCAAACCGTAGTCTCTCATTTGTTGTTGTATCCAAAGAACCTGGGAGCAGCAGCTCGATGCTGCTACATATTCCGACTCGCAGGTGGATAAGGCGACTGAGGCTTGCTTCTTGCACTGCCACGAGACTAGTCTTGGTCCCAAAAACTGGCATCCAGCCGATGTGGATTTTAAGTCTGTCTTGCATCCGCCATAGTCAGCATCACTAAATGCGATGAGGTCAAACTTATCGTCATTAGGGTACCAAAGACCTTTGGTCGGACAACCCTTTAGATAACGTAAGATCCTCTTCACAGCAACCAGGTGTGACTGTTTCGGCCTTGACTGGTATCTTGATAGTAAGCATGTCGCGAACATTATATCAGGTCTTGATGCAGTGAGGTACATGAGTGAGCCTATCATAGCTCGATAGAGAAAAGGATCAACGGTTTGTCCTTTCTCGTCAGGCCCAATCCCGTGATTGGTCTGAATCGGTGTGCCTACTGGAGTAGAGTCTTCCATCTGGAACCGGCTCAAGATGTCAGCAACGTATTTTGTCTGGTGGATGAAGATCCCCGATTGTTGTTGTGCTACTTGTAGACCGAGGAAGAATTGCATCTCCCCCATCGAGCTCATCTCAAATTTGTCCTGCATAAGCTTTTCGAATTCCCTGCACATGACATCATTAGTAGACCCAAAAATAATATCATCAACATAAACCTGTACCAGAAGACGATCACCACCCTTTTCCTTGGTGAATAAGGTGCAGTCCACGAGTCCGCGTTTGAACCCGTTGGATATCAGATAGTTGCTAAGCATTTGGTACCATTCACGCGGTGCCTGATGGAGTCCGTACAACGCTTTGTTCAATTTGTAGACTTTTTCGCGATGCAGCGGATCCTCAAACCCCGGTGGCTGAGCAACATACACCTCTTCCTTCACGACACCATACAGAAAAGCACTTTTCACGTCCATTTGATACACCTTAAACCGTTTGTACGAAGCGTAAGCTAAGAACATCCGGATAGCTTCAAGGCGCGCAACTGGAGCGTATACTTCGTTGTAATCTATTCCTTCGATTTGACGGAAGCCGAGGACAACTAATCGAGCCTTGTTTCTTATAATCACCCCGCGGTCATCCCGTTTACACTTGTAGACCCACTTTGTTCCAATCTTTTTCGAGCCTGGAGGTAAGTCAACTAAGTCCCACACTCCTAGCTTTTGGAACTGCTGAAGTTCGGCTTGCATTGCTTCAATCCATGGTTCTTCCCTTAGTGCCTCTTGCACAGTTCTTGGTTCAGTTTGAGAAACATATAAGGCGAAGGACCAATCGTTCTGATGACCTGCTTTTCTGATTTCCGAATAGAGCGCCAGAGTACCTGTATTGTCACTTGAACTAGCATTTCTGAGCTGACTGCGCGTCATGACTCTGCTAGTCGGATTACCAATCACATTTTGCATCGGATGAGTGTCGTGAATCCGAGATTCCGGATGTGCCGGCACTGGATCATCCGAATGCAAATTAAGGTTCTCCAAACCTTGAGATAAATTTGTCTCAGCTGCGCTTGAACTAGAGGGAGCAGCGGGTTGCATATTAAAACCGGAGAGATCTATCCGAAGACCTATCCCTGGCGCTGCTGAAGAAGAAGGACCAGCTTGATTGTTTCCTGTCGGATTAACTGGAGCTGTAGTGGTAGATTCACCATTTCCAGCTTGTTCCTCAGTGAGAGTTTCATGAGACTCTGCAAAATCGTCGTCGGAAGATGAAGATTCGAGAACCTCTGCAGACGCTTCCTGAAAAACTTCCTCAACTTCTGCTGCTGCGGTTTTATCGGGGGGACCCGTGGATGCAGAGGCATCAGATGGAGCAGGCGCAGGTGCATTAACTACGATCGGACGCATTAGCGGAGAGCTAGCTGCGTTTTCACATTCGTAATACATTTGCGCTACAGCATCGTCCACCAAATTTTCCACGTTGAAAGAATCAAATAGGCTCTTATAGTCGAACAACCAATCAGGTCCAACACCAGGTGCATTGGCAGTATAACGCTGAACATCGACATTAAGCCAATCCTCAACGTTGTTGGTTCTTTTGTTGTACACTCTTTTGTTGGGAGTGCTGTAACCAACAAAGAAACCTTCTTCTGCCTTTGCACCAAACTTCCCATCGGGATGTATCATGGTGCATGGAGCTCCGAAAGGTTCCAGAAACTCTAAGTTCGGTTTCCTTCGGTTCAGAAGCTCGTAAGAGGTTTTTCCAAGCTTCTTTACCGTTAGAACCCTATTCAGAGTATAACACGCGCAGTGAACTGCCTCGTTCCAAAAGATCACAGGCAAGTTCGAGTCTGCGAGCATAGTTCTGGCTGCCTCAATAAGAGTCCGATTCTTTCTTTCTGCAACCCCGTTTTGCTGAGGAGTGTATGGCGCTGTGAATTCATGATGAATACCCTTTTCTGCACATAACGCCTCCATAGCGTGATTCTTGAACTCTGTTCCGTTATCGCTTCTGATCCTACGGATCTTTAGCTGATATATATTTTCCAATTTAGTAAACAGATTCTTCAAGTAATCAAAAGTTTCACTCTTGTGCTTCATGCACACAACCCAAGAAAACCTAGAATAGTCATCCGTAACCACTAAGCAGTATGAGTCACCGTTCTTGCTCTTTCGATTGACTGGGCCAAACAGGTCCATGTGCAGTCGTTCGAGAGGTAGACTAACTGAGTTTGTCTTCTTAGGCTTGTGAGACTTTCTTTTCTGCTTCCCTTTCTTACATGAGACACAGACATCGTTTAAATGAAAATTCTTAACAGAAACACCTTCCACTAGTTGGTTCTGGACCAGATGGTTCATTTTCCTCAAGTGGATGTGCCCCATTCGTCTGTGCCACATTATCGATTCCTTCTCTGTCGCCTTTGACAGAAAACAAGTGACCTGACCTTTTGCAGTCATTGCTCGGCTCATATCCAGGACGTATAAGTTGTTGACCCTGGGAGCTGAGATCATGACCCACTCTTTCGGTATTTTGAATCCAGGCTTCAGAATGAAACATGCGTTGTCATCAAAGAATACAGTGAACTTCTTGTCACATATCTGTGAAACACTCAGCAGGTTGTGGTCTATCTGTTTAACAAAGCTTATCTTTTCAAAGCTTACTATGCCGTTGCTCATACTTCCTTCCTTTGTTATATAACCCCCTTTATTACCAGCAAAGGCAACATACCCCCCATTGATATTCTTTATGTCAAAAAGCAGGGATAAATCGCCTGTCATGTGCCCTGAAGCTCCACTATCAACAATCCATAGGCTGCTGATAAGGCCCTATGGAACTCCCTGCACAAACATTCAAAGTTCAGTGGTTAAGGGGGACCCAAGCCTTCACGGTCTTGGGTCTACCAACTTCATCTAACATCGGAAAGTCAACCCATCTCCCATTTGGTGTTGGAGTTGTTTCCGATGGTACCGCAGTGCTTTTTCCAGCAGATGACTCTCCTTCTTTGGTTGGTGACTTGGGTCTCCAAATCTGTTCAGGTTTCTTTGGCTTGGGCTTCTTCTTTGCCTGTGGGCTAGAAGGTCCAGCCTTGGATTCCTTTGGAGGAACAGATTTTGGATCCACTTCAGAATTAACTGTGCGTGGAACGGCTTTGGGGTTGCCCTGCGGTTTAGCTGCAGCCTTTGCTGGTGGCTTAGGCGCTGCTTCAACCTTTGGAGGAACAGTGCTCCCCCTCAGCTGTGGACCCCTGCCATCAACTGGCTTTTGGTTCATAGCAATCTTGTTGCGGTTATCATAAACGACCTGTTTTCCCTTTTGTTTCTCTGAGAGTTTAGGGGAAACAGGTTGCTTGGATTTGCTAGAACTGGGAGGATCATCCACTTTGATCCTTTCTCGTCTCAATTCGGGGCACGCAGCAACTAAATGCCCACGTTCCCCGCACTTGTGACAGGATCTATATTCTTCAAACTTAGGAGATTCGGGTTTGGTCTCCTTTTTGTTCCTTTTGTTAGATGGAACGGCAAATGAGTTTTTATGTTTTAGATCCTCAAGACATCTTCTTTGCTGATCTACTTGAGGATCGTCATTTCTTTCAGTGCCGCTCGATCTAATAAACTCAGTCACATGCTTTTTCGGACCGTTCCTTTGAGCTTGATTTTGAGGATTAACGGTGTTCGACTTTTGATTTTTCTTGTTATTTTCATTAGCCTGATTTCCCTGATCCTTTCTACCCTTACCCTTACCCTTGTTTTTACTCCAGGTTTCCTTTTCTATGGTAATGACAGATTCTTGCCAAATTTTGGCAACAAGACCAGGGGTGATACATCTAAGAGGGACTTCCTCATCAGCATACACCCTTTCAGACCCTTTTAACTTATAGAACACCTTAATCCTCCTCCCATCCTCGGTTTGCACTTTCGGTTGCAGTTCACTCAAGGTTTCAGTTGTAATGATATGATTCGCAAGAGGAACATCTACAGTTTTAACCGGTGCATACCTAGGAGGCTCATCGAGCTCATCATCCGAAGTGTCAGTGTCATATACACTGATATCATCAGGTTTCTCACACAAATTGATAGCTTTAGCAGGAGTAGCAACCTTAGTGACTTCAGCAGGTTTAGCTGCTTCAGTAACCTTGGCTGCCTCTGCAGCTTTTGCTGCCTCGGCTGCCACGTCCACAAGTTCCTCCTTCGGCAAGACATCAAAATTGTGATTTTCGAATCTCACCGGAGGTGGACACTGAGAGTATTTGGGACTGGTGGAGAAACCTTCCTTGTCAGAGTGTTCAACTATGTGATCAAGGACATACTTGCAGTTTAAATAACTCTCAAGCTTTTTCCTGATCTTTTCATAGTCACATTTAACAATGGCCAATTGTTTCTTAGTGTCTTCGACCTCATTGATGTAATTATTTATAGCAATCTGTTTGTTAGCTAAGGTTTTGGACAGTTCAGAAACATCCTTTTTATAATTTTCAATTGTACTTAGAAAATTTTTCTCCTTTTGTCTCAAGGAATCAATTGACCTTTGCAACGGACCAACATCAGCTTTTAAATTCAGATTTTCTTCAGTTAATTCTTTAATTCTGAATTTCAACTGATTACACTCTACACAATCTAATTTTGAATCAGAAGAAGAACTTACCTTGTTTGACGATTCAGTGATGGCCATCAATGCATAGTGAGCTGCTGTCTTCTGAGCTCCAAAGAATTCGCCGTAGTTCTTCTCTGTGCAGTCAGCATCCACAAGAAACGATCTTTTACCGATCAATGCATCTGCTTCAGCTAACAAATCCTCCAAATCTTCTCCACTATCAGAATCGCACTCCGAGTCACAGTCAGACATCTCGGTTTCAGCAGTGATGATGTCAGACTGACTCGAAGTTTCTTCAACTTCGGCTGGTGCTTCAGACGCTTGTTGAGCAAAACAAGCTGCACCACCTTGAGGAGCTTCATCTCCGGTGATCAGATGGTTCCAGTTATAGCCTTCATCAGCTTGAATAACCATGGCTTGACCTTGATTGTTGTTTGCAGGCGGCCTCTGGTTCTGATTCTGGTTGTTGACTGGGACAATGGCACGCTCAGTATTAGGTTGACCCTGAGCTTGCTGCCTCTGATTCTGATTACCTCTGTTGTTGTTGAAGGGATTCTGATTTCCTTGCTGCTTAGGTCGGTCACATTCTCTTGCAAAATGCCCTTTTGTGCCACAGTTGTAGCATGTGACCTTTGTTTTGTCAAACCCAAACTTGGTGTTATTGTTGATCAAGACATCTCTCCTTCCCGTCCTTTCCATGTAATCCTTTGCCCTTCTCACCACGCTTGCGAAGTGCCATTGTATGTCGATCAGATCCATGTCGTCCTTATCAATCTGCGAGTAATCCTCCTGTGTAAGATGAGGATTCCCGATCTGTCCAGCAACCAGTCCACTATAGGAGTTCACCAAAGTCGACAATAGAGCCATGTGTTCTTAAGCTAGCTCTATAGTCACCTTTCCTAAACCCGCAGTGTTCAGCTGCTCTGGGACTGTATTGGTCTGATAGCCACCTTGATTAGAACTAGAAGCACCTCCATATCCACCATAACTTGTAGTTGGAGCTCCGCCAAAACCTGCAGAAGATGGTCCACTAAAGTTTGCAGTTCCCTGCGCTGGTGCTGCAAGATGAGAAAACGGGTTAACACCAAACTGGTTAGCATTATAATTCAAAGGATACGGGTTTGGTCCAAAAGGATATGTAGGAGGAGGAACATCAGCTGGGGGACCATAATTGTCGAAAGCATAAACTGGGTCCGGATTAACCACAAAAGCAGTTTGTGGTTTGGTACCACCCACACTGGTTTCCTGAAGAGGATTCCCATAATAGATGCTGGGATTCTGTGGAATGAGCGCCTTATTTGCTCTCCTGATTTCCTCTATCTCCTTGTTCTCCAGCTCGGTAATGAACTCATTGATGGAGAGAGTCTGATATGCATTGCTCGACTTTAGAATATCCAACCATTGATGCCAGTGAGGAGGAAGCGCCTCAGCAAATCTTTCTACAAGGTCCGCAGATGAATATAAGACCCCATACTGATACATTTCTGACATCAGATGGTAGTATCTAGCAGTCAAGTCTCTCAGAGATTCGTTCCCTATAGCATTGAAGTTCTCGAACTCCTTCTTGAGTTGATCCATTTTGACCTTTCGCGTCTTCAGATTACCCTCATTTCTCTCAGCCAGTGCTAACCAAAGCATCTGTGATGTTGTGCACTGAGCGAATTGATGAAGAATATCCTTTGGAAGAGCTTGCTTCAATGCTGCCATCGCCTTCTTCTCATAGTTGTATTTCTTTCTCTGATCTTCATTCATGTCTTCAATTGAGATCGGAGTTGTGGAGTTCTCAACCATAGGCCTACTATACCCAGTCTCTATCGCTGACCATACGAGACCATCTATACCCTCAACATATGTTTGAAATCTGCCTTTCCAACCATGGTAGTCTGACATGTATTGTAATTTCGGCGCCCTATTCGAACTACCCGTCTCTAAGTCACTCATGAGAACGGAAGACAGATGATTCGTCTGTGAGTTTGCAGCAGCCGCGAGTGCCCAAGGATTTGCGTTCATCGCTTGTTGTTGAGCCGCTAGCGCCCACGGATTGATTCCGGCAACATTCGCTTGCATTTGCGCTTGTTGCATCCGTTGCGCGTTTCGCTCGGCTGAGTATTGCCAAGGGTTTGTGGGTACGTTCGCTTGATTGTTCAATTGTTGGTTATTATGTTGCCTTGGTTGGTTTAGGTGACCCCACGGGTTTGCCATATGTTAAAATTTGTCAAAAGTCCGATACTTAGTCAAATTTTTCAGTTTCAGGTCCTTATAGGCGATTAGGAACACTATTTGTGTGATTATAGGCGATTAGGGTGTAATTGCTAGAGTTTGGGGACCTTACACGCGAGTAGGATCTAAAACACACCTATTTAAGGCGAGTAGGCCTCTACTCGCTATATGTAAAGGCGATTAGGGGCTAATTGTGTCAAGGGATCTGTAATCGCCTAATGTATAGGCGATTAGGGTTTAATTGATGTGAGTAGGGCTGCAATCGCGTGAGTTAAGGGCGAATACAGGCCTATTCGCTTAAAACTCACTTGTAATCGCCTAAGTATAGGCGATTAGGGTTTTCTAATTGCTAGTATGTCTGCGTAATCGCTAGATCTGATCTGTAACCCCACTTTTGCTCAAAAACAGCCGTTTTTGTCTCAAAATCTTATCTAAAACAATGTGTTTATACCCCAAATGATTGGAAAAGTTTCCAAAACACTTTTAGAACAAAACCTAATCAAAAACACACGTTTTAATCCATAAACACACACCAAGATGTTGAAAAAGATGGGTTTTTGACAAAAACTCAAAGTTTCAAAAAGAAGAACAGGTTTTTGCTTAAAAATCTGAACTTTTACACCAAAAACAACCTGTTTTTGCTCGTTTTTGTTATTAAAACACCCGTGATAAGAGCCTCGGCTCTGATACCACTTGTAGGATCGAATAACGCTAAATCCAACAATCACGGGGTTTATACTAGAGATGCGGAATCCCTCTAATATGCTTTAACAACAGATACGACAATGAAACTAAGACAAACGAGTAATCACAACACACACACGGGTCAAAAGATTATCGATTAATCACTAAAAACAGAGCACGAGTGTTTACAGAGATCAAATCAGACCTTACAGACCTTAGGAGGGTGTTTGGAGAGTGTGTGAGGCAAGAACTGATGATTAGGGCAATGATTGGGCCTATTTATACCTCCCGTACACGTACAGGACAGTATAGGCGAGTAGAACAGCTGAACCACAAGCAGTATAGGCGATTGGGCCTAATCGCCTATACATACACACGAGTAGCAGTCTATTCGCATGTAATAAGGGTGAGTAGCACTGTAATCGCCAATAAGGTTCTCCTACTCGCCTGTTGGTTCCCAAACACCCCAAAACACGTATAAACGTCTCCAAACACCCCGTGACACGTCCAATCAACATATATACTAGCCTAGGGACATCATGCACTTACAAACTAGATGTTAAAATAATATATGTATATATGTTAAATACTTATCCACTTTTATTCTTGTGTTTTAATGTTGCATATTACTTAATGGATATTCGACTGGTACAAAATGTTGAGATCGTGGGCTAGGATCAGGATTGGTTCGTGGGCTAGGATAAAAGGAATGGATGCTTGTTGGGCTAAAGAATAGAAGCTGATAGAAGGCTGGGCCCAGGTGTCTCACCGGCCCAGTACGTGATCCGGTTATAAAGCCTTGACATGTCACGGATCTGTGTGAAGTTGTATCAAGTCATCTAGACCGTCCATCAAGAAACACAAACTATTTCTGACCATGGATCTGTGTTTCTTGTGAGAGTATATGTTTCCCTATAAATAGCTTCATATCTCGATGCTAGATTAGTGTTCGATCATTTGAGTCTTTCCAGTTTATCTCTTGTATTCTCTCTGTCATCTTCTTGATATTATCAGGTCTAGGTCTTGAGTCATTGTTTGATTTGTGATCTTTTGTTAGTTCCCGAGTGTTGTTGATATCAGATCATCGTGTTGATGATCTAGAGGGTTGAGTCTGAGAGCTGTAGTGAGGATTGGGTTGTAATCTGTCTGGTTAAGTTTCTTGTTTCAATAAAGTCTGAGTATCTTTGGGTATAATCTCTGATATTATTGTAGAAATCTGACATGGTATCAGAGCTTTAGGTTAAGCTCTGGTTGTGGTTTCTTGGATCCGCTGCTGATAATAAGGAAGGTGACATATCTGGTTCTTGATCGTTGTTATTCGGATCGACTGGAGGCTTATCTTCTTTATTGCTCTCTGATACACAACCCTAAGTGAAGGTTGTGGATTACGAGTTTTTTTTTGGAGAAACCCTAACTTGGGTGATACTCGGTGAGATCTTTCCTTATTTTCTCTTTGATTAATTAGAGCTGTCTAAGGTGTTGAATGTTCAGGCTTGAGTCCCTGTTTTAGCTTTAAGGTTGGGATTAGGTCTTAGGGGCTCCCTTGTGATGACCTGCGTAGTCACCATTTGAGTGACGAATCTACGATTTGGATTACCCACGGGGCTTCGCCATATTGTTTGTCATTTCTGATTTGGTGATTTGTGTTTACTGTTGTGTTCTTGATTGTTAAATTGTTTGATTAGGGTTGTGTTTGTAATTGTTAGTATCTATGTTATCTGATTCTTGCTAAAGTGTGATAACAATGGCTGATGATGATAATTTGAACCTTACTGATGATGATGGTAACCCTAATCCTAATATTAATAACAATCTAGTTGTTAGAACTCAGATAAACAAACTTGATGCCAGTGATCCATTATACTTACATGCTAGTGATTCTGCTAATCTTATTGCAGTTAGTGTTAAACTAAAAGGAACTGAGAATTACACTGTTTGGTCTAATGCTATGATACTGGCTTTACAAGTTAAAAACAAATTAGGGTTCATAAATGGTGAATGTGCTAAACCTAATGATGACCCAATACTTGCTAGGGGCAACTCTGTAGTCTTAACTTGGATACTTAACTCTGTATCCGAGGAACTATACTTAGGACAATTTGTAACAACCCGACCAGGAGGGGCTGGACGTTACGACAGTTTGGTAACAGACTTGCACAACGGAAGCAGCGATAACTAATATTTATTTGTTTATAAACTTTCTAATCCAAAAATATAATTACACAACTTAAATAAATACACTAATAACTATGCAGGGACGAATCGCAGCGGTCGTCGAAGCAGTTAATGAGGTGTAGTCCACTAGCCGATCCGATCTCTATCCCACTTATCTCTAGATGCTCTATCCTCAACACATATAGCCGAATTTTCTAACCAGATAACCTCTAATCCGCTACTAGCAAGCATATACCTCGCGGTTGCTATCCATCCATTTGCAGTACCTGAACACATGCTTAAAAAGAGTTTGGGTCAGCAATTACGCTGGTGAGTCCGTGTAAGTAGTTAAGTGGATCCAAAATAGTTTTATCATTTCATAAACAAGTTTAACACAGTTTAACACACGTGATGTACAAGAGACCCCTCAATCCTAATACACTGAATCTATCTACTGCCATTATAGATTCACCTGGCAAAATATATGTCACAACGGCCCTGTAGACCTAAGTGGAGGGTTTTCCGGGCTTCCGGATCCACTGTGTGTGGGGGTTTCCCCAAGTAGTACTACCCACATATTAAGTGGCCCAATCCCATGGGTTAATGAGTGTCAGTATGGTTATCTGGCAGCAAGTATCTTGTCACATCAAAACAGTTTAGTCACACACACAAGCATATGTTCCCCAAAACAGTTAAAACACAAAAAGAGGGGATGGTACACGGAACTCACCTTGGCAGAGTATTATGTCACGTCACACAGAATTCCAAGTTGGGAGTCCATCTGTCCTTTTAATGTGTATGACCATCTAAAATTATAATGATTCCGGTCGTTTTTAATGTCAATTCACATACTATGTCGTAAGTCCACAAGGTTCGCCAAACATCCTATTTCATACTCCCATATAGTACTTCAAATAAGTCTTAGAGTCTAATGTCCGTAATATATACATGACATTTTATATACCATGCCTATAATCCAATGTTCATTCTCATCCAATGGTCATGTTCAAGTAATTTATCTTATGACCCAAAGTCTCATGTGTCGATCCAATGTTCAAATAGCCATCATATCGATCAAGTGTCACATTATTATCTAACTATACCAATAGTCTTCTAGCTCAATCATATGCTCTAATTCCCCATCAAACTACATATATTATCTACGTGACTTAATGTATTAATCCTAATATCAAATGTCTTAATAGATATTTGTTTACCTTCCTGTTCATATGATATGTTTTATAATTATAAGTTCATTATTTAGTTTTACATGGTCGGGTCGATTATATATATTAATCTAATCCCACACGCGTATTATGTTATCTAATAGAAAGATAAATAACTACTTTGTCGAGTTGTAGTTTATACCTTCGGCATCCTCTCGTTGACGGATCTTCGACTGATATTGACCAAGTCCTAGGTTTGACTTCTGATGACCGGGTTGACTACTCATGGCCCGCCTCTAGACCCCGAGAACAACCGGAGACCTACCGGTCTCCTCCACCGTCACTCATCAATCCACCAGACCGAACCTACGTATCCTAGCGCGAGCAGCCACCAAACATCTCAGAGACTATCATTATTACTCGAAAGCATTACTAACATCGGACCCTTATCAATACCCAATAATCATCCCTTGAACTCAGACTAATACCAAATCGATAGAGGTTTCTGGGCATTTACCTTGCTAATCGAATATATTGTTAAACCCACTGTCGGTCCATCACCCTTGAATGAGCAGCGCCGGTCGGCTAGAACCCAGTGCCGACGCCTTCCCTTCCGATTCCTCTCTCTCTGATGTATGCCCTCTCTCTCTCTACCGTATGTATATGTGTGTGTGTTTGGTTTTTCATGAGAACATAGTGTTTTGTGAGAGATGAAAAGGCAAGATATTAAGGTAAGGGTTTGCGTATAAGGGAAGCTCTGCAAATGATAAGGATGTGTTGTGAGGACTATGCGATAATCTTTATGCTTGGGTCTTTATGTTTGTTATTTGATGACTTTTAACCATCCACGTATATTGTGTTAATGGGCGTTGGCTTGTTATGGGGAGGACATGTGTCCTCCCCTAGTGACTAATCACAAGGGTAAAAGCGGGTTCGTTAACGGTACTAGCTCGGTTATCTAACGCATGTCCAGGTACGATACTTATATATAATAGTACGGTTTTTAGTTTCGTACCGAAATATGTAATTTATTATTCGTATGTGGTCGTTTAATAATCATATATTTATAATAAAGCGCGAAAAATTCTGGTCCTGAAACCGGGGTGTTACACAAGTTTATTCTAAACTTGCATCCGAAGTATGGAAAGATTTAAAAGAAACTTATAACAAGATTGATGGATCAGTTGTCTTTGAGTTATATCAGAAAATAAACTCTTTTTTCACAAAATGGTTCATTTGTGTCTGATTATACTACCATAAACTAATGATTTCAATTAGATCAAATTTTGCAACTTCCTGCTTGTGTTTGTGATGCTTCTAAATAGTTTAATGATTTCAATCATCTAATAAAGCTTATGCAGTTCTTAATGGGTCTTGATGAAATATATCAATATGTTAGGACAAATTTGTTGATTAGAGAACCATTACCTTCTGTTAAAGAAGCTTTCTCTGTTGTGTCAAGAGAAGAGTCCCATAGGAACTCTAACTTGACTGTTGGGTCTAAAGAAAATGGTCAAACTGTGGGATTCTTTTCTAAGACTAGTCAGTCCTTAGAACTTAAAAGAAAGAATTCTAAAGGGACAAATCAAAACCTAAAATGTACTCATTGTAACAAAGTTGGACACACTATAGACAAGTGTCTTGAGATTGTTGGCTATCCTTCTTGATGAAGTTTAGACCTGGTCAAAACAAAAAGTCTGCTAGTAGCAATAGTGTGAACAACTCTGCTGTTGAAACTAATGGTTCTTCAAGTGGTTTTACTTCTGAACAGATCTCTCAATTGTTAAATCTGTTAAATAAGAAACCTGAAGAATCATCCTCTACCTGCAATTCAGCATGTAAGAGTGTGCACTGTTTTTCTGCTACATGTGGTAGTTATAGGCCTGTGTTTTCTTTTTCTAGTATGAATGGAGGATACAAATTGTTAGGGTGGATTTGTGATTCAGGAGCAAATCAACACATGGTGATGAGTGATAAAAATATGTTTAACCTTATAGATGTTTTAGAATATAACATAACTGTTAAACATCCTAATGGGACCAGTGCAAGAGTAACAAAAATTGGTGATATAAAGTTAAATGATAAGGTCACTCTTTATGATGTGTTTTTTGTTCCTGACTATGCTATAAATCTGCTGTCTGTACATAAGTTAGCTAAAGATAGTAAGTTGGTTGTGTTGTTTGATGAGAACAATTGTTATATCTAGGATTCTTTCACAAAGAAAACCCTGGTGATTGGTAATCAACTTGATGGCTTATATTTCTGTGGTGAGTCCTCTGTGTTTACTAGCATTAGTTGTAACAATGTAGAAGCCACTAGTCTGTGGCATTCTAGGCTTGGTCATCCTTGAAAAACTGTGTTAAAAGTCTTAAAAAATGACCTTAAACTTAAAACCCTTGATAGTCATGAGCCTTGTGAAACGTGTCACAAAGCCAAACAACATAGAGAGCCTTTTCCTTTAAGTGAACATAAAACTAAGAAATTAGGAGAAGTGGTTCATTTAGATGTTTGGGGTCCATATAGAGTTAAGAGCAGGGAAGGTTTTAGATATTTTTTAACAATAGTAGATGACTTTACCAGGTGTGTATGGGTTTATCTTTTGAAACATAAAGATGAAGTTTTTGAAAACATTCAATACTTTGTTGCTTGTTTGAAAAATCAGTTTGAATCAAATGTTAAGATCTTTAGGTCTGATAATGGAACTGAGTTTATAAATCAAACTTTCAAACAGTTTTGTAAATATAAAGGGATAACCCATCAGACCACTTGTGTGTACACCCCTCAACAAAATGGGATTGTTGAGAGAAAACATACACATTTACTAAATGTTGCTAGGGCCTTATTATTTCAGGCAAATTTACCTCTAAAATTGTGGTCTGAGTGTGTTTTGACTGCTGCATACCTTATAAACAGGACTCCATCATTTGTGTTAAATGGTAGAACACCCTATGAGCTACTGTTTGGATTTAAACCTGTAATTGATCATCTTAAGGTATTTGGATGTTTGTGTTATAGTACAGTTTTAAATAATTCTGATAAATTTGAGAGTCATGCTGATAAATGTCTTTTAATTGGCTATTCAAATGAGAAAAAAAGGGTAAAAACTTTGGAATTTAGAAACAAAACAAGTTTTATTTTCAAGAGATGTAAGATTTTATGAAACTATTTTCCCATTTAAAGAGTCAAAGAATTTATCAGGATATAATTCAAATTTAAATAAGGAAGTTAATAATACAAACTTTTTTGATTTATTTGAAGGACTTGAGGACAAACATTCAAATAGGCAGGATGTTCCCTGTGATGATTTACAGGATAGGTCATGCACTGGTAAGGCTGGGACTCAGCAACCTAGTAGATCAGAAGTTGAAACAGGTAGGGCTGAGGGTGATAGTCATAACAGTGATGAAATAGAAATGTCTAAGGGAAATAACACATCTGGACCTAGTATGAGTGTTAGAAAGTCTTCTAGGACTTTTGTTTTTCCTAAGAAACTTAGTGAATATGTTGTAGAGGGAAAGGTTAAATATGGTTTGGAAAATGTGGTCAATTATTCTAATCTTATTCCTGAAAACCATTGTTTTGCATCCATGCTTAATAAAACCATAGAACCCAAGTTTTATTATCAAGCATGCAATGATCCAAATTAGATTGCAGCTATGAATGATAAAATTGAACCATTAGACAGAAATAAAACTTGGGAATTAGTTGAGTTACCTAGTGATAGGAAACCTATTGGTTGCAAATGGGTGTACAAAATTAAGTATAAGTCTTCAGGAGAAATAGATAGATTTAAGGCTAGATTAGTGGCTAAGGGGTATAGTCAACGTGAAGGTATTGACTATGATGAGACATTTTCACCTGTGGTGAAAATGATAACTGTTAGATGTGTGTTAACTGTTGTCGTTCAATATGATTGGCCTTTGTACCAACTTGATGTTAACGTACAATGCATTTTTATATGGTGACTTGTGTGAAGATGTTTATATGACTTTACCTGAAGGTTATTTTGAGAAAAATGATACTAGGGTATGTAAACTTAAGAAGTCACTGTATGGGCTTAAACAAGCCCCTAGAATGTAGAATGAAAAATTGGTTGGTGTTTTATTTGAAAATGGATTTGTGCAAAGTAAGTGTGATCACTCTTTATTTGTTAAGAATAATGATTCTGTGTTCATAGTGTTATTGGTTTATGTAGATGACATAATAATAACAGGAAATAATGAGTCTGAAATAAGACTTGTAAAAGAGTTTTTGAAAACCAAGTTCATGATAAAGGATTTAGGAAGTCTTAAGTATTTTCTAGGAATTGAGGTAGTAAATTCCAGTAATGGGATATACCTCACTCAAAGAAAATATTGTCTAGAATTGCTGGCTGAGTATGGCATGACCAGCTGCAAACCAGCCAGTAGTCCTATTGAACCAAACTATTTGGTTACTTCCTTAATAGCTAAAGAAGGAGATAGTCTTGTTAATGTCACTGGATACCAAAGGCTTGTAGGCAAGCTTATTTACTTATCTCATACACGACCGGATATCTCATATTCTGTGCATATATTAAGTCAATATATGCACAAGCCTACTAAAGGTCACTTTAAGTTGGCTATGAGGGTCTTGAGATTCTTAAAACAAGCTCCTGGAAAAGGAATTTCCATTCCAAAGTGTCCTGAGTCTGAGTTTACTTTATCAACATATGCTGATTCAGACTGGGCGAAGTGCCTGGTATCTAGAAAGTCAGTTACAGGATATTGTATCTTCTTAGGCAAGTGTTTAGTGTCTTGGAAAAGTAAAAAGCAGTCCGAAATTTCATGATCTACAGCAGAAGCTGAGTATCGTTCCATGTGTATTGCGACATGTGAAGTTTTATGGTTAATAAATTTATTAAGTGAACTTCATATTCAGGTCAGTCTTCCTGTCATAGTTTATTGTGACAATTCTGCTGCAATATCCATTTCTAATAATCCAGTGTTTTACGATAAAACTAAACATTTTGAGCTAGATTTGTTTTTCTTAAGAGAAAAAATAATGAAAGGTTGCATTAAACCTATTCATATTAAATCAGAAGAACAAATAGCTGATATTTTTACAAAAGGGTTGGCTGTTGGTCAACATGAAATAGTATGCAACTAGCTAAACATGGAATGTTTATTTGGGAATAAAAGTGAGGGGGGGGGGGGGAGTTAAAATAATATATGCATAGGGGAAGGTTCAATTCAAAACTCATAGTTAGGGATAGAACTCGAGAACTCCTACATAAGTTAAAAAAAAAAAATCATATCTCAAACTTTAAGTCAAAAACCAAAAATCTGGTTCGGAGCTTCTCTTTCCCACGTCATCCCGGTTCAGAAAAAAATAAAAAAAATAAAAAAAATAAAAAAAATTAAAAAAATAAAAAAAATAAAAAATAGGCGACTTCTAATGCACCCGTGTAGTAAATGTCCGGTTAGCTTTAGGGTTTAGTTTTTGGGTTTAGTTTAGCTTTTAGGGTTAGTTTTTTTTAGTTTAGTTTGTAAGGTTTAGGTTTTTGGGGGTGGGGTGGGGGTGGGTAGGGTGGGTTTAGGTTTTTGGGTAGGGGGTTAGGTTTTTTGGTGGGGGTTAGGTTTTTGGTTGTGACAGGTGGGGCTTAGGTTTTTGGTAGGCGGTGGGTGGGGTGGGTTTAGGTTTTTGGGTGGGGGGTGGATGGGTGGTTTAGGTTTTTGGGTAAGCGATTTAGGTTTTTTAGTGAGGGTGGGGGTGGGTGGGGTGGAATTAGGTTTTTGGGTGGGGGTAAGTTGGCGGTAGGTGGTTTAGGCTTTTGGGTTATACTACACATGTGCAGTAGCGTTTTTTAGGTGTGTTTTTTTTTTATTTTTTTTTCGAACGGGTATGACGTGGGAAAGAGAAGCTCCGAACTAGTTTTCTATTTTTTTACTTAAATTTTGAGTTATGATTTTTTTATTATATTTTTTGTATTTAATTAGGAGTTCTCGAGTTCTCTCAATAAAATGAGTTCTCTATTGAACCATCCCCTATATGCATATATGTTAAATACTTATCCACTTTTATTCTTGTGTTTTAATGTTGCATATTACTTAATGGATTTTGGACTGGTACAATATGTTGAGACCGTGGGCTAGGATCAGGATTTGTTCGTGGGCTAGGATAAAAGGAATGGATGCTTGTTGGGCTAAAGAATAGAAGCTGATAGAAGGCTGGGCCCAGGTGTCTCACCGGCCCAGTATGTGATCCAGTTATAAAGCCTTGACATGTCACGGATCCGTGTGAAGTTGTATCAAGTCATCTAGACCATCCATCAAGAAACACAAACTATTTCTGACCATTGGATCTGTGTTTCTTGTGAGAGTATATGTTTCCCTATAAATAGCTTCATATCTCGATGCTAGATTAGTTTTCGATCATTTGAGTCTTTCCAGTTTATCTCTTGTAGTCTCTCTGTCATCTTCTTGATATTATCAGGTCTAGGTCTTGAGTCATTGTTTGATTTGTGATCTTTTGTTTGTTCTTGAGTGTTGTTGATATCAGATCATCGTGTTGATCTAGAGGGTTGAGTCTGAGAGCTATAGTGAGGATTGGGTTGTAATCTGTCTGGTTAAGTTTCTTCTTTCAAGAAAGTCTGAGTATCTTTGGGTATAATCTCTGATATTATTGTAGAAATCTGACACTAGATCCACACGTTTCTCATCGAACTCCAAATCTTGCTGGCAGATAATAAAGTGGCTTTGATCAGTTGACCATTGACTTTCAAACAAGATATAAAGATAACATAATTAAAATCGAACCGCATTCAATCACTTATCGAAACACAGATCCAAATAATAAATAAGTTATTTATTTATTTGCCATCCAAAATCAACAAGCCTTCTACCATCTATAAATAGCAACTTTTCATGTAATATTTCCCATACTATTTCAAATGAGGACACCAATCTTGCTCACCTTTTCACTCATCCTCTCTGTTTTGTCAGCCAATTCTGCTCCAGATTCCGTGCTTGATGTCACCGGGAAAAATCTCCAGTCAGGGATCAGCTACTACATTATGCCAGCGGCTAAAGGCGGTAGTGGTGGTGGAATTGCACTGGGGCCAACCAGTCCAAACAAAACTTGCCCACTTAGAGTTACCCAACTCCCAACCCACAAAAACGGCCTCCCGTTGACTTTCACCCCAGTCAACCCCAAGAAAGCTGTCATCCGCCTTTCCACTGATGTTAACATCAAATTCTTGGGCCGGACTAGTTGTATCGAGTCAAGTATATGGAAGCTGAAATACGATGAAGCTGTGAAACAATACTTTGTAATGGTGGGTGGTGTAGAAGGAAATCCGGGAAGAGAAACAATTGATAACTGGTTTAAAATTGAGAAATCCAATGATGGTTATAAACTTGTCTTTTGCCCGACCCTCTGCAACTACTGTAAGGTTATATGCAGGGATGTTGGAATATTTTCAGATGATAACAGGATTAGACACTTGGCACTAAGTGATGTTCCTTTTTATGTAATCTTTTACCGTTAATTCAGTTATTTGAAACACTAAACATGTAACAAAGCCACAAAGGAACTTGATATTCTATTTATGCTCAAATAAAGTTGTTGACAGTTTCATAATACTTTTCCTGTTAGACATCATAGTTATCAAAAGTCATCTCATTGACCGCCTAGGCGACCAATTTCCTAGAAGCCACCCAATCCCGCTTTTCCCTCCTAGATAAAAAAAGTCACATTATGATTTTTAAAACCTAATCCCCTGACTAATATAATCGACCAATACTTACCAATTTATAGAGATATATCTAAATCTCAATCAAATTTTTTTTTAAAATATATTTGATTTTTAAAACACTTATAGATATGGAATTATTCTTCAATGTATAAACACCTCAACTCATTGATTTACCATCAACTGATTTTCTCTACTACATAGTTATCAAAGGCGTGTTAATCCTTTTAACAGGTATGGCTAAATCAGTCAGATTATATTTATATTATTTGATAAGATGATTGTTATTTGTAATGATTTGGTGATTTTTTATTTTTTTTATTTGCGTTTTTTTTTTCTTGACCCGCGCTTTTTTTGCGCTTCTCGCCTAGGCCACAGGCGGAGCCTAAGCGCCTTGAGTGTGCCTCACGCCTTTGATAACTATGGTTGACATATAATAAAAAGTTTTGAAAAACATCGATAAGTATATTATCAACCAAGACCTGTACCTGCCTCTTTCAGTGGTGCATCAGCTTTTATACGGGGAGGTCTAACGATTCGGTCAATGAGTCCATAATCCAAAGCTTCCTGAGCATTGAAACGTTTAGTCCGGCTTAAATCCTTGTAAACCTGCACATTATGCTTAATGAGATAAGGTCAAGCCAAAGATATGAAATACCTTATACAAGGGGGGGCTTTGGATGTGAAACATGAAACTAATTATCTGATTATTGTGACCAATAATTAGTTTTAATGTTTGAATAAAATAATTTTTTTTTGTCCTGATTATGATCTGTAAAATGTTACCATAATTTCAAATGTTATTTTAAAGAATTCTAAGGCATGCCTGCTCCACAGGTTGACCCGTCTTTTGAGCCAACTCCTTGAAAAGGTAATCTCTAATTCTTAAAAACTCGTTCGCCTCATTTTGAATATCATCAGCCTGTACAAAATCATTTGGTAGGGAATTTACAGAGTTGGACATAAGTTATATATTAACTGTAAAACTTTCTTAAAAGGATGGTATGTTCCAACCTGACCACGGGCAGCTCCAGCTGGTGACTCTAAAGCAATTCTTGAAAGAGGCATTCCAAATCGTTGACCCTTTAAAAATATAGTTGGAAAATTAATAAATAAGCAACCACAGCCCAAACGTCGTATAGGTCGCCGCTGTACAGTACAACCATCTCTATTCTTGAAAATGAAAACAGAATTTACCTTTTCTCCAGCTGCAAGAAGAAAGCCAGCCAAATTATAGGCATAACCCACACAGTGAGTGCCAATTGGACTTTGCAAGCTTTGCATTGTGTCATAATGCTTGGAGTAAGCTTCAAAAGGTACATAAAAAATTTGTAAAAAAATAATAAGTTAGTGAACTTTTTATTGGATGTAACTCAAACTAAGTCACATGCATGCACACGTGGATCATGAGGCGGCAAACCAATCTCAGTTTGAAGTTCTCTTCTAGAAGGCTTTTGAATTAGTTTAACGGTTAAGTTTGATGTTTGAATTCAAGCTAGTTTATCTCCTGTTTTAGTGCATTCAGTTTGGTTAAGTTCAGTGGCGGATCTAGAAATATTTTTCAGTAGCAACGTTCAAAAAAAAAAAAATTTCGCCATAGTTTCATACAATGTAAAGGAAATAAAGATAACAACATGATAATAGATAATTTTAGACACATACCTAATAGATTTCGCCCCTTCGGTTCTTGAAAGCTTGAAATCGAGCCATTACATCATCTTCTTTGACTTTATCGAAAGTGTCTCTTTCAACCGCGCAAATCAAAGCATTGTTCAAATAGTCCTCACCCATTCTATTGCGTAAATCCGTCTTGATAAGCTTCATCTTAGAAAAACACCTCTCAACGGTTGCGGTTGCAACCGGCAAAACTAATGCTAACTTCAACGCCCGATAAACCAAAGGAAAAGTTTTATGTTTTTCGGTTTCCACCATTACACGAGCAAGATCACACATTCCATTTAGTTTTGCAAATTTTTCATCTTCCTTTAATGTGTGATAAAATACCGAAAGGAATCCTCTTTCCTCTTCACTAAAATCATTCGGATACATCTCACAAAATGCTAGGATCTTAGGTATGTCAAACTTAGAAAACGAATCACAAGGATTTAAACCCGACATATTATCTATCAAAGTTGTTGATACCTCACTGAATCGACTTTCAAGTTCTTGAATTTGCAAATCCAAAACCGTATTAAAAACTTCAGCTTCAATCTTATTACCATAACTTTGATTACCATAACTTTCCGACATTTCTACCATCTCAATCTTATTTTTTTCACAAAAAGATGTCACCTTTGCCAACATTCCATCAAACCCGTGTTGTCTTAAATTATTCAATGCTCGCTTCGTTCCATTTATCAATTTAGCCGCTTCTAACAAATCTTGGCTCTTTTTTGGAAGATGTTTTGATAGAGCATTTGTGAGGCCTAGAATATCATCTAACAAGTGCATATAAAACACAAAATCAAGCTTCTTGAAATATGATAAAATACCTCTTGCATTAGATCGTTGTTGAATAAGCTCTCCTTCTTCTTTAATAAAAGCAAGTACTTCAACAACTTCCGGAAATAATTTAATCAAACTTAAGTTAGTTCAGTTTTTTTCCCTATTTAAGCAAGTGTTTGTTTCAGTTTGTGATGTACTCTTTGCATTGAATAAAATCGATAAACTTTTGCCTTCAATCTTGTTTATTTGTTCTTGTTTGTTATTTGATTACCAACATTTTGGTATCAGAGCCTTGTGTTTCGATTCATTGAAGCAAAATTGCTTTCTTGAAACCTTCCTTATGGCTAATAAAACCTAACCCTCTGTCACAAAACAAGTCATACCAGTGTTCAAAGGAGATCGCTATGAACACTGGAGTATCCGAATGAAAACTATACTAAAATCACAAGATCTCTGGGAACTTGCTGATGCTGGAGTTACTGCTGTTGGGAGTGATCAGACAAGGCTGCAGGAGGTAGAAGAAAAGATGCAAAGGCTATGGCAGTCATACAACAAGGGGTCAGTGATCTCTTGTTCTCAAGAATTGCTGGTGCTAATACTGCTAAGGAAACCTAGGAAATACTCAGGTTGGAGTTTCAAGGTGACACTCAAGTCCAAGATGTTAAACTGCAGGGCTTAAGGAGAGACTTTGTGAACTTAGGAATGGCTGATGATGAAACAGTTGGCGACTATTTCTCACGTGTAATGGGAATAGTCAGCCAACAGAGGTCTTATGGTGAGGAAATCACTGATCAGAAGGTAGTTGAGAAGATCTTGAGGAGCTTATCACCAAAATTTGATTTTGTTTTCCCTTCAATTGAAGTGGCCTTTGATTTGGCAGCCTTAACTCCTGTCAAACTCATGGGTTCGTTTCAGTCTCAAAAAGCAAGGATGAATGGGAGGAGTGTTGGTTTGAAGACACCTAAAAAGAGTGATGAGCATGCTTTGCAAGTTATGCAGCCTCAAGTAAGGAGATCTCTGAATGAGCAGTTTGGTGGTGGTCGTGGTAGAGGAAGAAACTTCTCTAGAGGAAGAGGTAGAGGTCGTATGTTAGGAAGGAATAGAGGACCACAATGTTTCAACTGCCAAAGATATGGACATCTCAAGAAGGATTGTTGGTATAATGAGGAGCCTCAAGTTAATGTAGCAGCTGCTGTTCAAGGAGAGGGTGATCAGCAGGAAGATCAGCATTTGTTCTTTGCTTGTGTTCTTGATGAGACTACTGAAAATATGCAAGAGCAACCATTTGCTTTAATGGCTGAATCTTCTGATGGTGAGCACTTTCATTCTTTATGGTTCATTGATTCTGGTTGCTCTAACCACATGACAGGCAGTAAAGAAAGTTTCACTAATTTGGATGAAACATTCAAGTTGAATTTTAAGCTTGGTGATAAGAAAGATATAGCTGTGGCCGGAAAAGGTGAAGTCAAGATTCCTACTAAGAATGGTCAGTTTAAACTACTTTCTGATGTCTATTATGCCCCTAGATTGGAATACAATTTGGTAAGTGTGGGACAATTAATGAGGAAGGGGTATGCTCTCTATTTTGAGGACAATGCATGCACCATACTTAACAAGTCTACTGGTGTTGTTCTCATGAAAGTAGAATTAGCTAAAAACAATATGTTTTTGCTTGATGCCACTAATACCAAACCTGCTAGTGATAATCAGAACAAAGAAGCTATGTTGTGGCATGCTAGGTATGGTCATTTGAATTATAAAGTATTGCAACAGCTGAGTGAAAAGAAGATGGTGTTTGGTCTACCTCTTATTAAGCAGTCTGAAGAATGTGAGGATTGCATTCTAGGAAAGCAGACAAGACCATCATTTCCTTCTAGAACATGGAGAGCATCAAAGAGACTTGAATTAGTCCATTCAGATGTATGTGGACCATTTCAAGTCAACAGCTTAGGGGGCAGCAGGTATTTCTTATTATTTATAGATGATTATTTAAGAATGTGTTGGATTTATTTTCTTGAAAAGAAATCTGAGGTCCTTCATAAGTTCAAAGTTTTTAAAGCAATGATAGAAAAGGATGGTGAATGTTATATTAAAACCATAAGAACTGATAGAGGAGGTGAGTATTGTTCCAAAATTTGATTTGTTTTGCGAGGAACATGGAATCAAAAGAGAGTTAACTGCTCCTTACACTCCAGAGCAGAATGGAGTGGTAGAAAGAAAAAAAATAGAACCATTCTTGGGCTTGTGAGAAGTATGTTGAAAGCCAAGAATCTTCCTAACTATTTCTGGGCATAGGCAGCTGGTACTGTGGTCACTATTCTGAATCATCTCCTACTAAAGCTTTGACAAACAAAACTCCAACTGAAGTCTGGTCTGATCAAAAGCCTTCAGTGCATCACTTTAGAGTTTTTGGAAGTGTGGCTTATGCTGGGACCACTACTCAAGGAAGAAGGAAGCTAGATGATAGAGGTGAAAAGTGTATCATGGAGGGATACTCAGGAATGAATAATTACAGGTTGTATGATCCAGTATCTAAAAGAATCCTGACAAGGAAGGAGCCAAAATTCTTTGAAGATGCTAAGTGGGATTGGGATCATACTCCCAATGTCACTTATTATCAGTTAACAAATGATTATGCAGATGTGCAGGTTAATGTTCCTGAAGAGCATGTGCAGACTCAAGTTCCTGATCTCACCATGGAATCTAGAGAAGCTTCTGCTGTTTCTCATCAATCTGCCACAAGTTCAAGTTCATCAGTGAAGAAATACAAAAGTTTACAAGAGGTCTATGCTGCAAGCTCACCAGTGAAGAAGTACAAGAGTTTACATGAAGTTTATGCAGCATGTCAGTTTGCTTTGTCTGCTGCTGACCCTTCAAACTATGAGGAAGCAGTTGTCAAGCAGGAGCAGAAGGAAGCTATGAATGAAGAGATAAGTTCAATCAATAAAAATAGGACATGGAGTCTAGTGAAGGTGCCAGCTGACAAGAATGTTGTGGATCTAAAGTGGCTGTACAAGACTAAAGTTGGACCAAATGGAGAAGTTCTCAAGTACAAGGCCGGATTGGTTGCTAGAGGGTTCTCTCAAAAGAAGGGCATAGACTACGAAGAAACCTTTGCCTATGTAGCAAGGTTTGAAACCATTAGATTGATAATTGCTGTTGCTGCTTATCAAGGTTGGGCTTTACATCAATTAGATGTAAAGTCTGCCTTTTTAAATGGAGACTTGGAAGAGGAGATCTATGTTCATAAAGCCTTGTATGGCCTTAAACAGGCTCCTAGAGCCTGGTATTCTAAGATTGATGCTCATTTTGCAGGTCAAGGGTATGAAATGAGCAGTTATGAGCCAACTGTGTATATAAAGAAAGTTGGAGCTGATCTGATTTATGTCTGCTTATATGTAGATGATATTATCTACACAAGTTCAAGTTCAAAGCTAATGCAGGAGTTCAAACAAGGCATGATGAAGATGTTTGAGATGACTGATCTGGGGAAGCTCACTTTGTTTCTTGGTTTAGAGGTTCATCAGACAAGGGATGGGGTCTTTCTCTCACTAGAAAGATATGCTATTAGCCTTCTTGACAAGTTTGGTTTGAAAGATTGCAAGATTGAATAAACTCCAATGAATAATGCTAACGAGAAGTTCAGTGTGAATGATGGAAGTAAAGTTGTTGATGCTCGGTTATACAGAAGTTTAATAGGAGGCTTGATGTATTTGTGCAATTCCAGGCCAGATATTGTGTATGTTGTGGGTGTGTTAGCAAGGTTTATGCAAACACCATCTGTGTTGCATTTTGGTGCTGCAAGAAGAGTTCTTAAGTACATTGCTGGTACAACTAATTATGGTATTTGGTATGCTCGAAGTACAAAAGGAATGGGAATTCTATTAACTGGTCATACTGATAGTGATTAGGCTGCTTGTACTGATGATAGGAAGAGTGTGACTGCACACACATTTCATGTTGGAAGTGGGGTTATTACATGGAGTTCTAAAAAGCAAAGTATTGTGGCTCTTTCAAGTACAGAAGCTACTTGCCAAGCTGTATGGTTAAGAAGAATACTCAGTAATTTGTATTTAGTTCAAGAAGAAGCAACTGTCATTCATTGTGATAGCAGGTCTGCAATTTGTTTGTCTAAGAATCCAGCATTGCACAACAGATCAAAGCATATTGAGCTAAGGTACTATTTAATCAGAGACTTAGTGAATAAAGATCAAGTGAAGTTAATGTTTTGCAGTACACATGATCAGTTAGTCGATGTGTTAACCAAAGCTCTTCCAAAAGACAAGTTCAAGATGTTCAGGATGAGGTTAGGTGTTCAGGAGTTTGAATTATGGGAGGGTATTGGATGTAACTCAAACTAATTTAACTCCTGTTTTAGTGCATTCAATTTGGTTAAGTTAGTTCAGTTTTTTCCTTATTTTAGCAAGTGTTTGTTTCAATTTGTGATGCACTCTTTGCATTGAATAAAATCGATAAACTTTTGCCTTCAATCTTGTTTGTTATCTGATTACCAACACTTTTGTTAACTGAAAACTAACAAGTTAGTGGACGCTGACTTGGCGTGCCGTGTCAACGTCTACGACAGCGTCCATCTCAGTGTCAACATGCCATGTCAGTGTCCACGTCATCATCCACATAAGCATCCACTAACTGAGTTAGTTATCAATTAACAAAAGTTCATTGTCGGTCAATACGTTGAAAGTTGAGACTGTTGTGAGGAACTTATTAAGTACCGATTATTACCGGCCAACGAAGTAAAGTTTGGATTATTAAAATTCAATTCTTCTATTTTAATATATGTTTCGAACCGTCGCAAAGCACATGTAGTAAACCACTAGTTTAATAACAAAATTTAAAAATAAAGAATATTAAATTATTTAGTCAATGCTTGACTCACTAATCCAACTAGGAGTCAAAACCTACATCCAAAATTAACCTGTTTATTTTTCCTTCTAAAACTACCAAACTCCAAACCAACTAACATACATTCATGCTCATCAGGATTCTAAATCTAAAGCTCCCCACCATCTATAAACGTGTTATATTTTAATAACCAAATTTAATAATAAAGAGTGTTAAATTATTTAATCAACAATATTCAATATACTTGACTCACAAATCCACTAGGAGTCAAAATCTACATCCAAATTAACTTGTTTATTTTTCCTTCTAAAACTACCAAAATTCCAAACCAACAAACATTCATGTTCACCTTGTTTTTAAATCTAAAGCTCCCATCCTTCTATAAAAACCTCCATAACACACACACACAAAATCCACATCATTCATCTTATTCAAAAATGAAAACACTCATCTTCTTCTCATTTGTATTCATCCTATGCTTCTTCAAGGCGAATTCAACACCTGATCCTGTGCTCAATTACGATGGAAAAAGCCTTCGCACAGGAGTTGAATGCTACCCTCTCTTAAGATTGTTAAACAAAGTTGGTTGTGAGAGATATCGCTACATCTTGCCAGCTGCATTGAGCAACAAGACTTGTCCAGTTGGAGTTGTTGTTACAAACAACTCAGGAGGCGCGGGTCACTGTTTACTATCACTCCAGTCAATCCAAAAAAAGGCGTGATCCGTCTTTCCACAGACGTCAACATAAAGTTCTCGGATCCCAACACTTGTCATGAGTCAAATGTATGGAGGTTAAAATACGATAAAGCTATGAAACAATATGTTGTCATGATGGGAGGTGTTGAAGGGAACCCTGGACCCGAAACACTGAATAACTGGTTTAAGTTTGAGAAAGCTCCAGATGGCAATTATAAGCTCGTTTTCTGCCCGAGTGTCTGCAGATACTGTAAGACTATGTGTGGGGATATTGGATTAGCTATAGACAATAATGGAGTGTCGCGTCTGGTGCTAGGTGGTGAACCTTTGTCTTTCAGCTTCTAACTCTAAATGTTATTGATCCGTCTGCTGTTCTACCGATGCTCAAATAAATATGTAACGTTGTTGCTTTATCTATGTTTGAATAAATATCTGTTTGTTTATCAAACAAATTAAATATTACTTCTTCAATCAAAGGATATCATCATATCTTTGTTTGATTGTCACCCCTATCTTTATTTTTATGTTTATTAAGTTTGTTTTTACAAAATACCACTCTATCTTTGGTCCGACTAAATAACAAGGATTGAGTAGTGGGAGACGCTGAAACGACACTTGGTTTTATATCCCACTATACTATTATACGATAGGTATACTTTCCTATAAGTTTAAAACCATTTTATAAATTTAATCGAAACTCAATTATGCAAGCAAAAAATAGTTAAAAAAACCCTTTAAAAATGCACGTTTGCACATAGTAGTTCCAATCAATTTTTGGTGCTTTATGTGGAGGTTGGCTATTTTTTTTAACGACAGCTAATGTTACCCCTCGCTATATTTTACAAAAATACACCATTGCCTAGATTGAAATATAGGACTTCATAAGTCTCTAACAAATTGGCTACTCCCACATTGGCTGGCTATAACTACAGGATCCCAATTGCGGTGTCCTTTGGTTTATAGAGGTATTTAGATTCCATCTACTTAATGTGCCTTGTGTATTGTGTCTTCTAAAAGTAGAGGATGCACACCTATTCGTCTTTCTCATCAAACTTGGTTGAATGTTTTCAGATGGTTAATAGGTAGGTCTACAAAGCTTCCAATGGGAGGTTCATTTGTTTTTTGTTTGTTTATAAACGAGAGAACACAAACAAAAAATTCCATCATTTAGTGAAATGATAGAACATGAACAATATAATAATAATGTCTTGTAACATGTTCAATATTTCTTCAAATAATACTACACAAGCTTAACACGTTAATTTTAACTATATTTCATTTATCATTTTTTAGAGTTAATTACCAAAACCGTCCCTGTGGTTTGGGCCAATATGTAAATCGAGCTGAAAATTCAAAAAATTGTTTGAACAATCCTTTGATTTTGACGAAATAGGCCAAAACAGTCCATTTCGTTAACAGGTTAACAGGGTTAACTCAATGTCGTTAAGTCAGGGGCAAAATCATCAACTCACCTCTATTTATAATTCTGAATGTATTTAACTATTTATAATTCTGAATCTTTGTAGGATCAGAAAGGTTCTTTTGTGTTTAAACAGACTCTTTAGAACAAGTATTTATCAAAGTTAATGTGTAGCGAAAATAGTAAATGTTCTAAGTTAACAGTTCACTTATAGTATGAGTAAATGCCCCCCCTCAAATGATTAATCAAAATGCAATAAATATATATATGAGAATCTAAGCAGTTAATGATCAAAAAAGTTGAAATATATTCAAGTTATAATTCTCATATAAAGGACAATGAAATTCTGATAACAAAGTTTGTATATTTCCAATTTAATAAATAGAAGGTGTGAACCCTTCTACTTATAGAAGATAAAACTTACAGAGAAAGATAACAATAATAGTATAATACTACAACAGTCTGTAATATTGAAACTTGTACAAAATATCTATTAAAATACAATTTAAACTACAAACTGCTGATGATTGCGGTTGGAAGCTTCTAATCAGAAACTATTGATAAAGTGTAGAACTACTGATGAGTAAACCTTCTGAGGTTGCTCTTCAGCAGTTGTTCTTCAGATGTTATGTCTAGTTCATCTTCAGAACTAACTCTTCAGCACTTGGTCCTGTATCAGCTTCTTCTTCACTACTTTGCATTTTCTTCTTTAGCAGTTGTATTACTTCTAAAAAAAGTTGCTGAGAGGATATTAGACTAAGGTTGAAATGCTTATCAATCCTCTTTGACCCAACAATCTTCTTCCCCAATTCTTTGACTTAAGAACCCTAACCCTAGACATTGAAATCAACCCGATTAATCTCTCTAAACAGTAAAAAGATTCAATAGAATTCATCGACAAGCACAATCCTTTCGTACCTTGTCAATACTCATTCAATATAAACGTCTCATCTTAATTTAGCTTTATGGGTTTCAGCATACATTGTTAATAGATAGGGGTGGAGGCAATGGTGTCGGAGGTTCTCCTATAAAAAAACGCCCCCACACTAAGGGATCAAAGTATATAAAAAGATGTGATGGTGATGCTAATTTTACATTTTAAAAACTTATTATTATTATTATTATTATTATTATTATTATTATTATTATTATTGTGTTAGGAAAAACTAAAAGATTACCATCCAACAGCTTGTTGAACAAAAAACGTCTCTCTTCTCCCGCCGTACAGCATACAACATCTAACCGGTAACGGTTATCTCTCACCGGCGAACCTCTCCTCGCCGGAAATTCAGTCGTCTCTCTCTCTCTCTTTGTAGGTACGTTCCCCCCCGACTACTCTGAGTACCCGGAGTACAGATCTGACGAGACCAGTTCAGCACGGTACAAATCCAGCAACGGCAAGGCTACTGCTCCGAATATCTCCGACGACGATTTGCCCAGCAAGGCTCACCTCCTCGTTCGAGTTTTCCCGGCGAAAGTTTTTTTGTAGAACAGGCCCACATCACCGACTCTTCTTCGGCGTCAAATCCACCTATTTTGAAAGCCCTCTTTCAGGAGTTTTCCGGTGACAGTTTTCATCCCAGGTGCACTCGATCCGAAACTTAACTGTTAATATACACCGATTGAGTTTTCTTAAGTGGTAATAATCATTTAATGGTTGATTATATATACACCTTGCTAGCAATTTTCATATAAGTCTTTGAATATAATACGTTAACATAGTCTGCATATACAAAAATTATCTTTTGATTTTCTTTTTGAGTTACAGTCTTGTATTTAGATCTGAAAGTCGATATTTGTCACAATATTCAAACGAATAAATTGAATTGATTTCATTGTTTAAAAATTTTCCACCAATATTTATATCTGAGTTCATTGTTGCTTTTTCAAACGAAGCTATTAAAGCTAAAACCACATCTTCGCTATATTCCAGATCTGAATACATCCAAACGACTCTATTATATCTATTCAGTGTTTAAAATTTACCATTGTACTTTGTGCCAAGTGTGTTTTATGTTGCTCATTGTATGTGTTGTATGTGATGTTTTATAGTGATTGGTGATTTGTTGCAATAATAGGTAGTAGAAACCATGATTTTACAGTGAGATCATATCCAGGGACGAGGGGTGCAGGCAAGGGTAAGATCTCGGGGTATAGTTTGCGTGTGGCCTCGTGGAATGTAGGTACACTAAGTGGTGGATTGTTGGAGGTGATAGATACACTTAAAAAGCGTAGGGTTGAGATTGTGTGCCTTCACGACACTAGGTGGAAGGGACAAAAGGGGGATGAGCGCAATGGTTATAAGTTGCTTTATTCGGGGTCTGATGGGGCTAAGAATGGGGTAGGATTTCTAGTGGCTAGGGAATTGTACAATAATGTAGTAGAGGTGATACGGCACAATGATAGGATTATGGTGTTGAGGTTAGTACTAGGAGATGCACCACAAGTCGGACTAGGGGATCAGGAGAAGCAGGATTTCTGGGACTGCCTAGATGTAGTCGTGAGGGCCATACCCAGGGAGGAAAGAATTTTCATAGGAGGCAATTTTAACGGCCACATTGGAAAGAATAGCGATGGTTTTCAGGCGGTTCATGGGGGGTTTTGGTTTTGGTGATCGGAACGATCAGGGTAGGGATCTGCTAGAGTTCGCGGTGGCCCATAACCTAGGTATTTTAAACTCCTTCTTTAAGAAACGAGAGTCGCATTTGATTACTTTTAGCAGTGGTGGTCGTAACACGCAGATTGACTATCTTCTGATGAGGCTTGGTGACCGAAGATGGTGGAGGGACTGCAAGGTCATACCAGGGGAAGCAGCAGTGGCCCAACACCGTTTATTGGTGGCAGATTTAGTCTTGAGAAATAGGTTGAACAAGGGGGAAACGCTTTGCGACCTAGAGTTAGATGGGGGAATTTGAAGGGCGACAAGATTGAACTTTTTAGAGATAAGGTCATCTTGATGACATCAACTCGGGTGGAGGGGGATGCAAATGAAATGTGGGAGGACTTCGCAAATGCCATTACGAATGTGGCAAAGGAGACTCTGGGATGATAACAGGAAAAGTGGGCGGCCATAAGGAGTCATGGTGGTGGAATGAGGAGGTTCACGCTAAAATAAGGGATAAACAACGGTGCCTTAGAGATCTTTTGGGGTGCTCAGATGAAGAGGAACGAGTTACTTTGAGGGAAAGATACAAACAGTCCAAGAGGGAGGCGAAGAAGGCAGTGACGGAAGCGAGGAATGCAGCTTACAAACGGATGTACGAACGCCTGGAAACAAAAGAGGGGGAGCATGATATGTTCAAGATTGCAAAAGCTAGGGAGCGTAGGAGGCAGGACTTAGGGGTGGTGAAGTTTATTAAGGGGGAGAATGGACGCGTGTTAGTCAAGGAACTTGACATAAAGCTGCGATGGCAAACGTACTTCCATAATCTCTTCAACAACGGGGAATCCCAGCAAGAAAATGACAACCCACCCACTCAAAGGCTTCAAAGGAATAACTGCTATTGTCGGCGTATCACACAAGGAGAGGTAAGGGCAACGCTTAAGAAGATGAGAAGGGCTAAGGCGGTTGGGCCGGATAACATACCGATTGAGGCGTGGAAGTGTTTGGGAGATGAAGGAGTCCATTTGCTAACTACTTTATTCAATCTTATTTTCAAATCTGGAAGGATGCCAGATCAATGGAGAACTAGTGTGGTAGTACCTTTGTATAAGAACAAAGGAGACGCCCAATGTTGTGGGAATTATAGAGGATTAAACTGCTAGGACATACTATGAAATTATGGGAGAGGGTAGTCGAGTTTAGACTTAGAAAAGAAACTCAAGTTACAGTTAACCAGTTTAGTTTCATGCCAGGGCGGTCTACCACAAAACCAATACATATCCTTAGGAGATTGATGGAAAAATATAGGGAGAAGAAGAGAGATATGCATATGGTGTTCATTGATCTTGAAAAGGCCTATGACAGTGTGCCTCGTACACTAATTTGGGATAGTTTAGAGAGTAGATGGGTTTCTGGAAAGTATATAGACCTAATTAGGGATATGTATGTTAGGACTAAAGCTAGCGTTCGGGAGCCTGTGGGAGATACTGAATCTTTCCCGGTAGAAGTAGGGCTCCATCAAGGGTCTGCCTTGAGCCCTTTCCTGTTTGCGGTTGTCCTAGACGAGTTGTCAAAGTCAATCCAGGAGCTGGTCCCGTGGTGCTTGGTTTTTGCAGACTATATTATCTTAGTCTCCGAGAGTAAATAAGGGTTGAATGTGAGGCTAGAGGAGTGGCCTGTAGCTCTAGAAAGTAATGGTTTAAGGATTAGTCGATCTAAGACGGAGTACTTGCACTGTGACTTCAGTGGCGTGGGCAATGATGAGGATACTCAGATTACTATTAAGGGAAATTTGGTTCCGCATGTAACTAAGTTTAAGTATTTAGGATCGTTTGTACAAAGATATGGAGAGTTAGATAGTGACGTAGCCCATCGCATCCAAGTTGGATGGTGTAGGTGGAGAGCAGCTACGGGGGTTTTGTGCGATAAAAGGTTTCCATCTAAATTAAAGGGGAAGTTTTATAGGATAGCAATTAGACGAGCTATGTATATGGCTCTGAATGTTGGGCAATCAAGAAAATACAAGCACGGAAGATGGAGGTAGCTGAGATGAGGATGTTGAGGTGGATGTGCGGACACACTCAATTAGACAAGATAAGAAATGAGGTTTTCAGGGATAGATTGAGGGTAGCTAGTATCTCGGATAAGGTAAAAGAGGGGAGGTTGAGATGGTTTGGACATGTGAAGAGGAGACAGTCGACGGAGCCAGTTAGAGTGGTAGAAGGTCTCACTGTGGAAGGCAGGAGGAGTAGAGGCAAACCAAAATTGACTTGGGACGACCGGGTTAGACAAGATTTACTGGCGTTGGACCTCTCTTAGGACATGGTCCATGATAGGGGTCTATGGAGGCATAGGATTAAAGTTAAGGACTATTAGGGCATGGGAGAATGCATTTTAGGTGTATCGTGTGGTCTTATTTTTTATTTGTCGGTAGGTGGATTATACATAAGTTCCCTCCTGTATGATTGTCTATAGGTGTTTATGATGGTATTGCTGTCTATTCTTTCAGTGCAATGTTTTTAAATGTTTATGATGTTTTAAGTATGTGTCTACGTTTTTATTTATTTATTTTTTTTTTTTTTTTGAGCAAAGGGTCTCTCTGAAAGCAGCCTCTCTATCCCTAGGAGTAAAGGTAAGCCCTGCCTACATATCACCCTCCCCAGACCCTACCAAAAGCTTTGTTATTTGTGGGATTTAACGGGCTTGGTTTTTATTATTATTATTATTATTATTATTATATAACAAATTTTGAAGCCCTCAAGTACATTTCAACTTTGATAAATTTAACTTCATTCTTTTCCATTTTAGTTTAATTTTTGTTTACTGAAGTACTCAATTACATTTCAACTTTGATAAATTTAACTTTATTCTTATCCATTTTAGTTTAATTTTTGTTTACACTTGCAACTTATTTGGTTTATTCCCCACCCCCTACACTTTAGTTTAGTTTTTATTTACATCCCTCCATTTTAGTTGGGTATTTATTTTTTTCCTTTTCTTTAACCGATTTAAACACAACCTAAGTTACTTTAACGCTCAACACGAGTTATTTTTTTCTTTTTGATGTAAATTTTCGTAGCGTTGTTTTTATACTGGCCTGGTATTTTAAGTCATTCGGTTTTTAAAACCGCCCGGTGCTTATCTCAAAATACAACACTGCAACGTCTATTTTTACTTGTGTTTAAACCGATCCGTTGCAATGTGCGACCATCTTATTTATCTTTGTATACGTTTTGGAGTAAATTTTGTTTAAATAATTTGGATTTCATATACAACGACATAATTTTTCCTTGACTTTCGGATATACCGTCGTCACTTGGTTTTTTTATCGTCACGTTTACAATTTGCTTATTTTTATGGGGAATTGGATTTTGATAATCCAAACCTTGTCTTGTTGGCCGATAATATATGTACCTAAAAAATTCCCCACAACAATCTCAACTTTTAAAGTATTGGCGCTAAGTGAACTTTTGTTAACTGAAAACTAACCAAGCTAGTGGACTTGGCATGCCGTGTCAACGTCTACGACCGCGTCCATTTCAGTGTCAACATGTCATGTCAGTGTCCACGTCATCATCCACGTAAGCATTCACTAACTGAGTTAATTCTCAATTAACAAAACTTCATTGTCGGCTAATACGTTGAAGTTGGGACTGATGTGAGGAATTCTTAAGTACAGATTATTACCGGCCAACAAATCAAAGTTTAGATTATTAAAATTAAATTCCTCTATTTTAATCTATGTTTCGAATCGTCGCAAACCACATGTAGTAAACCACTAGTTTAATAAAAAAATTTAATAATAAAGAGTATTAAATTATTTAGTCAATGCTTGACTCACTAATCCAACTAGAAGTCAAAACCTACATCCAAATTTAACCTGTTTATTTTTCATTCTAAAACTACCAAAACTCCAAACATTCGTGCTCATCAGGATTCTACATCTAAAGCTCCCTACCATCCACCTGTTATATTTTAATAACAAAATTTGATAATAAAGAGTGTTAAATTATTTAATCAGCAATATTCAAAATACTTGACTCACTAATTCACGAGGAGTCAAAATCTACATCCAAAATTAACCTGTTTATTTTTCCTTCTAAAACTACCAACATTCTAAACCGACAAACATTCATGTTCACCTTGTTTTTAAATCTAAAGCTCCCAACCATCTATAAAAACCCCCATCACACACACAACCCACATCATTCATCTTATTCAAAAATGAAAACACTCATCTTCTTCTCATTTGCATTCATCCTGTGCTTCTTCAAGGCGAATTCAGCACCCGATCCTGTGCTCGATTTATATGGAAAAAGCGTTCGCACAGGAGTTGAATACTACCCTATGATGAAAATGTTAGAACAAGTTGATGATGTGATATATGGCTTCATCTTTCCAGCTGCTTTGAGCAACAAGACTTGTCCAGTTGGTGTTGCTTTTACAAGCCAAAATAAAGACGCGCTTCACTCGTTAACTATCATGCCAGTCAATCCTAAAAAAGGTGTGATCCGTCTTTCCACAGACGTCAACATAAAGTTCTCGGAACCCAACATTTGCCATGAGTCAAATGTATGGAGGTTAAAATACGATAAAGCTATGAAACAATATGTTGTCATGATGGGAGGTGTTGAAGGGAACCCTGGACCCGAAACACTGGATAACTGGTTTAAGTTTGAGAAAGCTGCGGAAGATGGCCATTATAAGCTCGTTTTCTGCCCCAGTGTCTGCAGCTACTGTAAGACTATGTGTGGGGATATTGGAACAGCTATAGACAATAATGGAGTGTCTCGTTTGGTACTAGGTGGTAAACCTTTGTCTTTCGGCTTCTAACTCTAAATTTGGTTGATTCATCTGCTGTTCTATCGATGCTCGAATAAATATGTAACTAATAACGTTGTTGTTTTATCTATGTTTGAATAAATATCTGTTTGTTTATCAAACAAAATGTATTACTTATTGCATCAAAGGATATCATCATATCTTTATTTTTATGTTTATTAAGTTTGCTTTTACCAAATACTACTCTATCTTTGGTCCGACTAAACAACAAGGATTGAGTAGTGGGAGATGCTGAAGGGGTCGACACTTGGTTTTAAACCCCACTATACTATTATACGATAGATATACTTGCCTATTTGTGTATTGTTGTGTAGGGTTAGGATAATATGAGAACTGTACCGAGTTGTGAGAACTAGAGAACTCTTGTGGACCATTGATCTTAATAATTCAATGGTTGAGATCAAAGGATTTGAGTTTTGTCTTTACTTGATTAATAAGTATGTTTTTAATATGTTAAAGTACATTTAGGGGCAGTGGCGAATACAAAATTTTTTTGTAGGGTGGGCACAATACAGGTCCGCTAAAACGGCAGGAAGAGAAGAGAAAATGAAGGGGCGGAAAAAGAGGCAGAGAGCAAATAAATGGCCAATGAACCAGTTACTTGACATCACTTTGGCATGGAAAATGTCGGTTTTGCATAATGCAAACTCAATTTGAGTGGGCAGTAACAAAATACGTATTATAAAACAAGCAATTGAGCAATATTCCATCTCTTTTAAACTTGTATTAAACCTTGTTTTATAAAAAATATATATATAATTTTACAAGTCTAAAAGAGTACATGAAATCCCATTTTTGTTTAAAAAAAAACCCCACCCTCTAGTGCCAAACCACAAAAAACGCTAAAAATTCTAAGAGTCAATTTGTTAATTTGTTTATTGATATTTTATAATTGTATTGGTATTATAAAACTTTTAACTTGGTATATATTTAATATTTAGAGAGACACCTCTCTATTTTAGAAAAAAACAAAATATACTTCCAGAAGCCCCTATCTATTTTTATTTGCAGTAAGACTATCCGTTGTGGCTCGCGAATGAGCAGCCGCGAGCCACAATTTGGTACACGTGGATAGTTTGGATCATAACATCCTCAAGCTATCATGCCCGCAAGCGAGCCAAGGCTACCACACTCGCGTGTGGTAGCGTGTCAAAACTAGCCGTTGGCTGCCGACCGTTGGCAGCCAACTCCCTATTTTTGGCAACTTTACAAATTTTCAACTCACATCACACAAACCATCAAAAAAAAATTATTTCTCTCGACTACAAAATGGCTTTGCAATGAAATGATTTGTCTTCGTCCGACTCGTCCGAAGAAGACGACTTGTTTATGGAAGTGGGTAGGATAACGGTTGACTACCTCATAGCACGGTCTCGAAGAAGAAGGAATCCCGTACTAACCCGACAACCGGCCCTTGACCGTGATAGAGGGGGAGCAAACGATACCTTGTACCGTCACTACTTCATCCCGGATCTTGTGTATACTGAAGATCATTTTAGGCGACGCTTTCAAATGAATAGACAATTATTCATGCATATATCAAATGATTTGTCGGAGCGTTATCGAATCCTTTGCATAAATAGGGGGTTTATCATTTTACAAATTACATTTGGGGGGTATCGGGGAAAAATCAAATTTAGTGATGTATAGAAATGGATTGGCGGCATCAACCAAATCATTCTTTGATGCCGCCGAATGAGTTTGTGTAGTCAATTGATGCCGCCAATTTAGAAGGGGTATTCATTTGCCGCCTATTGATGCCGCCAATTGAGAATAAGGCATCCTTGATGCCGCCAAATCAATATAAGGCATCCCTCTTGATGCCGCCAAATCAATATAAGGCATCCCTCCTATAAATAATCTCCCACCAGCTTACCATTCTCCATCCACATCCACATCACACACTCAAATCACATATACTCAAATGCCGCCAATTGTAGAAAACCAAAGAAAATACCAATATGAGATATAATACTTTTCTCGTAATTGTTCTGGAGGGTACGGTTTTTTATTGATATTGGGTCGATGTTACATTCACATGGAGTTTTAACTGTTTTCTGCGGGGATGAGCCATGCTTAAAAGCATCCTCTCCTGTTTCATCCCCTGCTGTGGCGTCCCTCTTTCTGGGTCCAAGAAAGCGCGGTCTTTGGATCGGTGTTACATCCACATGAAACTACTTGGATCGATGTTACATCCACACGTGGTATAACACGTGTAGAATGCAACATTGATACTGTAGTTTAAAATATTAGAGAGTTGGTTGTCGTTGGTAGTCTGAACCTCTAGTCTACCAAACCTGGACATTCCAACAGATTCTTTGGGGGGAACAACCTTCCAGGCAAAGCCTGTAGCGCAAGGCCATCCGATGTTGAAGAATCACGGTCAGTTATTGGCAACGTCTGCGATATAAGAATTTGAGATTCTTCACCATGTTACTTTGCTATGGCAACCTGGGTTGACCATTGGGTACCTGTAGATTTGGCACCCATGTTCAACATTCGGTCCATGTTCCCCTGTTTGACTTCAAACATTTCTAGAATAGTTAAACAAAAGCTGAAATTGAACAGTTATTTGGAATGTTTCTGATCATTACAGTTATGCCATCATTCTTCCAATCTCCGGAGACTGGAATAATGATGGCATAACTGTAATGATCAGAAACATTCCAAATAACTGTTCAATTTCAGCTTTTGTTTAACTATTCTAGCAACTTCCATAGAGAAGTTATCAATCTCACTGTACCTGTGGCCAAAAGAACTAGGCTTCAAACACTAGGGGCATGGTTTCTTTTAGATAAGGAGGTATATGTACAATGATGTCTTTACACAAAATAAAACTTACACACAAGCTATTGGAATTGGTGATCTCGGAAATAGATTGTCTTGTAACTCGGTAGATTGTATAGTTTGTTCGATTGACTAGTTTGGAAAAATAGTTGTTAAATAAATTTGTATTATTTGTTTTAAATAAATCTATCATTACTACATGTATTTATTTACTTTTATATTAGAATAGTTCTGATAATAATAGTAGTGGTATTAAAATTAACAGTACCATAATAATTCTGCCATTATTAAATAAAGCTAGTACAGAGCATGATGAGATGAGTCACCCAACTCATCCATGAAAGCAAAAGGTGATTGACGATACAGATAATGCAAAGTAAACAACATAAAAAAGACGACCGTGATGATAGGACTGACACAACCCTGTAGGGTCATTCACTGATTTCGTTGACGCCTTGCATTTCCACAACTCTTCCTGTTATGGCCTGTTTCTCCACATCGAGTGCATGCATGACGCCTCGGGCGATCGTCATAATTCACATCCATCTCATTTTGTATTCTTCTCTGACGTACTCTGCCTCGATGTGTAGTAATCATCGACGGGTCCCCTTGAATTCTCCACTCTGCCGCCGGCCATTCAGACTTATGCCCCAAGGTGTAAAAATGACTGTTGTACTGTTGAATGTACGTGTCTGTGTGGAATTTCCAACTAGTAATACTGTGAGGGCTTTTACCCAACCAATTGCAAACAGCAATTGCATGTGAACATGGAAATATTTGCATTTGCCATTTTCCACACGAGCATACCTTTTTTTTGTACTCAACGGTGTAGTCATTTCCGCCCCTGTCATTTGTCTCAACCCTTGAAAGAACATTGCACCTTAACGCATTCGCATCGTACATCGTCACTTCATGCTGCATAGCAACTCCCAAAAGGCTCTCATACCTGCTCCATATGCGAGGGGGTAGAGGTGTGTTGCAACCGCTCGAAATTTGAGTGTGCTTAACATATTGTTCGACGTCTCTGCGAAAGGTGTAGTCAATGAGAGCTGTGATAGGCAGTAGTCGCGCTTCACGCAAGACGTTGTTCATGGACTCCGAAATGTTCGTCGTTAGGTTACCCCACCGACGACGCTCTTTATCATACCTAACCGTCCATTTAGTCTTATCAATGTTGTTAAGGTAGTCCCATGCCTCTTGATTTTTCAGCCTCATTTCGCTAACAGCCCAGCGATACTTTACATGCTGAGATGTGCTACCAATTGACCAACACAGTTTCCGTAGGGTTTTGTTTTGGAACCTCCTGCTGAAATTGCTTCTGATGTGACGAAGACAGTAACGATGGTAGGCGTTGGGTTCCTTCCACTGTGGAAGGTTTTCCATAGCATTAATTATGCCGTTGTGTCTGTCTGATATCACACACAAAGGCCCCATGCTATTAAGGGTAACGTATTCAGAAAGGTTTTGGAAAAACCAACACCAGCTGTGTACAGTCTCTTCGTCAACGACAGCATACGCCACAGGCAGGATGTAGTTGTTTGCATTTTTTGTTACCGCAAGGATCAGCTTACCCCGGTAGGGTCCTTTCAGATGAGTCGCGTCCACCGATATGACAGGCATGCATCGATGGAATGCACGGATACAAGGACCGAACGCCCAAAAAATATATTTAAACGTGGGGTAATTCGGATCCCCGTTCGGAAGATTAAAGAACGTAACAACGGTACCTGGGTTCCTCGACTGCAGCCGCATAAGATATGTGGGTAACTCCTTGAAATTGCTGTCCCAGTCACCATAGATAGTTTCTATGGCCTTTCTTCTTGCTCGCCACGCCTTGGAATACGAAACATCAACATTCAGGGCCTGCTTGACATGGGTTTGGATATGTTTTACCTTAAGCTTGATGTCCGTACGAATTTGCGGTAAGATGTGTTTTGCAATATCCTTTGCTTTTAAACTTCTGTTGCTATTACGTACAGCCGAAGAATAACAGCTGTGTTTTGTAGCCCATACAGTAATTCGCCAGTAATGTGAGTCAGACCGAATCGATGCCGTGCAACGCCACTCACACTTGCGGGCATTAGAGAAAGGATTTACAAACTTTGGGTGTCTGGTGTAACATACGACCGTGTATACCTTCGGTTTGCTTGCCTTGATATACATCTCCCGTCCACGACGGATGTTCCACTATCTAACCGCACGGTCTACCTCTTCTTTTGATTTGAAATACATACCAAGCCGGATATTGTCCCCTGCTTTTGGGTTCCATAACACGAAGTCATCCTCTTCGTTTTCTTGAACCATGTAATCTGTTAGCTCCACATCATCTTGAGGATCGTAGTCTTGACGTGGACCTAACTGGAGAGCCAGGTTGTCATTTGGTGGTGTCTGTTGGGTCGTCGGCTGACTAGGCTCGGCCTCGTTTGCGGAGTCTTCAGAGTCTTCTGATGCCGGTTGTTCGTCATCACTATCTTCCGTGTCTTTAGAGTCTCCGCTTCCGGATTCATCAAACCCGTCATTGTTGTCATTACCGGCAACATATTGAGGTTCTTGTAAACATTCTTCGTCCGTCATAGGGGATCCTGCCTCGTCATTTACTTCGTTATCGGCATCATGTTCGATTGGGGGAAAACATGCTGAGACCCAAAGGGTGCTACAACATTTACGTTCGACACGTCACGTAGCATGTTAGTAAAACTAAGCTGTTGTAACGGAGGGTCTTGTTGCCATTCAACATAGATATCCGCAATAAAACCACCACGTCTCTCAGCGGCTAAATAATCCATCATTGTTTTGTTTTGAGAAAGAATTGTAGGATCGAATAACACGAAATCCGACAATCACGGGGTTTTATACTAGAGGTGCGGAATCCCTCTAATATGCTCTAATAACAGATACGATAATGAAACGATAACAAATGAGTAATCACAACACACACACGGGTCAAAAGATTATCGATTAATCACTAAAACAGAGCACGAGTGTTTACAGAGATCAAATCAGACCTTACAGACCATGGGAGGGTGTTTGGAGAGTGTGTGAGGCAAGAACTAATGATTAGGGCAATCATTGGGCCTATTTATACCTCCCGGGTACGAACAGCACCATACTAGCGATTAGCAGGTTCATGTTAGGCGATTATGGCTAATCGCCTATAACCAAAGCCCACTCGCATGAACAGTCACACGATTAGGGCCCTAATCGTGTGAAACCTTCTGCTAATCGCATGTAGCTTCCCGAACCCTCCAAAACGCATACAAACATCTCCAAACACCCCGAAACACGTCCAAACAACTAATATACTAGCCTAGGGACATCATGTACTAACAGACTCCCCCTTGGACCAGGCTAGTATACGTACAGAATTAACCAAAAGACAACGTTTATACCAATAGCAAACAACTTTACAGACTTGATAAACGAAACGAATACAACTAAACAAAATGACAAGCAGCATCATCTGTCTTCATCTTTAGCTTGACGTTGTCTTGACCCTTGAGATTCTTGACCAATCGCATCCTGCATGAACTTTGTTGGCGTAGCAAAACTGGATCACTCTTTGAAACTTCATGGCTTTATCGGCTTCAGCTGGTAAGTGCATGATCGGATGTTGGTACAACGTCTCCACGTCCTTCTCTGAGCAATTTATCAACCACATAGGATCCCAAATCCTTATCTTTCTGCACGGGTTCGGACTGTTGCTCAAGACAATCACTGCTTCAGTGGTTGCTGCATCATAGTGCCAATAATACAGCTTCGAGGTAAAGTCTTGTTCAACTGGAATAATGGGAATCCTTGAAACGCATTTCGGTGGCTTGATCTTATGCTCCCAGATAGGCTTTAAGGTGAAAGGATGAATCTTGTCTGTCTGATACGATCTGGGATACTGAGGCTCGAACTCTTTCCATCCCTCTGAGCTCTCTCGCTTCAACTTTGTGTAAAAACCCTTAAGAGAGGCAGATTTCTCTTCGTACAGCGGATAGTTGAGACGAACTAAGTCACGAATGTACCAGAATGGCAGGCTCAGAGTGTCTTTGAAATCCTCAAAGTACAATACACCTTCTTGCCATTTTACCCCGAGCATTCTTTTCTGACTCACGTACGCCCAGCTTATCACATTGCCAGACATCTTCGACAGTCTTTTCTTGAAGATGGATGCTCGCTCGACTGGCTTTTTCTTCTCTTCGGGCTTGAACCATTGGGGATACCGCTCTCTGATTTTGTCATGTCGTATCTTTACTGCATCAGGAACTTCAGTAGAGTCGGATTTCAACTTTTCTTCGGCCTCACGTATCATTTCTTCGTCAATGTTTGGAATTCCAGCGCCCGAGTCATTTACAACATACTCAGGAGTCAGCACGCTGGTTCCTTCTTCGAGATCCACTTCATTGTACTCTGGATGCATCTCAGGAGGAACGAATTGACTTGCATTGGAAGATTCTCCAGATGCAAAGCCATATACTTTAGTCATGTCCTCCGTTGTCATCTCAGGTGGAATCTCTCCTTCTTCCAGATCGTATTCAGGCATGGCAGGGGGTGGGAGCAAGTTGCCTTCGTCATCATATGCAAAATAACAGTTTAGAGGCTCCACGTCTTCAACAAGAACTATCGCTTTCTTCTTTACTTTATCACGAAGTTCTTGAATCTTGCTCCTCATAGATGCTGGCTCCCCCTGAGCAGAAGAACCTGCCTTGGAATCATTGCCTTTGCGATCGTGACTTTTCTTCGTTTGTCCCGATGCAGACCCACCAGTTGATCCACCCCCGCCTGTGGCTCCGGGATCACCACCATCACCCTTACCATCATTGTCATCATCGTCATCAGACTCATCATCATCCTCTTCATCATTATCGTCTTCTTCACTATCCTCATCATCATCATCAGCAGCAGTACTAGCTCCAGCTTCCGACCACCAGTAAGTCTAGGTTGAGTTCCGGTCAACGCATTCAACCTAGTCCTTAGCCTTGAGTTTTGCTTCTTATATTTGGTGATTCGACGCTCATTGTTCACATTTGCGAGCTGGAGATCACGGTTAGACTGAATCAGCTGCTGATGTGATTCCATGAGCTGCTGTTGTGATTCCATGACCTGCCTGTTCGACTCCAAGAGTTGCTGATTAGATAAAGTAAGAGCGTCGACAATGGTTCTCAGCTCAGTGTTAGCAGTGATAGTGTCTCCAATCAATTCCAACATCGCCGTCTCATTTTCTTCTATGTTGGCGTTTTTGCTCTTCATTTCAGCCATTTCCCGTGCTTGAGCAGCCACTATAGCAGTAAGTTCGTTGATTTGGCGCTGGAGTTGTTCGTTGGTTGTTGGAGTCGAAGATGAGGATTGGCTCGAAGGTTTAGCAGCTGTCGATCTTGCTGCTTCTTTCAACATTCGGATTCTATCACCTATCGGATTAGCGGCTAACTGTGAACCTGTCGCTTCAACGGTAACTGAGACTGGCTCAGTGAAGATTACCGAGGAAGGCATTGACATAGTCACACCCGCAGGCATAGCTGCACTGAAAGAAAGTGGGACAGACGATGTTGCCGTTGTTGTTGTTTCTGTTGCTGCTGTTGTTGTATCTGTTGCTGCTGTTGTTGCCGATACAGAAGAGGAAGCAGGAAGGCCAAAAGTATCTGGGAGTTTCATACGCCTTCCCCTCAATTTCTTAGGCGTCTTCTCAGTCGCAGCTGCCTTTTCTGACATTCTCTTTTGACCCCTACTAACCTTCGTCGCTTTAGTCTTTTGTCTTTTCTGAGGAGGCGGCGTGCTAAGTTCAGCATCAATATCTGCAACAAGATCACCACTAACTGGAGTGAAAGTGGGATCTCTTGCAAGCTCTCTCGCCGCAGCCGTGCGGGCTCTATCCTCCTCAAGAGAAAGTATATCGGGCGATTCATCTTCGGTACGCTCTGAGTCGTCATCTTCATCATCAACATCTTCAATGTTAACCGGGCCCTCGTCAATCTTGGCTTTGCCTTTGCCTGAACTGGATGGTTCATCTATATTCAGCAAATCAGTATCAAGCATGTCATCATCTTGTCTTGCTTCAGTATCACCCATATTGCCCGGTTCATTGGGTCCCAAAGCAACAGTGGGTCTCCCAATATTATCATCATCCTTGAATACCTGTCTGTGAATCTGAATATCGTCCTCTGACTCACTGTCGTCATGCCTCCATCTATTACCTGGAGGTGCCACATAGTTGTCTCTCATTAGGTAGGCAAACAATCTACGACTTGGGGGATATTCGGACTTTGGCTTATTCGTGTACTGTAACATTCTCTTCATCTCAACTTCATCAATTTTCTTTATATTAATCAGCTCTTCTACCCGTTTCACCATGTTCGGGATCTGATTGTCAAGGATCATCTGCAGAAAGCGAGGATAAACAATAAAGGCATTCTCTGTCGGTTTTCGCAGAATCACTTCCTTGAGGTGATGCATAATCATTCCAGAGAAGTTGAACGGCTTGTTCAACGTCAATGCGACTATCGCTGATGCCAAAATGTCCTTGATCGCATCGAACGTTCCTTTGCGAGGTCCGAGACACTTCAACACCACGTGCGTCAGATACTTCATTTCTGGAGGAAGACACCCCTTTTGTAGCATCTCCTGCGCACGAACATCACCTGTATACTTCATCCGTAGGAATCCACCTCGTATCAAAATGGAATCGAATACGATTGGATCGTCTTTATCATCTTCAAATCTTAGAATCTCGCGAATCATGTCTTCAGTGATAAGGACCTCCTTTCGTTGCACCGAGCTTCTGATAGTAGCTGGAATTGTGCTGACGTCGACTCTAGCATTCTGATAGAATTCCTGGAGAATGTTCTTGTAAGCCGCATAGTCTGTAGATATGGCATAACTTATCTTTGAGCGCTTCAAGTACTCGATGACGCCTTCAAACCGCTTGCATTCCGGCTTCTTTACAGGTCCGAGAAAGGCAAGGCAGTTGTGCTTGGCCGAAGTACCGTATTGCATGATTCTGCAAGTCAAACACACCATAAATCATCAAAGACAGATCAAGGATATGAAAAACGGACAAAAACGGATTAGTTTTGACTAAAATTGGTCAACAGAAGCTTAGAGGCGATTAGCCATGTAATCGCATGCTATGGGCACGATTAGGGTCCAATCGCTTGATTTAACACACGATTAGCATATAAACTTCCCCAATCGTGTCACTGTTCACACGATTAGCCATGCTAATCGCGTGACAGTTGATGTTCTATACCAATTTTATCAAAAACTTATTATGGGTCGTTTTGGGTCTAATCTTGGTTGCATTGGAACCTATAATACCCCAACAATAAAACCCCTTTGATTATTATCAATTTCAGAACAAAACAAGGATTCAATTTGGCAATTTAAAAAATTAGGGTTCTTCAAGTTTGAAATTGGGGCTATTGATTTCTTGATGTTATGGGTCAAAGTGTTGGTTGAAAAAACATCCTAGGGGTCCGATTAACAAACCCCCATCAAGAAACAACATCAAACAGCTCTCTATAAGGCTTCCCGATCAAAAACACAAGGTCTAGGGTTTCGGCCCTTTAATCACAATTTAAGCCCTTAAAAACACGTTGTTATGATCTGAAAGATTTAGAATATGATACCTTGTTGATGTAGAACAAGTTTGTAAGATCAAATGAAATTTTGGCAGAGGTTCGTTTAGGGTCAGATTAGAGGGAACAAGAACAGGAGGTTCGTTTGAAAATAATGAGAAAAAATGTCTAAGTGTCCCTTATATACTTGATCCCACTCGCATGCTCAAGCACACGATTAGTCTTACTCGCATGCTACAGTGTAGCGACTAGGGACCAAACGCCTGAATACTAAACGCGATTACGTCTAATCGCTAATAGTAGCATGCGATTGGGAATTTGATTGGTCAAGCGATTGGCTTGGCTAATCGCTTAGCTTAAACACACGAATAGAACATAAACGCGTGTAAACACACACGATTAGGAGCTACTCACCTCAGGTTACATGCGATTAGCTCACTAATTGCATATCCACTTTCCACAAATTACCAAATTGCCCCTGCAGCACCAAAACATACATTTTTGACCCGTTAAGGTTCAAAACATGCGTTTTTCAACCCGATTTAGCACACGACTCAGGTGATGACTCAGATACTTGAAAAATTTTCATTTTCCACCCTTGTACTTGATAAAATATGCAGTTTTGACCCGGCAAAACACAAGTTTCCAATTAGTTGTCCTATTTTATTTTCGGCGTTTTATTCTTGAAGAAGTAAGATTACAATGGATTAGGATTCCATCATCGGCAATCAAGAATGATTAACTAAGCTAAACTAAGCATAAATAAAATAAAACGGGAGATCAACTAACTGTACACTAACATATTTTTGCGAGTTTCAACGGTTAGGGAATCATATCAGTGTACGGACATTACTAGAACCCTTATATTTTCAGTTTTCGCTTAAATTACCAATAAGCATCCTACAACAACTGTCGATATTGTTGTCCACCTAAACTCAAAATCAAGTTTTATCGCTAGGCACTTTAGATACGTTTAAGGTACTATTAAGGCTGAGATACAAGGTGTTCCCCGCCACGCGACACATTCCCGTATCAAGTCATGCACAAAGCTTCCTCGTAACCGGTGAGTAAGCTGTTGTCATCCGTATTTTACAAGGAGTGGACTCAGTGGTGATCAGGTCTGCAGAAACGCTGCAACAGAGAGACCAGTGAGATCCAAACCAGGGTACAAGTCAAATACCGTATATTTGATTTTTCACGGTACGATGCTTTAGGTATATGATTTGATACCTTAGAGCGAATTCTCATTGAGAATAGGGTTTTGGCATATATGAATCTTTTTGCTCTTTTAGGATTCCCGGACGTCTCCTGATCAGAATTTTATTCCTTTTTTTTTATTTTATTTTTTTTCAGGAAATGACATAGGGGTGTCTCAGTCGTAGGCTGCGACCCCAACGTACGACACGTGTGCCACTCCTATTTATTCTGAGAGACGTCCAGTTCACCCCGGATGAATCAACCTCTTAAAGACCATGAAACCTCGGATTTTGGCATGCTATCAAACGAGATTTCGGTACCAAGACCATATGCCAACGCACGTTGATCCACACATGATTCAGATGATTTAGGTTTATATCACCGTGCCGAACTTGGAAATGATTTTGAGCCTACCGACACATCATTGTAGAGGCTACCTATCAGTTCCAATATTTTTAAGATGATAAGGGTCCAGACAGTCCGACTGATTGGTTAATATCATCTTCCCATTTTCACCAAAGAAACTCATTTTTGCATTTTTCAAATTTTTTTTTTTTTTGGAATTTTCTCATTTTTTTTTTGAATTTTTGCATTTTCTGAATGTTTTTGTATTTTTCTGAAATTTTCTCCCCCTAAAAATCTAAAAATTTGCGAAAAGACAATATTTTTTTTGGATTTTTCTGATTTTTGAAAGAAAATATTTACAAAAACGATTACCGATGAGGATCTAATCCTGCTTAACTTTAATGCCGTTTAAGATTAACAAGTACTCAAAACGAGGACCGTCAAAAGCTTTGGTGAATAAATCGGCACGTTGGTAGTCTGTGTGGATTTTTACCATATCGATAAGTTTCTTTTCATAGCAATCGCGTATGAAATGATACTTAACCAAGATATGTTTCGCCTTGGAATGGTTAACTGAGTCTTTAGCAAGAGCTATAGCGGACTCATTATCACAGTGAATGGGAGTATTAAGAAATTTCAAACCGTAGTCTCTCATTTGTTGCTGTATCCAAAGAACCTGGGAGCAGCAGCTCGATGCTGCTACATATTCCGACTCGCAGGTGGATAAGGCGACTGAGGCTTGCTTCTTGCACTGCCACGAGACTAGTCTTGGTCCCAAAAACTGGCATCCAGCCGATGTGGATTTTAAGTCTGTCTTGCATCCGCCATAGTCAGCATCACTAAATGCGATGAGGTCAAACTTATCGTCATTAGGGTACCAAAGACCTTTGGTCGGACAACCCTTTAGATAACGTAAGATCCTCTTCACAGCAACCAGGTGTGACTGTTTCGGCCTTGACTGGTATCTTGATAGTAAGCATGTCGCGAACATTATATCAGGCCTTGATGCAGTGAGGTACATGAGTGAGCCTATCATAGCTCGATAGAGAAAAGGATCAACGGTTTGTCCTTTCTCGTCAGGCCCAATCCCGTGATTGGTCTGAATCGGTGTGCCTACTGGAGTAGAGTCTTCCATCTGGAACCGGCTCAAGATGTCAGCAACGTATTTTGTCTGGTGGATGAAGATCCCCGACTCTTGTTGTTCTACTTGTAGACCGAGGAAGAATTGCATCTCCCCCATCGAGCTCATCTCAAATTTATCCTGCATAAGCTTTTCGAATTCCCTGCACATGACATCATTAGTAGACCCAAAAATAATATCATCAACATAAACCTGTACCAGAAGACGATCACCACCCTTTTCCTTGGTGAATAAGGTGCAGTCCACGAGTCCACGTTTGAACCCGTTGGATATCAGATAGTTGCTAAGCATTTGGTACCATTCACGCGGTGCCTGATGGAGTCCGTACAACGCTTTGTTCAATTTGTAGACTTTTTCGCGATGCAGCGGATCCTCAAAACCCGGTGGCTGAGCAACATACACCTCTTCCTTCACGACACCATACAGAAAAGCACTTTTCACGTCCATTTGATACACCTTAAACCGTTTGTACGAAGCGTAAGCTAAGAACATCCGGATAGCTTCAAGGCGCGCAACTGGAGCGTATACTTCGTTGTAATCTATTCCTTCGATTTGACGGAAGCCGAGGACAACTAATCGAGCCTTGTTTCTTATAATCACCCCGCGGTCATCCCGTTTACATTTGTAGACCCACTTTGTTCCAATCTTTTTCGAGCCTGGAGGTAGGTCAACTAAGTCCCACACTCCTAGCTTTTGGAACTGCTGAAGTTCGGCTTGCATTGCTTCAATCCATGGTTCTTCCCTCAGTGCCTCTTGCACAGTTCTTGGTTCAGTTTGAGAAACATACAAGGCGAAGGACCAATCGTTCTGATGACCTGCTTTTCTGATTTCCGAATAGAGTGCCAGAGTACCTGTATTGTCACTTGAACTAGCATTTCTGAGCTGACTGCGCGTCATGACTCTGCTAGTCGGATTACCAATCACATTTTGCATCGGATGAGTGTCGTGAATCCGAGATTCCGGATGTGCCGGCACTGGATCATCCGAATGCAGATTTAGGTTCTCCAAACCTTGAGATAGATTTGTCTCTGCTGCGCTTGAACTAGAGGGAGCAGCGGGTTGCATATTAAAACCGGAGAGATCGATCCGAAGACCTATCCCTGGAGCTGCTGAAGAAGAAGGACCAGCTTGATTGTTTCCTGTCGGATTAACTGGAGCTGTAGTGGTAGATTCACCATTTCCAGCTTGTTCCTCAGTGAGAGTTTCATGAGACTCTGCAAAATCGTCGTCGGAAGATGAAGATTCGAGAACCTCTGCTGACGCTTCCTGAAAAACTTCCTCAACTTCTGCTGCTGCGGTTTTATCAGGGGGACCCGTGGATGCAGAGGCATCAGATGGAGCAGGCGCAGGTGCATTAACCACGATCGGACGCATTAGCGGAGAGCTAGCTGCGTTTTCACATTCGTAATACATTTGCGCTACAGCATCATCCACCAAATTCTCCACGTTGAAGGAATCAAATAGACTCTTATAATCGAACAACCAATCAGGTCCAACACCAGGTGCATTGGCAGTATAACGCTGAACATCGACATTAAGCCAATCTTCAACGTTGTTGGTTCTTTTGTTGTACACTCTTTTGTTGGGAGTGCTGTAACCAACAAAGAAACCTTCTTCTGCCTTTGCACCAAACTTCCCATCGGGATGTATCATGGTGCATGGAGCTCCGAAAGGTTCCAGAAACTCTAAGTTCGGTTTCCTTCGGTTCAGAAGCTCGTAAGAGGTTTTTCCAAGCTTCTTTACCGTTAGAACCCTATTCAGAGTATAACACGCGCAGTGAACTGCCTCGTTCCAGAAGATCACAGGCAAGTTCGAGTCTGCGAGCATAGTTCTGGCTGCCTCAATAAGAGTCCGATTCTTTCTTTCTGCAACCCCGTTTTGCTGAGGAGTGTATGGCGCTGTGAATTCATGATGAATACCTTTTTCTGCACATAACGCCTCCATAGCGTGATTCTTGAACTCTGTTCCGTTATCGCTTCTGATCCTACGGATCTTTAGCTGATATATATTTTCCAATTTAGTAAACAGATTCTTCAAGTAATCAAAAGTTTCACTCTTGTGCTTCATGCACACAACCCAAGAAAACCTAGAATAATCATCCGTAACCACTAAGCAGTATGAGTCACCGTTCTTGCTCTTTCGATTGACTGGGCCAAACAGGTCCATGTGCAGTCGTTCGAGAGGTAGACTAACTGAGTTTGTCTTCTTAGGCTTGTGAGACTTTCTTTTCTGCTTCCCTTTCTTGCATGAGACACAGACATCGTTTAAATGAAAATTCTTAACAGAAACACCTTCCACTAGTTGGTTCTGGACCAGATGGTTCATTTTCCTCAAGTGGATGTGCCCCATTCGTCTGTGCCACATTATCGATTCCTTCTCTGTCGCCTTTGACAGAAAACAAGTGACTTGACCTTTCGCTGTCATTGCTCGGCTCATGTCCAGGACGTATAAGTTGTTGACCCTGGGAGCTGAGATCATGACCCACTCTTTCGGTATTTTGAATCCAGGCTTCAGAATGAAACATGCGTTGTCATCAAAGAACACAGTGAACTTCTTGTCACATATCTGCGAAACGCTCAGCAAGTTGTGGTCTATCTGTTTGACAAAGCTTATCTTTTCAAAGCTTACTATACCGTTGCTCATACTTCCTTCCTTTGTAATATAACCCCCTTTATTACCAGCAAAGGCAACATACCCCCCATTGATATTCTTTATGTCAAAAAGCAGGGATAAATCGCCTGTCATGTGCCCTGAAGCTCCACTATCAACAATCCATAGGCTGCTGATAAGGCCCTGTGGAACTCCCTGCACAAACATTCAAAGTTCAGTGGTTAAGGGGGACCCAAGCCTTCACGGTCTTGGGTCTACCAACTTCATCTAACATCGGAAAGTCAACCCATCTTCCATTTGGTGTTGGCGTTGTTTCCGATGGTACAGCAGTGCTTTCTCCAGCAGATGATTCTCCTCCTTTGGTTGGTGACTTGGGTCTCCAAATCTGTTCAGGTTTCTTTGGCTTGGGCTTCTTCTTTGCCTGTGGGCTAGAAGGTCCAGCCTTGGATTCCTTTGGAGGAACAGATTTTGGATCCACTTCAGAATTAACTGTACGTGGAGCAGCTTTGGGGTTGCCCTGCGGTTTAGCTGCAGCCTTTGCTGGTGGCTTAGGCGCTGCTTCAACCTTTGGAGGAACAGTGCTCCCCCTCAGCTGTGGACCCCTGCCATCAACTGGCTTTTGGTTCATAGCAATTTTGTTGCGGTTATCATAAACAACCTGCTTTCCCTTTTGTTTCTCTGAGAGTTTAGGAGAAACAGGTTGCTTGGATTTGCTAGAACTGGGAGGATCATCCACTTTGATCCTTTCTCGTCTCAATTCAGGGCACGCAGCAACTAAATGCCCACGTTCCCCGCACTTGTGACAGGATCTATATTCTTCAAACTTAGGAGATTCGGGTTTGGTCTCCTTTTTGTTCCTTTTGTTAGATGGAACGGCAAATGAGTTTTTATGTTTTGGATCCTCAAGACATCTTCTTTGCTGATCGACTTGAGGATCGTCATTTCTTTCAGTGCCGCTCGATCTAATGAACTCAGTTACATGCTTTTTCGGACCGTTTCTTTGAGCTTGATTTTGAGGATTAACGGTGTTCGACTTTTGATTTTTCTTGTTATTTTCATTAGGCTGATTTCCCTGATCCTTTCTACCCTTACCCTTACCCTTGTTTTTACTCCAGGTTTCCTTTTCTATGGTAATGACAGATTCTTGCCAAATTTTGGCAACAAGACCAGGGGCGATACATCTGAGAGGGACTTCCTCATCAGCATGCACCCTTTCAGACCCTTTTAGTTTATAAAACACCTTAATCCTCCTACCATCCTCGGTTTGCACTTTCGGTTCCAGTTCACTCAAGGTTTCAGTGGTAATGATATGATTCTCAAGAGGAACATCTATAGTTTTGACCGGTGCATACCTAGGAGGTTCATCGAGCTCATCATCCGAAGTGTCAGTGTCATATACACTGATATCATCAGCTTTCTCACACAAATTGACAGCTTTAGCAGGAGTAGCAACCTTAGTGACTTCAGCAGGTTTAGCTGCTTCAGTAACCTTGGCCGCCTCTGCAGCTTTTGCTGCCTCAGCTGCCACGTCCACAAGTTCCTCCTTCGGCAAGACATCAAAATTGTGATTTTCGAATCTCACCGGAGGTGGACATTGAGAGTATTTGGGACTGGTGGAGAAGCCTTCCTTGTCAGAGTGTTCTACTATGTGATCAAGGACATACTTGCAGTTTAAATAACTCTCAAGCTTTTTCCTGATCTTTTCATAGTCACAGTTAACAATGGCCAATTGTTTCTTAGTGTCTTCGACCTCATTGATGTAATTATTTATAGCAATTTGTTTGTTAGCTAAGGTTTTTGACAGTTCAGAAACATCCTTTTTATAATTTTCAATTGTACTAAGAAAATTTTTCTCCTTTTGTCTCAAGGAATCAATTGACCTTTGTAACGGACCAACATCAGCTTTTAAATTCAGATTTTCTTCAGTTAATTCTTTAATTCTGAATTTTAACTGATTACACTCTACACAATCTAATTTTGAATCAGAAGAAGAACTTACCTTGTTCGACGATTCAGTAATGGCCATCAATGCATAATGAGCTGCTGTCTTCTGAGCTCCAAAGAATTCGCCGTAGTTCTTCTCTGTGCAGTCAGCATCCACAAGAAACGATCTTTTACCGATCAATGCATCTGCTTCAGCTAACAAATCCTCCAAATCTTCTCCACTATCAGAATCGCACTCCGAGTCACAGTCAGACACCTCGGTTTCAGAAGTGATGATGTCAGACTGACTCGAAGTTTCTTCAACTTCGGCTGGTGCTTCAGACGCTTGTTGAGCAAAACATGCTGCACCACCTTGAGGAGCTTCTTCTCCGATGATCAGATGGTTCCAGTTATAGCCTTCATCAGCTTGAATAACCATGGCTTGACCTTGATTGTTGTTTGCAGGCGGCCTCTGGTTCTGATTCTGGTTGTTGACTGGGACAATAGCACGCTCAGTATTAGGTTGACCCTGAGCTTGCTGCCTCTGATTCTGATTAGCTCTGTTATTGTTGAAGGGATTCTGATGTCCTTGCTGCTTAGGTCGGTCACATTCCCTTGCAAAATGCCCTTTTGTGCCACAGTTGTAGCATGTGACCTTTGTTTTGTCGAACCCAAACTTGGTGTTATTATTGATCAAGACATCTCTCCTTCCCGTCCTGTCCATGTATTCCTTTGCCCTTCTCACCACGCTTGCGAAGTGCCATTGTATGTCTATCAGATCCATGTCGTCCTTATCAATCTGGGAGTAATCCTCCTGTGTAAGATGAGGATTCCCGATCTGTCCAGCAACCAGTCCACTATAGGAGTTTACCAAGGTCGACAGTAGAGCCATATGTTCTTGAGCTAGCTCTATAGTCACCTTCTCTAAACCCGCGGTGTTCAGCTGCTTTGGGACTGTATTGGTCCGATATCCACCTTGATTAGAACTAGAAGCACCTCCATATCCACCATAACTTGTAGTTGGAGCCCCGCCAAAACCTGTAGAAGAGGGTCCACTAAAGTTTGCAGTTACCTGCGCTGGTGCTGCAAGATGAGAAAACGGGTTAACACCAAACTGGTTAGTATTAAAATTCAAAGGATACGGGTTTGGTCCAAAAGGATATGTAGGAGGAGGAACATCAGCTGGGGGACCATAATTGTCGAACGCATAAACTGGGTCCGGGTTAACCACAAAAGCAGTTTGTGGTTTGGTGCCACCCACACTGGTGTCCTGAAGAGGATTCCCATAATAGATGCTGGGATTTTGTGGAATGAGCGCCTTGTTTGCTCTCCTGATTTCCTCTATCTCCTTGTTCTCCAGCTCGGTAATGAACTCGTTGATGGAGAGAGTCTGATATGCATTGTTTGACTTTAGAATATCCAACCATTGATGCCAGTGAGGAGGTAGCGCCTCAGCAAATCTTTCTACAAGGTCCGCAGATGAATATAAGACCCCGTACTGATACATTTCAGACATCAGATGGTAGTATCTAGCCGTCAAGTCCCTCAGAGACTCGTTTCCAATAGCATTGAATTTCTCGAACTCCTTCTTGAGCTGATCCATTTTAACCTTTCGCGTCTTCATATTACCCTCATTTCACTCAGCCAAGGCTAACCAAAGCATCTGTGACGTTGTGCACTGAGCGAATTGATGAAGGATGTCCTTTGGAAGAGCTTGCTTCAATGCCGCCATCGCCTTCTTCTCATAGTTGTATTTCTTCCTCTGATCTTCATTCATGTCTTCAATTGAGATCGGAGTAGTGGAGTTCTCAACCAAAGGCCGACTGTACCCTGTCTGATAGCTGACCATACAAGACCGTCGATGCCCTCGACATACGTCTGAAATCTGCCCTTCCAACCATGGTAGTCGGACATGTACTGCAGCTTCGGTGCCCTGTTAGAACTACCCGTCTGTAAGTCACTCATGAGTACGGAAGACAGATGATTTGTCTGAGAGTTTGCAGCAGCCGCGAGTGCCCATGGATTCGTGTTCATCATTTGCTGTTGAGCAGCTAGCGCCCACGGATTGATTCCGGCAACATTCGCTTGCATTTGCGATTGCTGCATCCGTTGCGCGTTTCGTTCTGCTGAGAACTGCCAAGGGTTCGTGGGTACGTTAGATTGGTTGTTCATTTGTTGATTATACTGAGGTCTCGGTTGACTCAGATGTCCCCACGGGTTCGCCATATGTTAAGGTATGATAATAGTCCGATACTTAGTCAAATTTTATGTTCCAGAACCTTATAGGCGATTAGGTTTATAATCGTTAGTTAATATAGGCGATCAGGGCTAAATGCTAGTAAACAGTAGGCGATTGGTGCTAATCGCTAGTTCTTATATGCGATTAGGGTTTTGGAGTGACGTGAGTATGGCAGGCGATTAGGGCTAATCGCTAGTAAGCGAGTAGGCCTAATCGTGTGGGGTAACAGGCGATTGGAAGCAAATCGCGTGGAATTATTGGCGATTGGGGGCTAATCGCTAGCTAACCCTAATCGCGTGAAAGGTTTATGCGAGTTGGCCTGCGTAATCGCCTGATCTGATCTGTAGCCGCACTTTTGCTCAAAAATCACCTATTTTGCCTCAAAATCTTATCTAAAACATTATGTTTTGATCCCAAATGATTAGACAAGTTACCAAAACAGTTTTAGAGCAAACCCTAATCAAAAACACTCGTTTTTAACCGTAAACACACACCAAGATATTGAAAAAGATGGGTTTTTGACAAAAACTCAAAGTTTCAAAACAAGAACAGGTTTTTGCTTAAAAATCTAAACTTTTACACCAAAAACAACCTGTTTTTACTCATTTTTGTTATTAAAACACCCGTGATAAGAGCCTCGGCTCTGATACCACTTGTAGGATCGAATAACACGAAATCCGACAATCACGGGGTTTATACTAGAGGTGCGGAATCCCTCTAATATGCTCTAATAACAGATACGATAATGAAACGATAACAAATGAGTAATCACAACACACACACGGGTCAAAAGATTATCGATTAATCACTAAAACAGAGCACGAGTGTTTACAGAGATCAAATCAGACCTTACAGACCATGGGAGGGTGTTTGGAGAGTGTGTGAGGCAAGAACTAATGATTAGGGCAATGATTGGGCCTATTTATACCTCCCGGGTACGAACAGCACCATACTAGCGATTAGCAGGTTCATGTTAGGCGATTATGGCTAATCGCCTATAACCAAAGCCCACTCGCATGAACAGTCACACGATTAGGGCCCTAATCGTGTGAAACCTTCTGCTAATCGCATGTAGCTTCCCGAACCCTCCAAAACGCATACAAACATCTCCAAACACCCCGAAACACGTCCAAACAACTAATATACTAGTCTAGGGACATCATGTACTAACAAGAATAATGTGGTATTTATCACTTTAGATAAATATCATGTGGGTTTCATTTACATACTGATCTCATGAGTTCGAATGGTCTATGTTTTGATTTAAAAAACAAATGGATGAGCATTTAAATATTTATTGATAACCATCTTAAGTGAGAGAAGGTTTTGACTTGTTTTGTTAATTGGAAACAAAACGCAAAGGGGTTAGCCAATTTTGGGTTCATGGTTTTGAAGATTCCTTGTTTATGGAATTAAATAATGATTATATTTGGATAAGATTGGTTTATTTATATAACCATAAATGGTGAAAATGGTTTTCTTGAATTTTATTGATCACAAGAACAAAAGTTTTGTTTTCTTTTGGTTCTTGGGTATTATCTCGGAAAATCGCATTGGAGTTTTCATCATTTTCTTTTATTTTATAAGCTTATGATGCTCCAATATTAAATTAAAAACTAGATCTTTGTTATATTAATCTCTAGTTTTTATATCAAGGTTTTGTGGTTTAGAAATTTGTATCCAGAGTACTAAATGTCATTATGTGAATCCATGTTTTGAATTTAAAATGGATTTTGTTTTACTCCTGGTAAACCTCAATTTTAAGAGAAGCATTTTGTTGACTTTGTGATCTTGAAAGATGGATAATGGGGCAGCACTTGATGTGTGGGTTTTTTCATTCTCACCAAAATTTGACATACATAAAAACATCAAGTTTGGTCCTGTCTGAAACAAAAGATGAAAGAATATATATTGGTATTCTCTCGGAAAAAGGGGATATAATATATATATATATAATATATATATATATATTATATATATATATATATATATATATATATTGGATTCTATCGAGAACCATACTTTCTTGAAATTACCGCTTGAATGGTTCTATTTGTTTTATAAAAGAACTATATATTTATGTAGTCATTATCTATAAGTATATATTCATGTCTTGATTATCCATTTTGGTAATATTACACATGGATTAAATTGTGCTATAAATCTTTTGCATGAAATAACCAAAATATTATTTATTGTTATTTGATATAGTTATGCCACTTGTAACTCATAAATTGTTTTGAGTTGTCAATAGAAGAAGCATATTGTGTATCGACGTGGCATGTTTGTTGTTAAGGATATTATTGCAATATGTATAACATGTTTAGAGTGATAGTGAATCTTAAATATGTTTCGGTTGAGGATTCCGTTTATATGACTTTAAGTATATCCAAATAAATATAATTATATGTGTGGCATGCTTGTTTATTTCATTTAAGTTTTTTAAGGAAATGCATGACATGTCTAAAAATGGTGTAATTATTGTCTTTGATAGAAATTGTAGACCTTGTACACGATTATTTGAGTATTTTATTTCTACACCTTCATTTGGTAACAAAAAATATGTTATTACATTCATAGATTCATAGATGCTACATCAAGATTTTGCTATGTAATTTTGTTGCATGCAAAAAGATAAAGTCTTAATAAAATTTAAACTTTTAAGACTTGGCTGGTATTATAAAGGAAATGGTTGACATCATGTTGTCATGTTCATGTCTAAATAAAAGATTTTGGCTATATTAACAAGTTATTTATTCAATAGAGTATTTAATAAAAGGACTAAGGTAACTTCGTATGAACCTCGATACAAAAGACATCAGATTTGAGTTATCATAGAGTTTGAGAATGTAGAGCCGTTGGAAGGCTTACTGAACCTAATGAGAACCATATGTGAAAGAGGCATAGATTGCATAATTATTGTGTATGTTGAACATTCTTTTGTTTACATGTTCTATGTCATAGAACCAAATATGTTCACTCTGTAATTATGTCAAGAGATATTGATTTAATAATGAGTATAGGTTTACCTCGGTACATATACTAAAGGATATAGCTAGTTTAAAGGATTCTAGAATCAATATGGCCTATGATGATAACTCTAGTAAAATTAAAGATGTACCTTTTATTAGTACTGAATCTTAGAAAATGTACTATACTAAGAAAAGCTAAGTCTTTTCTTAAATTGTGGCATCAAAATGTGATGATGTTGTATTGCCAAAAAAGTTGTGTTATTAACCATGATTACAAGTGTATAGCAAATTTGACTCGTCGGGTAGAGGAGTCATAATTTGTCTATGTGTGGAAGACATGTTGATCTTTAGTACTAATAAAGATCAAGTGGATAAAATTAAGAAATTCTTGTCATCTAAATTTGTCATGAAGGACATGGGGGAGGCATAATTAATTCTTAGTATTATAATCCCATGTGAGAACAATGGCATCTCAATTTCTCAACCTTATTACATTGTGAAGATTTTGAAGAAATTTAATATCTAAAATTGGTCACATGTTGGAGCTCCCACAGAACCTTATATTAGGCTTATGCTTAATAAAGAGGCTCATATTTCTTATCTGGAATATTCTAAAGCAATAGGATGTTTGACCTATGCTATGATTAGCATAAGGCATGGTAAATTCATTGTTGTGGGAAAACTAAGTGGATTTACTAGTAATCCAAGTACTTGATGCTGGAAAGTTGTGAATAGATTATATAAATATCTAAAAGGAACCATGATATGTGGTTTGTGTTATTCAGGGTTTCTTTCAGTTCAGAAGGGTATTCTGATGCAAGTTATATAACTAAGTAGAGTTAATTGCTCTCTTGGGGGAGGTGTAGGGTTTGCAGCATCTGGTAAAGAAGTTAAATGGATAAGAAACTTGTATTATAAAATTCCATTATGGTCTAAACAGGTATCACCAATATCTATCAGGTATGATAGTGCTGACTAAGTAGAGTTAATTGACTTGTTTTGTTAATTGGAAACAAAACGCAAAGGGGTTAGCCAATTTTGGGTTCATGGTTTTGAAGATTCCTTGTTTATGGAATTAAATAATGATTATATTTTGGATAAGATTGGTTTATTTATATAACCATAAATGGTGAAAATGGTTTTCTTGAATTTTATTGATCACATGAACAAAAGTTTTGTTTTCTTTTGGTTCTTGGGTATTATCTCGGAAAATCGCATTGGAGTTTTCATCATTTTCTTTTATTTTATAAGCTTATGATGCTCCAATATTAAATTAAAAACTAGATCTTTGTTATATTAATCTCTAGTTTTTATATCAAGGTTTTGTGGTTTAGAAATTTGTATCCAGAGTACTAAATGTCATTATGTGAATCCATGTTTTGAATTTAAAATGGATTTTGTTTTACTCCTGGTAAACCTCAATTTTAAGAGAAGCATTTTGTTGACTTTGTGATCTTGAAAGATGGATAATGGGCAGCACTTGATGTGTGGGTTTTTTCATTCTCACCAAAATTTGACATACATAAAAACATCAAGTTTGGTCCTGTCTGAAACAAAAGATGAAAGAATATATATTGGTATTCTCTCAGAAAAAGGAGAGATATATATATATATATATATTGGATTCTATCGAGAACCATACTTTCTTGAAATTACCGCTTGAATGGTTCTATTTGTTTTATAAAATAACTATATATTTATGTAGTCATTATCTATAAGTATATATTCATGTAGTGATTATCCATTTTGGTAATATTACACATGGATTAAATTGTGCTATAAATCTTTTTGCATGAAATAACCAAAATGTTATTTATTGTTATTTGATATAGTTATGCCACTTGTAACTCATAAATTGTTTTGAGTTGTCAATAGAAGAAGCATATTGTGTATCGACGTGGCATGTTTGTTGTTAAGGATATTATTGCAATATGTATAACATGTTTAGAGTGATAGTGAATCTTAAATATGTTTCTGTTGAGGATTCCGTTTATATGACTTTAAGTATATCCAAATAAATATAATTATATGTGTGGCATGCTTGTTTATTTCATTTAAGTTTTTTAAGGAAATGCATGACATGTCTAAAAATGGTGTAATTATTGTCTTTGATAGAAATTGTAGACCTTGTACACGATTATTTGAGTATTTTATTTCTACACCTTCATTTGGTAACAAAAAATATGTTATTACATTCATAGATTCATAGATGCTACATCAAGATTTTGCTATGTAATTTTGTTGCATGCAAAAAGATAAAGTCTTAATAAAATTTAAACTTTTAAGACTTGGCTGGTATTATAAAGGAAATGGTTGACATCATGTTGTCATGTTCATGTCTAAATAAAAGATTTTGGCTATATTAACAAGTTATTTATTCAATAGAGTATTTAATAAAAGGACTAAGGTAACTTCGTATGAACCTCGATACAAAAGACATCAGATTTGAGTTATCATAGAGTTTGAGAATGTAGAGCCGTTGGAAGGCTTACTGAACCTAATGAGAACCATATGTGAAAGAGGCATAGATTGCATAATTATTGTGTATGTTGAACATTCTTTTGTTTACATGTTCTATGTCATAGAACCAAATATGTTCACTCTGTAATTATGTCAAGAGATATTGATTTAATAATGAGTATAGGTTTACCTCGGTACATATACTAAAGGATGTAGCTAGTTTAAAGGATTCTAGAATCAATATGGCCTATGATGATAACTCTAATAAAATTAAAGATGTACCTTTTATTAGTACTGAATCTTAGAAAATGTACTATACTAAGAAAAGCTAAGTCTTTTCTTAAATTGTGGCATCAAAATGTGATGATGTTGTATTGCCAAAAAAGTTGTGTTATTAACCATGATTACAAGTGTATAGCAAATTTGACTCGTCGGGTAGAGGAGTCATAATTTGTCTATGTGTGGAAGACATGTTGATCTTTAGTACTAATAAAGATCAAGTGGATAAAATTAAGAAATTCTTGTCATCTAAATTTGTCATGAAGGACATGGGGGAGGCATAATTAATTCTTAGTATTATAATCCCATGTGAGAACAATGGCATCTCAATTTCTCAACCTTATTACATTGTGAAGATTTTGAAGAAATTTAATATCTAAAATTGGTCACATGTTGGAGCTCCCACAGAACCTTATATTAGGCTTATGCTTAATAAAGAGGCTCATATTTCTTATCTGGAATATTCTAAAGCAATAGGATGTTTGACCTATGCTATGATTAGCATAAGGCATGGTAAATTCATTGTTGTGGGAAAACTAAGTGGATTTACTAGTAATCCAAGTACTTGATGCTGGAAAGTTGTGAATAGATTATATAAATATCTAAAAGGAACCATGATATGTGGTTTGTGTTATTCAGGGTTTCTTTCAGTTCAGAAGGGTATTCTGATGCAAGTTATATAACTAAGTAGAGTTAATTGCTCTCTTGGGGGAGGTGTAGGGTTTGCAGCATCTGGTAAAGAAGTTAAATGGATAAGAAACTTGTATTATAAAATTCCATTATGGTCTAAACAGGTATCACCAATATCTATCAGGTATGATAGTGCTGACTAAGTAGAGTTAATTGACTTGTTTTGTTAATTGGAAACAAAACGCAAAGGGGTTAGCCAATTTTGGGTTCATGGTTTTGAAGATTCCTTGTTTATGGAATTAAATAATGATTATATTTTGGATAAGATTGGTTTATTTATATAACCATAAATGGTGAAAATGGTTTTCTTGAATTTTATTGATCACATGAACAAAAGTTTTGTTTTCTTTTGGTTCTTGGGTATTATCTCGGAAAATCGCATTGGAGTTTTCATCATTTTCTTTTATTTTATAAGCTTATGATGCTCCAATATTAAATTAAAAACTAGATCTTTGTTATATTAATCTCTAGTTTTTATATCAAGGTTTTGTGGTTTAGAAATTTGTATCCAGAGTACTAAATGTCATTATGTGAATCCATGTTTTGAATTTAAAATGGATTTTGTTTTACTCCTGGTAAACCTCAATTTTAAGAGAAGCATTTTGTTGACTTTGTGATCTTGAAAGATGGATAATGGGGCAGCACTTGATGTGTGGGTTTTTTCATTCTCACCAAAATTTGACATACATAAAAACATCAAGTTTGGTCCTGTCTGAAACAAAAGATGAAAGAATATATATTGGTATTCTCTCAGAAAAAGGAGATATATATATATATATATATATATATATATATATATATATTGGATTCTATCGAGAACCATACTTTCTTGAAATTACCGCTTGAATGGTTCTATTTGTTTTATAAAATAACTATATATTTATGTAGTCATTATCTATAAGTATATATTCATGTAGTGATTATCCATTTTGGTAATATTACACATGGATTAAATTGTGCTATAAATCTTTTTGCATGAAATAACCAAAATGTTATTTATTGTTATTTGATATAGTTATGCCACTTGTAACTCATAAATTGTTTTGAGTTGTCAATAGAAGAAGCATATTGTGTATCGACGTGGCATGTTTGTTGTTAAGGATATTATTGCAATATGTATAACATGTTTAGAGTGATAGTGAATCTTAAATATGTTTCGGTTGAGGATTCCGTTTATATGACTTTAAGTATATCCAAATAAATATAATTATATGTGTGGCATGCTTGTTTATTTCATTTAAGTTTTTTAAGGAAATGCATGACGTGTCTAAAAACGGTGTAATTATTGTCTTTGATAGAAATTGTAGACCTTGTACACGATGATTTGAGTATTTTATTTCTACACCTTCATTTGGTAACAAAAAATATGTTATTACATTCATAGATTCATAGATGCTACTTCAAGATTTTGCTATGTAATTTTGTTGCATGCAAAAAGATAAAGTCTTAATAAAATTTAAACTTTTAAGACTTGGCTGGTATTATAAAGGAAATGGTTGACATCATGTTGTCATGTTCATGTCTAAATAAAAGATTTTGGCTATATTAACAAGTTATTTATTCAATAGAGTATTTAATAAAAGGACTTAGGTAACTTCGTATGAACCTCGGTACAAAAGACATCAGATTTGAGTTATCATAGAGTTTGAGAATGTAGAGCCGTTGGAAGGCTTACTGAACCTAATGAGAACCATATGTGAAAGAGGCATAGATTGCATAATTATTGTGTATGTTGAACATTCTTTTGTTTACATGTTCTATGTCATAGAACCAAATATGTTCACTCTGTAATTAAGTCAAGAGATATTGATTTAATAATGAGTATAGGTTTACCTCGGTACATATACTAAAGGATATAGCTAGTTTAAAGGATTCTAGAATCAATAAGGCCTATGATGATAACTCTAGTAAAATTAAAGATGTACCTTTTATTAGTACTGAATCTTAGAAAATGTACTATACTAAGAAAAGCTAAGTCTTTTCTTAAATTGTGGCATCAAAATGTGATGATGTTGTATTGCCAAAAAAGTTGTGTTATTAACCATGATTACAAGTGTATAGCAAATTTGACTCGTCGGTAGAGGAGTCATAATTTGTCTATGTGTGGAAGACATGTTGATCTTTAGTACTAATAAAGATCAAGTGGATAAAATTAAGAAATTCTTGTCATCTAAATTTGTCATGAAGGACATGGGGGAGGCATAATTAATTCTTAGTATTATAATCACATGTGAGAACAATGGCATCTCAATTTCTCAGCCTTATTACATTGTGAAGATTTTGAAGAAATTTAATATCTAAAATTGGTCACATGTTGGAGCTCCCACAGAACCTTATATTAGGCTTATGCTTAATAAAGAGGCTCATATTTCTTATCTAGAATATTCTAAAGCAATAGATGTTTGACCTATGCTATGATTAGCATAAGGCATGGTAAATTCATTGTTGTGGGAAAACTAAGTGGATTTACTAGTAATCCAAGTACTTGATGCTGGAAAGTTGTGAATAGATTATATAAATGTCTGAAAGGAACCATGATATGTGGTTTGTGTGTCACACCCTCAAATTCCACTTGCGGGGTTTTACCGCGAGGCGCATGACAAACCAGGATTCAAGTCAACGGTCACAATAAACAACACTATATGCATAACACAAAACCCAAAAGATATAATTATAAAAGCATAAACTGTAGCGGAAGCTTTAAATGTTTACAACCCAAAAGACATAGTTCAAATGTTTAATGAAGACCATGCTCTAAACCCTAGACGCCCGTGCCGACTCGTGCGCCTAGATCCAGTTGTTGCTACCTTAGCGACCTGAGAAAAACATGCCAAAAGACGTCAACATATAATGCTGGTGAGTTCACAGGTTTGTTCAAAAATGTTATCCAAATGTTACCATGTCCATACTATATCAATGCTACCAAGTACGCTAGCTAGGCGTATGTTTTATTACTACTACGATTGGAAACCATTACTGGACACGTTTAGCAATGTTTAGCATGTTTAGCAGCCCGTAATGTTCAGCACGATAATGTTCCTGTTCGAGACAATATGCACCCGCCCGGCCCTCCAAGCCGACGAGTGGGGCAGGTCACGCCCAATAGATCTATCCACATTTCCCCCGTTGTGCAAACCCGCACATTCATGGTTTCCCCTGGGACTTTCCAAAAGATCGTATAGCAATATAATGTTAAAACCATAGTATGACATATGTTACCAAAACTGTTTAGCGCATGTTTTCTCCCCCAAAAGTTAAAGCAGTAAAAGTGGGGCCGTGAACTCACCTTAGATAGCGTTCTTCAAATATAAGTAAAGATGTTTAGCCCTTGATAATCCCTCTACCGGAGATCTATCAAAATGTTCACATAAGTGTTCCGACTAATAACCATAAGGTTATCTAGCCCCCGATTGTCCAGATCATAACCGAGTATGTTTTAAAACGTGTTTAAATGTTTAACCGACACACTAGACCGACCCGACATCCCGTTGGTGACCCATTACCCTAACTAATCAAGTACACATAGATTACATGCAAGGTTCAAGCATAAAACACTTAGTTTGTATCAAAAATCTCATTTTTGTTAACGTAGGGTCGAACGTAGTCCTGGGAGGTCGAAGGTGGCCTTAACTGGTCGAATGTGGCTTTGAACCTCCACCTTCGCCCCTTTTCTTCCCACCTTCGCCCCTTTTAGTTCATTCGCCCCTTTTAGTTTCCAGGTTCGCCCCCTGGAACCCACCTTCGACCGTTCGACTGGTCGAAGGTATTCCAGGTTCGCCCCTGATGTCAGATTTTTCCAAAAACGCGTCGAAAAACATCCGAAAACGTCACGAAACATCACGAGTTACAGCAGTCAAGCATCATTAATATATTCCTACGAAACCCTACCAATTTTACCCCAAAATATATCCGTTTTACAAGTTTCCTAAAATAGTAAATTATAGAGATGTCACATCACCATGCATGAAAATATTACCCAATTAGGAAACTTTCTGAAATCGATCAATAATCCGTCCATCATACTCGAATCATCATGAACAAGAAACCCCTATCATAACCTTATCATAATCATCCAAAAACAAACCCTAAATCTAACTAAAAACCCCTTTAATCGCCAAAACACCATCAACAATCAAAGGTAACATGTTTCAATCATAACCCATCATTAATAACAGCCCTAGGTTGTTGTCATATCATCTATACAACAAGTAATCATCAAACAATGCATAATATCATACTAACACATGTTTATTTGCAACAGGAGCAGGAGTAGCCGCAGGAGTCTGAGTTGGGGTGAGTGCCACCTTGCAATCCTTAGCATGGTGCCCCAACTGATGGCGCCGATGACAACGAGCCCGATCACAATTCCCAGAATGGTGAAAGCCACACTTGTTACACTTGGGATGCTTCCCAATGTATCCACCTGTCTTCTGCGAAGAAGACGACCCAGATCCCTCAGTCTTCTTGGCCGGTTGAGACGGCGCCGGCACTGCACTCTTACCCACGTTCTCCCATTTCCTCTTGTTTCCATCAGACCCCTTCGCAGTTGAACCCTTAGGAGGTAAAGCGCCCTCCAAAATCTTCATGTTGGTCATCTTCTGTGCAGAACGGACGACCTCAGCCAGTGTAGGAAGGTTCCCAGCAGCTACTAACCCAGCAATCTCCGGCACCAATCCAGAGATGTAGTGCTCGATCCTACGGTACTCAGGTGTGTGCATGTCAGGACACAACACCGCCAGCTCATTGCGTCGCACAGTATACTCTTCAATCTCGGACCCCACCATCTTGCAGTTCCAGACTTCATGTTCCAACTTCTGTACTTCCTCCCTAGGACAGTACTCACTCTTCAATAACCGAACAAAATCCGCCCAAAGCATAGCATGAGCTTCCCCCAAGCCCATGTTCTGCGTAGTAGCATTCCACCATGACAAAGCAGGACCCTCAAATGTCGCAGTGGCATACTTGACCCGGTCCTCAACAGGACAATTACACATCAAGAAAACAGATTCAACCTTCTCCAACCATCGGAGCAGTCCCACTGCCCCTTCAGTTCCAGCGAAGTTGTGGGGCTGACAGTCCCTAAACTTCTTGTAAGAACACTGAGGTGGAGGCGGGTTGACAGCAGCACCTGAAACATGACACAAAGATAAACCACAAAGGGAACATGACACCCAAGAACGAAACAAGGCAGGTAAGAACCAACTTACCACCCATAGCATTGTGCCCGGCCTGGAAAGCAGCCAAGGCTATGTTCACTTGCTGTTGAAGCAAGTTGTTCAGCTCTGCCTGGGTCATGTTGATGTTACCACGACCGCCACCACGGCCACCGCCGCCACGGCCACCACCACGACGTCCACCACCACGTGCGCCCGACATGATCTGACAAATCAGAAATCGAGAGGTTCAGATTCGCTGCTAGTGTCAACCACTAGTAGCTTAGAAAGATTACATCTAGACCCCAATCCAGGACTATGCATCCAAGTTCAGAGTCCACTTGGATTCTCATGCATTTCAGTTTATGATTTCGTGTGCACCCGAAATGATGAACTGCTCTACATGGCCCTCCAAGCTTTCCCTTAGCTTGAACTCAAGTCGCCGGATGTCGGCATCTAGTATCGTGCTATCACAAGCATAAGTGCACAGGATAATGTGTGAGCAAGTGCGTCTATTGGGGTACGAAAGGGAGATGTCCGAATCCTGACAGACCTCGAGAGTACGCAAGACTACCCCAATACACGACACTGCTGTGCAAAACCAACGAGTCAACCCCTTCTCCTTCAAACCCCGAAGAAGAACATAAGAGTGTATAAAGCCAAGAGTGAGGACGGATGATGTAACAGAGAAGTGCGATGATGATGTAAAGACACCCCGACAAAGTTAGTACATGTTTCAAACCGATTCAAGTATGTGACCGTCTAGTGTGTGCGACTCGGCTATAGACTAGACTCTAAATGCAGTCCTAGTTCACTATAACCATTGGCTCTGATACCAATCTGTCACACCCTCAAATTCCACTTGCGGGGTTTTACCGCGAGGCGCATGACAAACCAGGATTCAAGTCAACGGTCACAATAAACAACACTATATGCATAACACAAAACCCAAAAGATATAATTATAAAAGCATAAACTGTAGCGGAAGCTTTAAATGTTTACAACCCAAAAGACATAGTTCAAATGTTTAATGAAGACCATGCTCTAAACCCTAGACGCCCGTGCCGACTCGTGCGCCTAGATCCAGTTGTTGCTACCTTAGCGACCTGAGAAAAACATGCCAAAAGACGTCAACATATAATGCTGGTGAGTTCACAGGTTTGTTCAAAAATGTTATCCAAATGTTACCATGTCCATACTATATCAATGCTACCAAGTACGCTAGCTAGGCGTATGTTTTATTACTACTACGATTGGAAACCATTACTGGACACGTTTAGCAATGTTTAGCATGTTTAGCAGCCCGTAATGTTCAGCACGATAATGTTCCTGTTCGAGACAATATGCACCCGCCCGGCCCTCCAAGCCGACGAGTGGGGCAGGTCACGCCCAATAGATCTATCCACATTTCCCCCGTTGTGCAAACCCGCACATTCATGGTTTCCCCTGGGACTTTCCAAAAGATCGTATAGCAATATAATGTTAAAACCATAGTATGACATATGTTACCAAAACTGTTTAGCGCATGTTTTCTCCCCCAAAAGTTAAAGCAGTAAAAGTGGGGCCGTGAACTCACCTTAGATAGCGTTCTTCAAATATAAGTAAAGATGTTTAGCCCTTGATAATCCCTCTACCGGAGATCTATCAAAATGTTCACATAAGTGTTCCGACTAATAACCATAAGGTTATCTAGCCCCCGATTGTCCAGATCATAACCGAGTATGTTTTAAAACGTGTTTAAATGTTTAACCGACACACTAGACCGACCCGACATCCGTTGGTGACCCATTACCCTAACTAATCAAGTACACATAGATTACATGCAAGGTTCAAGCATAAAACACTTAGTTTGTATCAAAAATCTCATTTTTGTTAACGTAGGGTCGAACGTAGTCCTGGGAGGTCGAAGGTGGCCTTAACTGGTCGAATGTGGCTTTGAACCTCCACCTTCGCCCCTTTTCTTCCCACCTTCGCCCCTTTTAGTTCATTCGCCCCTTTTAGTTTCCAGGTTCGCCCCCTGGAACCCACCTTCGACCGTTCGACTGGTCGAAGGTATTCCAGGTTCGCCCCTGATGTCAGATTTTTCCAAAAACGCGTCGAAAAACATCCGAAAACGTCACGAAACATCACGAGTTACAGCAGTCAAGCATCATTAATATATTCCTACGAAACCCTACCAATTTTACCCCAAAATCTATCCGTTTTACAAGTTTCCTAAAATAGTAAATTATGGAGATGTCACATCACCATGCATGAAAATATTACCCAATTAGGAAACTTTCTGAAATCGATCAATAATCCGTCCATCATACTCGAATCATCATGAACAAGAAACCCCTATCATAACCTTATCATAATCATCCAAAAACAAACCCTAAATCTAACTAAAAACCCCTTTAATCGCCAAAACACCATCAACAATCAAAGGTAACATGTTTCAATCATAACCCATCATTAATAACAGCCCTAGGTTGTTGTCATATCATCTATACAACAAGTAATCATCAAACAATGCATAATATCATACTAACACATGTTTATTTGCATAAAAACTCATTGTTTATGAATAGGTTTTGGTTAGGAAAAGGTTTTTATTCATAAAATAGGTTGATATCAGATCTGGACCCTTGGGGTTTAGATTAAAACAAGTCAAAATTGTTTAAAAAGGATTTGTAATGAAGAACACACCTTAGATCTTCACTTGTAATGATTTAGAGAGTTAGGTTATGAAAAACAAGCTCAAAAACTCCTTCCCCAACGATAATAGCTGATAGAGAGTGTTTGGAGGCGTTTAGGGTTTGTGAAATGGTGAAAAATGGCTAAGGATGGTATTTATACCCAGTCCAGTGTCACACCCTCAAAATCCACTTGCGGAGTTTTACCGCGAGGCGCATGACAAACCAGGATCCAAACCAACGATCACAATAAACAAGTCTAAATGTAATTAATGCAATACCAAAACATAGTTTTAAAAATCCCGTTTACAGCGGAAGCTTATTCAAAATAAAGTTCAACATAATTAACCAAAGTTCAATGTTTATGAAATCATGCAACTCTATCTAGACGCCGTGCAGACGCGTGCGCCCTAGTTCCATGTGCTACCTTAGCGACCTGAGAAAACATGTAAAAGTTTACGTCAGCACAAAAATGCTGGTGAGTTTACAGGTTTGCAGTTCAAGTACCAAGTTCACCTGTCCATACTATAACAAATAGAAAACCAGTATACGCTAGCTAGGCGTACGTTTTGTTACTACCACGATTGGAAAACCATTACTAACTCGAATACCAGTTGTTGTGCCCGAATAGTTCCAAATGTTCCTGTTGTTCCTGTTTGAGACAATATGCACCCGCCGACCCTCCAAGTCGACGAGCGGGGTTGGTCACTCCCAATAGCGCTATTCACATTTCCCCGTTGTGCAAACCCGCACATTCATGGTTCCCCCCGGGACTTCCAAAGATCGTGTAGTATACGTTAGAACCCATAGTATGACAGAATTTACCAAACAATCGTTTTAACACATGTTTTCTCCCCCGAAAGTATAAAACCAGTTTAAAAGAGGGGCCGTAAACTCACCTTAAGTTGCTTTACTCCTAATCCCGAGTAAACTCAGCTGCTATGTTTAGTCCCGTACAGTGGCGACCTAACATACGACAGTTACAAGTACTTAGACTAATAACCCGCAGGTTAATTAGTCCCTAGATGTCCAGACCATAACCAAGTTTGTTTGAAAACACCGTGACTGTTTAACCGACCCAAAGTACAAGACTCGACATCCCATTGGTGACCCGAGACTCCCCGTGTTATGTTTACGCTCCAAAACATACAATAACGTAAGTATACTTAACATACGTTAACACACAACAAGTTATAGCACATAGTTCACGTATCACCGTAATCCATCCAAATATATGTTACCAAGTTATTAGACATGTTACGGGGTTCCTAGCATGTTACTACATGTTAAATCGGGTCTTGAGATGCTAATTTACACTTACAGCAGCAGTACACACGCGATTAGGGAGGCTAATCGCATGAAGTGTCACGCGACTAGGGCTAATCGCCCCGTGGGTCACGCGATTAGGGGCTACTCGCCCCTGTTGTCTGGCGATTGGGCTACTCGCCCCCATGTCACGCGAGTGGGGCCTAATCGCCCCTATGGCACGCGAGTGGGGGGTCTACTCGCCCCTGCTACATGCGATTAGCAAGGCTACTCGCCTGTAGCCTTGCTGTTCCGGTTTTTCGCGCGTTTAACGTTCCAATTCAGATCCAGATCGTGTGTAACTACCCAATATCATCCCAAACACTATCCTAAACATGTTTAACTCAAAACCCTTCGTTCATCCTCGTAAAATCAGTCCTGCATGTAACTAAAGCAATCCAAACACATACACGTAGCATGCAATATCATACCATCATACATAACAATAACCCTAATAATCAATTAATCAGGTTTCTATCATCATACTATCAATATCAATTCTGACCTAGCATGATAACACATCAAAACATCATCAAGATTCATAAAAATCCTATCTTTCTAATCATACATACCCATAACGCATGTTTATTAATTATAATCCGATTAATAACTCTTATTGACGATTTTCAGAAAGCCTTTTCGTTTATGAACAGGTCTGGACCATTAGGGATTGATTAAAAACGTTTACAAAGTGTTATGGATGAGAATCAAACCTTGGAATTGTAAAAGGATGATGGTTAGACCTTGAAACCTTGTGTTTTTGATCAAAATCGCCTTCCAGAGGTTGTTTAAGTGTTTGGGGCGGTTATGGGACGACTAGGGTTTGTCTAATTGAGTTTAGGAGGTTAAGTATGGTATTTATAGGCGTTTCTAGTCGTCCAGCCCGTTCCATGCGATTGTGCAGGTTTATACGCGATTAGGAATCCTAATCGCGTGAACAGTAACGCGTTTGGGCCTAATCGCATGAACAGTCATGCGATTAGTCCCAGTCGCACCATATGAATCCCAGTCACACCATATGATCCCCAGTCACACCACATGATTCCCAGTCACACCACATGATTCCCAGTCACACCACATGAACCCCGTTTTAACATATGTTAACACATATTAATGTGCCGACAAGTCACATAATGATTGTAAACACATAACACAAGTAAATACACATATTCACACTCGTTCACCAATTCCCGGGACTCGAGACTCGTACGTTCCGTATGCCCTGACGATCCTACAAATCGTCACCGTTTGTACACTTGGTTAAGGACTGACATCTACCGAACCTCTAGACCAACATCCAAGGATCTTCTAGACTAACCAATAGTTCCCGAACCATAACCCGACTTAACTAACCCAGTTAAGTACAATATACACGTGACTCGCTAAGGTAGACTTTCATCTAGACAACGTTGTTAACCCGAATTTGCCAGGTGTCACATCATCCCCACGTTAAAAGAATTTTCGTCCCGAAAATTTGTACAAGTACAGAAAGGACAAAAGAAGTAACGAAGGAAACAAACAAAAGATAGAAACCAAAATAGAGATTTACCCGAGTTGTCACATCATCCCCACGTTAAAAGGAATCTCGACCCGAGATTCATTCAGCTGCCGAAGAGACATGTCTTGACTCGAACGCTTCCTTAGGAAAGAGATGAGGATACTTAGACTTCATCTGATCCTCCCGTTCCCATGTATATTCCGGTCCCCGTTCGAGTTCCACCGAACCTTAACGATACGAATTTTGCTGTGACGTAGGCTACGAATCTTGTAATCAAGGATCTCCACAGGTTCTTCCACAATCCGAAGACGATCATCAACCTTGATCTCTTCCAGTGGAACGATGAGAGACTCGTCAGCCAGACACTTCTTCAAGTTTGACACGTGAAAGACGTTATGTACGTTACCGAGCTCCGTCGGTAGATCAAGTCGATATGCCACCGGCCCAATCCGTTCCAGGATCGTAAATGGGCCGACATATCGCGGATTGAGTTTGCCACGCTTTCCAAAGCGTATGACGCCCTTCCACGGTGAGACTTTTAGAAGTACCTTGTCATTGACTTGGAACTCTAGTGGTTTGCGACGCTGATCAGCATAGCTCTTTTGCCGGTCCCGTGCCGCCGCCAACCGATTTCGAATCTGTACGATCTTTTCCGAAGTTTCGTACACTAGTTCGGGCCCAGTGAGTTGACTCTCACCCACCTCAGCCCAACAAAGAGGAGAGCGGCATTTCCGTCCGTACAGTGCCTCGAACGGAGCAGCCTTGATGCTCGTGTGATAACTGTTGTTGTACGAGAATTCTACCAACGGCAGATGAGCTTCCCAACCCTTGCCAAAATCGATCACACATGCCCGCAGCATGTCTTCTAAAGTTTGAATCGTACGCTCACTCTGACCGTCAGTCTGTGGATGGTAAGCCGTACTCATGTCTAGTTGGGTACCCAAAGCCTTGTGCAAAGACTTCCAGAAGTGAGAAGTAAAGCGAGAATCGCGATCCGAAATAATAGAAACTGGTACCCCGTGCTTAGAAACAACTTCTTTCAAGTAAAGGCGAGCCAAACGATCCATAGTGTCGGTCTCCTTAATAGCAAGAAAATGGGCTGATTTCGTTAACCGATCGACAATCACCCATATCTTGTCATTCCCGCTTGGTGACTTAGGAAGTTGTGTGACAAAATCCATAGTAATCCGTTCCCATTTCCATTCCGGAATTTCAGGTTGTTGCAGGAGACCCGACGGTTTCTGGTATTCCACCTTGACCTTAGCACAGGTCAAGCATTTGCTCACGTATGAGGCTATGTCCGACCTCATGTTTGGCCACCAGTAAAGCACCTTCAGATCTTGGTACATCTTATCCGAACCAGGATGAATAGAATACCGGGACTTATGAGCCTCATCAAGGACAAGCTCCCGTAGTCCCCCGAATAAAGGAACCCATATGCGTTCTGCGAAGTAGTGCAGGCCATCAGGCCTTCGCTCTAGATGCTTGTCGGCACCGTGCATAGTTTCAGCTTTAAGGTTTTCCTCCTTCAAAGCTTCCAATTGGGCAGAACGGATTTGGTCAGGTAGCGACGAATGGATAGTGAGCTGCAACGCCCGAACGCGACGAGGTTTAGAAGATTCCTTCCTGCTCAAGGCGTCTGCTACAACATTCGCCTTGCCAGGATGGTACTTAATAGCACAATCATAATCGTTCAAAAGTTCAATCCAGCGACGCTGCCGTATGTTCAAGTGTTGTTGGTCGAAAATGTGTTGGAGACTCTTGTGATCGGTGTAGATGGTGCATTTGGTACCGTACAAGTAATGTCTCCAAATTTTCAACGCGAATACCACGGCACCCAACTCCAAGTCATGAGTTGTGTAGTTCTTCTCGTGCACTTTGAGTTGACGAGAAGCATACGCAATCACTTTCTCGCGTTGCATCAACACGCAACCGAGTCCATGAATGGAAGCATCACAGTAAACGACAAAATCATCAGGACCCTCAGGTAAAGACAGAATAGGAGCAGAACACAGTTTAGACTTCAGTTCTTCAAACGCGGACTCTTGTGATTCACCCCAGTCGAACTTCTTATCCTTCTGAGTGAGAGTGGTGAGGGGTTGAGCAATCTTCGAGAACCCCTGAATGAAACGACGATAATAGCCCGCAAGGCCTAGGAATTGCCGCACCTCAGTTGGCGTCTTTGGTGCTCCCCAGTCCTTGATCGCTTCGATTTTAGCAGGATCGACATGAATTCCTAGTTCATTAACCACATGTCCTAGGAATTGAACTTCGCGTAACCAAAAGTCACACTTTGAGAACTTGGCGTAAAGTTGCTCCCGTTGTAAAAGTTCCAAAACTAACCGCAGATGTTCCCCGTGTTCGGTCTCGTTCTTTGAGTAGATCAGAATGTCATCAATAAACACAATGACAAACTTGTCCAGATACGGTTTACAGACGCGGTTCATCAAGTCCATGAAAACCGCCGGTGCGTTCGTGAGACCGAAAGGCATGACCAAGAATTCAAAATGGCCATAACGTGTTCGAAAAGCAGTCTTTGCAACGTCAGCCTCCCTGACGCGCAGCTGGTGATAACCGGACCTCAAATCGATCTTGGAATAATAACTAGAACCCTGAAGCTGGTCGAATAGATCGTCGATACGTGGAAGAGGATAACGGTTCTTGACGGTCAACTTGTTCAGCTCTCTGTAGTCTACACACAATCGGAAACTCCCATCCTTCTTCTTGACAAATAAAATCGGGGCTCCCCAAGGGAAGAACTTGGCCGGATGAAACCCTTGTCCAAGAGTTCCTGCAACTGGCTAGACAATTCCAGCATCTCGGGAGGTGCAAGACGGTAGGGGCCCGAGCAATAGGAGCAGCTCCCGGTACGAGATCGATACCGAACTCAACCTGACGATGGGGAGGAAGACCAGGTAAATCATCGGAAACACATCAGGAAACTCGCGTACAACCGGAATATCGTCGATCTTCTTCTCATCACCAGAGGAAACAGATAAAAGCGCCAAAACGGCTGGATAACCCTTTCGAAGACACTTAAGGGCTTTCATGCTAGAGATGATGTTTAGCGAAACACCACCCTTGATACCGTACACAGAAAGGAATTCTCCATCAGGGAGAGGAATCCGAATAACCTTATCATAACAGACAATCTCCGCGCGATACAAAGACAACCAATCCATGCCTACCACAATGTCAAAACTACCCAAAGGTACCGGCATAAGATCGATGGGAACGTTAAACCCGACAACTCTAATTGGCACTCCCGAAGGACACTAGTAGCTTCAATCTTTTTACCGTCAGCCAACTCAATAATATACTTAGTCTCTAATGGTACGGGTACTACATCTAGCAGTCGACTAACATCCATGGATACAAAACTCTTGTCGGCACCGGAATCAAATAACACACTAACAGAACGATTATTGAGAAGGAACGTACCGGTGACTGTGTCAGGGTCCTGTCTAGCCTCAGCAGCTCCAATGACGAAGGCACGTGCATTTCTGCCGCAGCCCCCGTTGTTCCCATTCCCGTTGTTCCCACCCTGCTTCAGTTTTGGGCAATCCTTCTTGTAATGCCCAGTGTCACCACAGTTGTAGCATCCTTGTTTCCCTGTAGTCCCCTGAGTAGTCGGAGCTGAGCTGTTAGTCGGAGCCTGAGTCGATGGAAGTGTAGCCCGACAATCCTTAGCATAATGCCCTGTTCGCTGGCAGCGGTGACAACGGTTACTGTCGCAGTTCCCTTGGTGATGGCGTCCACACTTGTTGCATTTGGGCAGTTTTCCCGCATAACCACCCTGCTTGTTACCCGAAGAAGATGAAACCCCATTATCAAACCTTTTACCCTGCTGTGCAGACCCAGACCCTTTCCCGTCGTTTTCCCACTTGCGCTTATTGTTCTCTGGAGCCTTAGCAGTCGAACCTTTCGCAGGCAAAATCCCCTCATTCACCTTTAAGTTGGTCATCCTATGGCCGATCGAACTACCTCCGCATAAGTAGGATGATTTCCAGCAGCCACTAACCCTGCAATTTCCGGTACTAACCCTGATACATATGCTCAATCTTACGATACTCTCACGTGCAGATCGGGACACAGCACTGCCAACTCATTCCGCCTCACAGTATACTTCTCAATTTCCGACCCAGTCATCTTGAGGTTCCACACCTCATGCTCCAGCTTCTGTACCTCTTCCCTGGGACAATACTCACGCTTCAGCAACTGCACAAAATTCTCCCATGGCATAGCATATGCCTCCCCAATACCCATATTCTGGGTGATGCCATTCCACCAAGTCAATGCCACGTCCTGAAATAACGCAGCCGAATACTTCACCCGATCCTCTGGGAGACAGTTACACATCAGAAATACCGACTCCACTTTCTCCAACCACCTAAGCAAACTGACCGCACCCTCGGTGCCAGAGAATTCCTGGGGCTTGCAGTCCCGGAACATTTTGTAGGTGCACATGGTGGGGGTGGGTCAACAGGACCACCTGAAATGAAACGTATGAGAACTACGAATAACGTAAACAAGGTTCACCAATGAGGCAAAGAAAACGGATAAAACAACTTACCACCACCGTTGTGCCCTAACTGAAAGGCAGCCTGGAGCAAGTTGTTCAGATCAGCCTGTGACAGGTTAATACCTCCACCACGACCACCAGCACCACCACGACCACCACCGCGTCCACCATTGCGACCACCTCCTCGTCCTCCACGCACTCCAGACATGATTCTGGCAGAAAGAACGAGAAAATTTAGTTTCGCAGTTAAAGATAACCACTAATGTTCACAAGATCAAAGCCAGATCCAATCCAGGACTATCCCCTCAAACTCAGAGCTCACTAGTGCTTCCATGCATTTCGTTTTATGATTTTGTGTGCACCCAAAATGATAAAACGCTCTACATGGTCCTCCAAGTGTTCTCCTAGTTCAAAGTTCAAATCACCGAACATAGACTCTTAGCTACACACCGTAATACTACGGTAGTTCATGACAAGTGTTTCTATTGGAGTGCGACAGGGGAGATGTCCGAGCCTTGGACAAATCTCAAGAGCACACGAGTTACCCCAATAGACTACACTGCCTAGGAAACAAGTAACCCAACCTAAAATAGAACGGATGATGTAACGCAGAAAGACCAACGATTTAGAGACACCCCGACAAGACCATACGTAACCCACTATAACGTTTAGTACCATGTGATCGTCTAGTGTGTGCGACTCGGCTATAGACTAGACTCTACATGCAGTCCTAGTTCACTATAACCATTGGCTCTGATACCAATCTGTCACACCCTCAAAATCCACTTGCGGAGTTTTACCGCGAGGCGCATGACAAACCAGGATCCAAACCAACGATCACAATAAACAAGTCTAAATGTAATTAATGCAATACCAAAACATAGTTTTAAAAATCCCGTTTACAGCGGAAGCTTATTCAAAATAAAGTTCAACATAATTAACCAAAGTTCAATGTTTATGAAATCATGCAACTCTATCTAGACGCCGTGCAGACGCGTGCGCCCTAGTTCCATGTGCTACCTTAGCGACCTGAGAAAACATGTAAAAGTTTACGTCAGCACAAAAATGCTGGTGAGTTTACAGGTTTGCAGTTCAAGTACCAAGTTCACCTGTCCATACTATAACAAATAGAAAACCAGTATACGCTAGCTAGGCGTACGTTTTGTTACTACCACGATTGGAAAACCATTACTAACTCGAATACCAGTTGTTGTGCCCGAATAGTTCCAAATGTTCCTGTTGTTCCTGTTTGAGACAATATGCACCCGCCGACCCTCCAAGTCGACGAGCGGGGTTGGTCACTCCCAATAGCGCTATTCACATTTCCCCGTTGTGCAAACCCGCACATTCATGGTTCCCCCCGGGACTTCCAAAGATCGTGTAGTATACGTTAGAACCCATAGTATGACAGAATTTACCAAACAATCGTTTTAACACATGTTTTCTCCCCCGAAAGTATAAAACCAGTTTAAAAGAGGGGCCGTAAACTCACCTTAAGTTGCTTTACTCCTAATCCCGAGTAAACTCAGCTGCTATGTTTAGTCCCGTACAGTGGCGACCTAACATACGACAGTTACAAGTACTTAGACTAATAACCCGCAGGTTAATTAGTCCCTAGATGTCCAGACCATAACCAAGTTTGTTTGAAAACACCGTGACTGTTTAACCGACCCAAAGTACAAGACTCGACATCCCATTGGTGACCCGAGACTCCCCGTGTTATGTTTACGCTCCAAAACATACAATAACGTAAGTATACTTAACATACGTTAACACACAACAAGTTATAGCACATAGTTCACGTATCACCGTAATCCATCCAAATATATGTTACCAAGTTATTAGACATGTTACGGGGTTCCTAGCATGTTACTACATGTTAAATCGGGTCTTGAGATGCTAATTTACACTTACAGCAGCAGTACACGCGATTAGGGAGGCTAATCGCATGAAGTGTCACGCGACTAGGGCTAATCGCCCCGTGGGTCACGCGATTAGGGGCTACTCGCCCCTGTTGTCTGGCGATTGGGCTACTCGCCCCCATGTCACGCGAGTGGGGCCTAATCGCCCCTATGGCACGCGAGTGGGGGGTCTACTCGCCCCTGCTACATGCGATTAGCAAGGCTACTCGCCTGTAGCCTTGCTGTTCCGGTTTTTCGCGCGTTTAAACGTTCCAATTCAGATCCAGATCGTGTGTAACTACCCAATATCATCCCAAACACTATCCTAAACATGTTTAACTCAAACCCTTCGTTCATCCTCGTAAAATCAGTCCTGCATGTAACTAAAGCAATCCAAACACATACACGTAGCATGCAATATCATACCATCATACATAACAATAACCCTAATAATCAATTAATCAGGTTTCTATCATCATACTATCAATATCAATTCTGACCTAGCATGATAACACATCAAAACATCATCAAGATTCATAAAAATCCTATCTTTCTAATCATACATACCCATAACGCATGTTTATTAATTATAATCCGATTAATAACTCTTATTGACGATTTTCAGAAAGCCTTTTCGTTTATGAACAGGTCTGGACCATTAGGGATTGATTAAAAACGTTTACAAAGTGTTATGGATGAGAATCAAACCTTGGAATTGTAAAAGGATGATGGTTAGACCTTGAAACCTTGTGTTTTTGATCAAAATCGCCTTCCAGAGGTTGTTTAAGTGTTTGGGGCGGTTATGGGACGACTAGGGTTTGTCTAATTGAGTTTAGGAGGTTAAGTATGGTATTTATAGGCGTTTCTAGTCGTCCAGCCCGTTCCATGCGATTGTGCAGGTTTATACGCGATTAGGAATCCTAATCGCGTGAACAGTAACGCGTTTGGCCTAATCGCATGAACAGTCATGCGATTAGTCCCAGTCGCACCATATGAATCCCAGTCACACCATATGACCCCAGTCACACCACATGATTCCCAGTCACACCACATGATTCCCAGTCACACCACATGAACCCCGTTTTAACATATGTTAACACATATTAATGTGCCGACAAGTCACATAATGATTGTAAACACATAACACAAGTAAATACACATATTCACACTCGTTCACCAATTCCCGGGACTCGAGACTCGTACGTTCCGTATGCCCTGACGATCCTACAAATCGTCACCGTTTGTACACTTGGTTAAGGACTGACATCTACCGAACCTCTAGACCAACATCCAAGGATCTTCTAGACTAACCAATAGTTCCCGAACCATAACCCGACTTAACTAACCCAGTTAAGTACAATATACACGTGACTCGCTAAGGTAGACTTTCATCTAGACAACGTTGTTAACCCGAATTTGCCAGGTGTCACATCCAGGTTCGCCCAGTTTATGTGGTCGAATGTGGAACTTTTCCACATTCGCCCCTTTTTAATGGTCGAATGTGGAATCTTTCCACATTCGCCCACTTTGTTTCCACATTCGCCCATTTCTCAAGTCCCATTTCCACATTCGCCCATTATTTCCACATTCAGGTCATCAGCACTTTTTAACACATGTTAACCTTTTTCCAGTTTGTCGTGTTTAACGCGTTCTAACACATCTTAACACATAAGCATGCATCCATAGTCTATACTTAGCATGTTTAGGCACGTATAATCATTTGTACATCATTTAAGCAAGTATAAGCATACAATTCACCACACGACCCATAATCTACACATATACTTAATTAGTTCATGTAATGTCACCAACGACGGAACCCGGTACTAATGTATTCCCAAAACGACTCCCAATGATCCTCCAGATCATTGACCCTGGACAATCCTAATTTGACCCGACTCAACTGACCCAGTTAAGTTTGTTTATAAACGTTTCTCGCTAAGGTAGACTTAGATGTTACTATTATGTTTAAGCCGAACATGCCGGGTGTCACATTGTGTTATTCAGGGTTTCTTTCAGTTCAGAAGGGTATTCTGATGCAAGTTATATAACTAAGTAAGTTAATTGCTCTCTTGGGGGAGTGTAGGGTTTGCAGCATCTGGTAAAGAAGTTAAATGGATAAGAAACTTGTATTATAAAATTCCATTATGGTCTAAACAGGTATCACCAATATCTATCGGGTATGATAGTGCTGACTAATGATTATAGTCAGGTGTATAATGGAAAGTCTAGACGGTTGTGTATTATACATAGCATGATTCATGAGCTCATCATGCATGGTGTGATATCCATTGAATTTGTAAGATCTGAGTATAATTTGGCTGATTATCTAACTAAAGAGTTAGGAAGAGATCTCGTGAATAAATCAGTTATAGGGATGGGTTTAAAGTCCACACTTTAATATCCTATGTCAAATACCCAATTCCCATCTAATACAACGTTAGATGCAGAATTCAATGTGGAAAGCTTGCCATAGAGATATTGGAACACATTCTCAAAACCATCCCAAAGTTTATGTTCAGACTGCAAGATAAAGTAGGTTGAAGTCTAACTTCTTAATAGTCATTTGCATTTGCAGGTGCAAGAATAAAGAGACTACCTATAAGAGTATGAAGTTTAGCCGCTTAAAGAAGCTTGGACTTGGCTTTGATATACTCTTTGTAGGATTGGACACTGGCTAGTAAAATATAGTGTCAGGTAAGAACATATGGATTTATAAACTTATGTGTATTTTACCTTCAAGTATTCAAATGAATAGCAAGGGTTCAATACATAGAGACACCCCGATATTCAAATATTTGGATCGTGTAATTTACTAAGATGGAAATTCAATCCTCAGGACATTTCCATTTATGCATGAGTTTGAGTTTCTTTGAGAATTAAGTTAAGCTAATCATGGATATCACTAAAATGGGGGAGGATGTTGATAATTTTAGTGTTATCAACATTAATGGTGATATTGGATTAACTTGTTGAATGGGTTGATCTCGTTAGTAATTAACCGAGTTAGGAGATGCAGGAGTGCGGGCTCGGTTATCACTAATGGGATTGTGTATGTTATTGGTTTAAGTAAGTTAATGTATTAGTTTATTGGATTTGGGCTGAATGAGTTGATGAACTAACTAAGTTTAGTTTATTAATGGGTTATTAATTAAATGGAATTAAAGATGGGGCCTTGTAAGCTCTTGGGTATGCATGTAGGCCAAATAGATTGACCCAAACATAAACTAAAGCCCAATCCAATTGCATCATAAAACCACAAATATATTGTCAGTAGTTTTATGATATAACTAAAACATAGAGAAAACAAACCAAAATTTTTCTAGAGAGATCTCTAGAATTTTGAAGGTTTTGAACACACAAAAACCTATTCAAATTTTGATTATCGGTGCAATAATTCTCAAAGAAATTAAATCCGATTTTTGTGTATATACTACGTTTAATCCGTTCAAACATTTGATTGTACCGATCAAATAGTTTGTTTCTGATAGTGATTACACGACTCGTAGTATAATCCAAGTAATTTTCATTTCTTCTTTGGTTTCGATTCGATAAAACCAACAAAGAACAAACTATTTGATTATTGAATCGGAAGCCGTTTCAGATTTGATGTTTGTTTATGTTGGATGGTTTTGTGTATACAGAAATCCGATTTGATATCGCAATATATTTGCGGGTTTGGGTTTGATTAACTTACATGTTGTAATTTTTATTACAATATCAAATTTTGAAGTTCTGAAAATAACTTCGAATATTGGGTTTGAATAAGTTTGTTACCAAAAGGTTTAAACCTTTTTTGAATTGTTGTTCGGTTCAGACTTCGAAGTTGGTAATTGATTAAATGGCCACTTTTCTGTGAATTTGGATTTCTATTTGATTCTCTTCAAAGCGTTTTGGATTTACAATCCACTGGTAAAATTTGTTTTATTGCAAATTTGATTTTCTGTTAGAATCAAATTGGCTACTGTTCACGGTACTTACGGTTTGGTTTGTTGGGGTCTGTTCGATTAAAGAAAGAAAGGGCTATTGTTTGCTGTGTTCGGTTTTGATTTGCCTTGCAATTTCTTATATTGTTTAAAATATATAATGGCGACTGGATAATCGCCTGAGATATATAAACAGAATCATATGTCTTCATCTACATCAAGGAATCTTCAACATACAAGTAAGTGATTCATTCTAATTAAATTTATAAGTGTAATTTATAAACTCAGTAGACGTATTGTTTTGTTTTGAGAAAGTATAATGTGGTATTTATCACTTTAGATAAATATCATGTGGGTTTCATTTACACACTGATCTCATGAGTTCGAATGGTCTATGTTTTGATTTTAAAAACAAATGGATGAGCATTTAATATTTATTGATAACCATCTTAAGTGAGAGGAAGGTTTTGACTTGTTTTGTTAATTGGAAACAAAATGCAAAGGGGTTAGCCAATTTTGGGTTCATGGTTTTGAAGATTCCTTGTTTATGGAATTAAATAATGATTATATTTTGGATAAGATTGGTTATTTATATAACCATAAATGGTGAAAATGGTTTTCTTGAATTTTATTGATCACAAGAACAAAAGTTTTGTTTTCTTTTGGTTCTTGGGTATTATCTTGGAAAATCGCATTGGAGTTTTCATCATTTTCTTTTATTTTATAAGCTTATGACGCTCCAATATTAAATTAAAAACTAGATCTTTGTTATATTAATCTCTAGTTTTTATATCAAGGTTTTGTGGTTTAGAAATTTGTATCCAGAGTACTAATGTCATTATGTGAATCCATGTTTTGAATTTAAAATGGATTTGTTTTACTCCTGGAAAACCTCAATTTAAGAGAAGCATTTTGTTGACTTTGTGATCTTGATAGATGGATAATGGGCAACACTTGATGTGTGGATTTTTCATTCTCACCCAAAATTTGACATACATAAAAACATCAAGTTTGGTCCTGTCTGAAACAAAAGATGAAAGAATAATTTTGGTATTCTCTCGGAAAAAGGAGAGAGAGATATATATTGGATTCTATCGAGAACCATACTTTCTTGAAATACCGCTTGAAGGTTCTATTTGTTTTATAAAATAACTATATATTTATGTAGTCATTATCTATAAGTATATATTCATGTAGTGATTATCCATTTTGGTAATATTACACATGGATTAAATTGTGCTATAAATCTTTTGCATGAAATAACCAAAATGTTATTTATTGTTATTTGATATAGTTATGCCACTTGTAACTCATAAATTGTTTTGAGTTGTCAATAGAAGAAGCATATTGTGTATCGACGTGGCATGTTTGTTGTTAAGGATATTATTGCAATATGTATAACATGTTTAGAGTGATAGTGAATCTTAAATATGTTTTCGGTTGAGGATTCTGTTTATATGACTTTAAGTATATCCAAATAAATATAATTATATGTGTGGCATGCTTGTTTATTTTCATTTAAGTTTTTTAAGGAAATGCATGACGTGTCTAAAAATGTTGTAATTATTGTCTTTGATAGAAATTGTAGACCTTGTACACGATGATTTGAGTATTTTATTTCTACACCTTCATTGGTAACAAAAAATATGTTATTACATTCATAGATTCATAGATGCTACATAAGATTTTGCTATGTAATTTGTTACATGAAAAAAGATAAAGTCTTAATAAAATTTAAACTTTTAAGACTTGGCTGGTATTATAAAGGAAATGGGTTGACATCATGTTGTCATGTTCATGTCTAAATAAAAGATTTTGGCTATATTAACAAGTTATTTATTCAATAGAGTATTTAATAAAAGGACTAAGTAACTTCGTATGAACCTCGGTACAAAAGACATCAGATTTGAGTTATCATAGAGTTTGAGAATGTAGAGCCGTTGGAAGGCTTACTGAACCTAATGAGAACCATATGTGAAAGAGGCATAGATTGCATAATTATTGTGTATGTTGAACATTCTTTTGTTTACATGTTCTATGTCATAGAACCAAATATGTTTCACTCTGTAATTAAGTCAAGAGATATTGATTTAAGAAAAGCTAAGTCTTTTCTTAAATTGTGGCATCAAAATGTGATGATGTTGTATTGCCAAAAAAGTTATGTTATTAACCATGATTACAAGTGTATAGCAAATTTGACTCGTCGGGTAGAGGAGTCATAATTTGTCTATGTGTGGAAGACATGTTGATCTTTAGTACTAATAAAGATCAAGTGGATAAAATTAAGAAATTCTTGTCATCTAAATTTGTCATGAAGGACATGGGAGAGGCATAATTAATTCTTAGTATTATAATCACATGTGAGAACAATGGCATCTCAATTTCCCAGCCTTATTACATTGTGAAGATTTTGAAGAAATTTAATATCTAAAATTGGTCACATGTTGGAGCTCCCACAGAACCTTATATTAGGCTTATGCTTAATAAAGAGGCTCATATTTCTTATCTGGAATATTCTAAAGCAATAGGATGTTTGACCTATGCTATGATTAGCATAAGGCATGGTAAATTCATTGTTGTGGGAAAACTAACTGGATTTACTAGTAATCCAAGTACTTGATGCTGGAAAGTTGTGAATAGATTATATAAATGTCTGAAAGGAACCATGATATGTGGTTTGTGTTATTCAGGGTTTCTTTCAGTTCAGAAGGGTATTCTGATGCAAGTTATATAACTAAGTAGAGTTAATTGCTCTCTTGGGGGGAGGTGTAGCGTTTGCAGCATCTGGTAAAGAAGTTAAATGGATAAGAAACTTGTATTACAAAATTCCATTATGGTCTAAACAGGTATCACCAATATCTATCAGGTATGATAGTGCTGACTAATGATTATAGTCAGGTGTATAATGGAAAGTCTAGACGGTTGTGTATTATACATAGCATGATTCATGAGCTCATCATGCATGGTGTGATATCCATTGAATTTGTAAGATCTGAGTATAATTTGGCTGATTATCTAACTAAAGAGTTAGGAAGAGATCTCGTGAATAAATCAGTTATAGGGATGGGTTTAAAGTCCACACTTTAATATCCTATGTCAAGATACCCAATTCCCATCTAATACAACGTTAGATGCAGAATTCAATGTGGAAAGCTTGCCATAGAGATATTGGAACACATGATCAAAACCTTCCAAAGTTTGTGTTCAGACTGCAAGATAAAGTAGGCTGAAGTCTAACTTCTTAATAGTCCTTTGCATTTCCAGGTGCAAGAATAAAGAGACTACCTATAAGAGTATGAAGTTTAGCCGCTTCAAGAAGCTTGGACTTGGCTTTGATATACTCTTTGAAGGATTGGACACTGGCTAGTAAAATATAGTGTCAGGTAAGAACATATGGATTTATAAACTTATGTGTATTTTACCTTCAAGTATTCAAATGAATAGCAAGGGTTCAATCCATAGAGACACCCCGATATTCGAATATTTGGATCGTGTAATTTACTAAGATGGAAATTCAATCCTCAGGACATTTCCATTTATGCATGAGTTTGAGTTTCTTTGAGAATTAAGTTAAGTTAATCATGGATATCACTAAAATGGGGGAGGATGTTGGTAATTTTAGTGTTATCAACATTAATGGTGATATTGGATTAACTTGTTGAATTGGTTGATCTCGTTAGTAATTAACCGAGTTAGGAGATGCAGGAGTGCGGGCTCGGTTATCACTAATGGGATTGTGTGTGTTATTGGTTTAAGTAAGTTAATGTATTAGTTTATTGGATTTGGGCTGAATGAGTTGATGAACTAACTAAAGTTTAGTTTATTAATGGGTTATTAATTAAATGGAATTAAAGATGGGGCCTTGTAAGCTCTTGGGTATGCATGTAGGCCAAATAGATTGACCCAAACATAATTACTAAAGCCCAATCCAATTGCATCATAAAACCACAAATATATTGTCAGTAGTTTTATGATATAACTAAAACATAGAGAAAACCAACCAAAATTTTTCTAGAGAGATCTCTAAAATTTTGAAGGTTTTGAACACACAGAAACCTATTCAAATTTTGATTATTGGTGCAATAATTCTCAAAGAAATTAAATCCGATTTTTGTGTATATACTACGTTTAATCCGTTCAAACATTTGATTGTACCGATCAAATAGTTTGTTCTGATAGTGATTACACGACTCGTAGTATAATCCAAGTAATTTTCAATTTCTTCTTTGGTTTCGATTCAATAAAACCAACAGATATTATAATAGAGTGTAGTAATCGCGGAATGGAATGTGGGGTTGGTTTAGTGTATGATGATGGTAGTATGGAAGAAGGAGAAGATGTGTTGAGTTATTACAAATCATGGAATCATATTATCGGTGGGGACCTCTCTGGTTTTTCAAACTACAACAGGAGATTACTGCCTAAGTACCTGGAACTTTACCCGGGATTCCAATTACCATGACGAGTTTGATGATACTCATTTCATTGATGAAGGCAGCTCCTATAAGGGTAAATGTCGTCTCTATATATAAAACTTAGCCAAGTTTGTGTATTACATTTTGTAAAATCAGAGCTAAAATAATTATTGCAAAACTTTTTATTACTATTTTTTTTTTGTTTTTCAGAAAAGGAAGTGATGTTTAAAGCTTTATCCCAAAAGAAGTCGGAAACAGATGGGTCTCAGGTACACTTCAGTTTTCAACACCCAACCATTCTCTCATCACATGATTAAAAACCAAAGGTTGGAATAAAAGATTGATTTCTTAATATATTTTATACATGTAGGCACAATGTTCACATACGCGTCCAACTGCAATGGCACCTGCTGAAGCTCCTTGCATGACTATGTTCCCACATGGTTTAGGTCAACAAACATTCGATGGTCAAGCTCAACCTACCTTCATTCCTCCCCATGTAATCTCCCATAATCTCATTTTTAAATAATTTCTAAAGAAGATTGAAAATTGCTTGGGTTTAAACCTGAGATTTGTTATTTACTAATAATTTTGTGGTAATTACCTGGAAAGCATGATTTGGGCACCTGCAGCAACTTGTTCCAGATATGAGCCCAGGTGGAGGCCCAAGGCGAAACTTGTACATGCCAAGTATTCTGCCAGGTGAGCGTCTAGATGGAAGCCGTGTTGGTGTAACAGGGCAGCAGAATCAGCAACAACATGTTCCACTTATGCAGCAACAGGTCTATTGAACTCTTCTCTTGCTATATTTTATTAAAGGTTAAAATTAATAACTAATCTGGGCTATAACAGATGGTGACATGTGGACTCATGTATCAACACCCACCTGGTGGTAGTAACACTGGTGATGTGTCGATGGGTTCTGTACTTGCCAATTCTTTCCCAACAGAGCAAAGGACTGTAAGTCCTTTTCATGTTAGTTTCTTAAAATTAAACATTTTTGATATTATTATGTTTTAGATATAGTGTGACGAGTAAATATTGTAGATGAGGGATGAGAATCTATGCCCACTAGTGGAACAGATGGAAGCTGAGTCAGAAGCAAATTTAACGAGAGATTTTTTCGCTTGCTAGAATCACCAGAAGCACTAAAGGCAAAGGATGCAGAGGCAATGGAGGTCGAGCAGGATGATGAACTTGCTTCATTGTTATCTTTGTGTGGATGTGTGTCTTGTGTGGAAGATGTTAAGTTTTGCCTTGCTTTTCGTGTTATAGACTTGGTTTCTATGATGAACAATGGTTGATTGATTGAGTATGCACATCGCTGATGTGCAGTGACTCCGATAAGAAAACAGAGGCTGGGAACGAATGTTAAACATACACAATATTATTAATCCAAACAATAAAACAATACATAAGATGGCTATTTATAGCCTTACATCGACGGTTAAATAACCGCTTCTAGTTAACCGACACAACTAATTAAACATAATCTGCACAACATTTGATATTTGGCGCCTAAACTTTCGGTTTGATTTTTTTCTTTTGACTTCCTGATTATACTTGATTCCAACAGAAGATGTCAATAATACCCATCAAAAAGTCAAAAGTATCCAATATTTTTTTTAAACATGCACTCCCTCCATCCCTAGCTGTTAAATAACAGTATGATTTTATTATAATGGATCTTTGTAACTGTAACCGAGACTGAATATGATGTAGCAAGGATTTATGGCCCACAAGAATGAGCCCCGGGCAAGCATGATCAAGATCAACTTAGGTTGTGATTTAATCTCAAACCAGTCCAAGTGATTCATTTTACATAATGTTAATTAGCTACAAGAGAAACGTGTCAGTGAATTGCCCAACAAGGTTCAAGATATGAATCAAGTTTTTTTTTTTTTTTTTTTTTTGAGTTTTAATTTTTTCTTCATGATGAATCGTGAGGGAGACCCTTGGAGCATTTGGTAACGTTGCTGCTTTATGACCTTGAGGTTACTGGAAACTATTGGACATAATAATAATATAAGCTAGATATATATATATATATATATATATATAATATATAATATATAATATATATTTCTATATTATTTTATTAAGGAGGAGTGATGGCCTCTTTGGTAATTTTCATTTCCGTACAAGTTAAGAAGCAATATGTACAACATATTTAAGCATAAAATTTAAGGGTATTATAGGAATGTTAGTGACAATTAAGACACTTGGGAGGTAGTGTAGACATTTCACTTATCTCTTCTCTTACAATATCCACAAACTTTTACAATACTCCCCCTCTCTTGCATCCCTGCCCTTCTTTTGCCTACGGTTTAATACCTTTAGAAATTGAAGCGTCATGCGTTTCCCCATCTTCTTCAATTACCACTCTGCAACAATGCGATGAAGATTTAAGGATCGAGTTCCCGTTTTGAGTTCAATAAGGTTGGAAACATGTTCTGCTTCTTTTAATTCTTTTTCTTTTGAAAATTAACCTGCTTCTTTTAATTCTTTTTCTTTTGAAGATTAACCATTTTATATAGACTTGTTTGCTTCTTTAAATCGTTGTTGGTGTTAGATTTTGTAACGTTATCAGCATTTGGACAATCAATTTTGTGGAGTTGTTGATTTAGGTTTATAGTTCTTTGTTTGTGGTTCTTTGATTTAGGGCTGATTCGTGGTTAAAGTTGAAAGATCCAAGATAAAGAGAAACAAGATGCTCATGGCGACAAGACCGGTCATTGGATAGATGATTTGGGAAAGAGTCCAACGGATCTTGGAATTTTAGAGGTTAAATGAATCGAGAGGTTAGAGTGATGGAAAGAAGATTAAGATAGCATTTTGACCTGTTTCGAATCTCACTGAAGCATGTTAGTTTATGGTGATTATTGATGTGCAATGCTTATCTTTTTAAAATTGATTTTGATGGATCATAACTTGTTTGTTAATCTTGCGCATATTAATAGTCGGGTCCTTGAGATGCTTCATTTTAATGCTACATAAAAAGAGATAGAGCAACTTCTATAACTGATTCGTATGACCAATTTGACCCGACCCGTTCTTCACTCGATCAGGCTACGCCTACAGCCGAGCTAGAAAAATTTATTTATGTTATTATCGAGAGCGTTGAAGGCGCTTGAGGCGATGAAACAAGGACGGGTTAAAACGGAGCAATTGAGTGGGGGTGAAACGAATAGTACGACTGCTTCGGTTGAGGATTTGAGAGAGGAGGAGAATAGTAAGCCGCCGTGGATGGGAATGGTGTTAGGGATTTATATGCTTGTGATTGATAACCATGGGTAGTTGTTGGGCAGTTTAGTAGGATGATGAGCTTAAGATCTGTTGATGAGAAATGACAATGAGAATGGTTGCTTGTTTTATATTTAATTATCATGACCGGTTATTAGTCATATGAACTCAATTATTGCCTTTAAGTTATGTTGCTTTTTATACAAATTGTAGGTCAGGTTTACTGGTACTACCTTCAAGTAGCATTAATAAACTATGGCGCTGATGAAATTAAGAAGGTATGCTATCCATCTTGGAGGTATTAAGTTTTTTGGTTTTGCCATATATATAAGATGTGTCTCATACTGATGTGATTTATCTTTGTTCATGTTCAGTCAACTGCATCTAATGGCCCTCAGTTGTTGCATCCTGCAATTTCCATCACATTGATTCTATCGCGAATCATCCAGAAGCAAAGGTATACAGACACATGTTTATGTTGTGTAATGTAATTATTTTCCTTATTAAAGAGACCAAAACACACACACACACAGTATTAGAGCATCTGCATTTAATATATAAATGCAGTTGTGTGATCGAATACCCAGTCCGATGGGAGAATCTGCAGTTGATTGCAGCAATCTTTTTCTTTCCTTCATGCCCATTGTCGCTTTACTATTAGCGGTAAAACATTTGAGCTCACTCCAGAACATGTGATAGTTGCACTTTTCTCATCATGGCATCTTTATTATTCAAATATCCTTTTTCTAGGTGATTTGTTAGCTCAATTAGTTTAAATGATATTGTTCCATTATGATTGATCAGCATATCCTCAAAATTGGTGAAGGAATAGTAGCACAATGCATCAGTGGTTATAATGCTTTGGATGTTACCCCTCCTCATAGACTTCTTTGGTACCCTGTTTAGATGATTATTACAACCTCTTGAATTGTTTTATCAACAGAATGTTAGTATTTTAATATTCAACATATTAATTATTTATAAAAATTAAAGAAAAAGGAACAAAAATTGTTTATGGGTCAACCTGGCCCGTGTATTATAAAACTGTCATCCTCGATCATTTCTAATTCTTGGGTGTTACGTTGCAGTATCCTGGGAGATGTTTTTATGGTTCGGAACCCCGCAATGTTTGATTTGGTAAGTCGCAAGTTGGATTTGCTGAAGCAACTTCAGCGAGCCTTATCTGTCCTACGACTATTACTCTTTATCGCATTGTTTTGTGAATATTCTACTGAAAATGTTGAACTAAAATCATAAATGTCGTAGGTAAGGTTGTAGGAACTTGTGGTAGTAAAGAACCTGTTAATGTTCTGTATGATATTTTACTTGCGCATTTATCTTTTTCAATACTAAAATCTGGTTTGGGATGCCATGATTTCAACACCATTAAGGTACCGATAAGCTCAAAACTCGTTGAATCGAATTATATATGCACTTGTGTAATTCTACATCTAACTTCAAGTTTAAAGCATATTTTCATCTACCATCATGTTGATGCATCTTTACATCCGACGTACGACAACATCTATATCAATGTTATGATCTGTATAAGTTCATTATACACTATTCATGATGTTATACTTTTGGTGAACATTTTGGTAAAGTTTTACTTCTATTTTTTTTTTTTTTTTTTAATTTGAAAAAAATCCAGATTGGGACGGTCGTAAATAAATGAAGAAAAAACTAGATTTATGCAATTGATACCCTAATGTGTAATGTATTCTGTTAATACTTTTAAACATCATCATTATTTAGAAGATACCACGGTTTATTACACTGCACTGTAGCAATGGTTTATAGAACTATCTCATTAACAATTTACTTCCTAACTTGATTGTCAACTTTCATTACCCAAGTACCATAATTGGTGACGTGCCTTAAATAGTTAAATATGATTGTGAATTATTACACCTTGTTATTTAGACTTTCATTTGAATCAAGGATTATATTTGGACAGAAAAGCAAGGTATAGAGATTAAAGTTCAAATATCACATTTCACATTCAAGTCATCACACTACTAGAAAAATACCCCTTTCTTGACGCGCATTGCGCGTCATAAAAGGGTGTTTATGACACACAAAAAAGTGTCAAGGAAGAACATGTCAAGAAAAGTTTATGACATGCAGGCGCGTGTCATCTTTTAATGACACGCGTTTATGACACTCCTTTATGACATGCTTTTTTGACACGCATTTATGACACGCTTTCATGACATTCTTTAATGACATACATTTACGACACACGTTTATGACACTCATTTTGCGTGTCATGCTTTCTTTACCTAAAAAAAATTCTGCAAAATAACTAGTAACCCTGGATTTATATTTATATTTATAATAACAAAATCAATAAATTACATAATAAAATTGCATTTATTATATATACCACCAAAAAATCCATTACAATATAAGCATTTATCGAATCTTACCACAAGTATTAACGGTTACAAAAATATTGTGTCAATACATTACGTTAGTCTATACCTAAACATACGGATCACTTGAAAATGAAGGTTACGGCATAATTTGACCATTCTTCACGACTGACATCAATATCCGCATCCGTGTAAACATCTAGTCCTCCCCCAACCTGAGACAACAATAAAATTAATACATTAGTCGTGGCCGGCCAATTGACATTCCATAAAATAGAGGTGACAATTTTGACCTATTTACTTATTAATAGATTGATACGAGTTATGTTTTATTTCTCACATTGGTAAAATAAAGAAGGGATCAGTTTTAAAGGAATCAGGTCAAAAGGTTAAAAGTCGCCAAGTTGTATTGTTAAGCATAAAGCCTACTAAACTACTTTAATCGAAAGAACAGATTATCTATTCCTTATCTAAATCATAATCACTAAATCAAAACAACCAGCTAAACCTAAAAAAAAAAAAATAATTGAAACGAAACAAAATAATAATAATAATAATAATCGAACCTCACAGTGACGAGCGTTGCTATGATTAAGCCACTGCAACAAACAATCCTGGTGAACAAACTTAATACTACCGCTACAAGCACACGGATACCGTAACGGATTATCATCATCCCCTGTATTCCTACAGATCCGACAAACATCATCCTCGTCTGTGAAGAGAGCAACTGAGAGGGTTTTCCAGATAACTCGTAAACCTTCATAGTCACCTCAGTTAATTTGGAGGCGGTTTTGAATGAGAGGCTAGGGTTTGTGTGATAAATATGAAAGGAAAGTAGATAAGTGGGTTTTGTAGGAGAGAGAGAGTATGATGGGAGGGAAAATAAAATTTGGGGAAATTTTTATGACAGAGAATAATGACACTCGGTGTCTTATTCTGTCATAATTTTTATTTCTTGACACTAAACTCTTGACACGCAAAAATAAGTGTCATTAATTAATCAGATTTCAAAATCCATGACACTTTTTTTTATGACACACGCTTTGAGTGTCATAAATGAGTGCGTGTCATAAAATGTGTGTCAAGATATGTCTTTTTCTAGTAGTGTCATGTATTGGTCTATCATTACTTTTATGCATCTTAGTTATATTGGGTCAACAATTTAGTGGACTATGTTACGTGTTTATTATGATTCAATAGTATATCTTTTATTTTCTTACATTTTGTAGACGATGTTTAATGTTCTGTCTTCTATGTTCAAGTAATAATGTTAAATATTCTATCTAATGATCTTCAAAATAATTGCAGTTATTTCAACTACTTTCAAGATATTCACAAATCACAAGTAATTAGTAACTTAGTTAGTCACAATCGAGGGATATGAAGCTTTGGTCCTTTGGCATATTATTTGATCGTTTTCTGTCCCATAAAAATGACATTTTTCCCGTTTTACCAAAAAATTAGCCAACGGAGAAATTGGTCAAATGTGTTAAGTGTTGTCCAATGTATATCATCTCTAAATTGTTTTTATTCAAAGATTTAGAACATCAGCATACAATTATTATTTCTTAATAGAAACTTTCCAATTAATACATAAAAAAACAAAAAAAATAGTTGGCGGGTAACACAACCCGATCCATCCCATAAAGGTTTGGGGGTCATGCGGGTGGAGTGTTGTTCATTTGTATTTTTTGTGAGTCAACCCAACTGACATGTCCTCTAAAAATCACAAGTTTTTACTCGTTGCCCTAACCAATCATGTGAAAGTGAAACGGGTTTGATGATGTCCAATGCATAGAGTAGATATAAAAAACCTACTGAGATGGTGGCCTACGACAACCAACATTTGTAATTCATCAAATACTTTTTTTCATGTCTTTTGTGGTTTTTGATTCCATCATATTTTAGTCTACGAAGTTCTCAAGGTAACATGATACATTTGATGCATAAATGGAATAGTTACATATCATCATAAATAACGCATGAGTTAGTTTATTATATCCATGGGTTACGAATTCGTTTTTAGACTATGGGGAGTGGAGGGGAAAGAGGGGCATGATGCGTCACGTGACACTTTTAAGGTTCATTTTTCAAGTGTGAAAATTGTGGGGAGTGGAATGGGGTGAAAGAAATATTATTATTATAATAATAATAATAATAATAATAATAATAATTAGTTTGTGTGTTAATTTTTTTTTTAAAAAGAGACAGAGAGCCAATCAAAAACCTCCACATCTTTCCACCCCTCGCCAGTTGAATCTTTCTTGCCCCTTGGGCAACGCCACTCCCCCTCCCACACACACACACACCCACTCCCCCACACTTTTAGAGTATACCATTTACTTTTTTAATTTATCTTTAAACTCCTATTTTATCCGGTACAAGGTTTGTTGTTATTCGTTTGTTACTATATCTACGACAATTGTTAATGGTTTGTTGGTTACGATATCTATGACAACTAAAGTTATTGCTTCCTATACTTGGTTCACGTCATTACAAAGAACACTTAGGAATGCCATACACACACCACAACTACATGATGACAAAACAGATGCAACCGCAGCAATGCGTGGGTATTCCTACTAGTACATTATAAAGGAGGAGTTATGTACAACAAGGTAATTTGCATTTCCGTACAACTTAACAAGCAACATGTACAATATATAAAAGAAAGCAAATTTATGGGTATTATGGGCATACATTGGGACAATTAAGACACTTAAGAGGGTAATATAGGCATTTCATCCACCTCTTTCTTTACAATATCAAAAGACTTTTACAATACTACCCTCCTTCTTCCATCCATACCCTTCAATTGTTTGCCTTCTTCCTTCATCAATATAGATCATTAATCTCTTGTCCCTTCAAGTTCCGTAACCCTAAGAATCAAATTGAATGAGATTGATTGTAAAATTCAAGTCCTCCTCTTATAACATTCAATTGAAGGCCTACATGAACTATCTTGCCTTCAAAAAATGCTTCTGTAAGAACTATTACTTATTTTACTATTTGCATTTTCTTTGTTTGTTGCACAAAGTTTGCAATGTTTTATATTGTTTTTTATTTATGCACCTAGATTTGGACAAGCAAATTGCAATAAATAATTTTGACTGCAAATCAAATTGCTCGATTCCCCATGGTTAGTTTTACATGTCACATAAATTGCTTCTTTGATTACTTATCATTTGTAAAATTTGTGTACTTTCTTACGTTTATAGATACAATGGCGGGTACTTGATGAGATAAATGCTGGTGTATGTGATGGTATGACGTATGAAAAAATAAAGAAGAACATGCCTGAAGAATACGAGTATGTTAAATATGAAATATTCGATTTTTTTTTTTTTTGTAATTTTATACCTTTCCATTCAATGGTCTTTTTTTAAAGGTCAAGGAAGAAAGACAAACTCAGGTATCGATATCCTCGTGGAGAGTCATATCTCGATGTGATACAAAGGTACTGAATTCAAATACAAGGAAAAAACTATGTTGAAAATATAGAAAGTAAAAAAATAAAGTTTTGGTATTTTAAGCAACGTCAAAAGTTTGCAGTTGTGTATATAACAGGTTGGAGCCGTTACTATTGAGTTAGAACGACAACGCGCGCCTGTTGTAGTCGTATCTCACCAGGTAAGGTAAGACAAGACAACCACAAAATTTTACCTCCACAAATGGGTAAAAAAACTAAAAATAAAACGGGTTAAACTTGTTTGTAAAGTGTATTTTAATACATGTTTATGTATCAATATAGCTTTTGAATAATATTTAGGGAATTAGTTTTTTTATTAACATTTTTAAAACAAATGAACATTATTTTTGGTGGGCGTGGCCCAAACCGTATGTAAATTACCTGTTACCCAACTCATCCATTGAAAGATTTGTGCAATGCAAACATGGGTTTAATGGATTTGTGCATTGCAGGCTGTTCTAAGAGATTTATATGCCTATTTTGCTGATCGGCCATTGAAAGAAATTTTACACATAGAGGTAAACAACAAAACATTAGATCAATCTTTTCGGTCTTTTAATCTTTGAAAACACGTTAACACGTTTGAATATCGGGAATTTCAGATGCCACTTCATAGGAAGTTCTGATACAAAAAAAGATACTGACTATATTTTCCTCGCATAACGAACCCGCTGCAACGCGCGGGCACTACCACTATATATATATATATATATATATATATATATATAGGGTAGGGATCATACGGGAACCAACTTGGGGAGAGAACCAGAGAACCATTGTCAACACAAACAAAAAAAAACCTAAAAACCCCACCTCCACCCCCTAAAAACCTAAACCCACCCACCTCACTCCCTAAAAACCCAAACCCCCCATCCCCCCCACCGCCCCAACCCCCCCCCCCCCCCCGAATTGTGAAATGCACATGTGCAGCTAACCCCACACCCCCCAAAAACCAAAACGCTCCGTCCCATCCCCTCAAAAAAAGATACCCCCTCTTCCACCATACCCAAAAACTAAACCCTAAAGCTAAACCCATTAAAAAACTTAACTATAATAGTGAAATGCACATGTGCATGTAGTACAATTATCTTATTTTATAGTTTTATATAGAGGTTTTTTTAAGTTTATTCACCAACAACCCCAAAAAACCTAACCTCATTCCCATCATACCAAAAAACTAAACCCTAATGCTAAACCCATGAAAAAAAAACCTAACTATAATAGTGAAATGCACTTCGCGTTTATTTAAAGATCATTGAATAAATTTTTTTCCACCTTATATATCATATCACGTCCATTTAATGATCATTTCATTATAGCAATTGATAATTTATTCAAAAGTGTGCTCTAATAGTGAAATGCACATGTGCATACGGTATATGTATGTATATATATAACAGCAAAATGCACATGTGCATAAGACCTGACGTAATTATGACGTAAAAAATGCCATTTTTTTGTTTTTTTTTATTTTTTTTTGTATTTTTTTTTATTTTTTTTTCAGAAATATTAACACTAAAAAAACATTTTGGTGTTTTTACTTTTTTTTTTATTTTTTTAGGTTATATAATTTTTTTATTATTTTTTTTATTTTTTGGTGGAGCGGTTTTTGTGTTCACACTTGGTTCTTTGGTTCTCTCCCTAAATGGTGGGTCTCAAATGATCCAAATCCTATATATATATATATATATATTATATATATATATATATATCAAGCCGCTTCAATATATAATAGTTTGGCTGTATAAGAATCTGTTGGGAATCATGGTATCGTATACACAGCGGAAGCGGTTTATATTTATTAGAAAAATCGATTATATACATTATATAATATTAGCCGATTTATATGTATAAATATATATATTTAATTTTATTAATCCGATTAATAAAATATTACCAATCAGGATCTCAGTTAAACGCGTATAAACAAATAAATAATAAAACAACCATAGGGGGTTTAGTAATCAACCTTTGACGACTACACCGGAATTGTAACACGCGGTTAAAACGAATCCTCACTAGTAGGAAGTTCACACCGTGCACGAACCGACCGGAAGCAACACTTGCAAGATGAAGGTGGTGGTTTGTGGTGGTTGATGGCCGGACCAAAAGGAAGAGGCGGCGGCGGCCCTCTTCCTTGGGGAGGAGGCAAGAGGTGTTTTGTTTTGATAAAAGGTGTGATTAGGGTTTACTCCTTAACCATCCTTTTATAAGACAACAACTTGCAATAAACCCCCTTGCTAAATATCTTAATACTCCTTAATATTAATCTTATTAATATTAAGTCCCTCAAGACTAAAACAATTATTATTTCATAAATAATAATCCACCAACGCGTGAACTTATCTGATTCGTGTACCAACGTGTAACTCTTCGGATCGTACCGGGTCGGGTTACGTTGACCTCAACTTTTAATTACATCAGACATACCATATGTCAAACAATCTCCCACTTGGACGATTTTAATTAAATGAGTCAACGTGCGCAGAGTTGGACGCCTAGCTGCATCGCATTGCACCCAAACCAGTATGATAATTTACAGTCGTCAACTAGTTCTTTGAGTTCAAGTAACGCTTTACTTAACCAAATACTATAGCCCTAATAATTATATCAATAAGTCCCTTCTGTATAGACATCCGTTGATCATAAGACATGCATCATTCATTCTTATATAGTGATCAACTATTCTCTATTCTCGTCTCTAATTCAAAATGGTCTAACGAACTACCTTAGTCCGAGCGTGGCCACGCGTTTATACCAGTTTGAGTTTTACGAGGGCGCCAGAATGTCTAGACTTCTAATCATATAGAAGTACAGAATTCCACCAGTGTCATACAACTCCGACTTAATCTCAGATTTCTACCGACGCTACCCTTATTGCTACCCATGTTTCAGGATAGTGTAAGATAACATCAAAGATAGTCCTTGATCAATGTAGTTTAATATGTGCCTTAGGAAAAAAGGACAGATTGAACATATCAATATCAAAACATCTCATGACACTGATCCATGGAGATCGTTTTGAAGCGAGTTACATCCAATATCATTCCCTAATGATATCTGTGAATTATGATTCTCAAACCCTTGAGCTATTCATCTCATGAATACAACCATCTCAATTCACAATAGTCTTACATTCAAATTCATTCCCATGTAATTTGATCGACTACGGACATTTAGAATACTCTTATTCAAGGATTTAAACATACAAATAATGAACACAATTAATAAATATTTAAATTTGCATTTAACCCATTAAATCAAATAAACATTCAACATAACTGTCATAGTTCAAAATAAAACACCAATACTAATTACAGATCATGCCCATTGTCTAACAACTCTAAGCCCTATATTTCCAGCATGCTCCTCATGTCTAGCTTGAGGTAAAGGCTTAGTAAAAGGGTCAGCCAGATTTAGATCTGTATGAACTTTGTTCATCACGACGTCTCCACGTTCTACTATTTCTCTAATATAGTGGAACTTCCTGAGTATATGTCTTGCGGTCTGATGTGACCTTGGTTCCTTTGCAAGAACAATGGCACCAGTGTTGTCACACAGTATCTCGATTGGTTTCTTTATGCTAGGCACAATATCGAGATCAGTAATGAACTTCTTCATCCAGGCAGCCTCCTTTGCAGCATCCGATGCAATAATGTATTCTGATTCACAGGTGGATTGAGCAACCACACTTTGCTTAGAGCTCTTCCAAGTAATAGCCCCACCATTCAGAATGAAAACATATCCCGTTTGTGATCTTGAGTCATCACGATAAGTCTGGAAGCTTGCATCAGCATAACACTTAACTAACAGCTCCTCATCCAGTCCTCCATATATTAAGAACATGTCCTTAGTCCTTCTCAAGTACTTAAGAATGTTCTTCACTGCAGCCCAGTGACTCTCTCCTGGATTCTGTTGATATCTACTCGCCATGCTAAGAGCATACGAGACATCAGGTCTAGTACATAACATAGCATACATGATGGAACCAATCGCAGAAGCATATGGAACACCTTCCATTTTCTTCTTTTCCTCTTCAGTATTTGCACACTGCTTGTTATCAAGAATGGTTCCATGTGCCATGGGCAAGAGCCCCCTTTTTGAGTCTTGCATTGAGAAGCGTCGTAAGACCTTATCAATAAATGTACTTTGACTTGAAACCCAATAACCGCTTTGATCTATCTCTATAAATCTTTATTCCCAGAATATAAGCGGCTTCACCAAGATCTTTCATTGCGAAACATTTACCCAACCAGGTCTTAACATCTTTAAGCATAGGGATATTGTTTCCAATGATTAGTATGTCATCTACATACAGTATAATATAGCTCCCACTTCTTGTAAACACACGGTTCATCTTCGTTCTTGATAAAACCAAACTCTTTGATTTTCTGATCAAAACGGAGATTCCAGCTGCGAGATGCTTGTTTTAATCCATAGATGGATTTATTCAGCTTGCACACCTTATTAGGATTCTTTGGATCGACAAAACCTTCAGGTTGAACCATATAGACATCTTCCAGTAAGTGTCCATTAAGGAACGCGGTTTTGACATCCATCTGCCATATCTCATAGTCATAATATGCAGCAATGGCAAGTAGAATTCTAATAGACTTAAGCATGGCTACTGGCGAGAATGTTTCCTCATAATCAATTCCTTGAGTCTGAGTAAAACCTTTCGCTACAAGCCTTGCTTTGTAGGTTTGCACATTCCCATCCATGTCAGTCTTCTTCTTGAAGATCCATTTGTTTCCCACAGTCCGACATTCGGCAGGAAGATCAACCAAATCCCAGACTTGGTTATCATACATGGATTGCATCTCTGCATTCATGGCTTCTTGCCATTTCTTGGATTCTGAATCCAAGATTGCAGCTTTGTAAGTAGTAGGCTCAGCTTCATCAATCATGAAGATATCGTCATACCTTACATGTGCACGACGATCCCTAATACTTTTCCGAACACTTGGCGTTTCTATTGTTTCTTGAGTCCTCTCAGGCTCAACTTCAACAACTGGATCAGTTACTTCTGTTTCTTTCTGAACACCTAGTTTAGTCACTTGTGAATCTCGAATTTCTTCAAGATCCACATGATTATCCCCAATCCCTCGCGCCAGAAGCTCTTCCTCTAAGAAAGTGCCTCTGCGTTTAGTGAAAATCTTATTTTCAGTGGGGTGGTAGAATAGGTAACCGATCTTCTTACCGTAACCAACGAAAACCACTTTTTCGCCTCTGGGATCTAGTTTTTCCGACGATTCTAGAGTGACATAAGCATTACATCCCCAGACTGTAAGGTAGGATACATGAGGTTTCTTTCCATGCCATATCTCATAGGGTGTTTTATCAAGCTTTTTCGTTGGAGCTATATTCACAAGTCTTGCGGCAGTTTCCAAAGCATAACTCCAAAAGGATTTTGGAAGGTTTATTCGACACATCATTGATCGAATCATATCTAATAGAGTTCGATTTCTCCGCTCAGACATACCATTATGTTGTGGTGTTCCAGGTGGAGTGAGTTGTGAAACTATTCCACAATCCTTTAGATGGTCGATGAATTCCTGACTAAGATATTCACCACCTCGATCTGATCGAAGCATTTTAATAGTTCTATTTAGCTGATTTTCTACTTCGTTTTGGTACTCCTTGAACTTTTCAAGAGTTTCATGTTTATGCTTCATAAGATAAACATAACCATATCTACTGAAATCATAAGTAAATGTAACAAAGTATCTTTCTCCATGTCTTGACATTGTTCTGAATGGACCACATACATCTGTATGTACAAGTCCTAACAGATCATTGGCTCTTTCTCCAACATTTGAAAAAGGTGATTTTGTTAACTTTCCACTTAAGCATGATTCGCATTTTCCAAACGACTCCGAACCTTTGGAATCCAGGATTCCTGCGGTTTTGAGTTGTTTAACACGATTCTCACTTATGTGACCAAGTCTACAATGCCACATATACGTATCATTAAAGTCCAACTTATTACGTTTACGGGAGATATTGCATAATATGTTATCGTTTTGGATTTCTATCTCATAGATCCCATTGTTAGGTTTTGCATCAAAGTAAAATACATCGTTAAAATAAGCAGAAATAAATTCACCATTAAAACGATAATCAAAACCTTGTCTACGCAAAGCATGAAACGAAACAATATTTCTAGGCACACTGGGAATGTAATAAACATTGTTCAAAACAAGTTCTAAACCAGAAGGTAGTAAAAGAACATATTCTCCTATTGCCTTTACTGCAACTCTTTGTCCATTGCCAACATAGACCTCCAAGTCACCTTGTTTCAGCTTTCTAATCTTTCTTAGTCCCTGCAAAACATTACAAATGTGGAAACCACATCGTGTGTCAAACACCCATGTTTTTGCTAGAAAAAACAAAGATTTCAATAACATATATACCTGAGGACTCTCCTCCAGAAGCCTGGGCTTGCTTCAGTTCAGCTAAATACTTAGCACAGTTCCATTTCCAGTGCCCAGTTTCATCACAATGAAAACATTTGGCATCTTTCAAAGGTTTCTTGTTGGCAACAACTTTGCCCTTTCCCTTCCCTTTTCCTTGATAGCCCCTCTTCTTGGTTTTAGGTTTCTTAATATGACCCTCCCTGATCATCAGCACTGGTGCAGTTTTGCCAGGTATGTTTACCTCAACAATTTTGAGCATCTGATGCAGTTCTGCAAGTGTCTTCTCCATCCCATTCATATTATAGTTCATAATGAACTGGTCATATGACTTGGGCAATGAGTTCAGGATGATATCCGCAGCTAACTCATCGCTCAAGGGGGATTCCAGACGAGCCAAGTGATCAACATATGCCTTCATTTTTAGCACATGAGTGCCAACTGGTGAACCCTCTTGCATACGAGTGGTTATAAGTGATCGCATCACATCAAACCTCTCATGGCGAGCATTTTGTTGGAACATTTCCATCAAATGCTGATTCATGTCGTATGCATCCATGTCCTCCATGGTCCTTTGAAGTTCAGGGATCATGGAGGCCAGCTGTAACATTACGCATTTATACTTGTACGTTACATATCATCATTATTAAAAAACATCAAGTTCCAGTATTATTGTTTGCATTTAATTATTTTTGTGGCATTTTTGGAACCCTAATACTATGATAATAATTCATAATATATATATATATATATATATATATATTAAATATATGATAAAAAATGTCAAAATAATAAAAGCTTGGGTCGGGACTCGAACCCGCGTCCCAAGCCGGTTCATTACACACACCAACACAAACCATCTGCTCTACACGTCCTTGTTGGTCTAAAACCAACACGTTATTAATATATCACGAGTTCAAAACATCCCAGTTGACTTGGAAAGTCAACTGAGACCAACGACTTACAAAAATCAAACAATTATCGTGTAAATTGATCTTGGATTGATTGGGATCGTGATTGCCGGCCTGATATGAGTCATACACACGTCAATTACCATTCAATTATTACCATTTTTGATCTTTGACGCGTCAAACAATCAATTCGAAGTCAACCATGCCAATTCGAACATCCAAACCCCAACACTATAAATTAGACACTTCTGGACCATCTCAACTCGCCAATCTTCCTTTCTCAATCCCCAATTTCTCTAAACAATCTACTGTTCTTGAAATTTTTGTTCGAGTTTGACTTCAAACCTTGACTGGTCATTCGTGTTCGAATCATCTTTCTAAGTCTGATTTTTGTTGTGGGTTTTATTATTCGGCATATACACAACATTAACCCTAAGGTTAATTGGGTTAATGTTGTGTGATTTGATCAATTGCAGAAACTAGGGCACGTAGGTTTGAATTAGGGAAGAACATTGATTTTCCATATGTTATTTATTTCAAACAAACTGAAACCAAACACAACCACTGGTCTGGACCAAGTGGTTGTGTCTGGTGTCCTCTGTCCGGGCCACGCGGGTTCGATCCTTAGCCGTGGCAACCTTTTTCCTTTTTGTTTTGTTTTAATTAAAAACAATCAAGTTTAATTATATATATTACTTATATTTTATAAATTCATTTTAAAATATTAAACCTCTTTTAAAAATTCTACAAAAATTATTTTGTGTTAATCTAATGAAAAAGTTTAACATACAATTTTTAGTTTTCAAAAATTTATTTATTTAATATATATAATAAATAAATCAAGTTTATTCTATTATATATTTATAAAATTCTATTAAAATATCAAAACAATTTTATAAATTTCCACAAAAATTATTCTGAGTTTTTATAACAATAAACTTTTCTGAAATGATTTTTATTTCTGAAAAATCATTTATTTAATATTTTTAATCAATTATTGTTAATTTTTATCATAATTAAATCATAATAAATTCATTTTTTAATATTTTTGCACCAAAATTTTATATAAATTATTTCTGATTATTTGGAACAGAAATATAATTTTTAAACTAATAATTCTTTAATTTTAGTATTTTTAAATATTAAAGTTAAATTTTGACAAATTGTAATAAATAGACTTAATATTCTATTTTAAAGAAAATAATTTTATAAAAATTATTTTTATACTTTAAACTCATTATTATGACCATCTTGAATTCAAATTTTATAAAAAGATTTTTGTTTATTTATTTACTAAATTTTTCTCAATTTATCAAACATTTTAATTATTAATCAAACGAGCATTATCCCCATTCGAAGCCCTAGAACATATACATTTGTAGACTAGATAGACTTAGACATATTTATTACCTTATTATAGGGTGATATTTGGCATTGTTTGGGCAACACACTATTCAATTTTTCAAGAAGTATAACACTTTGCTAAGGTGAGTTTTACATAGCCCCTTTTCTATTTCACTATTTTTGGGTGAAACATGTTACAACACTATATATGCAATTCAATCATCAATGTGTCTATGTGTTTTTCTATGTTGCATTATGTCTTGAACATGACTAGGGTAAGCACAATTCTAGCATAATCATTAACATTGATCAGCCGACGGTATACATTGATAGATCTATTGGACTGACAATCCCACCCGGATACGTGCCTCCTACAAAGGTAGCGTGGGTGTTTGTTATCGCATAACATATTCGAGTGAACCATGAGCGTATGGGATGTACCACATTATAACAGTCACAAGGGTTGATTATGCACTCGATTTACTGCTAGTATGTTATCACATATGGACTAGACTTGCCATGACACATGAATTGCACAACATTTTTATTCGATTATCAAAACCTATGTAATTCTCACCAACTTTTGTTGACCCAAAAATATTTTTAAAATTAACATGTTTCAGGTAACAATGAAGCTGAGGCTTGAGTTTGCATGAGGATTTATCATGAAGTTATTATTTGAAGTTATTTGAAGTTTTGTTTATTTGATATCATGTATTGAATTCCTAGACATCATTTTTATATTGGATATTATGTTTTGAATAAATTATTTAAAATTTCAATATATACCATGTGCTACTGAAACAATCATCAATACGTGACATCCCGATGTTTCCGCCATCGGTTGGGGTGTTACAGATTGGTATCAGAGCCTTGGTTATAGGGAATTAGGTTATTAGAAAATAATCTAGACTATAACCTTAGGGACTTAAACAGTACTTGCTCCTCTTACTTGAAATCCTAATTGCTTCCTTAATCTTATCCCTATCCTATATAACCCTAACCCTACATGTGACCTACTCTTATTCGTCTGCTGCAATCCTGATCCACCATTAGATTAATAGGACAAAATCCTTAGGTTTAACCTGAACCCCCTTGAGATCTCGTCGAAGTTCTAGATTTTAATAACGAACACGTGCAATCTGGAAGGGTGAACGCCTGTTTTACGAGTCTTCTGTCTAGGCTGGCATTCCGAATATATCCCAATCAGACGAGGGACCCGGATGCCTACCTGGGAATTCTCGGGATGAGTGTTCACTTATAGGCTAAAGCATGTCTTCATATGTTATTAGAATTTAGAATCTTTGATAAGTCAACGTTTTCGTTTATACGTTTTAATTAATGAATAAATGATTACATTCCTTATATAACCTCATTCATTTCATTGTGTCTCTTACAGATCATGCCTCCACGTCGCAGCACTCGCAATAGCAATGGTGAGAACCACGAGGAAGGTGGCGACAACCATAACCATAACCACGGCGCTAACCACAACAATAACAACAATGGTGTTGATGCCCAACTGGCTGCGATCATTTCTCAACAAATGGCGCAGCAAATCGCGACTCTGGTTCCTATCTTACTGGCTCAAGTAATCCAGATGAACGGCAACGGGAACGGTAACGGCAACGGTAATGGAAATGGAAACCACAACGGAAACGGGAATAGTCTCCCAGCCTGTACCCTTAAGCACTTTAATTCTTGTAATCCCCCAAAGTTCAGTGGAGAAGAAGGAGCTACAGGACTCCTACAATGGTTTGAGGGTATTGAGAATACCTTCATCAACAGTGAATGCCCCGACAACTTTAAGGTTCGTTACGCCATGAGTGTTCTCCACAAACGAGCACTCACTTGGTGGAATGAGGAAAAGCGCACTCGTGGGGCCGAAGTTGCTCTTGCTATAACATGGGATCAAGTCAAGGAGGTTATGAAGGAAGAGTTTTGTCCTCGCAACGAGGTTAAGAAGCTAGAAGATGAGTTCCACACCCTTGCTCAAGATAGTGGGGAAAACCTTGCCTACAATACCCGCTTTCACGAGCTTAGCTTATTGTTGCCTCACAAAGTCACTCCCCTGCCGGTAGGCATCGAGAAGTATATCGGTGGTCTGCCCATGCAAATCCAGGACACGGTGTGGGGAAGGAATCCTGCCACCTTGGAAGAAGCCAAACGTCTGGCGGCTACTCTTACGGATAATCATGTGAAGAACGGTACTCTCTTCCGCAAGGGCACTAAGAAGACTGTTGCCAAAGACACTCCTCAGCCCGCTATTGAGGTTAAGCCCGAGACCTCAAGCAACAAGAAGCGTAAGGCTAGGAACTACATGGTTGCTACCACCCCACCTGCAGCACAAAACCCAGCCAAGAAACTATACACCGGACCTCACCCCTTGTGCAATACTTGCAAGTACCATCATCCAGCACAGGTGCCATGTCGCTTTTGTACTAAATGTCAAAGGTATGGTCACCTTGTGAACATCTGCCGAACTCCTCCTGCTGCCCAAAACAACAATGCCCCAGCTCCTAACCAACAAAACAACCGGCCTGCTCGTGGTCAGTGCTACGAGTGTGGCATCCCTGATCATTATATCAACAATTGCCCCAATCGTAACCAAAACCGCAACCAAAACCAGAACCGCAACCAGAACCAAGGTGCTCGAGGTCGCGCCTACAATCTCAATGCTAACCAGGCCCGTGACAACAACGAAGTAGTGAATGGTACGTTTCTCATTAATAACCACTATGCATCCATATTATTTGATTCGGGAGCTGATAAGTCATTTGTATCATTGAAGTTTGAACCTTTACTTAACTTACCCCAAACTAACCTAGAGGAACCTTTAGTGGTAGAGGTAGCTAATGGGAAGTCTATCTCGATCGACTCTATCATTCGTAATTGTGTGTTGAACCTCGACGAACATACTTTCTCTATCGATCTCATCCCTATGCATCTTGGAAGTTTTGATGTCATAGTAGGCATGGACTGGTTGTCAACCCATCGTGCTGAAATTCTGTGTTTTGAGAAGGTCATTCGCATTCCTCTCGAATCTGGTGAGATTTTGAAGATCTATGGTGAGAAGCCTTGTGGCGAGCTTAAACTTATGTCTTGTACTACTGCCCAAAAATACTTACGAAAGGGGTATACAGCCTTCTTAGCTAACGTGATAGAAAAGAAGGACAAAGGCAAAAGTATCCAAGACATTCCAATCATTCGGGACTATCCTGAAGTCTTCCCAGAGGATTTACCTGGTTTGCCTCCTGCTCGACAAGTGGAATTTAGAATTGATCTTGTTCCTGGTGCTAATCCTATCGCCAAAGCTCCTTATCGTCTTGCACCCTCTGAGATGCAAGAACTTGCCAGTCAACTACAGAAACTTTCTGATAAAGGTTTCATTCGCCCCGGTTCTTCTCCATGGGGAGCTCCTGTGTTGTTCGTTAAGAAGAAAGATGGATCTCTTAGAATGTGTATCGACTATCGTGAACTCAACAAACTCACCATCAAGAATCGTTATCCATTGCCTAGGATTGACGATCTTTTCGATCAACTTCAAGGAGCAACCCACTTCTCGAAGATTGATCTTCGTTCTGGTTATCATCAACTTAGAGTCCATGATGAAGACATTCCCAAGACAGCCTTTCGTACACGTTATGGTCACTATGAATTCATGGTCATGCCTTTGGTTTGACCAACGCTCCCGCAGTGTTTATGGATTTAATGAACCGAGTTTGTAGACCCTACCTCGACAAATTCGTGATCGTCTTCATCGATGATATTTTGATTTACTCTAAATCAAAATCCGATCACGAAAAACATCTACACTCCATCTTGGGTCTCCTAAAGAAAGAACAACTGTATGCTAAGTTCTCGAAAGCGACGGGGGCGGTGTTGGCCGGCCCAAGCCGCCTTCGACAACCCAAGCCGCGCCCACACCATTTGGTCTTATAGACTTGTCCATCCATATTTAAGTCCGTTAGCAATCCCATAAAACTCTTGCCCATATCCGTTCGTTATCTAGGATTTTTTTTTCAACGATAAAAGTCCTAGTGGTAAGTATATAAGAAGATATTTAATAACAAAATTTAATAATAAAGAATGTTAAATTATTTACTCGTAATAAACAACATTCAAAATGCTTGACTCACTATAGCATACTAGAAGTCATAACCCACATCCAAATTCACCTGTTTATTTTTCTTCTAAAACTGCCAGCACTTCAAACTAACAACATTCATGTTCAGCATGGGTTTTTTTTTTTTTTTTTTTTAACTTAACATATAAAGCTCCATACACAATCTACATGGTTCAACTTATTCAAAAATGAAAACACTCATCTTCTTATCACTTGCATTCACCCTGTACCCTCTTCATGGCCAATTCAGCCCCCGGTCCCGTGCTCGATATCTACGGAAAAAACCTTCGCACAGGGGTCGAATACTACGCTATCCCGACAGACATAGATGGTTTTAGTGGCAGCATCTTACCAGCAGCAGTGGGCAACAAGACTTGTCCAGCAGGCGTTGTACAATACCAAACCGAAGGGTGGGGCCACCCGTTTACCATCACTCCAGTCAATCCTAAAAAAGGGTGATTCGCCTTTCCACGGACGCCAACATAAAGTTCTCGGGTTCCACCCTTTGCCACGAGTCAAATGTATGGAAATTGAAATACGATAAAGCAATGAAACAATACGCTGTCATGATGGGAGGTGTTGAAGGAAACCCGGGACCGATACATTGGATAACCGGTTTAAGATTGAGAAAACTACGGACGGTTATAAGTTTGTTTTCTGCCCAAGTGTCTGCAGCTACTGTAAGGTTATGTGCAGGGACATTGGAACAACTATAGACGATAATGGAGTGGCGCGTTTAACACTCAGTGATGATCCTTTGTCTGTCAACTTCTACACCTAATTAGATCGATTCGTCTGGTCTGGTCGTCCTATAGATGCTTGAATAATATGTAACAAACAATGCTATAATTTTATCTATGTTTGAATAAATATCTATATTTCTTTAACAAACAATATCCACTCGTTTCTCATTAAACTTTAAATCTTGCTGGCAGATAACAAAGTGGCTTTGACCAGTTGACAATTGACTTTCAAACATGATGATATATGATCTATCAAAACCCAGATCCAAATAATAATAATAATAATAATAATAATAATAATAATAATAATAATAATAATAATAATAATAATAATAATAATAATATATATTTTTTTTTAATATTAATATAATTTCCATTTCAACAAAAGAGGCAAATTACATAAGAATAGCAGGTAGGCGGGCAACAAGCTGCGCCGCCACCCCCTTCTGGATAGAGAACCCTAATCTAGAGAAAACAAATCCTCGCCCCTGGGGAGTCGAGAAGTTGCTATGGACCACCCGCTGGACTCTCGTCAGAAATCTGATCGCTTCCGGGGCCAATGAGCCAAAAGTGTCAAAGGCTAAAGGGACAAAAGCATGTTGGTTATCCTCACACGCTTTAGCATGCTTTGCCACCTTGTTCGACTCTGCTCTAATTACCGCTTGCCCCGCCACGAACCCACTCTCCCTGAATCCCGCTAAAGGAGACACACCCGTAAGGTCCACGCATGCGTGTTTCCCACCTTCCCAGCCAAACACTAGTAGGTCAGCCGGACGTAAAGTGGACCTCCCTTCTGCCGGGTCTGTTAGAAAGTTAACTGGGGCCTCTTTCTTGGCCGAGATCCCTGCTCGTCTAATAATAATAATAATAATGATAATAATAATAATAATAATAATAATAATAATAATAATAATAATATAACATATCTACTTATTTGCCATCTAAAACACCACCCTAATCTATTTCAAATGAGGACAGCAATCTTACTCTCATTTTTGTTCATACTTTCTGTTTTGGCAGCCAATTCAGCTCCTGATTCCGTGCTCGATATCACCGGAAAAAACCTTCGTCAGGGATCAACTACCACATTATGCCAGTGGCTAAAGGCGGCAGTGGTGGCGGAATTGCACTTGGGCCAACCAGTCCAAACAAAACTTGTCCACTCGGAGTTACCCAACTCCTAACCCACAAAACGGCCTCCCGTTGACTTTCACCCCAGTCAACCCAAAGAAAGGCGTAATCCGCCTTTCTACTGATGTTAACATTAAATTCTTGGGTCGGACTAGCTGTAACGAGTCAAGTATATGGAAGCTGAAATACGACGAAGTTATGAAACAATATTTTGTGATGGTGGGTGGTGTGGGAGGAGACCCGGGAAGGTTGACAACTGCTAATTGGTTTAAAATCGAGAAAACCAATGATGGTTATAAAGTCGTGTTTTGCCTTAGTGTCTGCAAATTCTGTAAGGTTATATGCAGGGATGTTGGAATATTTTCAGATGATAACGGGACTAGACGTCTGGCACTCAGTGATGTTCCTTTATCTGTAATCTTTTACCGTTGATTCAGTTATTTGTTTCACTGAATATGTAACAAAGAAACTTCTGTTAAGCTCAAATAAAGATGTTGACAGTTTCATAATACTTATCCTGCTGACAAATAATAAAAAGTTTTTGAGAAACATCGACCGCTATATTATTAACCAAGACCTGTACTTGCCTCTTTTCGTGGTGCATCAACTTTTATACAGGGAGGTCTAACGATTCGATCAATGAGTCCATAATCCATAAATAGTTGAGCCGCCTGGGCAACTGTGGAAGGGTGACTTTATGGGTTAAAATACTACGCTGTCTCATCAGCTAGACGGTTTTGATGGCAACATCTTACCGTCGGCAGTGGGCAACAAGTCTTGTCCAGCTGGCCTTGTTGGGGTAATGGGTCATAACCCAAATTTGAGTCTTGAGTCCATGTAGTAAGTTTGAATTAGTATGGACGTGTCCGTTGGTTTTAGTTGTGAGTGTTACTGTTCTTTAGGGATTCTCATATTGAATAGGTAAGAGTTGGTTAGGTCTTTAGCCTATTCAAGACAAGGTTATGGTAGAGGACGAGGTGGTCGGTTCCAAAATAATAAAGACCGAAGAGATCAAGGTTCTTATCAAGACAAAAGAAATATCAAATATTATAATTGTCAAGAATATAGACATTATGCGGCGGAGTGTTCTAAAAAGGAATCAAAAGAAGAAGAGGCTAATTTTATTTGAGATGATGATGAGTCGGCATTACTTTGAAGAAACGTGTCAAGAGGTCAATATTAAAGGGGTGAATGTTGGGTTAATCTTGACTTGGGCTTGCATTGGGTCACTAGGTGTTTTGTTTAATGGGTCAACTAATAATGGGTCATAACCCAAATTTGAGTCTTAGAGTCCATGTAGTAAGTTTGAATTAGTATGGAGTGTTATTAATTAGTCAAAGTGTCAGTTGATTTTAGTTGTGAGTGTTACTGTTCTTTAGGGATTCTCCTATTGAGTATGTAAGAGTTGGTTTGGTCTTTAGCCTATTTAGGGAAAGGTTTTTCATTGAATAAAGCGCTCGTATATTTGCAGATCATTACTTATTAGCTTTTTACATTTACAATATCAAAGCCAATATATTTTTGTTAGTGTGTGAAATCTAAACCACACATACATAAGGCTTAATCCAACATTTGGTATCAGAGCTTCGGCTCATACTAGGGATCGTGACGAGGCTCTATGTGAATCGTAGAAGGCAGCGAGATCCGAAGAGTGCTCTGTGTGAGCTGAGTTCATGTGAAGAAGAAATAGAAGTTATTACTGTGTGTAAAGCAACAGAGTTGTGCTTACTTAGTGATCAAGGGCGAGAAGCCTGTGTGGCCGAATCATAGATCCGTGTGGCTTGAAGAAAATCAACAAGCAGTTGTGTGCGAACCATTTGTGTGAAGAAGATCGAAAACCTAGTGGTGCTATGTGATTCGATTAAGGAGGAGGGACGGTGTGATCAAGCTAGAAAAGTAAGATCTGTGTGATTAAAAAAGAAAAAAAAGAAAAACGGAAGAGAAACAGAGATAAGTATTACTTGCAAGTCCCACAAGGAGTGAAATTTGCCGTTCAAAAAAAAAAAAGTATTACTTGCAAGTGTGTGTGGGTTGATAATTGTGAAGAGAAGACAAGATCTGTGTGATCTCAAGCAAGTTCTCTGTGAACATAAAGAGGTGTTGAAATTGATTAAAGTGGAGAAGATAAGGTGTTAAAAGGTGGTTGGTTGGCTTTTGGTTGAAAAAGTCAAGTATTCAAAGTGGTGAGCAACTGTACACGAAGAAGAAAAAAAATAATAGTTTTATTATTATTTTTCTTCTATTTAATTGGCAGGTTTTAGTAAAAATGTCGGGAGCCAAAACTGGAGGGGGCGATGCGATTGTACTAGGGATGAGCTCGGGACGGTATCGGTAACCGATACCGATCCCGAAAACTCCCAAAACCCAATATCGATACCGAAAACCTCTAAATGTGAGTACCGATACCAATTATACCGAACACCCTCGGTTCAGTATGGTATCGGTATCTGTGACACCCGCCAAATTCACTAGTCGAGTCCGTACAATTAACTGGTTTGTTTCACTATGTGCTTAGGATAAGTGTGTCGGTGTGCCTCATTATGTGAATGGTTATGTGAAAATAAACTCTACTCGAACACCATGACCATCATAAGGATCAACAAAAACGTATGTATTTTCACATAATATTTTATTTTGCCAAAACTATATTTTTTTTGGCAAAATGGAATTTATTAATCTCACCTTTTTGCAGTTGGCCGATAATAATCCCACCTGAATTTATTCTTCCCACCAGTCCCACCTTTCAGACATTTTGCGATATTGGTATGTTCAATTGCATAAATAAGCACGGTTCGATGGTTTAATCGTCAGTTCTGGTCATCCCATCTTAGGAGAACATCAACCTACAACCGATGAACCATGCTTATTTCTATAATTGAACATACCAATATCTTCGTCTCGATTCCTTCATTCAAATCCGGTGAATAATCGCCTAGAATTGTGAATTTTAGCTAACGGCGTTAGTGTGAGTTAATGGGGGGTGCATTGAGAGTAAAATGTTTGAAAGGTGGGACTGGTGGGAAGAATAAACCCAGGTGGGATTGTTATTGGCCAACTGCAAAAAGGTGGGATTAATAAATTCCATTTTGCCTATTTTTTTTATACTTGTGTGCATGATCAAAAAATGAAAATAATATTATTCATACACACATGCCTTACATATACACAAGTATAAAAAAAATATAGTAAACATTAAACATTTGCATAATTCTTGTTTCATGACATGTCCTTTTCCATGACAACTAATACCTTCTAGATGAAAAGGACTTAGCATAGACAACTAGGTGACAACCATGCATACAACTCATTAACAACTAAAGGTTTTATCATGTAAAAGTCCTTTTCAAGACAACTTGCAACACATGCTCATGATGATGATCAACTAGTGAGGTCACAATGCCAACACATTTAATGCCAACACATTTGATAGGGTCTTGACATAAATGATGACACTCATGATATATTGTACTTGCATAAGATGAATCTTTTTTATTTTGACACATTTCGGCCAACTCATTCTCGATGGCGACATATCAATCGGACAAGAGGAGGTATGCACTTATCATGGAGTCTAGGGATCAAGACACTTTCTTGCCATAGTTTACACTATAAAAGGAGGCACCAAGATCATTCCTAACTCACACCACAAATTCCTTCTTTTCCTCTTGCTCTTGTTCGATCACTACACCCCACAACCACATCCATCTTTCCCTTTCAAGCTTCAAGAACTCAAGATTAGGAAGCTCGCTTAGAAGCCAAAGGTCCAAGCATTCGATCACATTCTTGCACCAACTAGGTACATTGTCAACTCACCATTACTTCTAGTTTTATCGACCCTCTTATTACCCGACCCTCGACCCCTAGTCGTCTAGTAATCGACCCTATCTTACATATAAGTTAATGATTTTCTAAAAGCATGGTCTTGTTTATTGTTGATTGATTTTGAAACACACACATGTACACTTATATATGACCGCATGTATGCACACCACACACTTATGTGACACAAATCAATTTAGTGAATGCACCTACATCATGATTAATATTTTATAAGCCACACTCGGCTCTAATGGTTGTCAAGGAACTGATTTTTGGATCAAAAATACACGATCACATATAATGTTGCACATATTCAAAACTCCCGGATTACACACCAGATGCGTAATAGTTGTCATGTGCCTAAACATTGGCCCACATATACATGACTCAAGGGTCCACAAGTCGGGTGAACAACTTGTATGGTAAACGACAATCAAGGTTGTAAAAATCCCGATTAATCGGTGATTAATCGCTAGTCCTCACTTTACTGATTAATTTTGGGCTAGTCAGTCAATTAATCGGTGTCACGGTTAATCACCGATTAGTCGGACCAAATTGTTCCTAGTCAGACCTAAACACTCAAAATTAGGTAAAAAAATGTATTCGAACGGGTCAAAACTGTAGCAAATCGATCAAATAAAACAAGTTTTACTTCAAAATTGGATGATAATTCATGATTTATAAGCAAAATCGATGAAACTTCATGAACCCTAATTGCGTCTGATGGTTCTTTTACGATGAAAGAAGGAATGGGGAGGAAAAAGACTAGATATGGTGAACAATAGAGGTGATTAGGGTTATTTAAGTTTAGGTATTTTAATATTTAAACCTCCTCCATATTCACTAGTTTATATTTGGATCCTAAACTTCTAAATTTATACATATAAGGTATAAAATTAGCATTATATATGTATAAATTTGGAAAAAATAATAAAAATCCAATCCGATTAATCCCTAGTCGGTACCCCCACGGCCGACTAGCGCCTAGCGAGTTCTACAACACTGACGACAAGTATAGAAAACTTAAGATATCTTTGACGTTATAGGGCACTTTTTGTCGGAACAGTAGTTACTTCTGCTTTGCTAGATCATATAACCCGACATCATCAGGTGAGTTTCGTGGCCCCTTTTTACTATTTACTGTTTTACAACTTCGAGGGAGAAACATGCTACAGACCCACATATGTACATGACAACAATATGCGTTACATGAGTTAGACCAACAATTATCGCAGATCAATAAATTCCCAGGACAATTATAACCATTAGCTTAGCAATAAGTCATGGATCGTATGAATAGTACTATTTAGGCTGACACCCCCTTTCACTGTTAGTCGCGCTAACACATATGAATGCATATTATCCATAATTTACAATGTCTCGCGATAAGGCATTGGGGCGGGGTGCACACGAACGTCGTGGTTTGGTTATGGTGCTCATGGTAACTATATTCTACATGGATACAGACAACGAAACTTTCTGAGCAACAAAACTTTTTTATCGAGTCAACGAAACCTACGGACTCACCAACTTTTTAGTTGACACTTGTAAGCATGTTTTTCAGGAAACCAAGTAAGGACGTTAAGGAGCCAAATTTAGGATTGCATGAAGAAGACCTTGTTTTGTGGTTTTGATGTAGCCGTTTGAAACATTTGTTAGGATTTGTAATTTGTATTTCGACTATGTGACTTATGTGATTGACGGAATAAATGTCATTAGTATTTGTCGTAAACAATGTTTGTGACCACCATGTTCGTCTGACCTCGCGTTTCCGCCTTAGGCGGGGTGTGACAGTATCGGTTCGGTATTTGTTGGTGTATGCTCATCCCTAGATTGTACACGTTAGTAGCCAAGGTAGTAACATCCCATTGCAATGTCCCAAGTTAACGGCTACAAATTACACGAGTTTGTCGATTATGGTGGAGTCGATCCTACAAGCATACGGTTTGTGGGAAGCCATTGATCCGGTAACGGGAGGAACGGTGGATGCAAAGAAGAATTCGATGACAAGAGCATTTGTGTTTCAAACCTTACCCGAATACCTATTACTTCAAGTAGCTAAATATAAAGATGCAAAAGACGTGTGGGAAGCGCTTCATGTGCGGTACCTAGGAGCCGAAAGAGTTCAAAAGGCGAGACTTCAAACGCTTAGAACTGAGCTAGAGATGTTAAATATGAAATAAAATGAAACGATAGATGATTTTGCGGGCAAACTTAGTGGAATTGCTACAAAATTCAACAGCCTCAGGTCAATCATAGAAGATGAGTTATTGGTAAAAAAAGTTATTAAATTTTGCTCCTAAGAAATATAGGCGAATTGTGGCATCTATTGAGTAATATTCAAATGTTGATACGATGCCATTCGAAGAAGCTGTTGGGAGGTTGAAGGCGTATGAAGAAAGAATTAAACTTGATGATGTGGAGAAAACAAAGCGTGGTGAATTTGATCAAGATCAATATGGACGTGGACGCGGTCGTGGTCAAGGAAGGGGTCGCGGTTATGGTAGAGGACGAGGTGGTCGGTTCCAAAATAATGAAGACCGAAGAGATCAAGGTTCTTATCGAGACAAAAGAAATATCAAATGTTATAATTGTCAAGAATATGGACAGTATGCAGCGGAGTGTTCTAAAAAGGAATCAAAAGAAGAAGAGGCTAATTTTATTTTTGATGATGATGAGTCGGCATTACTTTGAAGAAACGTGTCAAGAGGTCAATATTAAAGGGGTGAATGTTGGGTTAATCTTGACTTGGGCTTGCATTGGGTCACTAGGTGTTTTGTTTAATGGGTCAACTAATAATGGGTCATAACCCAAATTTGAGTCTTAGAGTCCATGTAGTAAGTTTGAATTAGTATGGAGTGTTATTAATTAGTCAAAGTGTCAGTTGGTTTTAGTTGTGAGTGTTACTGTTCTTTAGGGATTCTCCTATTGAATAGGTAAGAGTTGGTTTGGTCTTTACCCTATTTAAGGAAAGGTTTTTCATTGAATAAAGCGCTCGTATATTTGCAGATCATTACTTATTAGCTTTTTACATTTACAATATCAAAGCCAATATATTTTTGTTAGTGTGTGAAATCTAAACCACACATACATAAGGCTTAATCCAACAGGCCTAGCATCCTTATACAACACGAAACTGATGAATGGGGCCACCAGTTTACTATCACTCCGGTAAACGTTAAAAAAAAGACGTGATCCATCCAATCCCAGACGTTAACACAAAGTTCTCGGGTTCCAGTATTTGCCATGAGTCAAATGTATGGAAGTTGGAATATGATAAAAGTTATGAAGCCAAAAACATTGGATAACTATAAAGTACGCCCGAGTGTTTGCAAGCTACTGTAAGGCTAATCACAAGGATGATCCTGTGTCTGTCAACTTCTACACCTAATTTGATCTATTTGGCATGTTGTACCATACGTAACATTAGCTAATTCCTGGGCATTTCAAAAATCAATATATTATAACTTACAAGGGCATTCCACAGATCAACCCACTGCCAGGTTCCTTCACCAGAAACCCTGTAAGGCACTCTTGGTGTCCCTATTGGCATCATTGTTATCCACCCTTGTGTTGGCTTAATGCCAGTCCTGAACAGTGAGCATACAAATTATGATAGATGTAGGTCCTGAACAGTGAGCATACAACTTATGATAGATGTAGGTCATACAGTTGCAGGGAAATTTTCATACATGATATTGATATGCATCATGCATAACCGCAAGTATGAACACACACTACTAGAAAATAGACCTAATGCAACTTTTTTAAAGCAACCTTTTTAAAATGAGTTGCATTTAACTCTAATGCAACTTTATTGAATATAGAGGTTGCATTAGAATATCTAATGCAACCTTTTTATATAAAAGTTGCGAATTTTATTAAAAATGCAACTTTTTTCTTGAAAGGTTGCATAGTGTAAAACACAAATGCAACTCTTATTTTTAAATGTTGCATTTTTAAAACTCAAATGCAACTTTTTTTTAAAAGGTTGCATCCTTAAAGGTTAAATGCAACTATCAATTTAAAAGGTTGCATCCAACTCCAAACATACACGTAGCCATGTCATGACATAAATACAAATGATTTTCTTACCAATTATCATTAGGGGCGGATTTATGCTTATCGGTGGGTTCCCGGGAACCCACTCGGCTTCGAAATTATAGTATAAAAACTTGAAAACGAACCCATAAAAAAATATTTAAGGAACCGACTTGTAATTATTATACAAAGAAGGGGCGAAGCTTGGTTTTTAAATCGGGAGGGGCCAGACTCAATTTTTTTATCGTAGTGGCAAATCGGTGGGGGCCGGACTCAACTCGGACTCAATTTACCTACGAAAATCGCAAATTTATACCACTGCGCCAAAAAACAGGGGGGCAGGGCAACCTTTTCCAAAAAGTTGCATTATCTAATAAAAAGGTTGCATTAGGTCTAATGCAACTTCACCTAATGCAACCCTTGATAAAAGGTTGCATTAGGCTTAATGCAACCTTTTTAAAGCCTAATGCAACTATTTGCCAGGGTTGCATTAGCTTCATTTTCTTGTAGTGACAGTTAAAACGGATTTCAAATAGACACATTCCTGACAGGGTAAGTATCTAGTCATGAAGATGAACTCCAACAATCATGTTCAATGAATTCAATTTACAAATTAGAATTCACAATGAAAACTAAGCTTTGATTCTTGATATCAAAGCTAATACATATAATCATCACCATGTTTCCATTTGTGAACCTTGTATTAAAAAAAAATCATTTCTTTAGACATACAAATCCAAGGTCAACCTCAAGTCCTCAACAATATGAAAAGGCTATAAGGTATGGAATGGAGCCATTGTGCCACATAAGAATACCCCCCCCCTAAACATGCAACAATGATTTGAACCCTTAATAGGTCCCCTTTATTTTTTTAATTGAAGTGGGGCCACCATATTTCCTTGTTAACCATCATTATGGTGCTAATGATCACTCAACTGCCCTCCCCCCAACCAACCCACCCAATGGCGCCTTAGCAATGTTGTGGGGCGCTACCCCATACCACCCGGTCTAAGGGATGGTTCCGGTACAAACCATATTTTATGTAAAAAATGTGAGAACCAACGTGATACTTATAAATAACTCAGACGTTGTTTGGTCGACTAAGTGATGAATCATTAAGAGATCTGAATGGTTTAGAGACTCTGAATGATTAAGTGCTAAAATGGTTCAGCTATTCAGCTATGCACCAAGTCTGAATGGTTCAGCTCTTAACCATTCCATTCAGAGCCTTTTTTAGGTTGAAACAAACAGTCTGAATGTTGAACCATTCACAGCTGAATTATTTGTTATCAGCATTTTGTTCTCACGATGTGAACATAAAGTAACATTTGTATTTCACTCTCCGATTATAAAGAACATACCAAGGCTCAGTACTTTTATAAATCTTCTTGTACAACTCAGCACTCAAATTAGGTCTAGCAATTCCATAAGTATATGTTTGAAAATAAAAAAAATATAACAATTCTAGCAAAACAAAAGACTAAAAACATAAGGAAGTAATTAATAATGTATATATCTGGCTAGGGGACTGATGACGTGGGTAGTTTAAAGGTTAAACAAACCAATTACACAAGCTTGCTTGAAAGGTTGAAAGCTAAAAGGAATCAGAAAGTGACAACCATCACCAGCAGAAAGAACAAAACCAATGACATGTCTTGTCATTACTTTTTCTCGGTTGACTCTACCAGCTGGTCACACTCTTCACATGTAGGAGTCACACCTCATTAACCGCAGGTCCAAAGACTTTATCGGCTTAAGTGGAAAGTCCCTAGTTGTATCTTGGATCTAGAGTTTTGACATGCCTATTATAGAAGATTCCTCTTCTATAAATCAGAGGCTCCATCAGATGATCAGATTGTTCCTTACACCCACACTCTTCTATTCCCTTTTACTATCACACTTCACGTGTGATATCTTGTTCACTTCACTCAACATATCCATAAAGTAATAAACAATATTCTGACTTTAGGTAGATCCTAAATCAGAATTATAACAACTGAAACATCAAAACTCTTGAACCTCCCATCTAAGTTTCCAACATAGAGGAACACCACGACCTGCGTTTGGTGAATCTAAACCCTTTAACTCTTTTACCCCTGTAGAACTCTATACTAACGTTGGTTCAATATACGTTGTAGCAACAGGGACTGAAGCCTTAATCCAACAAAAACCTTGTCCCTACAGCTTTCAATTAAATAACACGATATGGTTAACTAAAACCCGTTTTTTTTCTTAATTAAATCGAAAAGATTGTCACACCCCGCCAAGGCGGAAACACGGGAATGCAACGACCGAAAGGTTTTAAAGCACAAGGTTCAAGCAATACACATTTATTGAAATAGTACCACCATAAGTGGTGATAGTTGTCATGAATTTATTGAAAACTAAACCATAATGTTATCATAAGAGACATTGTTTTTAGGGAAACTGAAAACATAACAACTTGTAACCGACAACAACCACCTATATGGTACCACGGGGTGCATGCTCGAACCCTTCCCTCAATCCTCGGTGGCCCTTCATTAGTTACCTGAAACACATGCATAAGGAGTTTTGTCAACAATAATGTTGGTGAGTCTATGGGTTTTGAATGTACTGTAAAATGAACGTGTCATTCGTGTTTGACCAATCATAGGCTAGCTAAACAAATGATCACTGTGAGAACCATGAGTCCCATAACCAAACCTCTTGACTGTGGTGCCTCGTGCATTGCACAATAAATACAATGTATATATAGTAAAATACTAACACTCTTTTGCATGTGGCCGGTTAGAGCGACTAACCAAGAATGAGGGTGTCAACCCAATAGATCTATTAAAGTGTTCCATGGCTAAATGTCTAGCTAATGTTACAGTGAACGTTGTACGAGGACTGGTGAGCTCATGAACCAAGATGTCTCATGTTCCACATGGTAGTCATGCTAGAATGTACACACACTTGAAAGTGACACAAGTATTGATGCATGTATTTCCCCCAAAATGTAAAATAGTAAAATGGGGCCATAGAGAACTCACATGTTTGAGTTGTGTGTAGTCTAGTGAGCTAGTGGATGATCACCGTCCTGACAAATGATACCCTATGATCATTATGGACATGTTAAGTCATCCGGAGGTTGTTTATCATACAAATTGTTCACCCGACACTTATGGACCATTGTGTTTAGTGTGTTTTAGTGCATGTGATACTTGTTATTGTTCTAACAATCATATAGTTCCAAAATTTTTGTTGTTTTGATAGGTAGTATCTATTGTATACTAAAATGGGCCCCACATGTTGTTTTGGGCCGTATGTTAGCACCAATTCACCATGTGTGGTCGGCTTTTGAGGAAATATGGCTAACACATGTTTATCTCCTCTTTTGAAACCATTTGTGAGGTAACACATGTCTTGGCCTAGCTTAACACACGTTAGCTCATGGTAGTCGATGTGTTCTTATGGTGTAAAGGATAATGTCGATTATCTAGCGAACCTATTTGGTTGTTTTAGGCTTAATCGAACCTTGGAGTGTTATATCATGACATATTGTGAACCTTGTAGCAAGTTTAAGCTTCGATTATTATGTTATTAACCTTAGCTTCAAACTTAAGCCAAGTAAGCTTAGACTAATGAATTTCGAGGTGATCTAAGTCGTATATGTTTCCAAAAATACAATTCAACTACTCTTGATTATAACAAGGCTGATGGTAATGTTGTTAAAGTAAGATCACGTGAACCAATGCTAGTATTAAGACAATGTGGTAGGTAGTTTAGTGAATTACCCTTAAGCAAAACAATGTATGTGACTTGTGTTTGGTAATAGGACCGATTGTTTGTGATCACAGGGTAAGGGGTTGGGTGAACATGTTAAGCCGATTATAGAAGAATTAAAAAGCTTAGATTACTTACCTAGTGGAGTAGGGTGAGGATGGCCGATGGTTAGAGCCTTCGGTCTCCTAGTCTCCTCCTAAACTTGCACTTGATGGTCCTTGGTGTTCTTAGAGGGTGTTCGGCTAGTTGAAAGTGTTAAGAAAGAAGTGTGGAGGTGTGAGTTATGTTGAGGGATAATGAGGCCTTTATATAGGAGTCCAAGTGGGAAGATGACAAAGCATTTGTGGCATCCTCATGCTTCTCGTCCGAAACAAGGATTTAGAAAAGTTTCATGGATTCTTGCAAAGTCATTTGGTGGGAAGACTAGTCATGAAAGGGGAAAGGTTGACATTGGTAGCAAGTTAGTTTTTGGCTTATATTCATTTGTATGCAAGTTCTATGTCTCCTTGTTGACTCTAGTCGATTGGGTGAAGATAAACACAAGGATGGGTGTTGTTCTTGCATGGGTTTGTGTGATGTTCAAGTGTCCTATTCCTTGATTAGTGAAAAACATGCTCTTACCACCTATAAGACTAGGCCGATGGGTTTTAGACAAGACAAAGAGGGAGGGAGTTGACTTGATTAGAAGTATGTTAAGGTTTGGAAGGTACCTATTTTGGTGTATGTTTGTTCAAGAATGATGGGACTTGTGCCATGGGTGTTCTCGGCCGCAATTTATAGGGAAAAGATAGAGTATTTTTTGTAACACCCCAACCGATGGCGGAAACATCGAGGTGCCACGTAGTGACGATTGTTCAATAGCTCATGGACTAGAAATGTAAATTAAATACATTGATTAAATAATTTATTACATTGAAATGAAATACAACGATTCTAAATGCCAACTAAATTAAAATACAATAAATCAAAATCTAAATATAAATCCGAAAGCTTAAAGGATGCATCTCAAAACAACCTGCAACATGTACAAAATAATTTGGTCAATACAAAAATTGTATTGGTGAGCATACCCTTTTTTGAATACATATAGTAGAAAAAGTGTTTAGCAATTCATGTGCGGTACCATTTGCAATTATGTAATAAGTAGTATCAGTCAAAACCAAGCCTAAATGAATGAGACTAACACATGAATAACCAAATGAATAATGAATTAACAAGACAATGACCAACATTCTCTCAACAGAGTCTCAACGGGGTATACCATAGTACTATTCATTGAAATGCTAGGCCGCAGAACGGTTAATGATTTTGACTAATCATACACACAAATTCACATAAAGCAAACAGACATGAGAATTGCATTAAGTATAAGAATAACATTTGATAATGGTGTACATGAATAGCCCCCAAAAGAGTAAAACATGAAAACGGGGAAAGATATACTCACAGTTTGCGAAAGCGATCAAAATCCAACTTAAGCGGTCGTGAGCTAAGTAATGGGAATTCCGAGGAATTCAACCTATAATGTGTAAGAATACTAATAAGAAAGTTTCTAAAAAGTCTAAGGTAACTAGGTCTAAGGCATTAGGGTTTGCTAAGTCGATTTGGGGAATTAGAGTTTTTATGATAAGTCGCGTTAATGTAAAAGTTGTATATCACAAATAATATATGAAAGGTTGTAAATGTGGTTTAGGTAATATAATTATTACCTATTGAATATTTAGATAAAAATATGTTTGAATAATTAAGACAATAATTTAGTTAATTACTTTAACTAAATTAAATAAATACCATAATCATAAATGTATAAATAAATAAATAAATATGTTTTTCACAATGATCTAACAAATGGTAATTAAGATTTTCAAACATAAAATATTTCTATTTTATAAGAAATGTATTTATAAAATAGATGTTTAAATAGTGTAAATAAATAAATGTTCAATTATGTCTAATTAAACATAAATAACATTAAAAATACAAGACATGATCCAAAAATGTTAGTTTTATAGAAAATGGATTCTTTATGATGTAAATCAATGAAAATAATTTTCTAATAATTTTTATAAACTTATTTATATTTAAAACTGATTTAATAGAATTAAATCATGTTTAAATGATTAAAAATAGGAAAAATAATAAAAATAAGTGTTTTCTGAACCAATAATTTTTATTTCAGTTCATGATGATGAGAAATAATTACTCAAAAAGTTTGAGATTAAAATCATTAAAAATGAATTTTTAATCAATCAAATATGGTTAAAACAATTTAATTCAATAAAAATATAGAAATAAGACATTTTCCAGAAATTAAAAATGTGGAAATTTTCTTTAGGGTGTCAAGATGCTACCCCTAAATTTTCATAATTTTTGGATAAAAATGGATTTATTATGAATATTTCAAAGTCTATATATTATATATAGTTAAAGAAAATAAGAAAATTAAAATTAAAAAAGAAATTGCCCAAAAAATATGCAGATTCGCGTCCAAGGGGACTCGAACTCAGGTACCCTCTATGGAACAACGCCATCACAACCACTAGTCTACCAAGAATTTTTAAGATTAATGTGAAACAAAATATTTTTAACAAATAAAGCAACCATCATCTTCTTCCCCAAATCCTAACCAAGAACCCTAACCCTACCCTTTAAATTCACTAATCTGAATCAACAACGATTACTGAACATAACTAAGGGGCTTTTGTAAAGGAGGATCTAACTAACAAAATGGCACAAGAAATAAGGACTCACAACGCGTATCATGGCCGTGAATGAAGGTTTAAAGCCCGAACAGAAATATGACCGATTCAAGAGCTTCCAGTCGTGTTTTGGTAAAAAAAAAAATTGTGGGTTTTGGTCATGCGAGGTTGGTGAACGAATAGCAGTGTTCAATTTATATTATTGATCGAAAATGTAACTCATTTGATTCGTTTTAAAGAGCTCGACAGTTTCACAATGAAACCGAGTAAAACCCATGATTAAAACGCGTTTAAGACACTTTAAAACCCGTGTAACCATTCGAATATGATGCAGAAGCAGTAGCTCATTATTAATGTTGAATGAAAACTCGTTTGGGAAGTTTTAAGGCTCGCCAAAAGGTTGATCGCCAACCGGAAAACAGCCCGCCGGAAAAAAACGGGATCAGGGGAAAGGAGGCAGAGTTTGTTTTAAAAGTTTGGGTTTTGGCAGATTTGGTCCCTCTGCAATTAACCAAGTTAGTTTAATTATATTTTAGTTAGTTTCTCCTTTATAAAAACTAACTAAGTTAACTAACTTAACCCTAAATGTTTTTTAAACTTTATGAAACTTAAATTTTTATAAAATCCATTGCGTAGACGTTTATTTGATTAAAAACCTATACCTGATCCATAATAAATATAAATGATCAATTTTTGGTTTTCTCAAAAATTAAATTTTTAAAACGAAGAAACTTCTAAGGACTCTAATGGAAATATTTAAAGGGCTATTTTTGTCAATTTGATGAAAGATGAGGGTGACGGATGTCACATTTTTGGTAGCTAAACAAGCTTGGATCTTTGTGAATTCTATAGGTTAGGATTAATCTAGTGTAAGGCATGCTTATAGGGGGTTGACCGATTTGTGTACATGGACTAATAGTTTAGGAAAGTTGACATTGGAGAGGGGCTTGTTCACTTTTGTGTTTCTTTCCAAAATGGTGCAAGTTCATACCTCATCACCCTTCTAGTTCCATGATATCATGTAGAATGGATGAGTTGGATCCGATTCATGTGTTATTTCCTTACATAGATTCGGCTAAGGGTAGGTCTAGGGTGTTAGCATGGATAGTGGCATTTCCTAGTTCCAAGATTGTCTCCATGTGTCCTTGAGTTGTCATAGTAGCCGCAAATCTTAGTAATGTAGGAATGTGTGTTTGTTTCCAATTAAGATAGTGTAGTTATCCTAGGAAGTTGAGATGGGATTGGTGTCCTAGTGTGTTAGTTATTATATGGCTGGATAGGGACCTTCGGCCGATTGAATAGAACAAGAAAGGTTTCCCACGAGTTCTTTGCATGTTTATATGAGCATCATGTACAAGCCGAGTGTAAGTGAGCATGATCCATGGGGTCTTATGACTAAGGGAGCTCTATTATGATCCTAGATTCAACATTTTTCATGAATTAATAGTCCTACATATGTTAATAGTGTTGTGAATGCTCATTGTGCCCACCATGTAACCTCTAGTGCCCTGTGATATAGGAATATCATCCGGTCTAGAATTGGTAATAGTTGATCAAGCCTTGTGCCTTTTGATGATGACATAAACATGTATTTTGTTTCATATGTGTCATGGGTTTGTTTAATGATATCCATGATGATCTTGGTGTTCACAAACGTGTGTTAGAGGTGCATTACCATGTGTTAGAGAGAAATAACCTCTTGTAATGCTTGTTTGATGGTATGTCCCGGGTGCTGTATGACTATACAAGTGCATTGTGTTGAGTTTTCTGATTAACTCGTGCTCTACTAGCTTGGGGGGGGGGGGAATAGTGTATGCAAATTGTCTAAAAATGCACATATAATGACGTATTAAATGAAACATGTACGGTCATTGACCAGTTACGTTGACTGTTGTCACAAATATTGACATTAAGTGTTGATTGGAGAGATTAGTACCTGAGAGAGGAAGATTGAGGTGGATGTAGATATGATGAACAGGTGATGGAATTGAGCGCCATTGTTGCAAACTACAAACATAAGATTATGTTGAAAGGTCGTGTTATGTACCTAGGTCGGGTAGGGTAAGGATGGAACACCAAACCAATGTACCCGAATTCATTTGATATAACTCTTTTTTGAACGACTAATTTCTTACGCTCATTTTTCTTACAACTTTTACACCTTATTTGCATACCCTTCGAGGTGAACTCCCAACCTCATCCAAAAGAGGATTTTCTCTCTACCACTCTACCACTAGGCTATATAACCTAAGTGACCATAGCTATAATTGCGGTTTGGTTTGGTTTAATTTGGTTTGGTATGGTTCGGTTTCTAACCTTAACTGTTGTCATAATTGATAGCATCATTAATGATTTATCTTTACCCATAGTCCATAGCTATATTTGTACTTTGGTTACGGCTAATCGGTTATAAAGCCCAGTTATGAGTCGGTTATGGTTAATATTGGATGAAGCAGCGAGAGGGTAGACCGTAGACGATTTATTTACATTGTAATTTTCATATACACAAATTATACGTAGTGTACATGTGTGTTATTGGCAAAGTCTTTCTAAACACACACACATATCTATATCTATACTATATATAAAGCATGAGGGAGGGATGACCACCAAAGTTAAGTAATTACAAGTTTGATTGCTTAAAGTACAAATATTTGATGCATTTGATGAAAGGTAAATTAGTCTTTTAGTCATAAATAAAGAAATTAGAGAGTTAAATTGTTGAATATGAAGAGAGTTAAAGTCAGATTTGAAAAGGGCACGCACCTCTCTGTTTTCTTTTAAGACTGAACATTCATGATCGTCGTCAGTTACCATCTACCGTCATTCATTAGTTCATTACTAATGGGAATGAATGCCACATTCAATTACCCTACCATGCAATTCAATTGTTGGCCTCTTCATGTACCTTTCTTCATTCCTTAAAGCCACAAATGTTTGCTTTGGCAAGCCATTTGTTACTATAAATCAGGTACCCCCTTTTGACCTGTGTTCATCCCAATGTTTCAATATCTTGTTTTACTATTGAAATATAAGGGTGTCAAGACATCTTGTGTAATTGATTGGAATTTCTTTTGGTGCTTAATTCATGAGCATGGCTGCCAATTATAGCATCGGTTCTATCATCGCATCAGGCCATCAGCCAAAACTATGGGTTGCCCTTGTATTAGTGGCATGGCTCAAGTGTTAGTAAGGGGAGACTAAGGTTTTGATAATTATTCAACTTTGGCTAATGTTATTTGTGTTTCTTTTTTGGTTTGTAACCTTTTATCTTTGAGTTACCTACAGTAAATTAATTTGGTAATGTTTTTTTGCAAGCAGGCTATTTTGTAATATTTGTTGCTAATCTTTTTGGCCCTCAAACATATAGGTTATTTTGTTGATGATTCTTTTTTATCAGGTACAGGAGTTTGATGCAAGTGGAGATCTACAAAATAACGTTTTCAGTCACTCATGTCGTTGACTGAAGAAGGAGTTGAGAAAGGGAAGGTAAGATAAATAAGAATTTGCACTATTTGGAAGCAGTTAGTTGTTGATGCCAAGAACTAAGATTCCAATGTTGAGGTATGATTTTTCTATGAGATACTAAGATTAATATACAAAGACCATTTTGATGTATGGAGGGAAAGAATGACTAAAACGGGGGACTAAATGGCGATCCATCTATTATCACCCATGGAAATTATCAGAAGGTTGGATCTTTATGTTTTTTTTATATCAAATTTAAGATGTGTCACACAAGTGTAATTTTGATAATACAGGGACACACAAAAAGACATTCAGGATTTCTTCATGTTAGCACTAATTCCTTGCTTGTTGGAGATCATTGTATTGGGTAACATGAGTTTTAAGTGTACTTGTAGTTGTACCTTATACCTTTTCTTCAAACCTGGAGATTATCTTCATGAAATGGTAGTCATTTTACACAGTTTTGAGTTTTAATGGCCAATTAAAATGTCTTTTTGTATATATGGATGTTTACAAATAAAACTTAAAATGTATTCCATAATTTGATTTGTAGCAGCCAAATGTTTGAGTTGTACGAGGCCGATAGTTATAGTTTTAAGATTTGAATCATTCATGCCCTGTATCGCTGGCTCCGCCGCAACCCGCGGGTTCCCCACTAGTATATATATATATATATATATATATATATATATATATATATACTAGGTGAAATCTCGTGTGAAAACACGGGAACACTAAATCTAACTAAAGCTGAAAATTCATTCATTGGTGGTTGTGCTTCTGCCTTTAGTAACCACTGATAAATCAAATAGTTGATTGGAAACCACTGATGAATCGGTAACAACTTATGAATGAATCAGCTGATGATTATCCACGGATGAAGCAAGCAAAAGAGGATGAAACAAACTTCTGATGACAGCAGTGGTTTGCATTCATAAGATGTCATCAGAAGTTTGTTTCAGAGTGGACCCATTGAACATAGTAGACCCATTAGTAATAAAACGCTCGTTTTTTTCGTTATTTGTATAGCACTATGGTACTTGTTGAAAAAATAATAAAACGCTCGTTAATTTGGTGTAATTTTTTTAAAAAAAAAGTGTCGTTTAAAAGAGTTATTAACATTTAAAAATCATGGGGAAAGTGCATGTGTCATGCACATGATAAAGAAAAAATAATTTAATATTAGATGGAGTATCCATAACCCATTTAAATGACCCAGTAAAAATGAGCGGGAAAAAAATTAAAGAAAGCTCTCATAAGATGCCATGTGTCCCTTATTAGCTTTTATTTATATATTATAGAAGATAGAAGATACACCATAAATGTTATTTGATCTCTACTTTACACCAATAATTTTTAACTGCTTTGAATCTCAGAGTTGGAACCTCCCTTCTAAGACTCTACGGTTTGGTGGCGTGGAGAGGGTGGGTGAAGCCTCTCCATGTCACCAACACCACCTTGTGTTACAGTGTGGATAGGATGTGTGGCGTTGGGTTTGGAGATACCATTGACGTGAGGGTGAAGGGGTGATGAGATGACTGACGAGATTACCACCACCATTCATTACCCGTGGCATTTGGTACAAATCAACCAACACTCCATTTTCAATTTTGGGTCACTATAATTTACATTAATGTGCATTTAAGAAAGCATTAAATTAGAAGGTTACGTATTATTTTAGACAATTAAGAAATACGGCTTGTGTCCAACACGTGGCTCAGTTGGTTGGTCGACCTAAGTTTCCTTTGGAAGGCTTGGGTTCGATTCCTACTAGCTACATTTGGAGGACATAATGAGAAATGAGGGATGACTCCTGGCCTATGTCAGGAGTTCGAGTCCTGATCTCGCCCGGGTTTTACCGGTTCCCCACAGCGGGTCTTCGGACGGGTGGGGAATCGGGTTTTCCCCGGTTCGGGAACCACTATTGGGCGGGGCTTCCAGCAAGGGAAGCCAATTTGCCCGAGCCCCCTTATGGGAGTCTCGCGGTTGTTGTGTTGATCGTTCTAAAAAGAAATACGGCTTGTAATTTATTTCTTAAAATAAATATAATATTTGTTTTATTTCTACTTAATAACATGATTATGTTATGTCTATGCGTTGTGGCAGTTTTTTTTTATTATTTTGGTCGTGTCGAACCAAACGTGCGTTGGCATTGTTTTGGCCATATTATGAATTTATTTTTTGTATTCGTCATTCAATTGCTATAAGTGTCTTGATTTGTATTTGGTTTTCTGATTTGGTTGCTAAACTGTGTTTCGCCACCGTTCAAACCAGATGACACCGACATAATTCCTTTCACGTAATGAATGGCGGAATGTAGCTTTTCATGCTTGAACCAGATGACACCGACATATTTCCTTTCACGTAATGAATGGCGGAATGTAGCTTTTCATGCTTTTTCGAATATATCGTTGTTAATTTTACGTTTAGATTTTAGATTTTTAAAGACAACCAACTAGTTGCATAACAAAAGGCATTGACCCGTTGCGTTGTGCGAATTTACCTGCTAGTAATTATTAAATTCTTTTAGCATATCTAACTAAACTAAAAATCACAAGAATCCATCTAATTGAATAATGAATTTTAAATCCACATCCAAAAAAAGAATTAAGGCCATGGTCACTCCTGACCTCCTGTTAGAGTGTGCGGAGTGGGGCGGAGAAACTCTTCACAGGCGGGAACACTGCCCCGGTAGGGCGGGAAGGGTGTTGTGTTTCAAGCAGACTGGATTCAGAATATAAACACAGATGTGCAGCAATCTGAATGGCAGCGGCTGCTGCTCGATTTAAGCGAAGTGACAATCTCAAATGCAGCGGACAAGTGGGGGTGGCATGGGGATGATTCTAAGAGGTTTTCGGTTCAATCGGTTAAGGAAGTGTTGCAGCTGACAAGTGCGGATCAAAGCTGCAGAAACTTTGTTATGAAATGGGTCGCTTGGGTTCCATTCAAATGCAATATTACGGCTTGGCGAGCGGAGATGGACAGGCTACCGACCATTACGACTTTGGAAAAAACATCATGATTTTGTTCAAAACAAGAACCGTGTGCTGTGTGATTCTGTCGACGAATATGCAGCTCATTTATTCACCGGCTTCTGTGTTTCGGATAGGATTTGGGAGCTGGTAGGCCGCTGGTGCAAACTGCAACCAATCTTCGTGTTTCAAGTGCAACATTTATTGAAGATGTACAAGACAGCCGATGGGGGAAAGATGGGTAAACAAATTGTACACGGGGTGGTCGTTGTCACGATTTGGTGTATCTGGAAGGCGCGTAATGAGAATTTTCAAAGGCAAGGAGGTTAAAATAGGTGACATTGTGGCGAGTGTGAAGTCGTTTACGTACGGTCTCGATTTAACAACATAGGTCGGAAAGAATGGTGTTTATATCCTCTATATATGTTGTAAGGTTTGTCTGAGCCGTCGGTCCGCGTTTTGTGGACTGGGTGGTATTTTAATGAAGTTGAAGTTAAAAAAAAACAAACAAATGGTTTAATAAAGCTGAAATATTAATAATTTTTATGGAACCATCAAATGCTCTTATATTTATAAAAAGTTACTTAAATGCAATTTAAAATCTTTAGAGAATATGTCAACAGTGGTTGTAAACCGATAAAGGGGAATATGTGTGTGTGAATCTACACCTTAGAGGTAAAGCAAACAGTGACCATATAACCAATTTCATACTGGAATGTTAAATTACAAATTTAGGAATTTTTGGGGTACTAAATGTAGAAGTGTAAATCCTGATGTATTATGTCAAGCTTTCAAAATTTCCTTAAGACTTCAACTATCGAAAGCAAAATTTCATTCTTGTTCTCTTGTGCTTAGGAGTGGAAGCTTTTTGATGAAAAGTTTACACTTTAGAAAATCATCAATGGGAGTGCCCCTGAAGAGATCCATCAAGCTTTTGAACCGGCTGATGATCTTACTGAGGTCCTTTTCCGGCACATGTTTTATTTAAAGTTTAAAAGAACGAAATCGAGCCTGGAGTTGTTTTCCCTTCACATCACGAGGCGTAAGCCTCAAGGCCAAACGAGGCGCAAACCCGAGGTGGAATTAAAAAATAAAAATACAAGTTATATCTTTTAAAAAAATAATATTAATTGACAAAGAGTCTAAAACATCAAAGACCACACATAAAAAATAAAAGAATTGACAGAGAAAATTTCAAACATCATAAACACACAAACACACCTTGAGGCGCACCAAATGTGCAAGTTTTCTTAGCACCTCGGCCCTTCGAGGCACACGTAAAAAATAAACTATGGTTTTAATACCATGAAATGTCCTATTTTCATGCCATACAAGGGTAACATAGAATAAGACATTTCATGGTATTTTGATTAGCGTTGGTCCTTGTTGCTACCAAAATTCACATAGCTAGACTTCACTACTAGAAAAAACACCTTTCTTGACGCGCATTGCGTGTCATAAAAGAGGGTTTATGACACGCAAAAGAAAGTCGTTATAGGCATAGTCATAAATTTAATATGACACGCTTTTGCGTGTCATCCTTTTATGACACGCATTAATGACACTCTTTAGGCCGGCCGCCTAGCGCGCCTAGGTGCCAGGCTGAGACTAAAATCGGAATAAGGGGCTAGTCGGGATCCTAGGCGTTTTGGCCATTAGGCGGGCCTAGGCGGTTTTTTTTTTTTTTTTTTTTTTCAATTTATAAGTATTATGCATAGGACTTACCTTGCAACATGGTGGTTAGCATGGACCTCACCGCCCGCCTAATTCCTCCTAGTTCCGCCTAGTCCCAAGGCTGGACCTCACCGCCCGCCTAGCGCCTAGCGCATTCTGCAACCTTGCAAAGCCTTAAAACAGAACTCAAATCAAATAACAATATATTCGGTTCACTATCTAATTACTTAGATCAGAATGCAATAAACAATTACCTGCAAATTATCATTACAAAAATACAAATCAAACAGTCCAGACCAAAAGCAACACATATACACAATTAAAGACGTATATCAGATTTACTTTCTACTAAATCTGTATCAAAAGGAAAGTACATTGACACATTGAAAATTAAATGAAGAAGATGTGTGATAGTGTGAGGTATAATATAAACAAGCATCAAACTAAATCTTCACAAAGATCATGTTGAAACAAGCATCAGTAAGCCTTTTTACATGTAATAATTAGTTATCTGATCAACTTATTATTTATTATTGATCAATTAGCATTTATCCAATGTCCTCATGTTTAATTCTGTCTCATTTGGTCTTTCTAAAGTCTGCTCATTAAAACGTTTTTTCTTGATAAGAGCAAGTAATCATGTTAAATGCTATTTTTTTTTTTTTCGAACAGCAATCACTTTATATATAAATATAAAGAGCCAGCTAGAGGCTTGGAACAAGCATACACCAAAAGAAAACAGAAACAAACATTACAAAATGCTTACAACCTCAAACGCAGTCCAATCGTTCCAGCCAGATTCGTCCCTTTGGTCCTGTGGCACATCCACATAAAACTCTCTTCAACAATGAGCTCCACACATCTACTGACCGGGATAAAAGAGTCCTGAAAGGTCTTCGCGTTCCTGACTGCCCATACCCTCGACACCGTAGCCATCATAACTAAATGGACAGTTCTCCTCCATTGTTTTTTCAATCCAGGAGCAGATCATAAGTATTCATACAGATCGTTGAAAGACGACACCTGAGCAGGCCATGTGATCTTCAACCATCGCAGAACACTCCACCAAATTGCTCTCACCCACACATAGTTGAAAAGGGCATGATCAACGTCCTCTATACCGTAGCCGCACCTACAGCAAATGTTATCAGGCAGGTGCACCCCGCGTTTAATAAGTTCCGTTTTGACCGCAATTCTCCCTTCGGTAGCTCGGCAAAGAAGAAAATTCCCTTTTAACGGCGTCCAACAGTTCCAACTAAACCTTCGACCGGTCGTACTGCTATAATTTATCGCCGCTAATTGAGATCGAATATGCTTAACGGAGAAAGCGATACCCTCCTTGTTAACCCACCTCCACGTATCCTTTCCCCCACCAAAATTTGCACGTATTCCAGAATATCTAAACAAAGTGATTAGTATTTTAACCTAACAAAACAATCTCTAGCGAGCCAACTTATTAATTACTTGTTAAACCACCAATTCCTATAAAAATATTACAATGGCATATAACCAAATCATAAATCATATCAACAAAGCAGTGACAACTTATACAACACAACTTATAACAACCAAATACAACACAGATAAAGAAAGAAACCTGGAGGTACCAGAGTCGTCTTTAGATTTGCTTGAACAACAACCGATTGATAAAGAAAGCTGCAGGTACCAATTCGGATGTGAATGCTGCAAAACCGAAGGTGTATTGATACAAGTCGGAGGTGTATCAATATGATATTAGGCCGGAGGTGTTAGGGCTTGACGGTTCACTAAGTTGAGCAGGTACTTTGTTCAAAGGTCAGAGGTTCAAAAGCCGTTGGTTCCTGCTCTCATTTCCTTATGAGATTTGTCCCTCCATTGGTTTGCTGAGGATTAGGGTTTTTATGAAGGGAGGATCGATTTGGTTTGGTTTTGGGGAAAATATAATTTATGATGTTAAGCGAGAGAGAGATAGAGAGAGAGCAGGGGCGGGATATGATGGGAGGGAAATTAGAAATTGGGAAAATAGTCATGACACAAAATAATGACACGCGATATCTTGCAGTGTCGTGTTTTTATTTTCTTGACGTTAAATTCTTGACACGCAAAAATGCGTGTCATTAATTAACAAGAATTTACAATCCATGACAGTTTTTTAATGACACACGTTTTTTGCGTGTCATAAATAACTGTGTGTCATAAAACGCGTGTCATGAAAAGCATTTTTTTCTAGTAGTGCTTGGATTCCGGCCTGTAATAGTGCGACCATAAAAAATATATACCCGCTGCAACGTGCGGACATTCCCACTATATATATATATATATATATATATATATATATATATAGGGGGAGGATAAATTGAAAACCCACTCGAGTTAAGAAAACTAAGAAAACCCTTGTAAAAACCATCTAAAATTTTGTAATTTTTTTTGAAAAAAATACACAAGGTAACATACATGTTTTTAAGCGTTTTGGGCCAAAAAAATAAAAAAAGCGCCGAACGAATATTTTAAAAAAAAATAAACAACGCAAACTTTGTAACAGCGCTGTTAACATATGTTTTCAGCGTTTTAACATATGTTACAGCGCTGTTAACATATGTTTTCTGCCTATTAACATATGTTAACATCGCTGTTACAAAGTTTGCGTTGTTAATTTTTTTAAAATATTTGTTCGGCGCTTTTTTTATTTTTTTGGCCCAAAACGCTTAAAAACATGTATGTTACCTTGTGTATTTTTTTCAAAAAAAATTACAAAATTTTAGATGGTTTTTACAAGGGTTTTCTTAGTTTTCTTAACTCAAGGGGGTTTTCAGTTTATAATTTCCCTATATATATATATATATATATATATATATATATATATATATATAGGTTTAGGTTCCTGTACAAAAGACATATTCGTGAGAAGTGTGAGAAGGATTAAGAATTGACATGTAGGCATCATGTTTTGGATTTAGGAATGATGTTTTAGGTTGTTTTAACTTGAAAAACACCAAACACAACAATCTAAAACACAATCCAATGTATTATAGTCATTAAATTTAAAAAAACAGCTAAAACACACTACTTAACACTTAAAACACACTGTTTAATGTTCTTAGCATGGTGTTTTATGTTTTAAGCCTAAAATACATTGTTTTCGGTTCTTAATTGTTATGTTTGGTGTTTTTCTAGGCAAAATAATCCAAAACATCATGACTAAGTTCAAAAAATGATGCCTACATATCAATTTTTAATCCTTCTCACACTTCTCACGAAAAATGGTTTTTGTACAGGAACCTCACCCTATATATATATATATATATATATATATATATATATGTATGGATTTTAGGTATGCTAAAGAAAGTATAAATTTGGCATGCAAATGGGGTTACAAAGGTGTTGAGGCTGGCGAAACTCTTTCAGGTGATCACAATACTATGTTTCAATATTTTCCTTGTGTAATGAACCCGCTGCAATGCGCGGGCGTCACCACTAGTCTATACAATACACATGTGGTTAATGTGTTCATCAATGACAATGAATATTATGTATGGTGCAGAGACAATGGGTATTGAATCTGTAAAAGAGTGCACAGACGTGAGTTGAGGTAATGCATATCATTTTTAAATACTTTATACTGGTACACACACTTTTTTTATAAATATGTCTTAGCACCACCGCAAAGCCATGGCTTTGTCCGGATGCCAACAAAGTGGTGTTCCTGTGACGATGCCTGCCAAGTGGTGTTCCCGGCGTAACCGCGGAGGCAAAATACTAGTTTAATAACAAAATTTAATAATAAAGAGTATTAAATTATTTAGTCAATGCTTGACTCACTAATCCAACTAGGAGTCAAAACCTTACATCCAAAATTAACCTGTTTATTTTTCCTTCTAAAACTACCAAAACTCCAAACCAACAAACATACTTTCATGCTCATCAGGATTCTAAATCTAAAGCTCCCCACCATCTATAAACCTGCTATATTTTAATAACAAAATTTAATAATAAAGAGTGTTAAATTACGAGGAGTCAAAATCTATATCCAAAATTAAGCTGTTTATTTTGCCTTCTAAAACTACCAAAATTTTAAACCAACAAACATTCATGTTCACCTTGTTTTTAAATCTAAAGCTCCCAACCATCTATAAAAACCCCCATAACACACACAATCCACATCATTCATCTTTTTCAAAAAATGAAAACACTCATCTTCTTCTCATTTGTATTCATCCCGTGCTTCTTCAAGGCGGATTCAACACCCGATCCTGTGCTCGATTCATATGGAAAAAGCGTTCGCACAGGAGTTGAATACAACCCTATGATGAAAATGTTAGAACAAGTTGATGAAGTGATATATGGCTACATCTTTCCAGCTGCCTTGAGCAACAAGACTTGTCCAGTTGGTGTTGGTTTTTCAGTCCAAAATAAAGACGACCTTCACTCGTTCACTATCATTCCAGTCAATCCTAAAAAAGGTGTGATCCGTCTTTCCACAGACGTCAACATAAAGTTCTCGGAACCCAACATTTGCCATGAGTCAAATGTATGGAGGTTAAAATACGATAAAGCTATGAAACAATATGTTGTCATGATGGGAGGTGTTGAAGGGAACCCTGGACCCGAAACAGTGAATAACTGGTTTAAGTTTGAGAAAGCTGCAGAAGATGGCCATTATAAGTTCGTTTTCTGCCCGAGTGTCTGCAGCTACTGTAAGACTATGTGCGGGGATATTGGAATAGCTATAGACAATAATGGAGTCTCTCGTTTGGTACTAGGTGGTAAACCTTTGTCTTTCGGCTTCGAAGTACTCTAAATTTGGTTGATTCGTCTGCTGTTCTATCGATGCTCGAATAAATATGTAACTAATAACGTTGTTGTTTTAACTATGTTTGAATAAATATCTGTTTATCAAACAAAATGTATTACTTATTGCATCAAAGGATATCATCATATCTTTTGTTTGATTGTCACCCCTATCTTTATTTTTATGTTTATTAAGTTTGCTTTTACAAAATACCACTCTATCTTTGGTCCGACTAAATTCGGGGGTCGGCCGCCCCCGCCCGCCGCAACTAAGCAGTGCCCCTGAGTTGCAGCGTGCTTTGGTTTATAAAGGTATTTGGATTCCATCTACTTCATGCCTTTTGTCTTCTGAAAGTAGAGGATGTACACATATTCGTCTGCTGCCCCGTTTCTCATCAAACTTGGTTGAAGGTTTTCAGATGGTTAATAGGTAGGGCTGCAAACCTTCTAGTGGGAAGTTCATTTGTTTTTGTTTGTTTATAAACGGAGACAAACAAGAAATTCCATTCATTTAGTGAAATGATTTAACATGAACAGAGGTCGTTTATATTCATTTATGTTCTTAAATCTTAAAAGTCCCGTAACATGTTTGATATATCATTAAATAACACTATACATTTATGCTTAACTCGAAGGTTGTTGATCGGTGTCGATGCACCGGTCAAAAATAAGGCTTTTAAAGACCAACTACCTTATTAGTTAGGGTAAGTCAGGTGTCGAACCACGAGAAGTATTGTGGAAAGTGTTATTTTTAACAAGTAAATTAAACTAAACAGAAATGTAAAATCGATTGGTTGATTGTTGATTAAATTGCAATTAATAAAAACACTTAAAAGAAAACGAGTTGTAAACGTTAGAGAAATGGTGACCTCTCCAGGATCCCGGTTAATCACTTTAGCCAAGATTTATTTAGTTTGCCAATTGATATCACATAGACATGATATGTGGTTAATGTGATTGATAAAAAAAGGTTGATTAATGACTTTGCTGACAGCCGATAACTAGAACGCGACTGTTGACTCGATTGATTATCACCTAACAATATCTTAATAACTCGTAATATTGAAAGACACAACTTGCAAGTATTCAATGACCTTCGATAAGAAACTATGTTGGTTGATGAAATCCAAAACTGTGACAACCGCCACCCTCATCCCAAAACGTTTCTCCACATAGTTAGAACTGATATCAATCAGTTAGAGAAAGTATTGGGTACAAAGTCCCTTAACCTACAAAGTGTAGGAAGCCACAATAATATGCCACGTGTAAGATGTCTTTTAAAACAAAAAAAAACTGATTTTCAATTATGAGAGGGGTATTATAGACATTTGCATCGATCAATTAATCACATTCATAATTATGATTTTCACAATCCCTGTTTTATCGTTCAATCAGAATTCAAATTTTTATAACTGATTTCACGATCTTCATCGTCAATTCTTACCTTATTAAAAAATTCTCATCACCTTGAATTTGTCGATCAAAAGTTTACTAGAATCATACTCAATTGCAGAGTTCATCATCATGTTCGGTAGGTTACTCTATTTTTTTATTTCACATAATCGTAATCTTATTTTGATTTTTAATTGTTTATCAGACCTAAACAACAAACCTGAAATCTTAATAGGGGAAGAAGATGATGTTGTCGATGCTCATAATCTAAATTTTTGAAGGTTAGTTTATACTGTTTTGATTTATATTAGAAGATCACAAAAAACAGAGATGAACAGAGTGTTGAGGTAATTGCTTGGTTTAACATGCGTTTTATTATGCTTAACATGCGTTTTGAGGTTACTGCTTGGTTTATAGAAATGATTTTTATTCAAATGCGTTTTATTATGTTTAACATGCGTTTTGAGGTAAATGCTTGGTTTTATAGAAATGATTTTTATTCAAATGCGTTTTATTATGTTTAACATGCGTTTTGAGGTAACTGCTTGGTTTTTATAGAATTGATTTTTATTCAAATGTGTTTTATGCTGTTTTAACACGCGTTTTGAGATTTATTAGATAAATCCTTACATCCTTACATGTGCATGTGAATGCTTACTATTATGTGTCTTTTTATAGTATGAACATGTCATTTTGTCATTAAAATTAGATTTTATAGTTGTATGTTTTGTGTTTTGTGTTTTATGACAGATGTTTCTAAGAAAGATGTTCCCATTGATGATCAAACTCCAATATACAAACCTGCTGTTGCATCTTCATTGAAACCAGAAGATGCAATGAAGATGAAAACGAGATGAAAAATACATTGTTACAAGATGAAAACAAAGAAGTTGAAAATGTTGAAGACCATGGAAATGAACACCAGGCAGATGAAAGAACAAGTTGTTGATGAGTGATTTTTTTTTTCCAGTAAATGCGTTTTATGTTTTATGCATGCGTTTTGGTATATACTGAATAGTTTGCACATTTTCTTCTGTTTTCTAAAGTGCGTTTTATGTTTCCTTGAATGCGTTTTACTATAACTGAACATTTGAAACTCTGTTTCTTACGAATGCGTTTTATGATCATATCGAATGCGTTTTACTAATACATCATGATTCAGCTTGCTTCTCTTTCTCTTCCTTCATCTGTTATTTTTTTTTAGGTTTTATCAAATGATTTTCGTTATACGATCATAATGACAATCATAATATGAACATAAACTTACTTGATTTGCGTTTTGGAGCCATAATACTTCCTTGATCGGATGTTATTTTTTCGTCTTCTACAACTGCTCTGTTTTTTTTTTTCAGAGATTTTGATTTTGGTTGATTTTGTTTTGTGAATTCGATGACTATATGTTTTGATTAAGTAACCGTCATTAAATGATATTGAATTGTACGCTATTATTAAAAAATTCAAATTATTAGATTGGGAATTTTTCCAATTTACCCTTCCCCTTGTTAACTGATCCTTAAAACACTCATGGGTTATTAAATGACGATCATCTTGATTAAAACACAATGGATGGTCAGGATGGCTTCTTACACTTTGTATTTTAAGAACACTTTGTACAATAGCCTCTCTCCAGTCAGTTATACGCGTTAACAAGCACTTAAAATTAGATTTTAATTGTTTTTTTTTGTTTGTAACCGAAGCTTATAAACCGGCCAACGTTCAAAACACCATTAATTAATCGCATAAATTTCTATAAATTGTTCATTCTAAAATCATTCATCAGCCCTTTATCAGCTTAAACCCACAAAAAACAAGCGTTTAAACAAGATCAGAAGCCTCCTACTCGCAACCCAAAGTTCCGATTTTTTTTATCCAATTCCTGACATTCCTGGTTGTTGTAAGTGGTTATTTTTGTTGCCGTTTTATAATTTAGTCGTTTCTGAATGAAAACCTTTGATTCAGATCGTTCATCTAGGCTGGTTTGGTATTATTGAGTTTGGGTATAGGGTTAGGGTTTATGCTTTGTTTTGGGAAGAAGATGAAGTTTAGTTATAATATAAATATGTTTTGATTTAACTTTATTCGCCAGTAAGAATTGTGGTGGAGTGGTTATGTGTGTTATTGTCAAAACAATGCAGCCGGGTTCGAACTCTGGCGCACCTCTTTTTAGTATTGTTTTTTTTTTCTTTGTTTGTTTATGGTTATTTTAAAGCATATAGAAAATTCATTTTTGATCCAAAAATTATGAAAATTTAGGTGTAACATCTTGACACCCTAAATAAAATTACCACATATTTATTTCCTGAAAAATATTATATTTTCATATTTTTATTAATTTAAATCATTTTAATGATATTTAATAGATTAAAATTTCATTTTTAATGATTTTGATCTCAAACTTTTTGGAAAATTAATTTTAATCATTAGGAACTCTAATAAAAACTATGTTTCTAGAAAACATTTATTTTCATTGATTTACGTCAGAAAGTATTCATTTTCTATAAAAATAATATTTTTGGATCATGTCTTGCATTTTTAGTCTTATTTATGTTTAATTAGACATAATTAATCAATTATTTATTTATACTATTTAACATCTATTTAATAAATACTTTTCTTATAAAATAGAAATATTCTTATGTTTGAAAGTCTTAATTCTCGTTTTGTTTGGATCATTGTGTAACTCATAATTATTTTGTTCAAATATTTATGATTATTGTATTTATATACAATAATCTAGTTAAAGTAATTAACTAAATTATTTTGTCTTAATTATTCAAAACATATTTTTCATCTGATTATTCAATTAGAAATATTTAGACTATCGTATCATATTCATAGAGTTTAATCATATACTAATTTCGTATACAAATATAATATCAACTTAATTTATCGCAAAACCCTAATTCCCCAAATCGACATAACAAACCCTAATGTCTTAGAACCCTAGATACCTTAGACTTTTAAGACATTTCATTTATTAGTATTCTTATACATTATAGGTAGAATTCTTCCGAATTCCCATTTCTTAACTCACATCAGCTTAAGTTGGATTTTGATTGCTTTCGCAAACTGTGAGTATACCTATCCCCTTTTTCATTTTTACACTTTTGGGTGACTCATGTACGCTTATTACTTCACTCACTTGATCATGTTTTATTCTATATTCACAATCGCAATTCTTGTATGTTTTTTACTTATTGATCGCTGATAGTGTATACTTATGACCTTAATCATTAACCCGGTGTGGGCCTAGCATAGCAAAAAATAGACTATGGTATATACCTCTTGTTGACTTAGGTGTTCGAGTTAAGTCCTTGGTTATTGTTATGAGTGAACGATATTCTCTTGCCGTCTACTATATTAATCATACTATTGGGCGAATACTATACATATATACTAAATATCCCATTATTCTTGGATATCATTTCTACTCTAAGGCTTGATTTTGGGTGACATTTATACATAGCATGAACATTAAATTGTAGACAGTATAACACGTGAATTGCGAAACTCTTTTTCTACTATATGTATTCAAAACAGGGTATGCTCACCAATACATTTTTGTATTGACCTATACTATTTTCGTATATCTTTCAGGTTATTCATGAGACAGTTTTGAAGCTTTTGGAATTTATACTTAGATTTTGGATTTATTGTACTTCGGTTTAGATTGTTAGTTTGAATCATTGTATTTTTATATCTCTTTTCAATGTAATAAACTACTTAAACAATGTATGAATATTTATACTTTTAGTCCATGAGCTATTGAACAATTGTCACTACGTGACACCTTGATGTTTCCGCCAGCGGTTAGGGTGTTACAGAAACAAGCATACCATTCAATAAACGTTCAACATCAATATTAAAAAAAGCACAACTGAAACTGAAAGTTTAAACATTCAAATCTCAATTCAATTGTTCGACAAACATAAAACATTGGTTGGTTGTTGCTGTCTTCCTTCTCAGCGTAAGCTGCTGCTGATCAAAGGCCCTTTACGGCGGGTGAGAACTAATCATACTTCCTTTTTATTGTTGTTCGTTCCCATTTCTTCCTTTAGAAATGCATTAAATGCACATTTAACTTTTGCATTCTTTTCTTTCTTTTTTACGTTTGTTTTATTATTATTATTATTAGCCTCCGACTCGGGTGTTCTTGGCTTATCCAAAGTCCCTCTTCAACGCTCCGGCGTCCAAAAACACATATCACTTTCCATGCTCGCTTTCAAGTGTACGCGACTTGATCATTTTCCTTCGGCTCACACGCGTTACACAATTCCGTATTAAGTCCATCCATTTTAGCCGCTTCACATGCGATTACACAATGTAGCGCAGTTATCTTATTCATAACAATATACTCATTCAATTCACATTAAAACAACACCATTACACACATTAAGGTTCATGTTTTACCCCGTTCATCAGTTGTTCGATATTTCGTTAGGGTTGTTCGTTTGTTTGTAATCAAACAAAAACAAATGAACTTCCTACCGAAAGGTTTGTAGCCCTACCTATAAACCATCTACACATACACCTTGTAAGACTTGTCCATCGATATTTTAGTCCATTAGCAATCCCATAAAACTCTTGCACATATCCGTTCGTTATCTAGGATTTTTTTTTTCAACAATAAAAGTCCTAGTGGTAAGTATATAAGAAGATATTTAATAACAAAATTTAACTAGTAGTATACCCGTCCGCTGGGACAGGTTCTAAATGTCACAACATATAAACTATGTGTACATTGAAGATCCCAAAAAATATTATCCAAGTGGGATTAGTAGATGCAGAAGTCGGTTAATTCCGATGCATGTTAACTCAAATTTTGTTATTTAGCTAGCGTAATTTAACATATTTGCTTTGTTGTGTATATTCCAGAATTCTTTTAAGGGAAAAAAACAATATTAAAATATGTTCAAACATATAATGGCATATCTGAATTACAAATGCATGAAACAAATATAACAAAAAACCATAAAACAAATGCAATATACAACTTTGCATTACAAAACACTTGTTGACGGCATATAAATAACATATTAGTATCTAAAATACATCAATAACGCTTTATGCGGGTGTATGAATTGCTAGTAATAAATTATGATTGTGCCATATGCTATATTCTTCACAATAAACAATAGCATAGTTTAAATTACTTTGACTTTATTACAATGCAATGTAATTGGAAAAGAATATAAGTATTTGTGTTTATGTTATGGTTTACTTATATTATCTTTTTTTGTTATATATCAACAATAAGCATTTATAACTACATTTGTTGTTTAAAACTAGCAAAAAAAGTGCAAACAGGGATGTTGCTGCAGTGTAAAACAAAGAGAGATACAGAACAACACGTTAAGACATCATCCCGAACAATAACCACTCGCTCGGGCTCCGCGTTTCGAGTTTGTTATCCTAACCGTATCCTCAGTGAAAACCAGATTTCACACAATCACAATTGCACAGCAGAAGCAAAAAACATAAACAACATACATCCGCACTAAATTATTTAGTCTTTGTATTGCTAACCGCCTTTGTGTTCTTACCAAAGATCAAATTGGAGGCCATACTACAAGTTATTGCGTGATCCATTTAAACACATCTTTTAGCAAATCCACGGAAGCATCTACACCTGAACAATTAACTTCATTACACATCTTACAGCCCATAAAAAAATAAACAAACTTTAATTAAAAAAAAGACCAATTTTGGTAGGTTTGACTTTTGGAAGTCAAATGAATTAGTTTCTACTTTAACAACTAATAGAAACTTTCAACCAATACAACTGATGCATGTGTTCAACTATGAATTCTATACAAAGATGTACCAATATTAACTAAAAACAATTACATGATAAGATTCTTGGAACAAAAGCATGAAAATAGAAGTTCTTTGGTGGCTTTACTTGTTGTCTGTACTTGGTGTGGCTAACACACAGTTAGCCTTTTATCAATAAAGAGTTGGTTGGCCTTTAAAAAAAGCATGACAGTTGACTTTCCAAAGTCAAACTAACAACTATCCGACATCTATAGCACATGAAACAGACCCAAAACCTACAAAATACCAAACTTTATACTGAAAGATCCTTACTTTGGAGCAGGAACAGAAGTGTGACATTTGACTTAACAGAAACCCAACTCTCTTTCTCTTTCTACAAAAAAACCAAACTTTAAACTCATGGCGACGCAGTGACGGTGTTACCACGGATGCCATTCTTCTCTCTTTACATATGTAGGTAAGTGCATAATTACTGGGATACCCTCCGTCAGATAAAAATTTACAATAATCACAAAATTTACTATTCAACTCCATCAAATTTAAAAATATTTGAATTTTATTTGTCCCGTTGAGATAACTAACACAACCAAGAGTCCTAAGTCTCCAAGACCTTCTGGTTCATAACTAAAGTAACAGCACTGCACTATACTTCATCAAATTGTTATAAAATGTATAATGGTTAACATTGATTATTTGACCCGTTATAGTCCACGTAGACTTCGGTTCAATTTAGTCACCTTATGCTGCTTAAACTCCTTTCCAAACCATAATTGTGTATAGACACACCTCTCCTATTAGTAAACGAATATGTTACTTGATGCTATGCAAAAACACATATCGTTAAAAAGTTAATTAGGAACTTATAGTCTATATAAAATCCATTTTCTGCTCCAACTTCATTAAGAAACTACAATTCTACCAAATTTCAAGTAGAGGATTTGTACAAATGTTAATGCAACTAAGATGATATAAATTGAATCAAAGCATTATTGCATCTCCATGACTTGTGATCCACCATGTTGCACCTTATCAATCCACCAAATCAAACTTATGCCTTTTAGTAAATAGAACACATCAAAAGAATGTAATTGAGAAAACATAAATTTACCTCGTAGATTAGTCTCTCATCACCCTACTCTACCTTAGAATGGAATGAATCAGAGACGCGAATCTGTGAACAGATACAAAATATGAATAGAATGATCAATGAGCTCTAACTTAGTAAGCGTATCTCTCACATAAATACCTTACTTTGATCATAGCATATTCTACAATCCATTTTCTGCCCCCAAACTTTCATGCGGCAAAATTAACAAACTTGTAAAAACAAACAACATCCTTTGCAAGGAAGAACCCTCAAATATTCAAAAATGCTTCTTCTTTATTTGCATGGTGAAAAGAAACTTTCAAAGTTCTTACTCAGGCATAAGGAATTTGATGTGGAGAAAGATAGAGGCGGACGTCATACATTTTCAAGCGGGGCAAGTCTTGTGATCAAAGTTGATCTGTAAGTAAATCATATCAATAACAACAAAATTTGATCTGTAACCACTAGGATTATATTTTGTATATCAATCAACAAAAATATCTCATTAGAATCATATGTAAATGGGGAATTAAAAATTGACGAATACCTAGAATTAGAAGATGTTAGATTTAACAGAATGAAATAAAATTCAAATAACAAAAGGTAAGAAATAAGAATCAATGTCGAAAAAGATGAAGATGAACCTGAATGTTTAAGTGTTCCTTATTGTGAGAGAAGGGAGGGGTGGCCGTTCAAGTGGAGGGAGAGGCGATGGTGGGGGTTTATACTGTGGGGGAGGTTGGTTGAGAGAGCTAGACTACTGAACCCACATCATGCTACAAGTTAGAGTAGAAGGTTCTAATCGGAGGAGATGGACGAAGATGATGAACTACGATAAATAAACTGAAAGATTCAAAGATTCCTTCAATAGTACTCGTAGATATTCTGTAGAAGATTCAAAAATAGACAGTGGTAGTTTGGGAAGAATGATGGATTTTGCCGGCGCATAGGAGAAAGCGAACAATCCTTTTGGTGGTGGAGGAGGTTTTATAATGGATGGCTTAAGGTGGTTGGAGAGGAGAAAGCCGAGAATGTGGGTGAACGTGGTGGGAATTTAGCATAATTGGGAAACTGGTTAGCTGCATCTAAAAAAACTGCCAAATTTTAGCCAAAATTAAACCACCTATTTATTACTGTCCATATTCAATCTAAGAAATAACTACCTTCTTTCAATGGTCTAGATCATACCAAAAACAGTTAATTTATTCAAAATTGACGGTTACTATAGTGGTGAAAAATAGTATAATAATAATAAAGAATGTTAAATTATTTAATAAACAACATCCAAAATGCTTGACTCACTATAGCATACTAGAAGTCATAACCCAAATCCAAATTCACCTGTTTATTTTTCTTCTAAAACTACCAATACTTCAAACTATCAACATTCATCTTCTAAAACTACCAATAGTTCAAACTAACAACATACTAGAAGATGGTGGTGGGTAGTATAGATTGAAGAAGATGAGGTGGGTGGTGGGTCTGATTTAAATTCTATAAGTGACTTGACGATTTTGCCCGTGACATAACGACATTGCGTTACCCCGTTAATGAAATGGATTGTTTTTACCTATTTCGTCAAATCAAGGGACTGTTCAAGCAATTTTTTGAATTTTGGGCTAGACTGACATATTAACCCAAACCACATAGACGGTTTTGGTACTTAACTCTTTTTTTTTTTTACATAATTATTTTAACTTTTTATCATTTATTATTGAATTATATTTTTTTAGGTATACTTTTTTTTTCAAATTTTGTTTTAAACGCTCATGGTTATATAATTTGACAAGTTGTATTAACTTCTCATGCTTACAAGTTTGAAATGATATCTAGGACCAAGACACACTATACACATAAAGTAACTACAAGTTTGACTTGGTAAAATGCTCATTCCTTTCATTAGGAATATCAACAACCTAGAATCATGTAAAGAAATATGAAGTTTGCCAACATAAAATGTATTAAGGTGAATTTTGATGATAACTAGGATGCAAAAGAGTGGAGCCGCTCGCGAGCTACTCGAGATTGACTTGATAAAAAGCTCGACACGAGGTGCACCATCTCAAGCCTGAGCCAAGGTTGAGCCTAAAACAAAGCTAGTTTATTTATCAAGCCAATGAATTTATAACAGTAGACTAAGTATTTGACATGCCTACCATTAAGAGAATAACCCCATATGGAAAAAAGTTAACAACCTCAAATAATGGACTCTATTCAAAACAGCACAACTCAAGAGTGTCCTTTCAAAATCAAGTCTCTTGAAGAAAACTAACAAAAACCCATTCCATTAACTAAATAATTAATAATCAATAATGTAAATGGTGTCTATGTACCTAATTGACCAACAACAACATATGACAAAAACACAGTACAATGATCCTGTTAAAAGAACAGAGCAGATTAAGAGTATTAGATTCGGGCGTGGTTCCAAATTGGCTTCTAAATTGTATAGAATTGCTCCAGCACTCCATATGTCAACTTACGAGCTAAGATTACTTTTTAGGACCTCAAGAGCGATGTAGCATGGACTACCTGTGAAGTAATGAGTAAAAAACACGTTGGTATGCATACTAACATTAATCGTTAAGTGAAATACTTACAAAAACGGACATACAAAAGGAAGACCTTATGAGTTATGACGTAAATGATTACTTGACCATAAGTTAGCCCATATTTGCCTACCCTGGTTGAGCTTTGGCACCCTGTTGCACAAACAATTGTGGAGCTGCACATTATGCCAATTCACTTATAACATATAGACCAGCAACTCAAATTACTTCAGGTTAAAAACAGCAAAACACATGTATTACTTTAGGTTAAGTTAAGTTAGTTGAGGGATTGGTTTTATAAAGTTTATGATAATGAACTGTGATATCCCACAAGTAAAATGGCAAGTGAGGCATACATATAAATGGTTTTTAGAATTTTAATATAGTATGAAAAAGAGGACAACTAAACACTGGTCAACTCAATAATTTTGATATGGTATTAAAGGGGACAACAAACCACTGGTTAACTCTAAGGGTTTGAATATGTGGCACATTTTATAAAAAGGGGGCAACAAACCACTATTAACTCTAATGTGTTGTTTGTTTTTTCTGCAGGAAAAGGTCTGCAATCTGTGGACCACATCTGCATAAGAAGAGGTAGACCAAAGGTCTGCAATCTGCAAGAATAAGATTGTTTGTTTGTTAACGTCTGCAGGCTGCTGAAATAAACTGAAATTTAAATAAACTGATTTTTTACAACAGTCTGGTGGTGGACCGTAGTGGTGGACCATGGTGGTGGTGTTGGATGGTGGTGGATGGTGGTGTGGACGGTGGTGGTGGACCATGGTGGTGGTGGATCGTGGTGGTGGTAGGTGGTGGTGGGTGTGGTGGGTGGTGGACGATGGTGGTGGTGGGTGGTGGTGGGTGGTGGTGGACCGTGGTGGTGGTGGATGGTGACAGTGGTGGTGGTGGACCGTGGTGGTGGTGGTGGGTGAGGAGAAGAGGAGAAGACCTTAGAAGACATTGGAACAAGTCTGCACCAAGAAGAGGTCAGGAAGACCTTTTTGAGTGAAAGGTCTTCCAAAAAACAAACAATCTGCAGACCCCAAACGTCTGCACACGTCTGCGCGACGTAGACAAAAGAGGTCAGAAGAGCTCCTGAGCATAAAACAAACAGCCCCTAAGAGTCTGACAATATACGGTGAGCAGTTGGTTCAATGTTTGATCCTGTTCATCGCTGATGACAATTCAAAACATAACATAACATAACATCACGACTCTTGGCAACAACATCAATCTGCAAATAAGAAAGCAATTTAGAGTAATGAAACTGGAAACATTATAACCAATAATCTATAATCTATAATCTATCTATAATCTATAATATATAACTTATAATAAAAGAATTGAGTTTGTATGAGGTGTCATTCAATGGGGGTCAACCCCATTGAATGTGCCATGTGGCATCACGTGAAGCTTTCTTTTAAATTTATTTATTTTGTATTTTTAAATAAAATCTATATCTATATTATCTTAAAATTTCAAATATGTTAATTAATATCTTTCCTTATTTTCCTCTAACATTTTTTAAATGTTAGTGAACTATTAATTATTTTAAAATTTCAAATATGTTAATTAATATATTTATCTTTATTTTTTCTTATTTTCCGCTCACAATTTTTAAACGTTAGTAACTTTTATGTATGACATTTTTTTGAAAAAAAAATTACACCAAATTAACGATCGCTTTATTATCTTTCCAACGAGCACCATATATAGTGCTATACAAAAACGAAAAAAAATGTATTTTTAGTGAGTTTTTTGTTCATGCAGAAAAAAACACAATGTATTTAGGTAATTTCTTAATCATATATAGGCAAGTCACTAATAATGTTATGACAGTATATATGTTTTTGAACCTACTATTACATATATGAATTGCCCATGTTCATGTGCTATAACGATATGCTTAACATTAAAAGAGGTTGAGATTTTTTAATCTGCTGGGAACGCAGCATGAAAACTCCTTTTGATAATATAAACATTAGAACATCTTTCTTTAACATTAAAAGAGGTTGAGATTGTTTACTTCTTTTATCCTTTTTTATTAAGTAATATTAGATTTTTCAACTCCGGGACACTCCCAGGGTAATAAGCTAGTTTTATATATTTGTAAAGCTAAAAGTCCAATTGATGTTATACCTTCCTAGGAAAAGATGGTGTAACATCATAACTTCCTTCAGGAGTAGCCTTCAATGAATATTGGCTTTGTCCACCCTACACGGCTTTTGTATCTCCTTCTATACACATACATACCAGTTGACATCTTCCAACTTAAATTGTTGAACAACTGACTGTTGTTTGCTGATAAAAACAGGAAAAAGCCATCAGTTAGCAAAACCATTTGCAAGTGAACCAAATCTAAAACTTAGAGACCTTTAAACTTTAAACAAACCTCAAACATTAGCAGCCAAACCAATTATTTAATGGTATCCTCTCTAATTAACCTCAATTCTATCCTGGATTGGGCGTCAAGGAATACGAAACGTGTTTAAGACGCTTGAATTTAGTCTGGGTTTGGCATGACTTTGCACCTCAGGGCGCGACTCCCCATTCGTAGCCTACCTATAGTACTGCACCTCAATGCATAGGTGCGCAGCTCAAACGATTTTGACAACATAGTTATCTACCTAAATTAGCTTTATGTTACAAACACGGAACAAAACATGAAAAAAATGAAAGAAACTCTTACCAAACTCTGAAACCAACTTCTATGAAACGATTACAAAGTAAAGAACAAAAAGATCAAAATACAAAATACTGATCAACTCTTAACAGGATACAAAACACTCTCTCATGAACTTAAAAACAACAAGATCTACAATCACAAACAACGAGTTGAAGGAACTTACACATACAAGATGTATATGCACAAGAACACCACTTCAAAACCCTAATGACATATCTTAACTAAAGGGGAAACCCTAAGAGATGAAAAGTAAACGAAAAACAAAGAGACTGAAAACTTCTTTCGAGACGAATCACCCAGCTATTTATAGCGGGGGATTTGTGTTTCTTCAAACACAATGGACGACTGAGATTGAAACCATTCAACGGACCTCATGTATTTGTGTTTCTTCTCCAGGATTGCCAGCATGGCACTGGACATATTCTTGAGACAGGCCAGGCCCACAAGGAAAGTTCTGATATTATCACTAGCCCACGAACTCTGGAGCCCACGAACTCTACCTCTGGCCCACAACCTCACGAACACAGCATAGCCCATCACCACGAGCTCAATCATTTATCATCATTTAGCCCATTCAGCAATAACATAAAATAATAAAACAAACTTTGTATTAAAAACCAAATTAAACAAAATGCCAAGTATAAAATTGAACTGAATTTATAACATAAATTTTAACACCCCCCCCCCCCCTCAATTTTATACTCCAAATGGGTCAAATAATTTCAAACACTTACCAAGTTTTCTTGCATAACAGGAAATAAACCTTTTGTGAACCCATCTGCAACTTGACTCTCAGATGCAACCTTTTCAGGTCTTATAACACCTTTAGAAATCTGATCCCTTAAGAAAAATAAATCTAATTCGAAATGTTTAGTCCTCTCATAAAATACAAGATTTACAGCAATGGCTAATGAAACATTATTGTCACAACACAAATCAATAGGTAAACTAACAGGAACATTCAGTTCTTGTAACAAATTTATCAACCACATTAATTCACATGTAGCAGCACACATAGACCTAAACTCAGCTTCTGCTGAGGACCTGGATACAGTGCTTTGTTTTTTTGCTTTTCCAGGACACTAGAGAGTTCCCAAAAAACACACAAAAACCTGTGATAGACTTTCTTGTTTCTAAGCACTTAGCCTAGTCTGAGTCTGAGTAAGCTAAAAGCTTTAACTTGGAGGCTTTAGAGAACAAGATACCTTTTCCAGGCGACCCCGTTAAGTACCTTAAAAGCCTTATAGCAATTTTAAGACGACCATTAGTTGGTCTATGCATATATTGGCTTAAAAAGTGCACTGCATAAGCAATGTCAGGCCTAGTGTGTGCCAAATAGATCAATCTACCCACTAGCCTTTGATAACCAGTGATGTTAGACAAAATAGAATTATGTTGTGCACACAAATTTGTCAACACATGGTTAGATTCAATGGGTGTACTAACAGGTTTACAAGCAGTTAGCCCATAATCAGCTAACAACTCTAAACAATACTTTCTTTGGGATAGACATATTCCATCATTAGACTTAATTACTTCTACACCCAAAAAATATTTTAATTCACCCAAGTCTTTTTATCAAAAATTTTGATTTAAGACTTTCCTTAACCTTATTTATTTCACTAAGACTATTTCCTGTTACCACAATATCATCTACATAAACAAGCAAATAGATGATCACAGAATCTGTTATTTTAAAAAACAAAGAATAGTCACACTTGCTTTGGTTAAAACCAAGATCACTTAACACATTTACAAGCTTTGCATTCCACATACGAGGAGCTTGTTTCAATCCATATAAAGACTTTTTAAGTTTACACACTCTTTTCTCATTTTTATCAAAATACCATCAAGTAATGACATGTAAACCTCTTCATTTAACTCCCCATATAAGAAAGCATTATTCACATCTAACTGAAACATATTCCAGTCATTTTGAACAGCTAATGTTATAATGCATCTAACTGTAACAAGGTTTACCACAGGTGAAAAAGTATCTTCAAAATCTACTACTTGTTTTTTACTATAACCTTTAGCCACTAACCTGGCCTTAAACCTCTCAACCTCTCCACTAGACTTATACTTGATCTTGAATACCCATTTACATCCTACCACACTTTTTCCTATAGGTAACTCTACAAGATCCCAAGTATCATTTCTATAAAGAGCCTCAATCTCTTCATTCATGGCTGCAATCCAATTTGGATTGCCAACAGCCTCATTGAATGAAGTTGGTTCCTTATCCTTATTCAAGGATGACACAAAACATTTATTTTCAAAAGTAAGATTTGAATAATTAACTACCCTATTTATTCCAAATTTTACTTTATCATCTAACACATAGTCTTTCAAATTTTATGGTAAAACAATACTCCTAGCAGACCTTCTAATATTGGTCTGACTTGTACCTTGATCACCCAGGTTTCCCTCAGAGCTGGTGATGAAATCTCCCCAGATTCCACACCCCCAGCCCTGCCTGGAGTGTTGTCTAGAAGACTGGGTTGCTGACTCCCAGCCTTGCCATCAGTCCCAGCAACATTGTCTGCAGTCTGCTGGGACCAGTGTGTCTCTAAGTCATTTTCATAGTTATCCCTTCTATCATCATTGGGACCTTGTGACTGATCTTGGTTGTCAAGTTCATACCAATCAAAAAAGTTAAGGTTTGTTATTTCAGAAAGAACATTTTCATTCAAATTTTTAAAAACAGACTCTTCTTTAAATGGAAAATTTTCTTCATAGAATTTTACATCTCTTGAAAAACAAACATTCTTACTTTCCAAACTAAACACCTTATAACCCTTTTTCTCAGTAGAATACCCTAGAAAAACACATTTTTCTGCTCTACTATTCAATTTATCACTTTCATTTAAAATGGTAACAAAACATAAACAACCAAACAGCCTAAGATGATCTTAGAAGGGTTCAAAATTATAAACTACCTCATATGGTGACTTTCCTCCTAGCACAGAAGTAGGTGTCCTATTAATCAAATAACATGTCGTTAATACACAATCAGACCAAAATTTCACAGGAACACCACTTTGAAACATAAGAGCCCTAGCTATATTAAGTAGATGTCTATGTTTCCTTTCCACTATTCCATTTTGTTGTGGAGTATATGTGCAAGTTGTTTGATGAATGATACCCTTTTCTTTGCAAAAATTATTAAACTGTTGATTTACAAATTCTGTTCCATTATCAGATCTGAAACATTTAACAACTTTACTAAGTTGTGTTTCAATAATATTTACAAAGTCCTTTATGTTATCAAACACTTCAAGTTTGGTTTTCATCAAACATACCCACACAGATCTAGAGTAATCATCGACTATAGTCAAGAAAAATCTAAACCCCTCTCTACTACTCACCCTATATGGTTCCCATACATCAAGATGAACAAGTTCACCAATACTTGATGTTTTATGATCACTTAAAGGGAAGGGTTACCTATGTTGTTGGGCCTTGTGACATATTTCACAAGGCACATCATCATTTATGTCCCCTAGACTTAGTCTATCCTTGTACAGTTTAATAGCTTGGTTAGATGGATGTCCTAACCTAGCATGTCACAATTCAGTGTTAACAATACTACTATAATACACCTTGTTACTTACAAAGGTGTTTCCACAGTAGTATCACCCATCAATTTGATTACCACTCACCAGGATTTTCCTTGTGGTTAAATCCTGGACCTAGCAATTATTCTCATCAAAACCAATGTACAGTTTGTTATCCTTAGCAAGTTTATGGATAGAAATCAAATTCACATTGTACTTAGGGACAACAAAAACATCTTTTAAAACAACATTACTAGCCAACTTTCTATTTCTTATTTTGGTTACAAGTGCATCAGTTCCATTTGGGTGTTTTACTCTAATGTTCAAATCTGACACATCAATACAGTCTGTTAGTTCTGTATCATCCTTAACCATATGTTGGTTAGCCCCCGAATCTATTATCCAACCCATAAAATCTTTACCACTATTCTTTTGTCACAGGTTTGCAAAACACATTAGCACAAAAGGATTTAAACAAACTACCTGAGACACTGCTGCTTTGATGACACTCTACAGTTTTTCATTAATTAGACTTAACAGTTTATTCACCTGTTCACTAGTCAAAGTATAAACTTCAGAATTATCAGACACACTCAGGTTTGCATTTGCCCTTTTGTTTTGTCCATTCCTTGGTCTCATCCAAGATGGATAACCTATGATTTCATAACACTTATCTACTGTATGACCAATTTTATTACAGTGTGAACACTTAAGATTTTGATTTGAAACTTTATTAGTTTTCTTAAAATCAGGAGGTTGGCTTGTTTTAGATAACAAGGCCATAGACTAACTTCTCTTAGAAGTACCACTGGCATTTCTATGAGATTCCTCTCTAGAAAGGACAGAGAATGCTTCCTTAACAGAAGGCAATATGTCCCTGATCAACAAGTTTGTCCTCACACTTTGATAAACATTATCTAAACCCATCAAAAATTGCATCAGTTTTATCATGTTACTGAAATCATTAAAATCTTTTGCAGCATTACATGTGCAAGAGGGCAACTGCAAAATCTGGTCTAATTGCTTCCAAATAATATTCAACTTATGGTAATACTCAGACACAGATAATCCATTTTGGTTAAAACTATTAATCTTTTGATATAGATCAAACACAATTGACCCATCTATTTTATCATATGTCTCTTTTAGTTCAAACCAAACATCACAAGCCAGTTTAGAAAATACATGTCCCATATAAAGTTCTTCACTAATGGAATTTAGGATCCAAGTGAGAACAATTGAGTTACACCTGTCCCATTGCCTAGCTAGAACATCATCATTTTCAGACCTCACACATGACTTGTCTATAAAGCCCCATTTATTTTTAAATTGCAATGCTAATTGTAAAGTGTTAGCCCAGACTATATAGTTTTCTGTCCCTTTTAGTTTAATAGAAACAATATTCAGATTTGCTGAATCACTAGGGTGTAGATATAATGGGTCACTCGCATCAAGTTTACTGATAAACAATTTGTTCTCCAGACATATTAATAGATACTCAATCAACAATTTAATCCAAAGAACACACACAACCACCTAAGAGACGAAGCTGTGTCAGCGGCCAGATTCCTGGTTCATCACTCAAGGGTGCCAGGACAAGCTTAACACAGGAGTCTCAACTAATTCCCCTAATAATCACTAACAAATACCTAAATCAGTAATTAAATGAAACAACAAATCACATAAACAAATACACAACTAAGACAAACAGACAACCAAATAGTCGACTTCAAATACCGGTCCACCTAACCCGGTCAAATAGCCTCTAGACTCAACACAAAATTAACAAGCAAGAATGGAACAATCTCACCGAGAGTGGTGCCCAAGTTAGGGTTCTCCTTACTCACAGCCTGCACCTTCACTTAGGGTACAGAACTGTGAGGCAATTGAAGCTAATAACGTCCAATACTCCAATCCACAGAAGCTCCTAGAACAGCAATCACGATCAAACACCAGATCTGACTGTTCTTTTTCCAAGAATAACAAGAACCTTTCAAATAACCCAGATCAAACCGTAATATGAAACAAGAACCCCAAAGATCACAGTGGAAGACTCAAACAAAGATCTAAAGACTTTTTGTGTAAAAGAGTATCAGAGACTCTTTAACCTAGGGCTCTGATACCATGTTACAAACATGGAACAAAACATGAAAAAATGAAAGAAACTCTTAACAGGATACAAAACACTCTCTCATGAACATAAAAACAAGAAGATCTACAATCACAAACAACGGGTTAAAGGAACTTACCGATACAAGATATATCTGCACAAGAACACCACTTCAAAAGATGAAAAGTAAACGAAAAACAAAGAGACTGAAAACTTCTTTCGAGACGAATTACCCAGCTATTTATAGCGGGGGATTTATGTTTCTTCAAACACAATGGACGACTGAGATTGAAATCATCTAACGGCCCTCATGTATTTGTGTTTCTTCTCCAGGATTGCCGGCGTGGCACTGGACATATACTCGAGACAGGCCAGGCCCACAAGGAAAGTTCTGATATTATCACTAGCCCATGAACTCTGGAGCCCACGAACTCTACCTCTGGCCCACGACCTCATGAACACAGCATAGCCCATCACCACGAGCTCAATCATTTATCATCATTTAGCCCATTCAGCAATAACATAAACTAATAAAACAAACTTTGTATTAAAAACCAAATTAAACAAAATGCCAAGTATAAAATTGAACTAAATTTATAACATAAATTTTAACACTTTACCTAAAAGCTTCTCTGTCACACCCTCAAATTTCCACATGCGGGGTTTTACCGCGAGGCGCGTGACACACCAGGATCCAAGACAACGGTCACAATAAACGACATCTATATGACAAGATAACAACGTAAACTACCATGGAGTTTCAAAACCGTTCAAACACAGCGGAAGCAAAATGTATTATTACAACTTAAATGTAAAACTCAAAGTCTAAAATGTTTACAAAACATGCATATGATCCCTAGACGCCGTGAGACTCCGTGCACCTATACTCAATGCTGCTACCTTAGGGACCTGAGAAAACATGCCAAAAAGACGTCAACATATAATTCTGGTGAGTTCACAGGTTTTAAGTTCGTAAACGTTTTAATGTGTGAAGCGATTCCTCATAAAGTGCCAAGTGTGCAAAAGTTCCAAGTAAATAACAAACGTTCCCTTACTACTACGACTGTGTTGCTAAAACCATTACTGACAAACGTTGCTTGAGTTGCTGCCCATGTTCCAAGTGTCAAGTAGAGACAATATGCACCCGCCCGGCTCCTAGCCGTCAGGTGGGGTTCGTCACGCCCGATAGATCTATCCACATTTCCCCCGTTGTGCCCCGCACATTCATGGTTTCAATAGGGACTTAGGTTTCGTCGTATAGTAAATAAGTGCCAAGAGCCAAGTGCCAAATGCCAAATGCCAATGTCTAAATATGCCAAATGTCAATGTTTAAAAGTGTCAAGTGCTAATGTTTAAATATGCCAAATGCCAATGTTTAAAAGTGTCAAATGCCAATGTTAAATATGCCAAGTGCCAAACGTGTCACGTTTCTTAAAAGAGTCACATTACCAAAAGGCGTCATGTTTCTAAAAGCGTTGCGTTTCATAAGTGTTGTGTTTCAAAAGCGTTGTGTTTCAAAAGCATTGCGTTTCAAAAGCGTTGCGTTTCATAAGCGTTGCGTTTCAAAAGCGTTACGTTTCATAAGTGTTGCGTTTCAAAACATAAACGTTGTATTTGTTAAAACGTGTGGCATGCTTCTCCCCCGAGAGAAAAGTGTATAAAAGAGGGGCCGTGAAACTCACCTTAGAGTGCGTCTTCTGATAACTAGAATTCCAACACGTGTATGATAATCCCAACTAATGACAACCTATCAATGAGATTACATAAGTGTGATGACTATTAACCCGAAGGCTAATTAGTCCCCGATTGTCCAGATCTTGACTACGTGTGTTAAAAAGTGTGTTTAAACGTTAACCGAACATCCCAGACCGACCCGACATCCCGTTGGTGACCCATTACATCAATTAGTCATGCACATAAGTTTAACACATAAGTTTCAAGCATAAAACACTTAGTTTGTATCAAAAATCTCATTCTGGACATCAGATGGTCGAATGTGGTTTTTCCCATTTCCACGTTCGCCCGTTTGAGCCACGTTCGCCCGTTTTTCCCACGTTTTGTTCCACGTTCGCCCGTTTGAACCACGTTCTCCCGTTTTTCTCACGTTTTGTTCCACGTTCGCCCGTTTGAGCCACGTTCGCCCGTTTTTCCCACGTTCGCACCGTTTTTCCCATGTTTTGTTCCACGTTCGCCCATTCGAACCAATTTTATTCCACGTTCGCCCGTTTTCATCAGCATTTTATAAAACACACCAAAACACATCTAAACGGTCCGAAAACATCACGAAACATTACCAATCACAGCAGTCAACTATCATTAACATATTCCTACATAACCCTACCAATTTTATCCCGAAATCCGTCCGTTTTACAAGTTACCTGAAATAGCAAATTATGGAGATGTCACATCAAACGCATGCAATCTTTACCCAATTAAGAAACTTTATGAAATCAATCAATAATCAACTTAATATACTCAGATTATCATGAACAATAAACCCCCAATCATATCCTTATCACTATCATCATGAACAAGCCCTAGATCTAACCCAAAATCCCCAAAATGAACAAAACATCATTAATAATCGATTATAACTTATCTCAATCCTAAATCATCATCAATAACAGCCCTAGATCATTGTCATAACATCTATACAGAAATCAATCATCGAACAATACATAACATCACATAAAACACCATTAACACATGTTAATTTGTATGAAAACTCATTGTTTATGAATAGGTTTTGTTTAGAAAGATATTAGAAAGGTTTTTGTCCATGAAAACATGTTTGAATCAGATCTGGACTCTTGGGGTTTAATGAAAACGAATTGAAATGCTTTAAAAATGATTTAGAATGAAGAACACACCTTAGATCTTTGTGTAGAAGATGTTTGTAGGTTTGATTATAGAAAACAAGGGCAAAAACTCCTTCCCCAATATTTAAAGTTGCTAGAGAGTGTTTTGAGGCGTTTAGGGTTTGTGAAATGGTGAAAAATGACAAAGTGTGGTATTTATACTATGTCCACATTCGCCCCTTTCACCTGGGCGAATGTACCCTCCTTCGACCCTTTCACAGGGTCGAACGTACCCTGAGTTGGTCGAATGAAATTCTTTCAATTCCATATCCCAGGTTCGCCCCTTTTACAAGGGTCGAACCAGGAGTATTGTCCAGGTTCGCCCATTCGATTGGTCGAACCAGGACTCACGTTTTTCTAGTTTTCCAATTTGTCGTGTTTAACGCATTTTAACGCACCCCAATATACGAGCATTCAACCTTAGTCTATGTTTAACATATTTAAGCACGGATGATTATCTACACATCATTTAAACACATCTAAGCATATAATCCACCATACGACAATTAGTCTACACATACACTTAGTTAGTTTATGTAATTCACCAACAACGGGACTCGTATCGTGTGTGCGTGTGTGTGTATGACTAACCCAATGATCTCCCGAATCATTGAACCCTGGACAATACGGACTGTGTTCCGACTCTACTGACCCCGTCAAGTGAGTTTAATAAACGTTTTTCGCTATGGTAGACTTATGTGTTTATAAAATGTTGACCCAAACATGCCGCTACACATCATTTAAACACATCTAAGCATATAATCCACCATACGACAATTAGTCTACACATACACTTAATTAGTTTATGTAATTCACCAACAACGGGACTCGTATCGTGTGTGTGCGTGTGTGTGTGACTAACCCAATGATCTCCCGAATCATTGAACCATGGACAATACGGACTGTGTTCCGAATCTACTGACCCCGTCAAGTGTGTTTAATAAACGTTTTTCGCTAAGGTAGACTTATGTGTTTATAAAATGTTGACCCAAACATGCCTGGTGTCACATCATCCCCTGTTGAAAGAATTTTCGTCCCGAAAATTTCCCGAAGTCAAAGAGAACGAAGCGATAAAAAGAAAATTTTTCCCGGTCGTCACATCATCCCCCTGTTGAAAGGAATCTCGCCTCGAGATTCACTCTTCGACAGTAATAAGTGTCGACCTAACCCAAGTAACGTCTCCCAGAACACAAACGAAGTGATAACCACGAACGAAAGATGATATCAACAGATACCCTATGCCGGGGAACCGCCCTCCCCAAAGTGAATACAAAAGAATGGATCCTCCTGATCGAAGGCCTACTAGAGACTACTGTGATCGGTATAAATGATACACCGGTACCGTCCAAGTATCATCTCCAAAGGACCCACATCAGACCCATGAATGCAAAACGATGACCAAATACCAAATTGAATGCACACAATGAATACGAATCGCCAAACAATGTGAACGAGAATGAATACGAGCATAATGAGAATCAAGAAAAGAACACTCACCAGTAACAATATCAGGATCCTCCTGGTTCTCCCTAGCGCCAATGACGTAAACATGACCACGAGTAGTTCGACCGCCGCCTTCGTTCCCAGCACTACCTGCAGTCCCTTGGTTCAACTTAGGACAGTCCCGTCTGAAGTGCTCAGTCTCTCCACAGTTAAAACACCCATGGTTTCCCCGAGGAGCAGGAGCGGGGACAACCGCTTGAGTCTGTTTTGGCTGCAGATTGACCCTACAATCCTTAGCCAAATGACTGACTCGCTGACAACGATTACAGCGAAATGCATCGCAACCCCCAACATGGTGATACCCACACGTGTTACACTTCGGACTCTTACCAACATAACCCCCAGTCTTCTGCTCAGGTAACGCTCCCACAATGTCCTGCCTCTTAACCTGCTGTTGAGACGACCCAATGTTCTTCCCAGCACTCTCCCACTTCCTCTTGTTGTCCGCGGGGCTTTCACAGCAGCACCCCTCGGGGATAGAACACCCTCAGCAACCTTCATGTTGGTCAGCTTGTGAGCTGCCCGAACAGTGGCCAACATAGTAGTGTGATCAGCGGCAGCAACAAGTCCAGCAATCTCCGGCACTAACCCAGCAACGTAGTGCTCAATCCTCCGGTACTCCGGTGTAGCCAAACCGGGGCACATCACAGCCAACTCGTTGTGCCTAGCAGTAAACTCCTCGATCTCCGACCCAACCATCTTCAGATTCCAGAACTCATGCTCCAACTTCATAAGCTCGTCCCTTGGGCAATACTCCGCTCGCAACATCTGAACGAACTCGGACCATGGCATAGCATTGGCCTCACCCAGGCCAAGATTCGCAGTGGTGGAGTTCCACCAGGTCAAAGCGTGTCCCTCTAGAGTAGCAGAAGCATACTTGACACGATCAGCGTCAGGACAGTTACACATAGCAAACCGACTCGATCTTCTCTAACCACCGGAGCAGACCCACTGCCCCTTCAGTCCCATTGAAGAAATGGGGCTTACAGTCCATGAACTTCTTGTAGGTGCACCCAGACTGCACCTGATTAGTATTTCCCAAGGTCTGCTGAGCAGCCTGGAAAGCAGCCAATGCAACATTCAACTGCTACTGCAACATGTTCTCCAACTCCGCCTGAGTCATGGTGATGTTCCCACCACCTCGTCCACCGCCATTGCGACCCCCGCCACCACCACGGCGTCCACCAGCACGTCCACCGGCGCGTACAGACATGTTCTGCCAAACATGAGACAAGACACTCAAAACCACCAACAGATCGAGCTACATGTGACCAAACGAATTCAGAACGTGGTTCCAGCATGACCATTAGTCCGAACACGAAGTCCACCAAGATTTTCATGCATTTCGATTTATGATTTCGTGTGCACCCAAAATAACAAATCGCTCTACGTGGTCCTCTAGGCGTGCTCCTAGTTAGAACTTCAAATCACCCGATACCCACATTCCTAAAAGAAACTGTTATCGCACGAAGATCCCAAAGTGAACAGTCACTTAGGAGTGTACTATGACAAGTACTAGTGCATGATAGTGTGCGTGTAGGCAAGTATGTACATTAGAGCATAGAGGGGAGATATTCAAAACTCGGAAAGATCTCAAGAATATGCCGAAGCCACCCCAATGTACACTACTGCCAAGTATAAGCGATAAGCCCCTTCATCTACAAACCCGAAGAAGAAGATAGAACCAAGGTAGGAATAACAAATGATGGATAATGTGATACTGTGTGATGAGGACACTGACACCCCGACAAGATTAGTATGTTTACCAAATGACACGACTCGTAACTATGTGTAACCGTCTAACGTGTGTGATACTCGGCTATAGACTAGATTCTACATGCAGTCCTAGTTCACTATAACCATTGGCTCTGATACCAATCTGTCACACCCTCAAATTTCCACATGCGGGGTTTTACAGCGAGGCGCGTGACACACCAGGATCCAAGTCAACGGTCACAATAAACGACATCTATATGACAAGATAACAACGTAAACTACCATGGAGTTTCAAAACTGTTCAAACACAGCAGAAGCAAAATGTATTATTACAACTTAAATGTAAAACTCAAAGTCTGAAATGTTTACAAAACATGCATATGATCCCTAGACGCCGTGAGACTTCGTGCGCCTATACTCAATGCTGCTACCTTAGCGACCTGAGAAAACATGCCAAAAAGACGTCAACATATAATGCTGGTGAGTTCACAGGTTTTAAGTTCGTAAACGTTTTCATGTGTGAAGCGATTCCTCATAAAGTGCCAAGTGTGCAAAAGTTCCAACTAAATAACAAATGTTCCCTTACTACTACGACTGTGTTGCTAAAACCATTACTGACAAACGTTGCTCGAGTTGCTGCCCATGTGCCAAGTGTCAAGTAGAGACAATATGCACCCGCCCGGCTCCCAGCCGTCAGGTGGGGTTCGTCACGCCCGATAGATCTATCCACATTTCCCCCGTTGTGCCCCGCACATTCATGGTTTCAATAGGGACTTAGGTTTCGTCGTATAGTAAATAAGTGCCAAGCGCCAAGTGCCAAATGCCAAGTGTCAATGTTTAAAAGTGTCAAGTGCTAATGTTTAAATATGCCAAATGCCAATGTTTAAAAGTGTCAAATGCCAATGTTAAATATGCCAAGTGCCAAACGTGTCACGTTTCTTAAAAGAGTCACATTCCCAAAAGGCGTCATGTTTCTAAAAGCGTTGCGTTTCATAAGTGTTGTGTTTCAAAAGCGTTGCGTTTCATAAGCGTTGCGTTTCAAAAGCGTTGCGTTTCATAAGTGTTGTGTTTCAAAACATAAACGTTGTATTTGTTAAAGCGTGTGGCATGCTTCTCCCCCGAGAGAAAAGTGTATAAAAGAGGGGCCGTGAAACTCACCTTAGAGTGCGTCTTCTGATAACTAGAATTCCAACACGTGTATGATAATCCCAACTAATGACAACCTATCAATGAGTTTACTTAAGTGTGATGACTATTAACCCGAAGGCTAACTAGTCCCCGATTGTCCGGATCATGACTACGTGTGTTAAAAAGTGTGTTTAAACGTTAACCGGACATCCCAGACCGACCCGACATCCCGTTGGTGACCCATTACATCAATTAGTCATGCACATAAGTTTAACACATAAGTTTCAAGCATAAAACACTTAGTTTGTATCAAAAATCTCATTCCGGACATCAGATGGTCGAATGTGGTTTTTCCCATTTCCACGTTCGCCCGTTTGAGCCACGTTCGCCCGTTTTTCCCACGTTTTGTTCCACGTTCGCCCGTTTGAGCCACGTTCGCCCGTTTTTCCCACGTTTTGTTCCACGTTCGCCCGTTTGAGCCACGTTCGCCCGTTTTTCCCACGTTCGCCCGTTTTTCCCATGTTTTGTTCCACGTTCGCCCATTCGAACCAATTTTATTCCACGTTCGCCCGTTTTCATCAGCATTTTATAAAACGCACCAAAACACATCTAAACGGTCCGAAAACATCACGAAACATTACCAATCACAGCAGTCAACTATCATTAACATATTCCTACATAACCCTACCAATTTTATCCCGAAATCCGTCCGTTTTACAAGTTACCCGAAATAGCAAATTATGGAGATGTCACATCAAACGCATGCAATCTTTACCCAATTAGGAAACTTTATGAAATCAATCAATAATCAACTTAATATACTCAGATTATCATGAACAATAAACCCCCCAATCATATCCTTATCACTATCATCATGAACAAGCCCTAGATCTAACCCAAAATCCCCAAAATGAACAAAACATCATCAATAATTGATTGTAAGCTATCTCAATCCTAAATCATCATCAATAACAGCCCTAGATCATTGTCATAACATCTATACAGCAATCAATCATCGAACAATACATAACATCACATAAAACACCATTAACACATGTTAATTTGTATGAAAACTCATTGTTTATGAATAGGTTTTGTTTAGAAAGATATTAGAAAGGTTTTTATCCATGAAAACATGTTTGAATCAGATCTGGACTCTTGGGGTTTAATGAAAACGAATTGAAATGCTTTAAAAATGATTTAGAAAGAAGAACACACCTTAGATCTTTGTGTAGAAGATGTTTGAAGGTTAGATTATAGAAAACAAGGGCAAAAACTCCTTCCCCAATGTTTAAAGTTGCTAGAGAGTGTTTTGAGGCGTTTAGGGTTTGTGAAATGGTGAAAAATGACAAAGTGTGGTATTTATACTATGTCCACATTCGCCCCTTTCACCTGGGCGAATGTACCCTCCTTCGACCCTTTCACAGGGTTGAACGTACCCTGACTTGGTCGAATGAAATTCTTTCAATTCCATATCCCAGGTTCGCCCCTTTTACAAGGGTCGAACCAGGAGTATTTGTCCAGGTTCACCCATTCGATTGGTCGAACCAGGACTCACGTTTTTCTAGTTTTCCAATTTGGCGTGTTTAACGCATTTTAACGCACCCTAACATACGTGCATGCAACCTTAGTCTATGTTTAACATATTTAAGCACGGATGATTATCTACACATTAGTTAAGCACATCTAAGCATATAATCCACCATACAACAATTAGCCTACACATACATTTAATTAGTTTATGTAATTCACCAACAACGGGACTCGTATCGTGTGTGCGTGTGTGTGTGTGACTAACCCAATGATCTCCCGAATCATTGAACCCTGGACAATACGGACTGTGTTCCGACTCTACTGACCCGTCAAGTGTGTTTAATAAACGTTTTTCGCTAAGGTAAACTTATGTGTTTATAAAATGTTGACCCAAACATGCCGGGTGTCACATTCTCGATTCTGAGCCAGCACCTAATGGCGCGACTCACCAGTCGCGGCCCACCTTTGCCACCTCTACGTAATAGCATGCCATGGACATGGAAGACTCTTAAGCCACATGACCTTTCCACTATATCATTGTAATTCTACCCATTTGACTTGTTAGTAATAAAACATAACCACTCCAATTTGACCCGTTTGAAAAATCAAATAATCAATACTTTGACAAGATGTATTTTCTTTAATTATCATATAACTAATTTTAGTAGTTTGGTTTTAAAAAGCGTTAAGTGCACAAAATCACGCTTTTTTGCGTTTCTTGTATTTCCTCTAGGCGCTGAGTGAAAAAGCCCCAAGGCTTGCGCCTCGTGCCTAGGCGCGCTTTTTAAAACCAAGTTCAGTAGTTATTAAAGAATGTGGACTGATAAAGATTCACAACTAAAATGAATTAGAATTACATAACGTTCTGAAGAAAATATTATCACTTGTAAACATTTGTAAGGATTCTATTTATTAATAAAAAAATAGAAAAAATGAAAGAAAATAAACGAGCTTTTATTTATCAGAGCTATACCTAGTATGTCAACATTTAGAATGCTTTTTTTAACTAAAAAAATGATTTGAGATATGCGGTGTTTATGAGGAATTGAGATCAAAGAAAATACCATGAGGTGTTTTCGTCTAGGAATCTTTTAGTCACTTTTACCTAGTCAACGTTATGACTTTGGCAAACATGGCTTAAAGCTAACCTACTCATAAAAAATAGAATGCATTAGATGCTAAATTTGCCTTCGGTTTTTGGATCATACATATTAAATACACAAACCCAATTCAGATTGAACACCAAACCCCAGTTACGCCAGCCAAAATGGGACACCAAACGGATATAAATTCCTATTGCAGGACCCATGTTTGTGGTTAGAAAACGGGACACAAAACGGATTCACCAAGTTGAGCGAGCTTCTCTTCTAGTTCGTTTAATTCGTTCAGCTCCTTGAACTCATGAATTACCTTTTTTTTTCTAGAGCCTATGCAGAACCTCTTTCTATCAAACTTGAAATAAATTAAGAGACAAAAAGATTTATAAGGAAATTAGATGTCAAACAAAAGATCTGTAGTTCTGGAAAGTTTTATACTAACAACAAGAGTTCACCTTACAATAATATTAAAAAAAAAAAAAAAAACCTTTGAAGTTCCACTTTAGATCTGAAAAATTGAGCTATTTGACCCATTTAAAATAAGTCGCCCATTTATAAGTGAATAGGTTGTTCGTGCCAGCTTCACAACCAGCCCTACCAACAATTGAAGATCATACTCTCGAAAGTGTCCTAGGCACTGAAGCGCAACCCAACACATGTTTTTCCTTGCGCCTTATCAGGCTATCCAGGTGCAAACTCAGGCCAATTCTGGAATAGATCGTCTCAAATCTTTAAGTATGCTATGGCGAAAGCAAACCAAGTGTTAAGAAATATAGAAACAAGCTAAAAACAGGGAATAAACCTAAAGATATGTTCTTAGCGAAACATAAGCCCACAATTTAGCTAAAAACAAACAGAGTTGACCTTACTCATGAACTTATACCCATATCTTGTCCCTGGCTTCAACTTTTTTTCAAATAATAAACGGCTAGAGCGAGTTCTGATTTCGCATTCTGATTTCGCATCTAGTGAACTCACTTTTATCTTCCTATAAAGCAAATAATCAATGAAACAATCAATCAACCAGCATATGTTGTCCCATTAAACTCATGAAACTTGAATAAAATCGAACATATATGTTATCACATTTAAGTTCCAGACAACCAATCGAAATTTAATTAACAAGCACACAATAATTTAAAGCTTGTTCAAGTTTTGAACTTGAATTACCTGTTTAGGCATTATTCAGTAAAAAATAGTCACCAATACCAACGATCAATTTATCTTACTTAATCTATCAAATTAACATTTGAAGCCAAATCAAAAACCAAAACTCATAAATAGTAAACAAACCAATCATATCAGAGGTCAGAGCTTGTCATCTTCCTTATTTTTGCTGGGATCTATTCCCCCTGAAGCCGGAGACCATGGCCCCATTCATCATCGTTCATGAGATAATAACAAATGTTGATGAATTACATTGAGAAATACATGAGGTATAAATACACAGAAATGAACGACTAATTAGGAGTGAAATCCTCCTATGACAAAAATAAAAAATCTGTAACACCCAACTGATGGCGGAAACATCGAGGTGTCACGTACGAATGATAGTTCAATGCTCATGGTACTAAATGAAAGTTGAATAATATTAAACAATTTACAATTCATCTTACAAGTAAAGACTACAAAAGTTGATTAATATAAACTAGGTCAAAAGCTCATATGTGTTCCAAGACTTGTACAACTTCCAATAGCAAATAAAACCTGAAACATGTTGAGTTGGAAAGATGGGGTCAACTATAAATAGTTAGTGAGAATACATAGGTTTTTTAATGTAATAGAAATCAATAGTTTGCATAGCAGTCATAGTTGAGACATATCAATGAATAATGCTAGAGTATGAGTCCGACATGTAACAATGCGTCTTTTGTACAATCCAACCTTGTGTCGACTGAGACCTAACTCGCAAGTTAGTAAAAGTGTAATTGTTATTGATCATCCCTGAATTTATGCGGGGGGATGGGTTTGTCAGACCTATAGCGCTATAATCTAAACAGACGGCTTGATCAATGTTAATGAATGTACTGTGTCTTTTTGTTACAGTCAAATGATAGAATGAGTAAATGATAGTGTATAAAATGTTTATAACTGAATCACAAGTTTCAACAATGATAGTGTATAAAATGTTTAAACATGTTTCACCCCAAAATGTAAAATAGAAAAATGGGCTATGTAAACTTACCTTCGATAAGTTGTATAAACCTCTAAGTGTCGTGAATGTATGTGAGGCGAATCTCGAAGACTCAACCTAAAGTTTCAAGTATCCAAAAACAAATTTCTAAACTTAAAAGAGTCTTAAGTTTCTTAGGCTTAGCATCAAGGTTTGTAGACTAAATTGGGAACCTGGGGCTTTCGAAATGATATTGATTTGAAATCGATTGATTTAAATAAATTTCGAGTATTCCATAGGATACATGTATATAAATTTGTGATAGTTGACATTTTATATATCCGAAAACTTAATACAATCAAACTTTTATGGGTTTGGAATAACAATTTAGTTATTACTTCCTTTTGAACTTAATTTGATAAAATGTATCTTAATTAATAATAAAATGTAAAATATGGTAATATAAGTGAATAATGCGAAAATATTAAAGATTTTGGATGCACACTATTTCGGAGTACTTATGATAATTATATAAAGCTCTAAAATATGTATTTGGTATTTTTAATTGAATATAAGTGTCGTAAATGTAATAAAATTGATTTAATTAGTATAAAAATTATAAAAATATAATTTTATAGAAAAATGTTGTTACTGATGTATAATGTTGGAAATTAATTTTATAAAATAATTTCTGTTTTTTTTTTTTTTTTGGACTCGATTGTTTGTGAACTCGGTTCCACCGTCACTTTGAAAAACTTTGATGTTTTTAGATAATTGATTTTGGACAAAGTTTAAAAAAGTGGTGAGAATGTTGTAAAAATCGGATTTAGCCTTTAGAGGATAAAACCATGTGAACCAAGAGTAGTCATCTACAAAGATAACATAATATAAGTATCCATCTGTAGATGCAATTGGTGTGGGTCCCCAAAGATCACAATGGATTAAGTCTAAGACATGTGGTGCACGTTTGTTATTTTCACCAAAAGGTAAATGTTTTGCTTTTGATAACTCACAAGAATTACATAAACCTTTGGTAATAAAGATGTAACAAAGACATGACCATGTTTATTTAAACTAGAGATGGTATCAAAAGAAACATGTCCTAGGTGACTGTGCCATTTATTGTATGAAGCACGAAGATGAGAGGCTGAAAGAGCGGCAACATAAGACTTATGACTTTGGGTGAGCACATAGAAACCATTTTCACAGGTGCCCCTAGCAAGAACTTCCTCCGTTTTTCGGTCCTGAATATGAAAATAACCGTTAGAAAATAGAACATCTATGGGAGAATCATTTGTTAGTCTACTAATTGAGAGTAGATTCTTGGTGAGATTTGGAACAACAATAACATTTTGTAAGGAAAGACAATTATTTAAAGTTGTATTCCCTACATGAGTGATTGGTAATGTTTGACCATTATCAAAGGTGACACTCATGTTACCTGTATGAGGTTTACAATCGGTTAAACCATTATTTTTAGTAAGCATATGGGTTGTGGCAACTGAGTCGGCTGTCCAGTCGGGAATGTCAGATGCAAGGCTACATTGTGCACTGAATGCTTGGGCTAGATTAGCATCTAGTTTGAGGGCTTTTAGAGCATAAGACATTAGAGTAGGACAAGTAGTGGCATAGTGACCGTCTTTGCGACACAATTGCCACCGTTAGAGGATGGTCGGTTATTGTATGTAGGTCTGGTTGAGTTAGAATAGAAGGCAGCCTCGGGTTGGGTGGAAGGACCGTGAAGCTTTTGAACAAACAGTTCCTGATTTTCTGCGTTTGCAAGCAGGTCACGAAAAACAGGAGCAGGTTTGATTGTTCTTTGAGAAGTGGAAAAGTTTTCAAAAGAGGCACCTAAACCACAAAGAAACCAGTGGTGTTTATCCTCGTCACTAATGGGTGGCCGATAGATGCAAGCTGGTCTGAAAGGGCTTTGAATTTCCGACCGTATTCTGCCACAGAACCGGTACCTTTCTCAAGGGTATGAAGAGAGTCTTTTAAATTGTGAATTCGCTCAATAGAGCAATGGCTGTAGGCATTGGCAAGGGTTGTCCAGACCAAGAAGGCAGTGGTGTGTCCAATTGTTTCGGACATAGCTTCCTCGGTGAGGGTAGAGTTTATGAGAAGAAGGACCTTTTGGTCGGAAGATTTCCAGGATTAGCAGGGGTTTCATTGTTGGAAATGATAGTTTCAGATGCGTAGGTGTTTGTACCATCAATGTGACCGAGGAGATCGAGGTAGGCCAGAACAGGGGTAATCTGTTTCTCCCACGGGAGATAATTTGTGGAGTTAAGTTTTATATTGTTTAAGTGGCTGAGAGAATGGAGTGGAATGGTTGAGAGATCTGTTGAAGAAGACATGATGGAGACGGACAGAGGACAGAAAAAGAAATAGGGCAGAAGATAGTCAAAGGGGACGGGATCAAGGCTGATACCATGAGATAGTAACAACTTTTGATGAATTACATTGAGAAATACATGAGGTATAAATACAAAGAAATGAACAACTAATTAGTAGTGAAATCCTCCTATGACAAAATAGAAAATCTATACAATGAATGAGAATAATAGCAGGAGAGATTTAAGGAAATTATTTAGAGTTTCCTAATAGTTCATCTATCTCAAATCTCTCCCTATAATTCCTCTCTCAGAGAATCCCTCGCTACTCTCTGCGAAAACATGCATACAACGACAATTGCAAGATTTATTCTCTAGTTGACTGTACAAGCAATCATGTCGTTCCTTAATGTAGCTAATTTCTTGAAGAGTTGTTATTGATATTGCTCTTCGTCCTCTGTGATCTTGCTCATTTTCGGAGTAAAGGGGAGTTATTATAGAACCATATCAACTCCTTAACCTCCTCTTGTAACCCTTGCTTCCAAAAGCAACTTTTTAGTTTAAGTTGTTAGACAAGAGTAAAAGACATATATGCCCCTAAAAAGTCCTTTTTATGTGCATTAAGTTTTGTATCTTGAGCAATTATATTTGTATTGTTTAAAATTTAAGAAGCCCTTAGCTCATGTATTATAATATAGTATAGATATAGATATATCAACAATAAGCATTTATAACTACATTTGTTGTTTAAAACCAGCAAAAAAAAATTGCAAAAAGGGATGTTGCTGCAGTGTAAAACAAAGAGAGATACAAAACAACATGTTATTGTTTAAAATTTAAGTTGTTAGACAAGAGTAAAAGACATATATGCCCCTAAAAAGTCCTTTTTATGTGCATTAAGTTTTGTATCTTGAGCAATTATATTTGTATTGTTTAAAATTTAAGAAGCCCTTAGCTCATGTATTATAATATAGTATAGATATAGATATAGATATAGATATATCAACAATAGGCATTTATAATTACATTTGTTGTTTAAAACAGCAAAAAAAAAATTGCAAAAAGGGATGTTGCTACAGTGTAAAACAAAGAGAGATACAAAACAACACGTTAAGACATCATCCCAAACAATAACCACTCGCTCGGGCTTCGCGTTTCAATTTTGTTATCCTAACCGTATCCTCAGTGAAAACCAGATTTCACACAATCACAATTGCACAGCAGAAGCAAAAAAATATAAACAACATACATCCGCACTAAATTATTTACCCTCCTCAGACCCTACCTTAGCTTTGATATAGGTGGGATTAACTGAGTATGATGATGATGATTGCTAACCACCTTTGTGTTCTGACGAAAGATCAAACTGGAGGCCATCCTACAAGTTATTGCGTGATCCATTTAAACACGTCTTCTAGCAAATCCACAGAAGCATCTACACACGAACAATTAACTTCATTACACATGTTACAGCCCATCAAAAAAATAAACAAACTTTAATTAAAAAAAAAAAGACCAATTTTGGTAGGTTTGACTTTTGGAAGTCAAATGAATTAGTTTCTACTTTAACAACTAATAGAAACTTTCAACCAGGGATTTCTGTGTTTTGCTAGTTTTATTATCATTTTTGTGATCAATTCAGGGATTCCGCACATGAATTGAACTTGTTTGATCATTATCTTTGTTGTTTAGACAATCCTACGCGCATACAAAGTGGTATCAGAGCCATTTGTATCAAACAACCACAAATTGATAATATTACAGCTGATTTGGACCCAATTTTGATCAAAACTTTCTGTTTTTCATTGATAAACTGAATTTGGTGTTAAATTGATTGATTTGAACTTGTTTTCATGGATAAAACTCAAAATTCTCTTTGTTAAACGTGTTCCAAATCCAATCCGAAGCAAAACCTACATAAAATCATCAAATTTCATCAACATTTGAAAACTTTTGATCAAAATAACTGATTTTCAAAGAATAACCGTTTTTCAAACATGAGGGGTCGAACCTAAGGAGATTTGGTCGAAAGTGAGAGTATTTGGTCGAACCAAGGATTATTTGGTCGAACGTGGAGTGTTATTTGGTCGAACCTGGAAAGTTTTTGTGTGTTATTGTTCATTCGACCTTATTGGGTACATTCGACCAATCGAGTGGTCGAACGTGGGTTTAAACGGTCGAAAGTGAACTGAGTCTGTTATTTTCTACATTCGAATTTCATTAAACGGTCGAACGTTGACTAATTTTCACATTCGACCACACGATCATTCAAAATGGTCGAACGTAGAAACTGTTATAATTTTTTTTAATCGTTTCGTGTTTAATCATTTTCAGATCGATATGTGGAATTTTCCTACAACACCACGACCTAATACAACACCACAATAGCAGACAACCATGGATCCTTGGTCAGTAAGTCTAGTCAACCATCCCAAGCAGTAAAAACTGCCAAAACTGAAACAGGGGAAGAAAAAAAAATCCTATTTTACCTTCATACTACTACCATGTACCTCCACCACACACGACCGCATACCACCACAATCTACCTCCATCACGCACTGACTAAAGACGGTGCCGTATACCACCACCGTGTACCTCAGCCAGGCAGGTTGTCATCAACCTACCGAAAACCATCAACAACAAAGTCTCAGTGTCAGGCAAGCAATAGCCATCACCGACAACCTCGTGAAGAAATCAGGCAAGTGATTCAAAAGATTCGTCGAAACACAGGGCCGAAAACCCATCTTCAAAAAGAATTCAGGTTACCGACACAAAAGATTCATCAAAAAACCCAGGTGCGAAAGCCCTTATAACCAAAACTGATGGCGACGCGGTGACGGTGTTACCACGGATGCCGTTCTTCTCTCTTTACATATGTAGGTAAGTGCATAATTACTCGGATTGTCACACCCTCAAAGTCCACTTGCGGAGTTTTACCGCGAGGCGCATGACAAACCAGGATCCAAGTCAACGATCACAATAAACAAATCTAAATGAACATATGCAATTTCAAAAACATAGTTTAAAATCCCCAAATACAGCGGAAGCTTATTCTCAAAACATAATCCAAAAGTAAACCAAATTATTCAATGTTCGAAAACCATGCAATCCTAACTAGACGCCGTGCAGACGCGTGCGCCCTAGTTCCGTTGTGCTACCTTAGCGACCTGAGAAAACATGTAAGAGTTACGTCAGCACAAAAATGCTGGTGAGTTCACAGGTTTGTAATTAAAGTACCAAGTTCAACCTGTCCATACTATATCAATTTGCAAACCAAAGTACGCTAGCTAGGCGTATGTTTTGTTACTTCTACGATTGGAAAACCATTACTAACTCGCAAACCAGATGTCGTGCCCGAATAGTAAACCTGTTCCTGTTTGAGACAATATGCACTCGCCGACCCTCCAAGCCGACGAGCGGGGTTGGTCACTCTCAATAGATCTATTCACATTTCCTCGTTGTGCTAACCCGCACATTCATGGTTTCCCCCGGGACTTCCAAAGATCGTATAGTAAACCATAGAAACCCATAGTATGACAGTTGTTACCAAAACATAAGTTTAACACATGTTTTCTCCCCCAAAAAGTGTAACCAGTTACAAGAGGGGCCGTAAACTCACCTTAACGTGCAAGCAAGGAATCCGAACAGCAAGTAATATATGCTACCGACACCCTAATAATAGTGTCATTAAGTGAGTATAGGCGTAATATCATTACACCATATAACTCGTTTGTCCAAGGCGTTTTAAATGTTCAAAAGTGTGTATGCGACGCCTAGTGATTCTACATGCAATAGTAAACCCTACGGACTCGTTGGTTAATGAGTTGGTTACCATTAGTTTCTACATCCCGTATGTGTCACAAACAAGTGTACTTCAGTTATATGTCAATTCCAGATCACCTAAGACCTCAATTAATCACATAAGCACATAATACACAATCTGTGTTTTCAGGACAGATTGTGCGCCATCAAAACGAATTCATTTAAAATAGTAAATCAGTAAGTTATCCTCCCAAATTTTTACTGAATTTTCTTTGGGATTCACTTGACAATACCTATTTTTGTTTAGTCTTAAATCCAAACACAAAAATAATTAAAATTCGTCTAACTCAGCTATGTTCAGAAAACCCTCCTAACAGGTCAGTTTGGTAAATGATTTCCCAAAAATTGTGTATTCATCCAAACGGGATGAATCTACTTGGAAAACTTGCAAAACTCCAATATTAACCTTCTGTAAAAATTTCAAAACCCAACTCTTTATAAAACTTGAGTTATGATGTTTCAAAGTTGACTCAGTTTGACACCCGAAATTCTGATCTGACCTATTTTCAATGAAAATTCCAAAAACGACTCATCCGACGTCCAAAACACATGATCTTACCCATTATGAAAAGCTAAGACCAGGTGAGACCTAATCATGCAAGGAAAATACTAAAATCATTGTGTTAGGGCCGTGTTACAGCTCCTACAAGTTCAACTAATCATTCTGTCCAGATTTTAGTTTCGCCTAAATCATACTTTACTCGCCTACCGTGTGCATAAAAATAATTAACAACCATCAATCATCAACACACAACATTCCTAATACCTATTCCCATCAGATTCTATTGTTAAACATGTCAAGATCAAAGCTTTAAGGATCAAAACACCAATAACTTGCGCAACAAGTATCCTATGATGTTACTAAGCGTTTATTAATATGTTTAATCCGTTTAATCTTCAAAAAGACACATGTTTTAATGTTTCTTAAACCCATTCAAACCTGGACAAACTTCTTATATGATTTTTATAGTAAAAACATAAGGTAAAAGCGTAAGAAATCATAAGTTATACCCTTAGCTCTTCAAATCAATCAATCGCGCGCCTTGGAGCCTCCCAATTGATGATCTTGAGCCTTAGCAGGAGTTTTTGGAGTGAAATATTCGTGTGGGGCAGTAAGGGGGCGATTAGGGTTGAGTATGGGGGTTGCATGGGGGTTAAGGATGCTTAAATATGAGTTTGAGGCGGTTTAGACCCGTCAGGGAGATTCGAGCGGCCGCTCGGAGCCTGTGAGCGGCTGCTCACAGGTCCGAGGCGCGCGCTTTTGCTTCGTTTCGCCTCCCGACGCGTTATCCATCGACGTTTTCGTTATTTCGGACGGTAACAAGTGTAACCCCATGCGTTAAGACCCTAATCAACCTCATGCTCCACTTTTAATGATTTTTATTAACGTGTTCGGTTTAGGTTCACATAATCACGTATGGTTTTCACATAAGTTTGTCAGATATCACCGAGACACATAAGTTTATTATTCACCAACGTCCGAGGTTCACTAATCATGTAATCACATATTAACTCACAACAATGCACGTATGTCCTATCTAGCTATCTAGCTAACCCTAGTTAAGTATAATATACGCGTGACTCGCTAAGGTAGACTTTAATCTAGACAACGTTGTTAACCAGAATTTGCCGGGTGTCACATCATCCCCACGTTAAAAGAATTTTCGTCCCGAAAATTGCAGAAGTACCAAAAGGAATAACAAAAGAAACAGACAAAAGATAGAAACCAAGAGAGAGATTTACCCGAGTTGTCACACGGATACCCTCCGTCAGATAAAAAATTACAATATTGACAAAGTTTACTATTCAACTCCATCAAATTTAAAAATATTTGAATTTTATTTGACCCGTTGAGATAACTAACACAACCAAGAGTCCTAAGTCTCCAAGACCTTCTGGTTCATAACTAAAGTAACAGCTCTGCACTATACTCATCAAATTGTTATAAAATGTATAAAGGTTAACATTGATTATTTGACCCGTTATAGTCCATGTAGACTTCGGTTCAATTTACTCACCTTATGCTGGTTAAACTCCTTTCCAAACTTCATAATTGTGTATAGACACACCTCTCCTATTAGTAAACGAATATGTTACTTGATGCTATGCAAAAACACATATCGTTAAAAAGTTAATTAAGAACTTATAGTTTATATAAAATCCATTTTCTGCTCCAACTTCATTAAGAAACTACAATTCTACAGAATTTCAAGTAGAGGATTTGTACAAATGTTAATGCAACTAAGATGATATAAATTGAATCAAAGCATTATTGCATCTCCATGACTTGTGATCTACTATGTTGCACCTTAACAATCAAACTTATGCCTTTTAGTAAATAGAACACATCAAAAGAATGTAATTGAGAAAACATAAATTTACCTCGTAGATTAGTCTCTAATCACCCTAGTCTACCTTAGAATGGAATGAGCTCTAACTTAGTAAGCGTATCTCTCACATAAATACTTTACTTTGATCATAGCATATTCTACAATCCATTTTCTGGCTCCAAACTTTCATGCTGCAAAATTAACAAACTTGTAAAAATCAACCAGCATCCTTTGCAAGGAAGAACACTCAAATATTCAAAAATGCTTCTTCTTTATTTGCATGGTGAAAAGAAACTTTCAAAGTTCTTACTCGGGCATAAGGAATTTGATGCGGAGAAAGACAGAGGCGGACGTCATACATTTTCAATCGGGCAAGTCTTGTGATCAAATTTGATCTGTAAGTAACTCAGATCAATAACAACAAAATTTGATATGTAACCACCAGGATTATATTTTATATCAATCAACAAAAATATCTCATTAGAATCATATGTAAATGGGGAATTAAAAATTGACGAATACCTAGAATTAGAAGATGTTAGATTTAATAGAATGAAATAAAATTCAAATAACAAAAAGGTCAGAAATAAGAATCAATGTCGAAAAAGATGAAGATGAACCTGAATGTTTAAGTGTTCCTTATTGTGAGAGAAGGGAGGGGTGGTCGTTCAAGTGGAGGGAGAGGCGATGGTGGGGGGTTTATACTGTGGGGGAGGTTGGTTGATAGAGCTAGACTATTGAACCCACGTCTTGCTACAATTTAGAGTAGAAGGTTCTAATCGGAGGAGATGGACGAAGAGGATGAGCTACGATAAATAAACTGAAAGATTCAAAGATTCCTTCAATAGTACTCGTAGATTCTCTGTAGAAGATTCAAAAATAGATAGTGGTGGTGTGGAAGATTGATGGATTTTCCAGCGCATAGGAGAAAGCAAACAATCCTTTTGGTGGTGGCGGAGGTTTTATAATAGATGTCTTATGGTGGTTGGAGAGAAGAAAGCGGAGAATGTGGGTGAACGTGGGTGGGAATTTAGTATACGGTCCATATTTAATCTAAGAAATAACTACCTTCTTTCAATGGTCTAGATCATCCCAAAAACAGTTAATTTATTCAAAATTGACGGTTATTATAGTGATGAAAATTAGTATAATAATAATAATAATAATAAAGAATGTTAAATTATTTAATAAACAACATTCAAAATGCTTGACTCACTATAGCATACTAGAAGTCATAACCCAAATCCAAATTCACCTATTTATTTTTCTTCTAAAACTACCAATACTTCAAACTAACAACATACTAGAAGATGGTGGTGGGTAGTATAGATTGAAGAAGATGAGGTGGGTGGTGGGTCTGATTAAAATTCTATAAGTGACTTGACGATTTTCCCATAACATAACGACATTGTGTTACCCCGTTAATGAAATGGATTGTTTTTACCTATTTCGTCAAATCAAGGGACTGTTCAAGCAATTTTTTGAATTTTGGGTTAGACTGGCATATTAGCCCATACCACATAGACGGTTTTGGTAATTAACTCTTTTTTTTTACATAAAAATATTTTAACAATTTATCATTTATTATTGAATAATATTTTTTAGGTATACTTTTTTTTTTCAAATTTTGTTTTAAACGCTCATGGTTATATAATTTGACAAGTTGTAATAACTTCTCATGCTTACAAGTTTGAAATGATATCTAGGACCAACATAAAATGTAATAAGGTGAATGTTGATGATAACTAGGATGCAAAAGAGTGGAGCCGCTCGCAAGCTACTCGAGATTGACTTGATAAAAAGCTCGAAACGAGACACACCATATCAAGCCTGAGCCAAGGTTGAGCCTAAAACAAAGCTAGTTTATTTATCAAGCCAAAGCTTGAGTCTGACATGTGAAAAATCTTCAAGCTCTTCGAGCCTTATTGAACCTTCGTGCAACATTAGTTTTTATTAATATTTAAAAATATTGATCCTTCATTTAAACCTGTTTAGTAAATGAGCCGAGTTAATTTAAACTTGTTTACGAGCTAAGTCCGGATACAAAATGAGCTTGTTTAGTAAGCGAGTCTGGGTTTGAGCTTCACTTATTGAGCTCCGAGCTTTAATGAGCATGTTATATATTTTATTTTCATTTAGTATATTAACTAATAAATATCAAAAAATGCCGAGTCACGCTCAAACTGAGAAACTACCAACGAGCCGAGCTCAAGCTCTCATAAGTTAATCGAGCTCGAGCTTGATAGAGCTTGGTCTCGGCTCGTTTGTATTCATATATATTCATATTATTTTTTGATATCCTTACAAGTAGAACGAAACTGGAAAAAAAAGTCTTATAGATTAAAAACCACTTCCTTTATGAAAAAGTTGGTAAAATCCATTGGTAAAAAGTCCATTGGTATTCCTATAAAACTATTACCCGTGCCCTTTTCCAATGGACTTTACCTAGATAATTTGTAATCGAATCTTGTGTTTAAAAATACATGGAGTGATCATAGAGCCAAAACCCTTATGCCTTGCTTCGTAGGTGTCACATAGGCAAAGGGGAGCTTTCTCTCCAATAAAAAAATGGGGGTTGGTGACCATGATATTGGAGGACCAAGGCATGGCGATATGTCAAAATTACCAAGGTGATATCCCGCGTGCCAAACAATAATCGTTGATATTCAAAAATTTGACAACATAAACAATATCAAGAACCATGAGAGATACAAAAACCTTCCTCATGAATTAGTTGAGCATTTATGGGATAGACGTCCCGATGATCTTGGATTAGTTTTAGTTTTTTTATAGTTTGTATTCTTGTAAACATTAATCTAATTTTTAGCTAAGTTTATTTTTGTATTAATATTATAAAGTAGACAAATTCAAAAAGCCTTAAAAAATTAAAAAAAAAAAAACTGGATAAAGCTGTTGCTCACCTCCAGCCACAACGGGATCAGGTGAGCGACCAACAACTTTATCAAGCTGCCAAGTACGCGCTGACATGACACAATATAAGAGGATAAAGTTGTTGTCACACCCTCAAAATCCACTTGCGGAGTTTTACCGCGAGGCGCATGACAAACCAGGATCCAAACCAACGATCACAATAAACAAGTCTAGATTTAATTAATGCAATACCAAAACATAGTTTTAAAATCCCGTTTACAGCGGAAGCTTATTCAAAACAAAGTTCAACATAAATAAACCAAGTTCAATGTTTGTGAAATAATGCAACTCTATCTAGACGCCGTGCAGACGCGTGCGCCCTAGTTCCCCTGTGCTACCTTAGCGACCTGAGAAAACATGTAAAAGTTTACGTCAGCACAAAAATGCTGGTGAGTTTACAGGTTTGCAGTTCAAGTACCAAGTCCACCTGTCCATACTATAATATATAGAAAACCAGTATACGCTAGCTAGGCGTACGTTTTGCTACTACCACGATTGGAAAACCATTACTAACACGTATACCAGTTTTGTGCCCGAATAGTTCCAAATGTTCCTGTTGTTCCTGTTTGAGACAATATGCACTCGCCCGGCCCTCCAAGCCGACGAGCGGGGTTGGTCATTCCCAATAGCGCTATTCACATTTCCCCGTTGTGCAAACCCGCACATTCATGGTTCCCCCCGGGACTTCCAAAGATCGTGTAGTATACGTTAGAACCCATAGTATGACAGAATTTACCAAACAGTTTTAACACATGTTTTCTCCCCCGAAAGTATAAAACCAGTTTAAAAGAGGGGCCGTAAACTCACCTTAAGTTCCTTTACTCCTTAACCCGAGTAAACTCAGCTGCTATGCTAGTCCCGTAAAGTGGCGACCTAACATACGACAGTTACAAGTACTTAGACTAATAACCCGCAGGTTAATTAGTCCCTAGATGTCCAGACCATAACCAAGTTCGTTTAAAAATACCGTGACTGTTTAACTGACCCAAAGTACCAGACTCGACATCCCATTGGTGACCCGAGACTCCCCGTGTTATGTTTACGCTCCAACACATACAATAACACAAGTACACTTAACATACGTTAACGCACAACAAGTTATAGCACATAGTTCACGTATCACCGAAATACATCCAAATATATGTTACCAAGTTACTAGATATGTTACGGGGTTCCTAGCATGTTACTACATGTCAAATCAGGTCTCGGTATGCTAATATACACTTACAGCAGCAGTACACGCGATTAGGGAGGCTAATCGCATGAAATGTCACGTGATTAGGGCTATTCGCCCCTTAAGGCAGGCGAGTGGGCCTACTCGCCCATGTTTATACGCGATTGGGGCTACTCGCCCCATGTGTCACACGATTGGGGCTACTCGCCCCTCTAATCAGGCGAGTGGGGCTAATCGCCCCTTTAGCATGCGAGTGGGGGCCTACTCGCCCCTGTTACATGCGATTAGCAAGGCTAATCGCCTGTAACCTTGCTGTTCCGGTTTTTCGCGCGTTTAACGCTCCAAATCAGATCCAGAGCGTGTGTAACCACCCAATATCATCCCAAACACTATCCTAAACATGTTTAACCCAAAACCCTTCGTTCATCCTCGTAAAATCAGTCCTGCATGCAACCATAGCAATCCAAACACATACACATAGCATGCAATATTCAATTAACGCATGTAATCAAAACCCTATTAATCAATTACTGAGATCTCTATCATTATAATAACAATATTACTTCTGACCTAGCATGATAACATATCAACACATCATCAAGATTCATAAAAATCCTATCTTTCTAATCATGTATACCCATAACACATGTTTATTAATTAAAATCCGATTAATAACTCTTATTGACGATTTTCAGAAATCTTTTTCGTTTAAGAACAGGTCTGGACCATTAGGGATTAATTAAAAATGTTTACAAAGTATTATGGATGAGAATTAAACCTTGGAATTGCAAAAGGATGATGATTAGACCTTGAAACCTTGTGTTTTTGATCAAAATCGCCTCCCAGAGGTTGTTTCAGTGTTTGGGGCGGTTATGGGACGACTAGGGTTAGTATTAGTGAGTTTAGGAGGTTAAGTGTTGTATTTATAGGCGTTTCTAGTCGTCCAGCCCGTTCCACGCGATTATGCAGGTTTATATGCGAGTAGGGTGCCTAATCGCATGACTGTTCATGCGATTAGCCCTATTCGCATGTAGGGATCCCCCTACTCGCCCCTAAGTCACACGATTAGGCTATTCCCCAAGCCTAATCGCCTATAGTTCCTATGTTGGTGTGTTTTGCGCGTTAAACCCCGTTTTAACATATGTTAATGCATATTCATGTACCGACAAGTCACATAATGATTGTAAACACATAACACAAGTAAATACACATATTTACACTCGTTCACCAATTCCCGGGACTCGAGACTCGTATGTTCCGTATACCCTGACGATCCTACCGATCGTCACCGTTTGTACACTTGGTTAAGGACTGACATCTAACGAACCTCTAGACCAACATCCAATGATCTTCTAGACTAACCAATAGTTCCCGAACCATAGCCCGACTTAACTAACCCAGTTAAGTACCATATACGCGTGACTCGCTAAGGTAGACTTTCATCTAGACAACGTTGTTAACCCGAATTTGCCAGGTGTCACATCATCCCCACGTTAAAAGAATTTTCGTCCCGAAAATTGCGTAAGTAACAAAAGAAACAACGAGGGAATAAACAAACAGATAGGAATCAATAGAGAGTAGAAATCAAGAAAGAGATTTACCCGAGGTGTCACATCATCCCCACGTTAAAAGGAATCTCGACCCGAGATTCATTCAGCTGCCGAAGAGACATGCCTCGACTCGAACGCTTCCTTAGGGAAGAGATGAGGATACTTAGACTTCATCTGATCCTCTCGTTCCCATGTATATTCCGGTCCCCGGTTCGAGTTCCACCGAACCTTAACGATACGAATCTTGCTGTGACGTAGGCTACGAATCTTGTAATCAAGGATCTCCACAGGTTCTTCCACAATCCGAAGACGATCATCAACCTTGATCTCTTCTAGTGGAACGATGAGAGACTCGTCAGCCAGACACTTCTTCAAGTTTGACACGTGAAAGACGTTATGTACGTTACCGAGCTCCGTCGGTAGATCAAGTCGATATGCCACCGGCCCAATCCGTTCCAGGATCGTAAATGGGCCGACATATCGCGGATTGAGTTTGCCACGCTTTCCAAAGCGTATGACGCCCTTCCACGGTGAGACTTTTAGAAGTACTTTGTCATTGACTTGGAACTCCAGTGGTTTGCGACGCTGATCAGCATAACTCTTTTGCCGGTCCCGTGCCGCCGCCAACCGATTTCGAATCTGTACGATCTTTTCCGAAGTTTCGTACACTAGTTCAGGCCCAGTGAGTTGACTCTCACCCACCTCAGCCCAACAAAGAGGAGAGCGGCATTTCCGTCCGTACAGTGCCTCGAACGGAGCAGCCTTGATGCTCGTGTGATAACTGTTGTTGTACGAGAACTCTACCAACGGCAGATGAGCTTCCCAACCCTTGCCAAAATCGATCACACATGCCCGCAGCATGTCTTCTAAAGTTTGAATCGTACGCTCACTCTGCCCGTCAGTCTGTGGATGGTAAGCCGTACTCATGTCTAGTTGGGTACCCAAAGCCTTGTGCAAAGACTTCCAGAAGTGAGACGTAAAATGGGAGTCACGATCCGAGATGATAGAAACAGGTACCCCGTGCTTAGAAACAACTTCTTTCAAGTAGAGACGAGCCAAACGATCCATAGTGTCGGTCTCCTTAATAGCAAGAAAATGGGCTGATTTCGTTAACCGATCGACAATCACCCATATCTTGTCGTTCCCGCTTGGTGACTTTGGAAGTTGTGTGACAAAATCCATAGTAATCCGTTCCCATTTCCATTCCGGAATTTCAGGTTGTTGCAGGAGACCCGACGGTTTCTGGTATTCCACCTTGACCTTAGCACAAGTCAAGCATTTACTCACGTATGAGGCTATGTCCGACCTCATGTTTGGCCACCAGTAAAGTACCTTCAGATCTTGGTACATCTTATCCGAACCAGGATGAATAGAATACCGGGACTTATGAGCCTCATCAAGAACAAGCTCCCGTAGTCCCCCGAATAAAGGAACCCATATGCGTTCTGCGAAATAGTGCAGGCCATCAGGCCTTCGCTCTAGGTGCTTGTCGGCACCGTGCATAGTTTCAGCTTTAAGGTTTTCCTCCTTCAAAGCTTCCAATTGGGCAGAACGGAGTTGATCAGGTAACGACGAATGGATAGTGAGCTGCAATGCCCGAACGCGACGAGGTTTAGAAGATTCCTTCCTGCTCAAGGCGTCTGCTACAACATTCGCCTTGCCAGGATGGTACTTAATAGCACAATCATAATCGTTCAAAAGTTCAATCCAGCGACGCTGCCGTATGTTCAAGTGTTGTTGGTCGAAAATGTGTTGGAGACTCTTGTGATCGGTGTAGATGGTGCATTTGGTACCGTACAAGTAATGTCTCCAAATTTTCAACGCGAATACCACGGCACCCAACTCCAAGTCATGAGTTGTGTAATTCTTCTCGTGCACTTTGAGTTGACGAGAAGCGTACGCAATCACTTTCTCGCGCTGCATCAACACGCAACCGAGTCCATGAATGGAAGCATCACAGTAAACGACAAAATCATCAGGACCCTCCGGTAAAGACAGAATAGGAGCAGAACACAGTTTAGACTTCAGTTCTTCAAACGCTGACTCTTGTGATTCACCCCAGTCGAACTTCCTATCCTTCTGAGTGAGAGTGGTGAGGGGTTGAGCAATCTTCGAGAACCCCTGAATGAAACGACGATAGTAGCCCGCAAGGCCTAGGAATTGCCGCACCTCAGTTGGCGTCTTAGGTGCTCCCCAGTCCTTGATCGCTTCGATTTTAGCAGGATCGACATGAATCCCTAGTTCATTAACCACATGTCCTAGGAATTGGACTTCGCGTAACCAAAAGTCACACTTTGAGAACTTGGCGTAAAGTTGCTCCCGTCGTAAAAGTTCCAAAACTAACCGCAGATGTTCCCCGTGTTCAGTCTCGTTCTTGGAGTAGATCAGAATATCATCGATAAACACAATGACAAACTTGTCCAGATACGGTTTACAGACGCGGTTCATCAAGTCCATGAAAACCGCCGGTGCGTTCGTGAGACCGAAAGGCATGACCAAGAATTCAAAATGGCCATAACGTGTTCGAAAAGCAGTCTTTGCAACGTCAGCCTCCCTGACGCGCAGCTGGTGATAACCGGACCTCAAATCGATCTTGGAATAATAACTAGAACCCTGAAGCTGGTCGAATAGATCATCGATACGTGGAAGAGGATAACGGTTCTTGACGGTCAACTTGTTCAGCTCTCTGTAATCTACACATAATCGGAAACTCCCATCCTTCTTCTTGACAAATAAAATCGGGGCTCCCCAAGGGGAAGAACTTGGTCGGATGAAACCCTTGTCCAAGAGTTCCTGTAACTGGCTAGATAATTCCTGCATCTCGGGAGGTGCAAGACGGTAGGGGGCCCGAGCAATAGGAGCAGCCCCTGGTACGAGATCAATACCGAATTCGACTTGACGATGAGGAGGAAGACCAGATAAATCATCGGGAAAAACATCAAGAAATTCGCGTACCACCGGAATGTCGTCAATCTTCTTCTCATCACTGGAGGAAACAGATAAAAGCGCCAATACAGCTGGATAACCCTTTCGAAGACACTTAAGGGCTTTCATGCTAGAGATGATGTTTAGCGAAACACCACCCTTGATACCGTATACAGAAAGAAATTCTCCATCAGGGAGAGGAATCCGAATAACCTTATCGTAACAGACGATCTCCGCGCGATACAAGGATAACCAATCCATTCCTACTACAACGTCAAAACTACCCAACGGTACCGGCATAAGATCGATGGGAAACGTTATACCCGACAATTCTAACTGACACTCCCGAAGGACACTAGTAGCTTCAATCGTTTTCCCGTCAGCCAACTCAATAATATACTTGGTCTCTAACGGTACAGGTACTACATCTAACAGTCGACTAACGTCCATGGATACAAAACTCTTGTCGGCACCAGAATCAAATAGCACGCTAACAGAATGATTATTGAGAAGAAACGTACCGGTGACTGTATCAGGGTCTTGCCTTGCCTCAGCAGCTCCAATGACGAAGGCACGTGCATTTCTGCCGCCGCCCCCGTTGTTACCATTCCCGTTGTTTCCACCCTGTTTCAACCTTGGGCAATCCTTCTTGTAATGCCCAGTGTCACCGCAGTTGTAGCACCCTTGTTTCCCCGTAGCACCCTGAGTAGTCGGAGCTGAACTGTTAGTCGGAGCCTGAGTCGATGGAAGTGTAACCCGACAATCCTTAGCATAGTGCCCGGTTCGCTGGCAGCGGTGACAACGGTTACTGTCGCAGTTCCCTTGGTGATGACGTCCACATTTGTTGCATTTGGGCAGTTTTCCAGCATAACCACCCTGCTTATTACCCGAAGACGATGAACCCCCATTATCAAACTTTTTACCCTGCTGCGTAGACCCAGACCCTTTCCCGTCGTTTTCCCACTTGCGCTTATTGTTCTCTGGAGTCTTAGCAGTCGAACCTTTCGCCGGCAAAATCCCCTCGTTCACTTTTAAATTAGTCATCCTATGTGCAGATCGAACTACTTCCGCATAAGTAGGATGATTCCCAGCAGCCACTAACCCAGCAATTTCCGGCACTAACCCGGAGACATAATGTTCAATCTTGCGATACTCCGGCACGTGCAAATCGGGACATAGCACTGCCAACTCGTTTCTCCTAACCGTATACTGCTCGATTTCCGACCCATTCATCTTGAGGTTCCACACCTCATGTTCCAGCTTCTGTACTTCTTCTCTCGGGCAATACTCCCGCTTCAACAACTGCACAAAGTTCTCCCATGGCATAGCATATGCCTCCCCAATCCCCATGTTCTGGGTGATACCATTCCACCAAGTCAATGCCACGTCCTGAAACAACGCAGCCGAATACTTCACCCGATCTTCTGGGAGACAATTACACATCAAGAATACCGACTCCACCTTCTCCAACCACCTAAGCAAACTGACCGCACCCTCGGTGCCAGAGAATTCCTGGGGCTTGCAGTCCCGGAACATCTTATAGGTGCACATGGGTGGGGGTGGGTCAACCGGACCACCTGAAATGAAACGTATGAGAAACCACGAATAACGTACACAAGATTCGCCAATGAGGCAAAGGAAACAGATAAAACAACTTACCACCACCGTTGTGCCCTAACTGAAAGGCAGCCTGGAGCAAGTTGTTTAGATCAGCCTGTGACAGGTTAATACCTCCACCACGTCCACCAGCACCACCACGACCACCACCGCGTCCACCACCGCGTCCACCTCCTCGTCCTCCACGCACTCCAGACATGATTCTGGCAGAAAGAACGAGAAAATTTAGTTTCGCAGTTAAAGATAACCACAAATGTTCACAAGATTAAAGCCAGATCCAATCCAGGACTATCCCTTCAAACCCAAAGCTCACTAGGGCTTCCATGCATTTCGTTTTATGATTTTGTGTGCACCCAAAATGATAAAACGCTCTACATGGTCCTCCAAGTGTTCTCCTAGTTCAAAGTTCAAATCACCGAACATAGACTCTTAGCTACACACCGTAATACTACGGTAGTTCATGACAAGTGCTTCTATTGGAGTGCGAAAGGGAGATGTCCGAGCCTTGGACAAATCTCAAGAGCACACGAGTTACCCCAATAGACCACACTGCCTAGAAAACAAGTAATCCAACCTAAGATAGAACGGATGATGTAACGTAGAAAGACCAACGATTTAGAGACACCCCGACAAGACCATACGTAATCCACTATAACGTTTAGTACCATGTGATCGTCTAGTGTGTGCGACTCGGCTATAGACTAGACTCTACATGCAGTCCTAGTTCACTATAACCATTGGCTCTGATACCAATCTGTCACACCCTCAAAATCCACTTGCGGAGTTTTACCGCGAGGCGCATGACAAACCAGGATCCAAACCAACGATCACAATAAACAAGTCTAGATTTAATTAATGCAATACCAAAACATAGTTTTAAAATCCCGTTTACAGCGGAAGCTTATTCAAAACAAAGTTCAACATAAATAAACCAAGTTCAATGTTTGTGAAATAATGCAACTCTATCTAGACGCCGTGCAGACGCGTGCGCCCTAGTTCCCCTGTGCTACCTTAGCGACCTGAGAAAACATGTAAAAGTTTACGTCAGCACAAAAATGCTGGTGAGTTTACAGGTTTGCAGTTCAAGTACCAAGTCCACCTGTCCATACTATAATATATAGAAAACCAGTATACGCTAGCTAGGCGTACGTTTTGCTACTACCACGATTGGAAAACCATTACTAACACGTATACCAGTTTTGTGCCCGAATAGTTCCAAATGTTCCTGTTGTTCCTGTTTGAGACAATATGCACTCGCCCGGCCCTCCAAGCCGACGAGCGGGGTTGGTCATTCCCAATAGCGCTATTCACATTTCCCCGTTGTGCAAACCCGCACATTCATGGTTCCCCCGGGACTTCCAAAGATCGTGTAGTATACGTTAGAACCCATAGTATGACAGAATTTACCAAACAGTTTTAACACATGTTTTCTCCCCCGAAAGTATAAAACCAGTTTAAAAGAGGGGCCGTAAACTCACCTTAAGTTCCTTTACTCCTTAACCCGAGTAAACTCAGCTGCTATGCTAGTCCCGTAAAGTGGCGACCTAACATACGACAGTTACAAGTACTTAGACTAATAACCCGCAGGTTAATTAGTCCCTAGATGTCCAGACCATAACCAAGTTCGTTTAAAAATACCGTGACTGTTTAACTGACCCAAAGTACCAGACTCGACATCCCATTGGTGACCCGAGACTCCCCGTGTTATGTTTACGCTCCAACACATACAATAACACAAGTACACTTAACATACGTTAACGCACAACAAGTTATAGCACATAGTTCACGTATCACCGAAATACATCCAAATATATGTTACCAAGTTACTAGATATGTTACGGGGTTCCTAGCATGTTACTACATGTCAAATCAGGTCTCGGTATGCTAATATACACTTACAGCAGCAGTACACGCGATTAGGGAGGCTAATCGCATGAAATGTCACGTGATTAGGGCTATTCGCCCCTTAAGGCAGGCGAGTGGGCCTACTCGCCCATGTTTATACGCGATTGGGGCTACTCGCCCCATGTGTCACACGATTGGGGCTACTCGCCCCTCTAATCAGGCGAGTGGGGCTAATCGCCCCTTTAGCATGCGAGTGGGGGCCTACTCGCCCCTGTTACATGCGATTAGCAAGGCTAATCGCCTGTAACCTTGCTGTTCCGGTTTTTCGCGCGTTTAACGCTCCAAATCAGATCCAGAGCGTGTGTAACCACCCAATATCATCCCAAACACTATCCTAAACATGTTTAACCCAAAACCCTTCGTTCATCCTCGTAAAATCAGTCCTGCATGCAACCATAGCAATCCAAACACATACACATAGCATGCAATATTCAATTAACGCATGTAATCAAAACCCTATTAATCAATTACTGAGATCTCTATCATTATAATAACAATATTACTTCTGACCTAGCATGATAACATATCAACACATCATCAAGATTCATAAAAATCCTATCTTTCTAATCATGTATACCCATAACACATGTTTATTAATTAAAATCCGATTAATAACTCTTATTGACGATTTTCAGAAATCTTTTTCGTTTAAGAACAGGTCTGGACCATTAGGGATTAATTAAAAATGTTTACAAAGTATTATGGATGAGAATTAAACCTTGGAATTGCAAAAGGATGATGATTAGACCTTGAAACCTTGTGTTTTTGATCAAAATCGCCTCCCAGAGGTTGTTTCAGTGTTTGGGGCGGTTATGGGACGACTAGGGTTAGTATTAGTGAGTTTAGGAGGTTAAGTGTTGTATTTATAGGCGTTTCTAGTCGTCCAGCCCGTTCCACGCGATTATGCAGGTTTATATGCGAGTAGGGTGCCTAATCGCATGACTGTTCATGCGATTAGCCCTATTCGCATGTAGGGATCCCCCTACTCGCCCCTAAGTCACACGATTAGGCTATTCCCCAAGCCTAATCGCCTATAGTTCCTATGTTGGTGTGTTTTGCGCGTTAAACCCCGTTTTAACATATGTTAATGCATATTCATGTACCGACAAGTCACATAATGATTGTAAACACATAACACAAGTAAATACACATATTTACACTCGTTCACCAATTCCCGGGACTCGAGACTCGTATGTTCCGTATACCCTGACGATCCTACCGATCGTCACCGTTTGTACACTTGGTTAAGGACTGACATCTAACGAACCTCTAGACCAACATCCAATGATCTTCTAGACTAACCAATAGTTCCCGAACCATAGCCCGACTTAACTAACCCAGTTAAGTACCATATACGCGTGACTCGCTAAGGTAGACTTTCATCTAGACAACGTTGTTAACCCGAATTTGCCAGGTGTCACAGTTGTGGCTAGAGGTGAGTCACAACACATAGTCTTATAATTTTTTTTTTTGTAAAATCCATTGATAAAAATCTGTTAGTATTCCTGTAAAACCATTACCCATGCCCTTTTCCAATGGATTTTATCTGAAAATTTTTTATCTAGTCTTCTCTTTAAGACTATGTAGAGTGGTCATGGAGCCAAAAACCCTTTTGTCCTACCACGTAGACATCACATAAACAAAGGGGGTTTTATCCTCCACATAGAAAAAAGAGTGGGCGGTGACTAGGGGCAAAAAAGCAAAAGAAGCAAAATACACAATTAAAAAAAACAAAAGTCAGAAGCCTCGTACCCATGGGTATTTCCATGGGGCAATGGCAACGCCTAGTTGATGTCGGTGGAAGGGGTGGAGGCAATGGTGTCGGGGTTCCCCTATCAAAAAAACGCCCCCACACTGAGGGGTCTAAGTATATAAAAAGATGCAATGGTGACACTAATTTTACATTTTAAAAAATTATTATTTTTATTATTATTATTATTATTGTTGTTGTTGTTGTTGTTGTTGTTGTTTTTGTTGTTGTTGTTGTTGTTGTTATTATCATTAATATTATATAACAATTTTTGAAGCCCTCAACTAAATTTCAACTTTGATAAATTTAACTTCATTCTTTTCCATTTTAGTTTAATTTTTGTTTACTATGGAGGAGATGGTGGGTGGTGGTGGTGGTGTTGAAAGGTGAAGATGGTGGTGGGTGGTATAGATTGAAGAAGATGAGGTGGGTGGTGGGTTTGATTTAAATTCTATAAGTGACTTGACGGTTTTTCCCATGACTTAACAACCTTGAGTTACCCGTTAATGAAATGGATTGTTTTTACCTATTTCGTCAAAATCAAGAGACTGTTCAAGCAATTTTTTGAATTTTGGGTTGGACAGGCATATTAGCCCAAACCACATAGACGGTTTTGGTAATTAACTCTTTTTTTTTCAACATAAAAATATTTTAACTATTTATCTAGATTTTACCTTATTAAGGAGGAAGCATGTCCATGAAAGTAATTTCATCTCAATTTTAAGATGGCATATGAAAAGCCTCTTTGCAAATCTCTATATTTTTGTCATTTCCTACCCTTTTTGCCCTTCATGTATAACATATTATGCACATTGTATATGTGTGTAATACACACTTTATATGTATCTCAAGATGTAACATACATTCGTAACACCCAATAAAACCCATTTCCTTACTCTTGAATACTCATTTATAGTCATTGCTTTCTTGTCTTCTACACTTGTTTTACTTTTCCAGAAACTCATCTTACTAATATCATAACTTGACATGTCTAGGTTACTCATGATGCAAACCATGACAAAATTCATAGATTTCGCATACAGAAAGAAACGGCATTTAACCAATTCAAGGTATTTTTCATTGCTCGATTTGTTTTACTGTCGATTTGTAAATTTTTGTCCTTTTACATTGTTAATAATATACCTTTAGTTGTTGAAAACATACACTTACTTATATTCATCAAATATTTATGGTGTACAGGATGAGGTTGCTAAAGAATTGGTGTGCCTATTCAATTTCAACACTTCTTGTATGGCCAAAGAGGCAGAACCACACACATCGTCCTAATCGACCTTCAACGGCTTTGTAGGAAACCCAATCGGAATTGTTTTTCTTTAATTGCTAATATCTTTTATAAATGTTAATGTGTTTTATCTATAGATTTGAGATCAATATTTATCATGTTGCTATTGGTTTTATTAACAAGTTGAACTCAAAACTGTTATTGGAACTGCAGGTTAGGTAATTGAGGGAAGTTTCCAATAAGAATCAGAACGCTAAACTGAAAATGTTCATGGAGATCGAGATTGGATTGGTAATATCTTCCCGTCGTTTTACTTCACTGCTGCTTTAATACAATTTGTTTGGTGAAACAGGCTGATTCAGGATTTGGTTGCCTTGCATACAATTTGTTTTTGGTCTAAGTTTTACCTTTATATAGTGTTCAATATAGCATATTCGATTATTAGGAAGTTGTATACATTGTAAATAGAATTTGAGTACCTTTCAAAGAGTTTCATAAATAGTATGTCCAAAGATGTACACCATTGTAATTTTGTATTGTGTACAAATATTTAATCATAATTTACAATACACTTAAAGCCAATTTAGAGGGATTAAAGTTGGACATTCATCAAACTTTTAAGACACTTTAAGGCCATCTTAGTCAATTCAATTAATACTAACCTTTCATCTTCCTTGGTGGTTCATCACAATGAATACAATATTAACTACACAAATGGTGATTAGTTCCCATTCCAATAATCATTCGCATAACATTGTTATAAAGAACAAATTCACTTTAACCAAAAATTTAATTCGGAAATTCGAAATCGTCTCTTTGAGTTCCATAACTCCATCTTCTTGAAATTATAAGTTCTTCCGTACCCATCACACCCAGATGTTCGCATCTTGCTGGTTCTTCTCTTCGATTGACAATCTGTTGATGCTGCTAAGGTTGGATTTCTATTTTATTGTTTTTATAGTTATATGTTCTTGATTTTTCTTGTTGTGTTTCTTTGCTTTTATAATACAAATTCAGTGCTATTTTTCAGGTGAGTGGTCTAAAGAATTCGCCTGGACCGAGTAAGAGGAGTTCCAGTTGGAAGCAAGCTTTGTTGTTGTCGTAGAAAAAACATTCTAAATTTGTAGCAAACACATGAATTGATATGGTTTTTTTGCTGTTAGTTATTTTTTTTGTTGGTTATTGATCTATGCTATGTCTGGTTAAAACTATAAAAATGTTTAAATCTTCAATCATGAGGATTGGTTCGCCCATTTAGTTGTGTTGTATAACTACAACTAACAAATTTGATTAATGATTTATTAACATATTTCCTGTTTTGTTTTGATTGGTAACATCAATCTTTTAGTCTTAACTTAGACTAGAAATTGAGCTTTTAATTGGTTATTCATGCATGTTATGATTTTTAAAATAACTATCAAAGGTTACAATCATTTAGGTGTGCTATATAATTAGAGTCTACAACTTTGATTAATGATTTTTGAACTCATTTACTGTATTGATTAATAACATGAATCTTAAATTGAGTTTTTAATGGGTTATTCATTTATGTTATGTTTTTTTAAAATAAGTATTAAAACATAGGGAAATTCATTCTCATTTAGAAGTGAGAATTTGATTAGAAGCATGGTTAGTTTGATACATGGTTCTAAGTGTTTCGCACACACACCGGATCCTCGTCGCAACGACAGTCAGGGACGACCCTTAAAACGGAAGGGGTTGGACACAATATTGTGTATAAAAATTTAGGCCGATGACACGTAAACGTACACTATTGAGCAAAGAAAATGAGAGTGGGGCGGGGCACCCTCAATCGACCACTAACCTCCACTCCTAATTTCAAACTTATTTAAACATGGAATTCCATTCTGAATTGATTAAAAAACTTATAATTTGAATGGTGGACATAATGATTTAGAGTATTTATAGTTACCAACACATGTATATGCGTTCCACATAGTTTTAGCATATTTTTAAGGCTCGGTTAGGGTATATAAATCCTCATGGACACGATACACGAGAGAATTGATAAAACTAAATATAGAATATCACATTTTATATTATCGTTGCCGCGGCAACGCGCGGGCTTCCTACTAGTCATTTATTATTGAATTATATTTTTTAGGTATCCTTTTTTTTTCAAATTTTGTTTTAAACGCTCATGGTTATATAATTTGACAAGTTGTAATAACTTCTCATGGTTACAAGTTTGAAATGATATCTAGGACCAAGACACACTATACACATAAAGCAACTACAAGTTTGACTAGGTAACGCTCGTTCCTTTCATTAAGAGTATCAACAACCTAGAATCGTGTAAAGAAATATGAAGTTTGCCAAAATAAAATGTAATAAGGTGAATGTTGATAACTAGTATGCAAAAGAGTGGAGCCGCTCGCGAGCTACTCGAGACTGACTTGATAAAAAGCTCGAAACGAGACGCACCATATCAAGCCCGAGCCAAGGTTGAGCCTAAAACGAAGCTAGTTTATTTATCAAGCCAATGAATTTATAATAGTAGACTAAGTATTTGACATGCCTACCACTAAGAGAACAACCCCATATGGAAAAAAGTTAACAACCTCAAATAATGGACTCTATTCAAAACAGCATAACTCAAGAGTGTCCTTTCAAAATCAATTCTCCTGAAGAACACTAACAAAAACCCATTCCATTAAATAAATAATTAATAATCAATAATGTAAATGGTGTCTATGTACCTAATTGACCAACAACATACGACATGTTGGATCAGTAATGCTCTTGATGTTTTGCTTGCTAGTGAACACTTATGTGTTTAGCAAGTTTAATCAGATTTGCATAGCGAAATAAGTAAGCAAATTTACACTATCAACAGGAGTTATTACTCCCCCTGGATGTTTGAAAACTAAAGACAAGTTCAATTAGAATCTAAGTATTGAATGTGAATGACAATAAATACTCAAACAGATTCTCAGTAAATGAAATGGAAATAACAATAATAAGCTTTGAAGGATTTCAGTTTCAATTAAAATCAATGTCTAAAACAGAGGGATGAACCCATCTATTTATAGACTTTACAAATACATGAACCTTGCCAAAAAGCAAGTCTGCAACAAGTTGCATTCTTGGAACTTGCACAAAAAGATAAAGTAATAATAAACAAATAAACTACTGAAACATAAGGCGGTGGAATGATTCTGGTACAAGTGTTGATGAATGACAAATTACTGATGAGTAGTTTGTTTTCAGCAGTTTTTTAGTGAACTTGTCTGGTTAGACTTCAGAACTTCTGATCTTTCTTCTTCTTCAGTACTTGTTGAATCCTTCTTCAGTACTTTAGTCTTATTTCTTCAGTAGTTCTATACTTAGAATAATTTGCAGAAGAATGAATTAGACTAAGGTTTGCAAAAGTGGTTTCCTCAATTCTTTTTGTCCTAACAATCTCCCCCTGGATTAATGAAGCCAAAACCTTTTCTAATTCCTTATTGTTGTTTTCTTCTGTCATTGACAATCTCCCATATTTCCTTGAACATGGAATTCTTCGGTTGATTCAGCTGTTCATCAGTGAGAGATCCCTTTTGAGGTTCCAAATGTTGAATTGTAAGCAAGTCCTGTGTTGATAGATTCTTCAGTTCATTCATGGATTTGTAGGCCTTGCTTGTAAGATCTCTTCTTGTCACCAATACTGAGTTGGAATCAGTGAAGGACCATCTGATGATCAGCACTTTAGATTTGTCAAAATCTGAAGTATAGGGAACCATGCTGGATCCCTGGGATGTTCCTGAGTGTTGATGTTTTCTATTTCTATGACTCTCAGGTGGGATTCACTTCTGTCTTCTTTTTGCACCACATCAGGTAGTTTAAAAGTAGGTAAATGATGTTCAGTAACTACCTTTGTGTGCAGTTTGTCAGTGATAGTCTTCTGAATTTGGTAAGCAAATGTTGAAGGATCCCTAAATTGTGTTATCAGAGGTTTTTCTTCAATATCAAAGTCTCCTTGCACAACTGTGTTGCCTTCTAGCAACACCATCTTGAAATCAGTCTTTGTATTGTCCTTTGGCTTTCTCTTGGTAGCTGGTCTTTGTTTGACACCAGAAGTTCTAACTACTGAAGTTAATACTTCAGAAGTTTTGAACTTCTCTGGATTTGCAGCCTTGACAACCTTGTATTTCTTGTATGTGTCCAGTAGTTTGTCTTCTCTCCACTTTGATACTGAGGCTTTTGAACCATAGTCATTAGCCACTAGTTCTTCAATCATTTCTGTTCTCTTGGCTTTTCTATCCTTTTCTGTTGCATTCTTGTCAGCAACAAGTTGATCTCTTCTGGTTAGCTCATCCATTGAGAGCCCTTTGAGTGAATAGGCTTTTGTTTTGCTGTTCTTTGTTATAAAAGACATCAGTTGTTGTCTTTTGTCTTCTTAAGCAATTCTCTCTGTTTTAGCTTGCCTATTCAACTCTCCTTCATATGCTTGAAACTTTTCATTTAAGCTCAAGTCTTCCTTGTTTCCAAGTTGTTCCGGATCTTATCTTCCTTAGCCTTTCTTTGGGCTGCAATTAAACTCTTCTCTAGTAGTTCTTTGGACATTGAAATTGGAGAATGGTTCAGCACAATCATTGTTGTTGTTGTAGGCCTTGGAATAGGAGTTGGTTGTGTTAGTTGCATTTTTAGGCATATTTTATCATCTTTTTAGTTGCTAGTTTTAGCGTTTTTATGCATTTAGGTTGTACATATTGCATTGTTTTCGTGTATTGCATATTTTTGTGGGCGGAATCTACTTTGGTTTGTTTTTGGTTAATTTTGTAGGGGTGGAGAATTGAAAGAGGAAATGGCGAGCATTGACGAGGCGAGACCGCAATTTACTTGGACTTTCCTGGCGTTCTTGAAAAGAAGTTTAGGCCGCAAGTAGCGTGGAAAGAACTAGAGGGGGGATGAATTGAAAATATAATTGAAAGAATTTTAATTAAAAAAATAAATAAATAAAAGAACAACAAACTTTGAGATAAAAGGTGGGAGATAATTTAAAGGGTGCATATCTTGGGGAGTATGATTATTCGATTATTATTCATCTCCTGGGAGGTTTTTTTGGCTGCATGGGATCGAACAAGGAGAAGCATTTGATTTTTGATTTCAATTTTTTAGTAAGGTTTTATTCTAAAGTTTTGTTTTGTATTTATTTTGGTTGCTCTAGGTGTTAGGTCCGGCTAGAACCTTTTAGTTTCAACACTAGGGTTTGTTTGATTTGATTCATAAACTTATGTGAAACGGTTATTTTAGTGGTTTGTTTGTGTGACTCTTGTTCTTAATACGGATTCAATCCGGAAAATATTAGATTGTTAATAAACTTGATCAACTTATTAATTTTTTCTAATAAAGTTCATCAATATTTAAAACCCTAATGAAGTTTTAGTTTTTGATATAAGGAACAAATAATATTTTGTGTTTGTCTATGAATCCAAAATTATTATAGAATCACATGATCTAGTTAAACATTCCGAACGGCGTGAGTGTTTAATTATAATCGATATTTCTATCATGCAAACCGCACACTAAGATCCAAACGGCATGAGCTTGGAGTAGCGGGTTGGCTCTAATCGACGAATTGCGCTTGGTTAGACTTTAGATAGAGTGGATATCCGAACGACGTGACGTCTAGTATTGATACAAACTATTAATTAAAAGGATCATTGCACCATGATCGTTAATGATCGTAAGCTGAATCGAATCAAGAAATTGCCCTGGTGTTGAAATTAGTTTTTAATATCTGAATTCCTTAACATTTTACTCGTCTAAGTTTTTAATTTAGTTTTCGTCATTTTTTTTATCAAATCAAAATCCCCCCTTTAAACAATCGTATCTGCACTTGAAACGTTTTTGGTATAATTGGTTAATCTGTATCCCTGAGGACACGAACCTTACTTTCACTCATACTAGTAGGTTTATTATATATTTATTTGCTGGATTCGATACCCAACAGGTTGTTTTTGTTCAGTTGGTTTGGAAGGCTCTTAAGTTGTTTGTATGTTGGAAGTGTTAACTACTGTAGTGTTGATAGAAGTGTCAACTACTGAAGGATTGTCTTCAGTACTTTCAGAGTCTTCAGCAGTTTCTTCATTATGTCCTTGGGAAGTTTCAGCTTCAACTTCAGTTCTAGAAACAAGCCTTTGTTGATCTTCTTTTTGTTTTTGGGCTTTTTCTAGTAGTTGTTGTTGTTGTTGTAAAGCCACTCTTGCCTTTATCCTGGCTTCCAGTGACTCCTTAGGTTCCTTAATCTTCTCCCCCTTTTTGGCTTCATCCACTTGTGGAAGCCTGCCAGGTTGAGAAGTTCTACCAGTGAGTTTAGCAAGCTGTCTTGAGTTATTGTCAATCTTGTTGGACAGCTCACCAAGTTTCTTGTTAATCACCTCAAATTGAGTTTTGGTTGACAACTCCAAAGCAGTTGTGAAAGATTTGAGGTGATTGGCAATGAGGGTGTTCTTCAACTGGTATAGGGGACCATCTGGACTGCATAGTTAGTTCAGATCTATGTTTGATGACCCAGGGAATTGGGTAGGCATTTTTAACCTGATCTGGTGTGACCAGCTCTTTGAACTTAGAGACACCAGGTGCAGGACCTTCACTAGCAGCCGTCAATTCATGTTTGGTGGAGTGTGAATCATCATCCAAATCAATGGAATCATCTGAATCCCTGATTACATCCTCAGTGAGGACATGAGGACAGTATCAGTTATATCATGAGCTGGGCACAACCCAGTTGTCTCATGTACCTCTTGTTCTTGGTTCAGAGGATTTCCTACCTCAGGCATTAAGCCTTCATCAGTAGTTACCACAAATGAGGTCTTAGCAATGTTACTTCTATCCTCAGATCCACCACTGGGTGGTAAATGAGTAGTAGCAGCCTCAAATGTACCTAAGGTCTCTATGTTTGGGCTTAGAAACCCTGGTTCATCCTTATCTCTTGGGTTAGGTCTATGGACATCCACATTCATGTCAATGTCTGAAGGTATGTTCCCTGTTTGATGTGGTTGTTGGGGACTGACATGTTCTAATGGGATGTTCTCTTTTAGCCCAGAGAGAAGTTTGGCAATTTCTATGGTTTCGGGTTCAGAATGGTAAAGGTTCAGCAGTTTCAAAAGAAGAGTCAGTTGGTATTGTTTTCTTAAATTTCTTTCTTTTGAAGAGAATTTTGATTGGTGATCTTGTGGGGGTTTGAGATGGATGAGACTGAGAGGATGTTTCAGTCACATCTTTATCAAGTGCAGATTTCACATTGGCAAGTTCAGGCATCTCAACCTCCTGAACTGCCTTTCTTTTAAGGTTGGTGGGTTTTGGTTTTTGTTGTTTTGGTTTCTTGGCCTTTTTGGGTGAGGGTTTGGAAGATGAGGGTTCCATGGGGACTGTTGTTTGTTCCCCTTGGTCATCTTCTGGCCAGGTAGCCGGTTTATTGTGCCTAGAGTATGCTTGTGAGGTTAATGGGTTTAAAACAGTTGTTTTACCCACAAGCACCTCTTCTCCAAGTTCTTTTATTATGCATTGCATAATGAACCTTGGATACAACAGACACTTCTTTTTAGAATTGAGGTGATGCAACACCAACTTATTAAAGAAAAGTGCCGATGCCCTAAATTTTGTTTCATTCACAATGGAATGAAAAATAGGTTGAAAAGTAGAGGGCATCTGATCATAAGATCCAGTTTTTGGACTCAGACACATGATGATGTAGTGAAACAAAAGTTTGTACTTAGGTTCAAAAAATTTCTTAAAAATAGTAGCATGTAAGAGAGTACCTTGGTAACCACACTCTGTCATGGTCAGATGAATTTCAGAGTTTTGAAATTAATCTGGGGCATCCACATCATCTAGACCCAGTCTAATTCCCAAAGTTGCCGGTGTGATTGCCATTGTTCTCCCTTGGATGGTTGATTTGAGGGAGATCACTTGATCATCCACTGTCACCGTCTCCGCGTTCGCCCAGAACTCATTTAGAGTTTCAGTGTGGATTGGAGGATCAATGGTGAGGGCAGTGAAGTATTGGTATTTAACGACTAAATCAATGATTTCGTCGTATTGGGACCAGGCTTCATGTTTCTCAAAGTAGTCTCTTTGATTGTGTCCCTGTTTTAGTATAAGAGGCATGTGGTTTGTGTGTGTGGATCGAACAGTATTTTTGCAGGTTAAGGGTTTGAGAGTGTTTTTAAGAGAGAAGGAGGGAATTTTGCTTTTTGAAGGGATAAGTGTTGGAAAAGGTGTTTATCAGAAGTTTGTAACCGCCCTAGGTCAAACTTCTGAAGTGGGAAATGTCTGATTTGCCCTTAATGACAAAACTGCTGATGAAGAACAACTATCATTAGTAGTTCCCATATTCTCTTCAGTAGTTTGTTAACAACTGATGAGAATGTTTTATAAACACTTTATTCATAACTTCTGAAGATTATTTTATCAGAAGTTAATCATTTTTCAGAAAATATTCCCATACTGATGTTTTGTTCATCAGTAGTTTCTCTCCTTTTGTTTTTCAGAAGTTTTTAGACTAAAAACAGATGTAAGTGGAAAATAAAATATGTGCAGAAAAGTAAAAGAAACACTTACAAATTTAGCATCCCAAGCATGGATACTAACTTCTGAAATCTTGATGTGTCAAGGGGTTTAGTGAATATGTTAGCTATTTGATTAGCTGTTGTCACATGCTTCACTTGAATCTTGCCTTTTTCATAGCAATCTCTTATGAAATGATACCTGATCTCAATATGTTTAGTTTTTGAGAACTGAACAGGATTTTGAATGATGCTAATGGCAGATTTGCTGTCTACAAGCAATGGTGTCTTAGTCTCTTTGATTCCATAATAAAGAAGTTGATATTGGAGCCATTGTATCTGTGATGTACAACTTGCAGCTGCAATGTATTCAACTTCAGCAGTTGAAGTTGCAACAGATGTTTGCTTCTTTGATTGCCAGGACACTAGACAGTTTCTCAAGAATTGGCAACCACTAGATGTTGATTTTCTTGGCATTTTGCACCCTGCATAGTCACTATCTGAAAAAGCTGATATCTTGGTATTGCTAGAAGCAGGATACCAAATTCCAAGTGTAGGTGTTGGATCAGTTTGCTCTTGTTTGCTAAGTAAGAACTTGCTATCTTGACACTTAAGTGTTTAGCAAGTCCTTGTAAATCAGATTATAAGCACAGCGGAATGTTATAAGTTAAAGCAACACTTTTTATGCAAAGGCAGAGTTGTAACTCCCCCTTGATGTTTGAAACTAAATAAATGACAAAGTATTTATTATGAATCTAAGTTGTAAATGAGAATTAGATACTTAGCAAGATTCACAATAAATACAGAAATGGAATAATAACAATGAGAGTGTTTGAAGGATTTTTCTGTTGAAAATCAATGTCTAAAATAGAAGGTTGAAGCCTTCTATTTATAGATGATTACATGCATGTATCTTGCCTAAAAAGCAAGCACAGAAAGTCCAGTTACAAGTTGCACAAGTTGCAACATTGAAAGAAACAAATAAAGCTAAAAGTAATATTAAACAACAAACTACTGATGCAAAAGGGCGGTGGCAAATATCTTCTGCTAAGTGCTGATGAAGGACAACTACTGAAGAGTAGTTTTGTCTTCAGTACTTCTGAAGTGAACTTGTCTGGTTTGGACTTCAGAACTTCTGCAACTTCAGCACTTCTTCATATCTTCTAATCAGCAGTTTCTTGTCTTCTATTCAGTACTTCTATACTTAGCCAAAAATGACAGAAGTGAATTAGACTAAGGTTTACAAAAGTGGTTTCACCAATCCTCTTTGTCCTAACAATCTCCCCCTGGATTGATGAAGCCAAAACCTTACTAATTCCTTATGTATTTCTTCTGTCTTGAACAATCTTCCATATCTCTTTGTACATGGTGTTCTTGAGCTGGTTGTACAGATCATCAGACAGAGATCCTCTCTGTGGGTCTAGATGTTGAATTGTGAGCAGGTCTTGTGTTGACAGTTTCTTCAGATCACTGATCTTCTTGTAAGCCCTGCTTGAGAAGTCTCTTCTTGTCAACAGTACTGAGTTGTTATCAGTAAGTGACCATCTGATGATAGGGATCTTTGACTTGTTAAAGTCAGAAGAATAGGGAACCAGACTTGTCCCTTGGGTTGATGGTCCTGAGTGCTGGATGTCTTCAGTTTCAGATAGCCTCAGGTGGGATTCTCTTCCTTGTTGATGTTGTTGCATACCAGGCATCTGAACAGTTGGGAGATGGTGTTCAGTCACTACTTTGGTATGCATCTTTTCTGTGATTGTCTTTTGTATTTGATAAGCAAAAGTGGAAGGATCCCTGAACTGTGTTAACAGAGGTTTCTCCTCAATGTCAAAATCTGAATGGACTATTGAGCTTCCCTCAAGTAGTACCATTTTGAAATCAGTTTTGACATTGTCCTCTGCCTTCTTCTTCTGAGCAGCAGATCTTCTAGATGCACCAGAAGTTCTAACTACTGATCTTGAAGGATCAGCAGTTTGAAACTTCTCAGGATTTGCAGCCTTGGCAGCCAAGTATTTTCTATATGTATCCATTAGTCTTTCTTCTTTCCATCTGGATACAGAGGCTTTTGAACCATATCCTTCTGCTACTAGCTCTTCTATTATCTGGGCTCTCTTGGCCTTTCCATCTTTGCTTGTGGCCATTTTGTCTGCAAGCAGTTGTGCTCTTCTTGTCAGCTCTTGCATAGAGAGTCCTTTGAGTGTAAAGGCTTTGGTTTTGCTGTTCTTGGTAATATAAGACACCAGTTGTTGTCTTTTATCCTGTTCAGCAATCTCATCAAGGCTAGCCTGCCTTTGTAGTTCAGCTGCATAAGCCTGAAGTTTTTCTTCATGGCTTAAGTCCAAATCATCCCTTTCTTCCAGAGATTTCCAAATCTGATCTTCTCTGGCCTTCTTGTTGGCTGCAATTAAACTCTTCTCTAATAGTTCAGCTGAATGAGAGATGGGAGAAGGGTTTAATACAGTCATTGTTGTAACAGATGTAGGCCTGATGGGATCAGATGTTGGTTGAATGGGAGCAGTGGTTCTGGAAGGTTCAGTTGTTTGAGGTTGGGAAGTGTTGACTTCTGATGTGCTGACAACTGCTGATGGTTTGTCAGCTACTGAAGGATTGTCTTCAGTACTTTCTGATTCTTCATCAGAAGTTTCTTCATTACACCTTAGGGAATCATCAGAACTTTGGGTCTCATCTTCTTTCTCAGCAGCTTCAATTTCTTCAATAGAGACACCAAACTGTTTGGCCAATTTTTCTTTCCTGGCCTGATCTTTCTGATCTCTTTCAAGGAGTGCCACTCGTGCCTTTACTCTGGCTTGGAATGACTCCTTAGGTTCCGTGATCTTCTCCCCCTTTTTGGATTCATCAATTCTAACCCTTGAAGCAGAGGGTTGGGAGAAGTGTCCTTGAAGATGAGCAATCTGTTGACTGTTGAAGTCTATTTTGTTTGACAGATCGTTCATCTTGGTCTTGATCACTCCAAATTGGTTCTTGATTGACAGCTCCAAGTCAGCTGTATATGTTTGGAAGTGATTTCTGATGAGTGTGTTCATCATGTGGTACAGGGGACCCTCTGGGCTGCATAGCTGGTTCAGGTCTATGCTTGTTTGCCCACGGAATTGGGTAGGCATTTGCTGTGAAGGGGGTGTTTTTGGGAGATCCTCATGTTGTACAGAGGATGCCACTCTAGGGGTTTTAGGGATTGAGTGGACTTTAACCTGTGCAGAGGTGACTGGCTTCTTGAGCCTGGATACCTTTGCAGCAGGACCTTCAGAAAGTGCCGTCAATTCAGTAGTTGGAGTTTTTGAAACATCATCCAAATTAATGGAATCATCTGTATCCCTGATGTTGCCCTCAGTGAGGACTGTCTCAGTTAAATCATGAGCTGAGCCCAACTCAGTTCTCTCATGAACCTCTGTTTCTTGGTACTGAGGATTTCCTACCTCAGGCATTAAGCCTTCATCAGTAGTTGCCACATCTGAGGTCTTAGCTATGTTACTTCTGTCCTCAGATCCACCACTGGGTGGTAACTGAGTAGTAGCAGCCTCAGATGCCCCAAGAGTCTCTAAAATTGGGCTTAAAGACTCTGGTCCACCCTCATCTCTTGGGATAGGGCTAGTAATGTCCACATCCATGTCTGATGTAGGAGTAATGTCCCCTGTTTGTTGTGGTTGATGGGGACTGACATGATCAGATGGGACATTCTCTTTTAGCCCAGAGAGAAGTTTGGCAATTTCAATTGCCTCTTGTTCAGAAATTTGTGGGGAAGGTTCAGTAGTTTGGGCAATAGTTTGTTGTTCAGCAGTTTCAAAAGAAGAGTGTGTTTGATATGTTTTTCTAAGTCTTTTTCTTTTGAAATGAACAGATATGGGTGCTCTTGGTGGGGTTTGAGATGGATGAGACTGAGAGGGTGTTTCAGTCTCAACAGTTTGAAGAGCAGAATGCTCAAGAGCATGTTCAGGCATCTCAACCTCCTGAACAGCTTTTCTTTTGGGTTGGTGGGTTACAGTTTTTGTTGGCTTGGGCTTTTTGGCTTTTGGTGGTGTGGGTGTGGAAGATGTGGGCTTCAGGGGGACTTGTTGTTGTTCTCCCTGATCATCTTCTGGCCAGGCAGCCGGTTTGTTCAGTCTTGAGTATGCTTGTGATGTTAAAGGGTTTAAAGTTGAAATTTTTCCCACAAGCACCTCATTACCCAGTTCCCCTATTATGCATTGCATAATGAACCTTGGGTATAACAAAAACTTTTTCTTGGTATTATTGTGATGTAACACCAACTCATGGAAAAACAGTTTTGATGCCCTGAATTTGGTTTCATTCACAATGGAATGAAATATTGGTTGAAAAGTGGAGGGCATCTGGTCATATGACCCTGTTTTTGGACTCAAACACATAATTATATAATGAAACAAAAGTTTGTATTTTGGTTCAAAATATTTTTTGAATATTGTTGCATGGGAGAGAGTACCTTGATAACCACACTCAGTCATGGTTAGATGAATATCTTTGTTAGCAACATGGTCAGGGGCAGCTACATCATCCAGACCCAGTCTTGTTGCTAGTGTGGCCGGTGTGATGGTCAGTTGTTTCCCTTTATCTTTGAGTTGAGGGAAATGACCTCACCACCCATTGTAACCGTCTCAGCATTTGCCCAGAACTCATTCAGAGTTTCAGTGTGAATTGGTGGGTTAATTGTGAGAGCAGTAAAGTATTGGGATTTGACGACAAGATCAATGATCTCATCGTATTGGGACCAGCCTTCTTGTTTTTCAAGAAAAGCTCTTTGATTGTGTCCCTGTTTCAGAACTAGAGCCATTGTGGTTTGGGTATTTTGATCGAACAGTGAATTTTTCAGGTGTAGGTTTTGAGAGAGTTTTGAGAGAGAAGGAGGGATATTTGTGAGTTTAAAAGGATAAGTGTGTGAAAAAGGTATTTATTAGGAGTTTTAACCGCTTGAATCTTCTTTATTAGAAGTTTTAAAACCGCCTTTGGTTAAAAATCTCTTTATCAGAGGTTTTAAACTTATTAGGTCAAACCTCTGATGATGGGAAAAGTCAGATTTGCCCTTTTGACTTAAACTGCTGATGAAGGATTACTTCATCAGTAGTTCCCATTTTCTCTTCAGCAGTTTTAACATCTGATGAGAAATGTTTTCATAAATACTTTATTCATAACTTCTGAAGTTTATTTTATCAGAAGTTACACACTTTTTCAGAAAGTTATCCCTATACTGATGATTTTTGTTCATCAGTAGTTTCTCTCAAACTGTTTTTGTTTTTCAGAAGTTTTGTTTCAGACTTTTGACATTTGTAAGTGAAAACCAGAAAAAAGATGGAAAAGGTTAACCTGAAATCCACCAAAGTAAACAGGATGGAATCAGGGGTGGAAAAAGGAAAAATAAATTTTTCATTTTGATTCCACCATGGTAAACAGGATGGAATCAAGGATGGAAAAAGGAAAAAGAAAAATTTTGATGCATATCAGTAGTGATTGATGAAGAAGTTTGCTGTAGAGTTGGGTAGAATCAAGTGTTAACTTGGATTCTAACTGATATGCAGAAAAAAAATAAAATAAACACTTACAAATTTAGCATTCCAAGCATGGAAACTAACTTCTGAAATGTTGATGTGTCAAGGGGCTTAGTGAAGATGTCAGCTATCTGATTAGCTGTTGCTACATGCTTCACCTCAATCTTGCCTTTTTCATAGCAATCTCTTATGAAATGGTACCTGATCTCAATATGTTTAGTTTTTGAGAACTGTACCGGATTTTGAATGATGCTAATGGCAGATTTGCTGTCTACAAACAAAGGTGTCTTGGTCTCTTTGATTCCATAATCAAGAAGTTGATATTGGAGCCATTGTATCTGTGATGTACAACTTGCAGCTGCAATGTATTCAGCTTCAGCAGTTGAAGTTGCAACAGATGTTTGCTTCTTTGATTGCCATGACACTAGACAGTTACCCAGGAATTGACAACCACCAGATGTTGACTTTCTTGTCATCTTACACCCTGCATAGTCACTATCTGAAAATGCTGATAACTTGGTATTGCTTGAAGCAGGATACCAGATTCCCAGCGTTGGAGTTCCTTTCAGATATCTAAAAATTCTTTTGACTGCAATAAGGTGTGATTCCCTTGGTGCTGATTGATATCTAGCACAGACACATGTTGAAAACATAATATCTGGTCTAGAGGCAGTTAAGTATAAAAGGGAACCTATCATGCATCTGTACATGGTTTGATCAACCTGTTTTCCTTGATCATCTGGTTCAACTTGTGTGATAGGTGTCATGGGAGTGGAACATGATTTACAATCATTTAAAGAAAATTTGTTCAATAATTCTTTAACATATTTTGATTGATGTATAAAAGTTCCATTTGTTTGTTGTTTGATCTGCAGTCCTAGAAAGTACTGCAGTTCTCCTATGGTACTCATCTCAAATTTTGATTGCATGAGTTTCTTAAAATCATCACACAATTTTGTGTTTGTTGAACCAAAGATGATATCATCAACATAAATTTGAACAAGTAAGACATGATTTCCAACATGTTTAATGAAAAGTGTTTTATCAATGGCACCTCTTGTAAAGTTATTTTTGAGTAAAAAGGTGGAGAGTGTATCATACCAGGCTCTTGGAGCCTGTTTGAGCCCATAAAGAGCTTTGTCCAGTCTGTACACCCACTCAGGATGAGAAGGATCCTCAAACCCAGGTGGCTGACAGACATACACCTCCTCCTTGATTTTACCATATAAAAATGCACTTTTCACATCCATTTGATAAACTTTTATTTTGTTGGAAATGGCATAGGCCAGAAATAACCTGATGGCCTCAAGCCTTGCAACTGGAGCAAAGGTTTCATCATAGTCAATTCCCTCTTCTTGAGAGTACCCTTGAACTACCAGTCTTGCCTTGTTCTTGATTATCATACCAGCTTCATCTTGTTTGTTCCTGAAAACCCATCTTGTACCAATTGGTTGCTTGTTTTGAGGTAAGGGACAGATTTCCCAGACCTGTTGCTTGTTGAACTGTAGTAGTTCATCTTGCATAGCCTGCACCCAATTGTTGTCTTTGAGGGCTTCCTGGTACTTCTTTGGTTCCAACTGTGAAATAAATGCTGAGAATAAGCAAAAGTTGGAGAGCTGGTTTCTGGTCAGAACACCTGTAGCTATATCACCCATGATTTGATCAAGTGGATGATCTCTGTGTTCAATCAGTTGTTGTAAACCACTGACAGGTGTAGGTGGCTCTGGTTCTTCAAACAAACTACTGAGGTCTATGATATCTGGTTCAGCAGTTGCAGCTTCTTCAGTAGTTGCAGGTGTTGAAGCAGATGTTTGAGTTTGGCCTTCAGTATTTGTTTGATCAGAAGTTTGGAAAACTTCTGATGGTGTTGTAGTTGACTTGATGACTGTTTGAGGAGTCCATGGTGCAGGATCCTCATCTTCAAACCTTTGATCACCATAATAAGTAGGTTTGGAAGAAGTAACAGCCTTTTCAGGTCCAAAGTGAAAGTTGTCAAGGTCAAAGAGTTCAGCAGGATGTGCTGGAATAAGAGTGTGTTTTGACTCATTGAACTTGACATTCAATGTTTCTTCTACTATCTTGGTGTGAGAATTAAAAACCTTGTAGGCTTTTCTAGTTGAAGAGTAACCAAGAAAGTAACCTGAGTCAACTTTGGCAGCAAACTTTGAGATAGATTCCTTGATGTTCAAGATGAAACATTGACACCCAAAAGCCCTGAAAAAGGAGATAAGGGGCTTCATGCCATGAAGAACTTCATAGGCAGTCTTGGAATGTCTCTTGACCACAAGAACTCTATTCTGAACATAACATGCTGTGTTAACTGCTTCTGCCCAAAAGTACAATGGCAGTCCAGAATCAGCTAACATTGTTCTTGCTCCTTCTATCAATGTTCTGTTCTTCCTTTCTACTACACCATTTTGTTCAGGAGTTCTGGGAACACTGTATTGTCTAATAATCCCTTTAGACAAACAGAATTCATCCAGAGTTTTGTTCCTGAACTCTGTCCCATTGTCACTTCTAATGGTTTTGACAGATAGAGAATATTGTTTCTCTACTTGTAGAATGAAGAACTTGATGATTTCAGCAGCCTCATCCTTGGAAAATAAGAAGAATACCCATGTGAATCTTGAGTAGTCATCAATGATGACTAAGCAGTACTTCTTTTTACCAAGGCTCATGATCTTGACAGGCCCAAATAAGTCCATATGGAGTAGTTGAAGACATGCAGTTGTTTTTGATTCTTCAATAGACTTATAAGAGGACTTATGCTGTTTTCCCTTTAAACAGGATACACAGTGTTCTTGACACTGGTATACTTTCAAAGGTAGACCTCTGACCAAGCCCATTTTTGTGACTTTATTTATGGTTTTAAAGTTCACATGGCCAAGTCTCCTGTGCCAGAGATCTGTTTCTGAAGTTGATGCCCTTGAGAAGAAACAGGCAGTGTTGTTCAATACTTTGTCTTTTTCAATGTCTACTGCATAGACATTGCCACATCTTTTGGCAATCAGCAAAGTATGATCTTCTATAATCTTCTCAATCAACTTCTGGCCTTCTGGTGAGATGATCTTGCAAGCTGTCTTTGTGAAAAAGGAAGAATATCCTTTATCACACATTTGTGACACGCTCAGCAAGTTGTATTCAAGATTTTCCACCAGATTGACCTTGTCAAACTGTATTTTGCCAGAGGAGACATTGCCATGTCCTAGCACATATCCCTTGGCATTGTTCCCAAAGGACACAGATCCTTCTCTTTGGCTGATAAAGTTGTTTATCAGGTATCTGCATCCAGTCATGTGCATAGAGCCTCCACTATCAACATACCATATGCTGTTTAAGCCCCTGGAAACTCTCTGCACATAAAAGCAAATTAGTTAGATTTGGAAACCCAAGCCTGTTTGGCTTTGGGTTTGCTCTTGAGAACAGTTACAGTTTGTTCTTGACCAGGTTGAGAAATCCATGTCTTTTTGGCAATGGATTTTTCATGAAGAACTATGGTGGTATCCTTTTTAGGACCACCATCAACCTTGGTCATCAGTAGTTCTACCATGTTCTTTAGATTTTGAATCTCAGCAGTTTGTGAAACTGCTGATGATTCTGGTCTAACTACTACCAAGGAATTTTGAGAAAAAGATTTTGGTTGAGATTTTATCTTTTTCTGAGAAAAGGTGTTTTCAGGTTGTTGTTTCTTGGGTTTAAAGACTTTTTCATAATCATTTCTGATTTGATTTCCCACAACCTGTTGTTTAAATTTTTGATTGAACTGAATTCCTTTTCTGTATCTACAAAATTCAGTTTTGTGGTTGAACAGGCCACAAATTTCACATGCTTTTGCCTTAAGTTTTTGATCAGAAGGCAAATTTCTGGCAGTTTTGAAAAGATTTTGCTCATCAGTAGTTTTCAGGGTCTCAATTCCTGAAGTAGATGAAACTACTGATGGCTTGTTGTCAGTTTTTGTAAATACTTCTGAAGTACTTTCTTTAAAAATGCCAGGATTTCTGTTTAGAAAGTTTTCATGGAAAGATGTGCAATCTTTCCCTTCAGAAGTTTCATTTGAAACAATTCTTCTCCCATCTTCAGTAGTTTTGGGAGAAAAATCAGTTGGTGTTTCAACATGATGGTATCCTATGCCAAACTTAACATTTGAAGCACTTTGTTTGTTTAGCAGTAGTTGATACCCCCTACAAGATTCAACCCATTTTTCACAAGTGATCCTGGTGTCAGCAAGCTCTTGTCTGACATCTCCCAGGTCATTTAGCATCATTTTGATTTGTGCTTGGGTTTCAATGGCAGAGTCAGTTAATTTAGAAACCTCTTTTGTTTTAGCACACAGTTTTCTTTCCAAATCACATTTTATCTGTGTGTATTTTCTTTCTAAATCATTGGCTTTGCCTTGTAGGTGCACGTTTGTCTCTCTTATGAGAGCAAAAGTTTCTTTGCAAGAGTTTGAACATAGTTTTGTCAAAGATTCTTTTGATACCTGAGACAATGCAGATTTTGAGGTACAGCCTTCAAATGCCATTAAGGCAAAGTTCTTTCTGCCATTGTCTGGTTCTCCCCAGTTGATGTCAAACACTTTGTTGTCTGCATCAGGATTACACTCTGTGGTGTCATATGGGAGACTGCTCCAGTCAACATACCCCGAGGTAAAGAGGCTTTGTTGAGGGGTTGTTGAGGCTGTGGAGGAAGTTGAGCAGCTGGAAAGGGAGGGATTGATTGTTGGCTCTGCATCTGTTGAGCAGGCACTTGAACATATTGTACTTGAGGCATATATTGCTGTTGAGGAGCTTGTGCCTGTACAAAATGAGCACTCCCTTGAGTTCCATTGTTCCTATTATAATTGGGGTTATAGTTATTTCCAGATTGTGATTGGTTAAAGCTAGAGCTTCTACACTCTCTAGCAAAGTGTCCCAACTTCTGACACTTGTGACATCTCAGTTTAGATTTGTCAAAACCAATTTTTGTGTTACTGGTCAATCCTGGAAATTTCCTTCCTGACCTTTTATAAAACTTGTTAGTTTTAATGCTTAGCATGGCCAGTTGGTGAAGTATGTCCATTTCTTCCAAGTCATCACTGCTAAAATTTTTCAAATCATCCATGATAAAACATAGATTATCAGCAGTTTGACTTTGGTCATCATTGTCATAACCTGGGAAAGATCTTTCTGATGAGATCCCAGTGGTTATGTCAATATTGTCATAAGATCCATAGGAACAAGTTGGTGAATCTTGTCCCAAAAGTGCTGTACTACCTGGTAGGTAGTCATCAGCAGTTTTACCAGAAGTTTGTAATTTCTTTTTTTGATCGATTTCTCTTTCAAAAGTGAGTAATCTCCCATGGAGTTTTGTAAGAGTGAGGGAGCTAAAATCTGGTGAGGATCTTAAGACAATGGAGTAAGTTTCCCATTTGTCAGGTAGAGACCTTAAAAATCTATGTAACATAGATACTGTTGTATAGGTCTGACCATTTAACTTTAGCTCAGAGATTAATGAGGAAAATCTTTCAAATTGTTGTGTCAAAGTTTCCCCATTAATATAAGCAAATGTTTCATATTGTTGGGCCAAAATTTCTCTGGTGTTGGCAATCACCTCTTCAGTTCCTCCAAACTGTTCTTTAAGACAGTCCCAAAGTTCTTTGGCACTTTCACAATGTAAAAGGCCAGAGTATATTTCATTTGGGAGAGCCATTGCCAACATAGAGAATGCCTTAGCATCTAGCTCAAGTTTTAGGAAATCTTCATCTGTATAGTCTTTGGGATCCTTAGGAATCCCTTCTTTAGTTTCAAGGTTTATGTTTACTGGTTTGTGTGGACCATATATCACAGATCTCCAACAACCAGTGTTGGTTTGTGACAAGGTGTGTGCCATTCTTTTCTGCCATATATTGTACTCATTTCTCACAAGCATGGCAGGTTTGGTGGCAGAACCAGTATTGTGTGGATCCATTTTTAAAGAGTATAGATTTGTCTGATGACTCTTTTAAGTGATGGATATTGATAAAAAGTGAACTTTTGATCTTTTTATTGAATATCAATAAGAGCTTTGTGTCTGATTCTCAATTTGTTAGATTGATATGTGATCAGATAAACCAATGCTCTGATACCAATTGTTGGATCAGTTTGCTCTTGTTTGCTAAGTAAGAACTTGCTATCTTGACACTTAAGTGTTTAGCAAGTCCTTGTAAATCAGATTATAAGCACAGCGGAATGTTATAAGTTAAAGCAACACTTTTTATTTTTTTTTTAATTTTTTTTTTTTTTATTTTTTATTTTTTTATTTTTTTTTGAAGGATTTTTCTGTTGAAAATCAATGTCTAAAATAGAAGGTTGAAGCCTTCTATTTATAGATGATTACATGCATGTATCTTGCCTAAAAAGCAAGCACAGAAAGTCCAGTTACAAGTTGCACAAGTTGCAACATTGAAAGAAACAAATAAAGCTAAAAGTAATATTAAACAACAAACTACTGATGCAAAAGGGCGGTGGCAAATATCTTCTGCTAAGTGCTGATGAAGGACAACTACTGAAGAGTAGTTTTGTCTTCAGTACTTCTGAAGTGAACTTGTCTGGTTTGGACTTCAGAACTTCTGCAACTTCAGCACTTCTTCATATCTTCTAATCAGCAGTTTCTTGTCTTCTATTCAGTACTTCTATACTTAGCCAAAAATGACAGAAGTGAATTAGACTAAGGTTTACAAAAGTGGTTTCACCAATCCTCTTTGTCCTAACAGTAGGAGTTCCTTTCAGATATCTAAAGATTCTTTTGACTGCAATTAGGTGTGATTCCCTAGGAGTTGATTGATATCTAGCACAAACACATGTTGAAAACATAATATCTGGTCTAGAAGCAGTTAGATATAAAAGGGAACCTATCATACATCTATACATGGTTTGATCAACCTGTTTTCCTTGATCATCTGGTTCAACTTGTGTGGTAGGTGTCATGGGAGTGGAACATGATTTACAGTCTTGTAAAGAAAATTTGTTCAATAATTCTTTAACATATTTAGATTGATGTATAAAAGTTCATTTGTTTGTTGTTTAATCTGAAGTCCTAAAAAGTACTACAGTTCTCCCATTGTACTCATCTCAAATTTTGATTGCATGAGTTTCTTAAATTCATCACACAATTTTGTGTTTGTTGAACCAAATATGATATCATCAACATAAATTTGAACAAGTAAGACATGATTTCCAACATTTTTAATGAAAAGAGTTTTATCAATGGAGCCTCTTGTAAAGTTATTTTTGAGCAAAAAGTTGGAAAGTGTTTCATACCAGGCTCTTGGAGCCTGTTTTAGCCCATAAAGAGCTTTGTCAAGCTTGTACACCCACTCAGGATGAGAAGGATCCTCAATCCCAGGTGGCTGACAAACATACACTTCCTCTTTGATTTTTCCATACAAAAATGCACTCTTAACATCCATTTGAAAAACTTTTATTTTGTTGGAAATGGCATAGGCCAGAAATAACCTATGGCTTCAAAGCTTGCAACTGGAGCAAAGGTTTCATCATAATCAATTCCTTCTTCTTGAGAGTAACCTTGTACCACCAGTCATGCCTTGTTCTTAATAATCATACTAGCCTCATCTTGTTTGTTCCTGAAAACCCATCTTGTGCCAATTGGTAGCTTGTTTGGTAGTAAGGGACAGATTTCCCAAACCGGTTGCTTCTTGAATTGAAGTAACTCATCTTGCATAGCTTCCACCCAATTGTTGTCTTTGAGGGCTTCTTGGTACTTCTTAGGTTCCAACTGAGAAATGAATGGTAAGAAGAAGCAAAAGTTGGAAAGATGGTTTCTTGTGAGAACACCTGATGCAATATCACCCATGATTTGTTCCAATGGATGATCTTTGTGTTCAATCAGTTGTTGTAAACCACTGACAGGTGTAGGTGGCTCTTGTACTTCATCAAACAAACCACTGAGGTTTATAATGTCTGGTTCAGCTGTTTGAACATCTTAGTAGTTGTAGGTGCTGAAGCAGATGTTTGAGTTTGTACATCAGCAGTTGTTGAATCAGAAGTTTGTGAAACTTCTGAAGGTTTGTAAGTTGACTTAATGACTGTTTTAGGAGTCCATGGTGCTGGATCCTCATCATCAAACCTCTGATCACCATAATAAGTAGGTTTAGATGAAGTAACAGTCTTTTCAGGTCCGAAATGGAAGCTGTCAATGTCAAAGAGTTCAGTAGGATGTGCTGGAATAAGAGTGTTATTTGATTCATTAAACTTGACATTCAGTGTTTCTTCTACTATCTTGGTTCTTGAGTTAAAAACCTTGTAGGCTTTTCTAGTGGAAGAATAACCAAGAAAATAACCTGAATCAACTTTAGCATCAAACATTGAAATAGAGTCCAAAAGCCCTGAAAAAGGAGATAAGGGGCTTCATGCCATGAAGAACTTCATAGGCAGTCTTGGAGTGTCTCTTGTTGACATGGACTCTATTTTGAACATAACATGCAGTGTTAACTGCTTCAGCCCAAAAACACAATGGTAGGCCTGAATCAGCTAACATAGTTCTTGTTGCTTCAATTAAAGTTTTGTTCATGAGTTTTGGGAACACTGAATTGTCTAATAATCCCTTTAGACAAGCAGAATTCATCCAGAGTTTTGTTCGTGAACTCTGTCCCATTATCACTTCTAATGGCTTTGACAGATAGAGAATATTGTTTCTCTACTTGTAGAATGAAGAACTTGATGATTTCAGCTGCCTCATCCTTGGAAAATAAGAAGAATAACCATGTGAATCTTGAATAGTCATCAATGATGACCAAGCAGTACTTTTCTTTCCAAGGGTCATGATTTTTACTGGTCCAAATAAGTCCATATGAAGTAGTTGAAGACATGCAGTTGTTTTTTATTCTTCAATAGACTTATAGGAGGACTTATGCTGCTTTCCCTTTAAACAGGATACACAGTGTTCTTGACACTGGTATACTTTTAAGGGTAGACCTCTGACCAAGCCCATTTTTGTGACTTTATTTATGGTTTTAAAGTTCACATGGCCAAGTCTCCTGTGCCAGAGATCAGTCTCTGAAGTTGATGCCTTTGAGAAGAAACAGGCAGTGTTGTTCAGTACTTTGTCCTTTTCAATGTCCACTGCATAGACATTGCCACATGTTTTGGCTATCAACAAAGTATGATCTTTAATGATCTTCTCTATCAACTTCTGGCCTTCTGGTGATATGATCTTGCATGCTGTCTTTGTGAAAAAGGAAGAATATCCTTTATCACACATTTGTGACACACTCAGCAAGTTGTACTCAAGGTTTTCAACCAGATTGACCTTGTCAAACTGTATTTTGCCAGAAGAGACATTGCCATGTCCTAGCACATATCCCTTGGCATTGTTCCCAAAGGATACAGATCTTTCTCTTTGACTGGTAATGTTGTTTATCAGGTATCTGTATCTTGTCATGTGCATTGAGCCTCCACTGTCAACATACCAAATGCTATTTAAGCCGTTGGAGACCCTCTGTACAAAGTAGCAAATTAGTTAGATTTGGGAACCCAAACTAGTTTGGCTTTGGGTTTGCTCTTGAGAACATTAACAGTTTGTTCTTGACCAGGTTGAGGAATCCATGTCTTTTTGGCAATGGATTTTTCATTAAGAGCAATGGTGGTATCCTTTTGAGGACCACCATCAACCTTGGTCATTAGTAGTTGTACCATATACATTAGATCTTTAATCTCAGCAGTTTGTGAAACTGCTGATGATGTAGGTCTAACTACTGAAAGAGAATTTTGAGAAAAAGATTTTTGTTGAGATTTCATCTTTTTCTGAGAAAAGGTGTTTGCTGGTTGTTGTTTCTTGGGAGAAAAAGTTTCTTCAAAATCATTTTTGATTTGTTTTCCCACAACCAGTTGTGAAATTTTCTTGTTATACTGAATTCCTTTTCTATATCTACAAAATTCTGTCTTGTGGTTAAACAAACCACAGATTTCACATTCTTTTGCCTTTTCTTTTTCATTTGAAGGCAAATTTCTGACTGTTTTGATTTGTTTTAGGTCATTAGTAGTTCTCAGGTTCTCAACTCCTGATGTAGATGAAACTACTGATGGCTTAAAGTCAGATTTTATCAGTACTTCTGAAAAACATTCTTTGTGAGTTTTTAGAAAGTTTTCATGAAAAGATGTGCATTCTTTCTCTTCAGAAGTTTCATCTAAAAAAATTTTTCTCCCATCTTCAGTAGTTTTGGGGAAAAATCAGTTGGAGTTTCAGTGTGATTGTACCCTATACCAAACCTAACATTTGATGCACTTTGTTTGTTAAGCAGCAGTTGGTACCCTTTACAAGATTCTACCCATTTTTCACAAACAACCTTTGTGTCAGCAAGCTCTTTTCTGACATTTCCTAGGTCTTCTATCATAATTTTAAGTTGTGCTTGGGTTTCAATAGCATTGTTAGTCAATTTAGAATTTTCTTTTGCCTTTGCAGCAAGTTTTCTTTCTAAATCACACTTCATCTGAGTAAATTTTCTCTCAGAGTCATTTACTTTTCCTTGTAAATGCGCATTGGTCTCTCTTATGAGAGCAAAAGATTCGTTACATGAAGTTGAACAAAGTTTTGTTAAAGATTCTTTTGATACCTGAGACAGGGTAGATTTTGAGGTGCAGCCCTCAAATGCCATTAAGGCAAAATTCTTTCTGCCATTGTCAGGTTCTCCCTAGTTGATGTCAAACATTTTGTTGTCTGCATCAAGATTGCACTTAGTAGTGTCAAAAGGAAGTCTGCTCCAGTCAACATACCCTGAAGTGAACAAACTTTGTTGTGAGGGTTGCTGAGTCTGTGGAGGTTGTTGAGCAGCTGGAATGGAAGGGATTGGTTGTTGGCTCTGCATCTGTTGAGCAGGCATCTGTACATATTGTACTTGTGGCACATATTGGATTTATGGAGCTTGTGCCTGTACAAAATGTGCACTTCCTTATGTTCCATTATTCCTATTACAACTAGGGTTAAACTGATTTCCAGACTGAGATTGGTTGTAGCTAGAGCTTCTACACTCTCTAGCAAAGTGTCCCAACTTCTAACACTTGTGACATCTAAGTTTAGACTTGTCAAAACCAATTTTTGTAGAACTGTTTAGTCTTGGAAATTTCCTTCCTGACCTTTTATAAAATTTGTTTGTTTTAATACTTAACATGGCCAGTTGGTGTAAGATGTCCATTTCTTCTAAGTCATCACTGCTGAAATTTTTTAAATCATCCATGATAAAACAAATCTTATCAGCAGTTTGACTATATTCATCATTGTCATAACCTGGGAATGATCTTTCTGATGAGATCCCAGCAGTTATGTCAATGTGGTCAAAAGATCCAAAACTATTTGAACAAGTAGGTGAATCTTGTCCTAATAGTGTTGTACTACCTGGTAGATAAGCATCAGCAGTTTTACCAGAACTTTGCAATTTCTTCTTTTGATCGATTTCTCTTTCAAAAGTTAGCAATCTCCCATGTAATTTTGTAAGAGTGAGGGAGCTAAAGTCTAGTGAGGATCTGAGAACTATAGAATATGTTTCCCATTTTTCAGGTAAAGACCTTAAAAATCTATGAAGCATAGATACAGTTGTATCGGTCTGACCAATTAATTTTAGCTCAGATATTAATGAGGAGAATCTTTCAAATTGTTGAGTTAAAGTTTCCACATTTATGTGAGCAAAAGTTTCATATTGTTGAGCCAGGATTTCTCTAGTGTTGGCAATCACCTCTTCAGTTCCTCCAAACTGTTCTTTTAGGCAGTCCCAAAGCTCTTTGGCACTATCACAATGTAATAGTCCAGAGTAGATTTCATTTGGGAGTGTCATTTCCAACATAGAGAAAGCTTTAGCATCAATCTCAAGTGTTAGGAAATCATCTTCTGTATAGTCCTTTGGGTCTTTTGGTATTTCTTCTTTAGTTTGAAGATTAATGTTTACTGGTTTGTGAGGACCATATATCACAGATTTCCAGCAACCGGTGTTGGTGTGTGATAAAGTATGTGCCATTCTCCTTTGCCAGATATTGTATTCATTTCTAACTAGCATAGCAGGTTTATTAGCAGAACCAGTATTATGAGGATCCATTTTAAAGAGTATTGATTTGTTAAATATCTCTTAAAGTGATGGATGTTGAAAAAGTGAACTTTTAATCCTTTATTGAATATCAATAAGAGCCTGTGTCTGATTCTCAATGTGTTAGATTGATATGTGATCAGATGAACCAGAGTTCTGATACCAATTGTTGGATCAGTGATGCTCTTGATGTTTTGCTTGCTAGTGAACACTTATGTGTTTAGCAAGTTTAATCAGATTCGCACAGCGGAATAAGTAAGCAAAGTTACACTATCAACATGTGTTATTACTCCCCCTGGATGTTTGAAAACTAAAGACAAGTTTAATGAGAATCTAAGTATTGAATGTGAATGACAATAAATACTCAAACAGATTCTCAGTAAATGAAATGGTAATAACAATAATAAACTTTGAAGGATTTCAGTTTCAATTAAAATCAATGCCTAAAACAGAGGGATGAACCCATCTATTTACAGACTTTACAAATACATGAACCTTGCCAAAAAGCAAGTCTGCAACAAGTTGCATTCTTGGAACTTGCACAAAAAGATAAAGTAATAATAAACAAATAAACTACTGAAACATAAGGCGGTGGAATGATTCTGGTACAAGTGCTGATGAATGACAAACTACTGATGAGTAGTTTGTCTTCAGTAGTTCTTCAGTGAACTTGTCTGGTTAGACTTCAGAACTTCTGATCTTTCTTCTTCGGTACTTGTTGAATCCTTCTTCAGTACTTTAGCCTTCTTTCTTCGGTAGTTCTATACTTAGAATAATTTGCAGAACAATGAATTAGACTAAGGTTTGCAAAAGTGGTTTCCTCAATCCTTTTTGTCCTAACATGACAAAAACACAGTACAATGATCTGGTTAAAAGAACAGAGCAGATTAAGAGTATTAGATTCGGGCGTGGTTCTAAATTGGCTTCTAAATTGTATAGAATTGCTCCAGCACTCCATATGTCAACTTACGAGCCAAGATTACTTTTTAGGACCTCAAGAGCGATGTAGCATGGACTACCTGTGAAATAATGAGTAAAAAACACGTTGGTATGCATACTAACATTAATCTTTAAGTGAAATAGTTACAAAAACGGACATACAAAAGGAAGACCTTATGAGTTATGACGTAAATGATTACTTGACCATAAGTTAGCACATATTTGCCTACCCTGGTTGAGCTTTGGCACCCTGTTGCACAAACAATTGTGGAGCTACACGTTATGCCAATTCACTTATAACATATAGACCAGCAACTCAAATTACTTCAGGTTAAAATCAGCAAAACACATGTATTACTTTAGGTTAAGTTAGTTGAGGGATTGGTTTTATAAAGTATATGATAATGAACTGTGATATCCCACAAGTAAAATGGCAGGACAAAGTGAGGGATACATATAAATGGTTTTTAGAATTTTAATATAGGATGAAAAAGAGGACAACTAAACACTGGTCAACTCAATAATTTTGATATGGTATTAAAGGGGGACAACAAACCACTGGTTAACTCTAAGGGTTTGAATATGTGGCATATTTTAAAAAAAAGGGGGCAACAAACAACTATTAACTCTAAGAGTCTGACAATATACGGTGAGCAGTTGGTTCAATGTTTGTTCCTGTTCATCGCTGATGACAATTCAAAACATAACATCACGACTCTTGGCAACAACATCAATCTGCAAATAAGAAAGCAATTTAGAGTAATGAAACTGGAATCATTATAACCAATAATCTATAATCTATCTATAATCTATAATCTATAACTTATAATAAAAGAATTGAGTTTGTATGAGGTGGCATTCAATGGAGGCCTCAACCCCCTAATGAATGTGCCATGTGGCATCATGTGAAGCTTTCTTTTAAATTTATTTATTTTGTATTTTTAAATAAAATCTATATCTATATTATCCTAAAATTTCAAATATGTTAATTAATATATTTTTCTTATTTTCCTCTCACATTTTTTAAATGTTAGTGAACTATTAATTATTTTAAAATTTCAAATATGTTAATTAATATTTTTATCTTATTTTCCGCTAACAATTTTTAAACGTTAGTAACTTTTATGTATGACATTTTTTTGAAAAAAAAATTATACCAAATTAACGATCATTTTATTATCTTTCCAACGAGCACCATATATAGTGCTATACAAAAACGAAAAAAATGTATTTTTAGTGAGTTTTTGTTCATGCAGAAAAAAACACAATGTATTTAGGTAATTTCTTAATCATATATAGGCAAGTCACTAATCATGTTATGATAGAATATATGTTTCTGAAGCTACTATTACATATATGAATTGCCCATGTTCATGTGCTATAACAATATGCTTAGCATTAAAAGGGGTTGAGATTTTTTAATCTGTTGGGAACGCAGCATGAGAACTTCTTTTGATAGTATAAACATTAGAACATCTTTCTTTAACATTAAAAGAGGTTGAGACTGTTTACTTCTTTTATCCTTTTTTATTAAGTAATGTTAGATTTTTCAACCCCGGGACACTCCGAGGGTAATCAGCTAGTTTTATATATTTGTAAAGCTAAAAGTCCAATTGATGTTATACCTTCCTAGGAAAAGACGGTGTAACATCATAACTTCCTTCAGGAGTAGCCTTCAATGAATATTGGCTTTGTCCACCATACACGGCTTTTGCATCTCCTTCTATACACATACATATCAGTTGACATTTTCCAACTTAAATTGGTGAACAACTGACTGTTGTTTGCTGATCAAAAACAGGAAAAAGCCATCAGTTAGCAAAACCATTTGCAAGTGAACCAAATCTAAAACTTAGAGACGTTTAAACTTTAAACAAACTTCAAACATTAGCAGCCAAACCAATTATTTAATGGTGTAACACCCGCCGATTCCCGGACTTGTGTCCCGCTTTGTAGAGTTTGTACACTTGTTTTTTTCCATTTTGGCGTTATTAAGAAGGCTCTTTGCACTTTTCCTAAACCCATTCGAGTAGCTTTGAGACCAAGTTATTTGGAAATTAAAATGGGGGACCTAATTGTAAAATGTTACAATATGAAAAACCCTAATGCCTTCACCCCTTGCCTTCTTAACTGGGCATCATTGCCATATCATATTTTTATATATAATTTCTTCTTGTCTACGAACAATCATCATCCTCATCACAAGAAGTAATATTTTCAACTTCCATATTACTATTCTTGTTCCTTGTGTTTTTTGACAACAACCTAAACAATTAACCTAACAAACCACCACCTCCTGCTTCGTTTTTCTTGCCGCGACCAAAATAAGAACGGGCAGAACATAACCATCCTTGGGCTGATACATCTTCTGGTAATACTATAATACTCTAAACCGTTTTTTTCGCGACTTGTTTATGTATCAACTCCGACTAACGGATCGGGTTTTCATTTAGGTTCGGACGGTATTCCAAGGGTTCGGACGTACCACACAACCGCCGGTTTTGAAGACGTCGTTTCCGAATCTCATAAAACTCATTCAAGGTTTGTCGCATACCTTTCGAACCCGTGTTAGTATGGTAGGTTCAGTCCAAACAACCACCTTGCGCCGGTTGTGTCGAGCGACATGGTGAAAATGGTTAGGGTGTTGGTCCGAGTTGAATGATGATGATGATTTTATATAAGGGTGATGGTATGGGTGAATGAAACAACTTCTGTTGGGTTTAGAAATTGGCCGCTAATTATTTTTTTTTTTGTTCATACATGCTTTCATAAAATAAGGGGTGTGGAAGTTATGTGAACAACAAAATCACAATGACGATTTCATAAGCTATTGGTTTCTAAATGCTTCAGTTGTGGTTATGAATTGGCCACAAGTCATGTTTACAACAACGTTTAGAATTATCTTTAATTCTTTCATTTTTTTATGTGAGCAAACATAAAATAAATGGAATTGGGGCCAGAAGCCGTTAGAATGGATTAAATTAACTAAACAGTTACGTTATGAACCTGGGGATTCAGGAGTGCGTAACACAACATGCCTAAGTATAATACGACCACGCGGAAAGAAAATATTAATACACTTACAGTTGGAAAAATATTAGTTAGGACTTGCGTTATATGTTTTCTTTCCTTCGCAAACCTTAGGGAGTTGGTGACATTTACGTCCTCATTACCAGGTTATTGATCACTTGCTCGCTTGTGCTCCCTTGCTGTTGAGAGACGAGCTATACACGTACTAAGGAGAATTCATGTGCCCTTTTCACTGTTTTTTAAAACATTTTGTAGTTTTGTGACAAATAGGAGGAATACGCTTATTGTAGATTTAAAATAAAGCTTATGTTAAGTAGGCGGATTGCGCTTATTCTAGACTTTACATTTGCTTAGGGACATATAGGCGGATTGCGCTTATTGTAACTCTAAGGTTAAAGTATTTTGTTAACTTTTATTTTTACAATTACTTATTATTTAAGAACTTCATAAAACTTGAATTCACTCAGCTCGTCTGACTTTGCGTGCATATTAGATTGATTTCAGGTATTTGAAGAATAAAAGGGATGCCTTGGCATGTTGCAGGACTACTCAGAGGCGGTTGACATTTTCGAATAAAGAAGAGCCTACTTTATTGCTTGAAAACTCTTTTTCTAAAACTTAGTGTTTTGTTTCACAAATACGCTTTGACCCATTATGGGGATTTCATGTTTGAATAACTTAAGCCATTATTTTTCCGCTGCGTGTTTTCTGATAATAAAATAAGACTTCTTGAGTATAAATTGGGTTTTAGTCTTTGAATGCCAACTGTTTGACCCGTCGATTTTGAGGGTCTTACAAGTTGGTATCAGAGCAATGGTTCGAGGGATTTGGGCAGTTTGTGCTCGAACTCGAATCTGGCATGGGACCAAACTGTTACTAGGAAATGTCAATTGCTCGGTAGCTGCACGCCAAGAGGTAATGTTTATTTTTTTTGACGTATATATATTTACACTTCATTGGATGCTTAATAGCATGAAGTCATAAACGGGCGAATAGTGCATTTACCTTTTGATGTAGTATGGGAAGTTTATTATGTAGTGCGTAATGCATGACACATAGGTTGGGATACTTAGATACATATAGTGTTAGAAGGAAACCCAATACCTATATTTGTTTTAGTATGTTATGATGGCTCTTATTGAGTTCTTAAGTGCAATGATTCCTAAGGGTGTTATGCTCTTGTGTTTTGAGGTAAGATAGAATTCCCTTCTTCGATAGTTAAATGTAAACCTTTAATGGTTTAATAGATAAATGCTATGTGTATTTGTGATGGCAGAATTGTTAATGTGATCATAACATGTTGTGTTTAGGGTGACTAAAGTAAAGTAAACAGCTAATAACACCTGATCAACGTTATTAGAAGTTTACCCTTACTTTGCACATCCTGAATATGTCTGGCGACTGATCATGTGACAGTTTGGTCGTGAATGTTTTGTATGGGTTGTATCTCACCTTTTGTATTAGGTTAGATAAGATCCCAAGGATACTAGACATTTAATCGAGGACAAGGTTGTAGTAGGAAATTTACTCCTTGTGACCAAGGCTGTAAATAATTTTCGGATCGAGTTATCGGGCCATAGTCTTCCTATTCTCTCGTACTTAATGTCATTGTGTTGCTTTGATGTTATTCTTGGGATGGACTGGTTGGCTACCGTGGATGCTCACTTTGAGTGCAAGCGGAGACTCGTACGACTTACAGCTCCTGATGGGAATCGTATTACTATCATGGGCACGATGGTTGCTCATTACCTCGGGTTATTTCTATTCTAAAGGCGGGAAAGATGTTTCAGCGTTGGTGTAAGGCGTACCTGGCGCAGGTCTTAGACGTAGGGGCTGATATCCCTAAGCTTGGGGATGTCCTCGTAGTTCGGGATTACTCGGATATATTTCCTAAGGATTTGACGGAATCGCCATCGGACCGCGAACTTGAGTTCAAGTAGACCTCGGGTCGGAAGCTGAACCTGTAGCCAGAGACCTTACCCCCTAGTCCCTGCGTAAATGAAATAACTCTCATCTCCGTTGGAGGATTTGCTCGAGAAAGGATTCATTAGACCAATTATCCTACCATGGGGTGCGTCGGTTTTAATTGTAAAAAAAAGGATGGTAGCATGCGGAGGTGCATCACTTGATGGTGAAGAATAGATATCCCTTACCGAGAAACGACGGTTCATTTCGATCAGCTCCAAGGAGCTAGTTGGCTCTCGAGAATTGATCTTAGATCGGGTTATCATCAGCTGTAAATACGAGAGCAGGACACTTTCCGCACTCGTTATGGACATGATGCGTTTTGGTAATGTCTTTTGGTCTGACTAACGTGCCGCGACATTCATGGGTTTGATGAACTGGGTGCGTAGGCCGATGCTCAACTGTTTCGTTATTGTTTCCATTGATGACATACCCATATACTTCGAAGGGGAAAAAGACCATATTCTACATCGCAAGAAGGTTCTTCAAACTCTAAGGAATGAGAAGCTTTGCGCTAAAATTCTCAAAGGCGCTTTTTGTATTCATAGGGGTCAGTATTCTGGCCCATGTCATTAACTCCGTCAGTACCATGGTAGACTCAATGAAGGTGCAGGAAGTGATGAACTGGGCGACACCAAAATCATCGTCTGATATTAGTAGCTTCTTGAGTTGGCAAGTTGTTATAGGAGGTGCGTACAGGATTTCTCTAGGACAGCTCACTAACTAAACTGACTAGGAATGAGGTGAGGTTTGCTTGGGACTTGGATCAAGAGAATGCGTTTCTTGAAACTAAAGAAAACTTTGACACTGGATTTGCAGGTCTTACAAGTTTGACACATGCACAGATCCTAACCTTGTCGGATTGGACGGAGGGTCTAGTGGTTTATTCGGACGCGTCACTTGAGGATCTCGGGTGTGTACTTATGAAGCTCGGTGAGGTGATGGCTTCTGCCTCACCCCAGCTGAAGCCTTATGAGATTAATTACCCGACTCATAATTTGGAGTTAGCGGTCAATGTCTTTGCGCTTAAGCTGTGGAGGCATTAATTATATGAAGTTCCTTGCACTATCCATTCCAACCATGAGAGTTGAAATATTTCTTGAGCAGAAGGACCTTAGCATGAGGCAACACAGGTAACTGAAATTAATCAAGAACTATGATGTAGAGATTACGTATCACCCAAGAAAGGCTAACGTGGTCGCAGACGCGTTGAGCGAAAGGAGAGGCCTAAACACATTCGGGTGAAGTCTTGTCAGCTTATCTTGAAACCGGATATAGTGAAGAGATCTCTAGTGTCCAGACTGAAGCCTTTCAGGTGGAGCGAATTATGACAGAGCGTATATGGGGGCAACAAGATGTTTCAAGATCTTAAGAAGAACTCTTGGTGTCCAGCAATGAAGTATGAGGTAGCAACTTATGTGGGTGGTGTTTGACTTGTTTACAGGTTAAGGCAGAACATCAGAAACCGTTTGGAAAAATTCAACCTTTGGGGGTATCGGAATGGAAGTGGGAGTATCTTACCATGTATTTCATCATTAAGCCACCCCGTACGCCTAAGGGGTTTTGGCACTATTTGGGTGGTGGAGGTTAGGTTGACAAAGAGTGCTCACTTCTTGCCGATACGAGAGACCTTTAACTCCAAACGGTTAGCTAAATTGTTTATTCGGTAGATTGTATCGAGGCACACAGTACCAATGTCTATTGATTCCCATAGAGACTCGTTTTACGTCAAAATTATGGAAGAGGTTTCATGATGAGATGGGTACTAGGTTACACATCAGCCCCGCGTATCACCCATAGACGAATGGTCAATCGGGAAGAATCATCCAACCTCTCGAAGATATGCTTCGGGCATGCACTATTGATTTCGGCGGTAGTTGGGATTATCACCTACCCTTGGCGGAATTTTCATATAACAATAGCCATCACGCCACTATTGGGATGCCACCGTATTAGAAGGTGTTGTGTTTGGCGGCTACCTGACCTTATAAACTAGGCTATGATAGAAGTGGGATATGCCTACTTTGATCTATGGTATTGGTTTTGTGTCATGGTTGTTGCTTAGTTTATGTTATACTAGCTATTATATATAATAGACTATGTTTAATGGCTACCTGACATGTCGAACCAAGCTATGACAGAAAGGGGATATGCATGCTCTGATCTATGGTATTGGTTTTGAGTCAAGGTTGTCACATAGTTTATATTATATGTATTTTTTTAAACTGAGATATGATAGAAGTGGGATATGCTTGCTTGATCTCTAGTCTTAGTTTATGTTGTATGGGCATAGATGTAGGACTTCGGTTTGTTGGGGTTCCATTTGGGCAGAAGCAATTGGGTAGTTTGTAAGTGGTTGAGACAACCACAGAAAAACTTGATAAGATCAAAGCTTTCGTGAAGGCAGCTCAGGATAGACAAAATTCGTATGCTGACAAGGGGAGGAGACCTATACAGTTAATGTGGGTGACTGTGTCTTGTTGAAGGTCTCTCCTTGGAAGGGAATCATACGCTTTCGTAAACATGGAAAGCTTAGTCCGAGGTTCATCGAACCTTTTCGCATTAGTGCACGTGTAGGGGAGGTGGCTTATCGGTTGGACTTACCCGGGAAAGTCAAGGGTATCCACCCAACCTTTCACATGTCACATTTAAGGAAGTGCCTTGCAAATGAGATAGCTCATATACCACTTGATGATATAGAACTAGATGAGAAGTTGAACTACATCGAGGAGCCTATTGCCATTCTTGATCATAAGGAAAAGAGCTTGCGCAACAAAATGGTTAAACATGTGAAGGTACAGTGGAGACACGGAAGGGGTCGGAAGCTACTTGGGAGTCCGAATCAGAAATGATGAGGCTCTATCCACACTTGTTTCCCTTGCAGCAGGATTCGGGGACGAATCCTAATGCAACGGGGGGAGACTTATAACACCCGCCGATTCCCGGACTTGTGTCCCGCTTTGTAGAGTTTGTACACTTGTTTTTTTCCATCTTGGCATTATTAAGAGGGCTCTTTGCACTTTTCCTAAACCCATTCGAGTAGCTTTGAGACCAAGTTATTTGGAAATCAAAATAGGGGACCTAATTGTAAAATGTTACAATATGAAAAACCCTAATGCCTTCACCCCTTGTCTTCTTCACTGGGCATCATTGCCATATCATATTTTTATATATAATTTCTTCTTGTCTACGAACAATCATCATCCTCATCACAAGAAGTAATATTTTCAACTTCCATATTACTATTCTTGTTCCTTGTGTTTTTCGACAACAACCTAAACAAATAACCTAACAAACCACCACCTCCTGCTTCGTTTTTCTTGCCGCGACCAGAATAAGAACGGGCAGAACATAACCATCCTTGGGCTGATACATCTTCTGGTAATACTATAATACTCTAAACCGTTTTTTTCGCGACTTGTTTATGTATCAACTCCGACTAACGGATCGGGTTTTCATTTAGGTTCGGACTGTATTCCACCGGGTCCTCGATTCACCGTCCATAGTCGGGGATCATCCAAGGGTTCGGACGTACCACACAACCGCCGGTTTTGAAGACGTCGTTTCCGATTCTCATAAAACTCATTCAAGGTTTGTCGCATACCTTTCGAACCCGTGTTAGTATGGTAGGTTCAGTCCAAACAACCACCTTGCGCCGGTTGTGTCGAGCGACATGGTGAAAATGGTTAGGTTGTTGGTCCGAGTTGAATGATGATGATGATTTTATATAAGGGTGATGGTATGGGTGAATGAAACAACTTCTGTTGGGTTAGAAATTGGCCGCTAATTTTTTTTTTTTTTTTTGTGTTCTTACATGCTTTCATAAAATAAGTGGTGTGGAAGTTATGTGAACAACAAAATCACAATGACGATTTCATAAGCTATTGGTTTCTAAATGCTTCAGTTGTGGTTATGAATTGGCCACAAGTCATCTTTACCACAACGTTTAGAATTATCTTTAATTCTTTCATTTTTTTTTATGTGAGCAAACATAAAATAAATGGGATTGGCGGCCAGAAGCCGTTAGAATGGATTAAATTAACTAAACAGTTACGTTATGAACCTGGGGATTCAGGAGTGCATAACACAACATGCCTAAGTGTAATACGACCACACGGAAAGAAAATATTAATACACTTACAGTTGGAAAAATATTAGTTAGGACTTGCATTATATGTTTTCATTCCTTCGCAAACCTTAGGGAATTGGTGACATTTACATCCTCATTACCAGGTTATTGATCACTTGCTCGCTTGTGCTCCCTTGCTATTGAGAGACGAGCTATACACGTACTAAGGTGAATTCATGTGCCCTTTTCACTGTTTTTAAAACATTTTGGGCTAATATGCATGTCTTAAAAGTGTATGTGAAACCTTGCTTGTTAGATCGGGATTTGCCTCGATTTATACTTGATTAGGTTTAATGCTTTATTATATATATTTATACATATATAAACTGTGTATGACGGTTACTTAATATTATAAACGGAGCTATGATAGTTATATAATATGTCAGCTCTGTTATATATTTATGGTTTGAGTCTTAGTAGGCGATATGCGCTTATGTAGACTTGTTGTAGTTTTGTGACAAATGGGCGGAATGCGCTTATTGTAGATTTAAAATAAAGTCTTATGTTAAGTAGGCGGATTGCGCTTATTCTAGACTTTACATTTGCTTAGGGACATATAGGCGGATTGCGCTTATTGTAACTCTAAGGTTAAAGTATTTTGTTAACTTTTATTTTGACAATTACTTATTATTTAAGAACTTCATAAAACTTGAATTCACTCAGCTCGTCTGACTTTGCGTGCATATTAGAATGATTTCAGGTATTTGAAGAATAAAAGAGATGCCTTGGCATGCTGCAGGACTACTCAGAGGTGGTTGACATTTTCGAATAAAGAAGAGCCTACTTTATTGCTTGAAAACTCTTTTTCTAAAACTTAGTGTTTTGTTTCACAAATATGCTTTGACCCATTATGGGGATTTCATGTTTGAATAACTTAAACCATTTATTTTCCGCTGTGTGTTTTCTGATAATAAAATAAGACTTCTTGAGTATAAATTGGGTTTTAGTCTTTGAATGCCAACTGTTTGACCCGTCGGTTTTGAGGGTCTTACAAATGGTATCCTCTCTGATTAACCTCAATTCTATCCAAAATTGGGCGTAAAGGAATACGAAACGTGTTTAAGACGCTTGAATTTAGCCTGGGTTTGGCATGACTTTGCACCTCAGGGCGCGACTCCCCGGTCGAAGTCTACTTACAGTACTGCGCCTAAATGCATAGGTGCGCAGCTCACATGATTTTGACAACATAGTTATCTACCTAAATTAGCTTTATGTTACAAACACGGAACAAAACATGAAAAAATGAAAGAAACTCTTATTAAACTCTGAAAACAACTTCTATGAAACGATTACAAAGTAAAGAACAAAAAAGATCAAAATACAAAACACTCTCTCATGAACATAAAAACAACAAGATCTACAATCACAAACAACGGGTTGAAGGAACTTACAGATACAAGATGTATCTGCACAAGAACACCACTTCAAAACCCTAATGACAGATCTTAACTAAAGAGGAAACCCTAAGAAATGAAAAGTAAACGAAAAAACAAAGAGACTGAAAACTTCTTTCGAGACGAATCACCCAGCTATTTATAGCTGGGTATTTGTGTTTCTTCAAACACAATGGACAACTGAGATTGAAACCATCCAACGGCCCTCGTGTATTTGTGTTTCTTCTCCAGGATTGCCAGCGTGGCACTGGACATATACTCGAGACAGGCCAGGCCCACAAGGAAACTTCTGATATTATCACTAGCCCACGAACTCTGGAGCCCACGAACTCTACCTCTGGCCCACGACCTCACGAACACAGCATAGCCCATCACCACGAGCTCAATCATTTATCATCATTTAGCCCATTCAGCAATAACATGAAATAATAAAACAAACTTTGTATTAAAAACGAAATTAAACAAAATGCCAAGTATAAAATTGAACTGAATTTATAACATAAATTTTAACACCCCCCACAATTTTATACTCCAAATGGGTCAAATAATTTCAAACACTCACCAAGTTTTCTTGCATAACAGGAAACAAACCTTTTGTGAACCCATCTGCAACTGGATTCTCAGATGCAACCTTTTCAGGTCTTATAACACCTTTAGAAATCTGATCCCTTAAGAAAAATAAATCTAATTCGAAATGTTTAGTCCTCTCATGAAATACAGGATTTACAGCAATGGCTAATGCAGCATTATTGTCACAACACAAAGCCATAGGTAAACTAACAGGAACGTTTAGTTCTTGTAACAAATTTATCAACCACATTAATTCACATGTAGCAGCACACATTGACCTAAACTCAGCTTCTGCTGAGGACCTGGACACAGTGCTTTGTTTTTTGGTTTTCCAGGACACTAGAGAGTTCCCAAAAAACACACAAAAACCTGTGATAGACTTTCTTATTTCTAAGCACTTAGCCCAGTCTGAGTCTGAGTAAGCTAAAAGCTTTAACTAAGAGGCTTTAGAGAACAAGATACCTTTTCCAGGCGACCCCTTTAAGTACCTTAAAAGCCTTATAGCAATTTTAAGATGACCATTAGTTGGTCTATGCATATATTGGCTTAAAAAGTGCACTACATAAGCAATGCCAGGCCTAGTGTGTGCCAAATAGATCAATCTACCCACTAGCCTTTGATAACCAGTGATGTTAGACAAAACAGAATTATGTTGTGCACACGAATTTGTCAACACATGGTTAGATTCAATGGGTGTACTAATAGGTTTACAAGCAGTTAGCCCATAATCAGCTAACAACTCTTAACAATACTTTCTTTGGGATAGACATATTCCATCATTAGACTTAATTACTTCTATACCTAAAAAATATTTTAATTCACCCAAGTCTTTTATCAAAAATTTTGATTTAAGACTTTCCTTACCCTTATTTATTTCGCTAAGACTATTTCCTGTTACCACAATATCATCTACATAAACAAGCAAATAGATGATCACAGAATCTGTTATTTTAAAAAACAAAGAATAGTCACACTTGCTTTGGCTAAAACCAAGATCACTTAACACATTTACAAGCTTTGCATTCCACATATGAGGAGCTTGTTTCAATCCACACTACTAGAAAATAACCCTTCAATGACACACATTTAATGACACACACTAATTTAATGACATAAAAAGGTGTATGTCATAAAAAAAAGTGTCATCTTTGATAAAAGCTAATAAATTCTTGACATTTTTCTCTGCGTGTCAAGAATTTTCCGTCATAAATTTAAAAAGCATGACGGTAATGAAACTTGTGTGTCATAATTTTGTGTCACCAAAATTTCAAATTCTCCCACGCGTCTCCCCATAAAACCTCCCTTTCTCTCTCTCATGAAACAAAACACGATTCTTCCCCATTCCTTAATTATTCCTCATTCAACAATTAGATCTTCAAACCCTAACATGGATTCCACAAAGCATCGATTCCCACACATCTGTCGACCTAATCAACGAAGACAACCCACACCACCCACCGTCTCCTTTGGCTCCCCACCACCTCTCCACCACCTCCCGCCGCCGCTCCCTCTCTCCGCCGTCGTCCAAATCTTCCCTTCCAAAAAGTCCATCAAAGGCATGTTTGCTAGCCCAGAGGCAGGTTCCAAGTCTCCATTACACCTGATGGTAAACTACAAGATTCGTTTGTTGGTTTTTTATTATTATTATCATTATTATTATTATTATTATTATTATTATTATTATTATTATTATTATTATTATTATTATTATTATTATTATTATTATTGTTGTTGTTGTTGTTGTTGTTATCTGTATTATTATTTCAGTTTAGATGTTATGGCCATATAAAGACTTTTTAAGTTTACACACTCTTTTCACATTTTTATCAAAATACCCATCATGTAATGACATGTAAACCTCTTCATTTAACTCCCCATATAAGAAAGCATTATTCACATCTAACTGAAACATATTCTAGTCATTTTGAACAACTAAAGTTATAATGCATCTAACTGTAACAAGTTTTACCACAGGTGAAAAAGTATCTTCAAAATCTACTCCTTGTTTTTTACTATAACCTTTAGCCACTAACCTGGCCTTAAACCTCTCAACCTCTCCACTAGACTTATACTTGATCTTGAATACCCATTTACATCCTACCACACTTCTTCCTATAGGTAACTCTACAAGATCCCAAGTATCATTTCTATAAAGAACCTCAATCTCTTCATTCGTGGCTGCAATCCAATTTGGATTGCCAACAGCCTCATTGAATGAAGCTGGTTCCTTATCCTTATTCAAGGATGACACAAAACATTTATTTTCAAAAGTAAGATTTGAATATTAACTACCCTATTTATTCCAAATTTTACTTTATCATCTAACACATAGTCTTTCAAATTTTGTGGTAAACAATACTCCTAGCAGACCATCTAATACTGGTCTGACTTGTACCTTGATCACACAGGTTTCCCTCAGAGCTGGTGATGAAATCCTCCCCAGATTCCACACCCCCAGCCCTGCCTGGAGTGTTGTCTGGAAGACTGGGCTGCTGACTCCCAGCCTTGCCATCAGTCCCAGCAACATTGTCTCCGGTCTGCTAGGACCAGTGTGTCTCTAAGTCATTTTCATATTTATCCCTTCTATCATCATTGGGACCTTGTGACTGATCTTGGTTGTCAAGTTCATACCAATAAAAAATGTTAAGGTTTGTTATTTCAAAAAGAACATTTTCATTAAAAATTTAAAAAACAGACTCTTCTTTAAATGGAAAAATTTCTTCATAGAATTTTACATCTCTTGAAAAACAAACATTCTTACTTTCCAAACTAAACACCTTATAACCCTTTTCTCGGTAGAATACCCTAGAAAAACACATTTTTCTGTTCTACTATTCAATTTATCACTTTCATTTAAAATGGTAACAAAACATAGACAACCAAACAGCCTAAGATGATCTTAGAAGGGTTCAAAATTATAAACTACCTCATATGGTGACTTTCCTCCTAGCATAGAAGTAGGTGTCCTATTAATCAAATAACATGCAGTTAATACACAATCAGACCAAAATTTCACAGGAACACCACTTTGAAACATAAGAGCCCTAGCTACATTAAGTAGATGTCTATGTTTCCTTTCCACTATTCCATTTTGTTGTGGAGTATATGTGCAAGTTGTTTGATGAATGATACCCTTTTCTTTGCAAAAAATTGTTAAACTGTTGATTTACAAATTATGTTCCATTATCAGATCTGAAACATTTAACAACTTTACTAAATTGTTTTTCAATAATATTTACAAAGTCCTTTATGTTATCAAACACTTCAAGTTTGGTTTTCATCAAACATACCCACACAGATCTAGAGTAATCATCCACTATAGTCAAGAAAAATCTAAACCCCTCTCTACTACTCACCCTATATGGTCCACATACATCAAGATGAACAAGTTCACCAATACTTGATGTTTTATGATCACTTAAAGGGAAGGGTTCCCTATGTTGTTTGGCCTTGTGACATATTTCACAAGGCACATCATCATTTATGTCCCCTTGACTTAGTCTATCCTTGTACATTTTAATAGCTTGGTTAGATGGATGTCCTAACCTAGCATGTCACAATTCAGTGTTAACAATACTACTATAACACACCTTGTTACTTACAAAGGTGTTTCCACAGTAGAATAACCCATTAATATGATTACCACTTACCAGGATTTTCCTTGTGGTTAAATCCTGGACATAGCAATTATTCTCATCAAAACCAATGTACAGTTTGTTATCCTTAGCAAGTTTATGGACAGAAATCAAATTCACATTGTACTTAGGGACAACAAAAACATCTTTTAAAACAACATTACTAGCCAACTTTCTATTTCCTATTTTGGTTACAAGTGCATCAGTTCCATTTGGGTGTTTTACCCTAATGTTCAAATCTGACACATCAATACAGTCTGTTAGTTTTGTATCATCCTTAACCATATGTTGGTTGGCCCCCAAATCTGTTATCCAACCCATAAAACCTTTACCACTATGTGTTCCAACAAAACAATACACAGGTTTGCAAAACACATTAGCACAAAAGGATTTAAACAAACTACCTGAGACACTGCTGCTTTGATGACACTCTACAAGTTTTTTCATTAATCAGACTTAACAGTTTATTCACCGGTTCACTAGTCAAAGTATTAACTTCAGAATTATCAGACACACTCAGGTTTGCATTTGCCCTTTTGTTTTGTCCATTCCTTGGTCTCATCCAAGATGGATAACCTATGATTTCATAACACTTATCTACTGTATGACCAATTTTATTACAGTGTGAACACTTAAGATTTTGATTTGAAACTTTATTAGTTTTCTTAAAATTCAGGAGGTTGGCTTGTTTTAGATAACAAGGCCATAGACTGACTTCTCTTAGAAGTACCACTGGCATTTCTATGAGATTCCTCTCTAGAAAGGACAGAGAATGCTTCCTTAACAGAAGGCAATATGTCCCTGATCAACAAGTTTGTCCTCACCTTTTGATAAACACTATCTAAACCCATAAAAAATTGCATCAGTTTTATCATGTTACTGAAATCATTAAAATCTTTTGCAGCATTACATGTGCAAGAGGGAAACTGCAAAATCTGGTCTAACTGCTTCCACATAATATTCAACTTATGGTAATACTCAGACACAGATAATCCATTTTGGTTAAAACTATTAATCTTTTGATATAGATCAAACACAATTGACCCATCTATTTTATCATATGTCTCTTTTAGTTCAAACCAAACATCACAAGCCAGTTTAGAAAATACATGTCCCATTTAAAGTTCTTCACTAATGGTATTTAGGATCCATGTGAGAACAATTGAGTTACACATGTCCCATTGCCTAGCTAGAACATCATCATTTTCAGACCTCACACATGACTTGTCTATAAAACCCCATTTATTTTTAACTTGCAATGCTAATTGTAAAGTGTTAGCCCAGACTATATAGTTTTCTGTCCCTTTTATTTTAATAGACACAATATTCAGATTTGCTGAATCACTAGGGTGTAGATATAATGGGTCACTCGCATCAAGTTTACCGATAAGAGTAACCGTTTGGTCCACCAGTAGACCCAACAATTTGTTCTCCAGACATATTAACATATACTCAATCAACAATTTAATCCAATGAACACACACAACCACCTAAGAGACGAAGCTATGTCAGCAGCCAGATTCCTAGTTCATCACTCAAGGGTGCCAGGACAAGCTTAACACATGAGTCTTAACTAATTCCCCTAATAATCACTAACAAATACCTAAATCAGTAATTAAATTAAACAACAAATTACAGAGACCAATACACAACTAAGACAAACAGACAACCAAATAGTCGACTTCATATACCGGTCCACCTAACCCGGTCAAATAGCCTTTAGACTCAACACAAAATTAACAAGCAAAAATGGAACAATCTCACCGAGAGTGGTGCCCAAGTTAGGGTTCTCCTTACTCACAACCTGCACCTTCACTTAGGGTACAGAACTGTGAGGCAATTGAAGCTAATAACATCCAATACTCCAATCCACAGAAGCTCCTAGAACAGCAATCACGATCAAACACCAGATCTGACTGTTCTTTTTCCAAGAATAATGTCACACCACGCCAATGGCCGAAACACGTGGCGCGACGGTTCGAAGGGCATAAAGTCAAGATTAACACAAACTATAAGTAATTAAGAAAAGGGATCATTTATTAATACATCGAAACCAGTTTTTAAGTTTACATATCCATAAACCACATTATTTAATAAAATAGCAGAGGTTTCCCAATTATATCCCACACTATTGGAAATAAAAGTGAAACCCCTCCAAAATATCGGACGCATGAGAGAGATCCCCACCCCAACTAGCCGCGCAATCCTCCATCAATCAATTACCTGAAAGATATGTTAAAAATCGTCAATATATAAATATTGGTGACTTCACAGGTTTTAGTTTCCAAAACTTTACTTTTGGGAAATAACACATGTTGTAACCATTATAGGAGTTGCAAGTTCCTACAATCTACGCCCATTACCAAACCAAGACTAATAATAATGCCCCGCTCCAAGTCGTTTCTTGGAAAAATAACAACTTAATTTCAGAATACGTGCACCCCAGGCATACGCCGATGCATAATCGCCGCTATCGATTAGGGGTGGGCCTTGTCAGGCACCAATAGTACAATCCAAATATTCCTTTGGTCCACCAGTAGACCCAACAATTTGTTCTCCAGACATATTAACATATACTCAATCTTCAATTTAATCCAAAGAACACACACAACCACCTAAGAGACGAAGCTGTGTCAGCAGCCAGATTCCTAGTTCATCACTCAAGGGTGCCATGACAAGCTTAACACATGAGTCTTAACTAATTCCCCTAATAATCACTAACAAATACCTAAATCAGTAATTAAATTAAACAACAAATTACAGAGACCAATACACAACTAAGACAAACAGACAACCAAATAGTCGACTTCATATACCGGTCCACCTAACCCGGTCAAATAGCCTTTAGACTCAACACAAAATTAACAAGCAAAAATGGAACAATCTCACCGAGAGTGGTGCCCAAGTTAGGGTTCTCCTTACTCACAACCTGCACCTTCACTTAGGGTACAGAACTGTGAGGCAATTTAAGCTAATAACATCCAATACTCCAATCCACAGAAGCTCCTAGAACAGCAATCACGATCAAACACCAGATCTGACTGTTCTTTTTCCAAGAATAATGTCACACCACGCCAATGGCGGAAACACGTGGCGCGACGGTTCGAAGGGCATAAAGTCAAGATTAACACAAACTATAAGTAATTAAGAAAAGGGATCATTTATTAATACATCGAAACCAGGTTTTAAGTTTACATATCCATAAACCACATTATTTAATAAAATAGCAGAGGTTTCCCAAATATATCCCACACTATTGGAAATAAAAGTGAAACCCCTCCAAAATATCGGACGCATGAGAGAGATCCCCACCCCAACTAGCCGCGCAATCCTCCATCAATCAATTACCTGAAAGATATGTTAAAAATCGTCAATATATAAATATTGGTGACTTCACAGGTTTTAGTTTCCAAAACTTTACTTTTGGGAAATAACACATGTTGTAACCATTATAGGAGTTGCAAGTTCCTACAATCTACGCCCATTACCAAACCAAGACTAATAATAATGCCCCGCTCCAAGTCGTTGCTTGGAAAAATAACAACTTAATTTCAGAATACGTGCACCCCAGGCATACGCCGATGCATAATCGCCGCTATCGATTAGGGGTGGGCCTTGTCAGGCACCAATAGTACTATCCAAATATTCCTTTGGTCCACCGGTAGACCCAACAATTTGTTCTCCAGACATATTAACATATACTCAATCAACAATTTAATCCAAAGAACACACACAACCACCTAAGAGACGAAGCTGTGTCAGCAGCCAGATTCCTAGTTCATCACTCAAGGGTGCCAGGACAAGCTTAACACATGAGTCTTAACTAATTCCCTTAATAATCACTAACAAATACCTAAATCAGTAATTAAATTAAACAACCAATTACAGAAACCAATACACAACTAAGACAAACAGACAACCAAATAGTCGGCTTCATATACCGGTCCACCTAACCCGGTCAAATAGCCTTTAGACTCAACACAAAATTAACAAGCAAAAATGGAACAATCTCACCAAGAGTGGTGCCCAAGTTAGGGTTCTCCTTACTCACAACCTGCACCTTCACTTAGGGTACAGAACCGTGAGGCAATTGAAGCTAGTAACATCCAATACTCCAATCCGCAATCACGATCAAACACCAGATCTGACTGTTCTTTTTCCAAGAATAATGTCACACCACGCCAATGGCGGAAACACGTGGCGCTACAGTTCGAAGGGCATAAAGTCAAGATTAACACAAACTATAAGTAATTAAGAAAAGGGATCATTTATTAATACATCGAAACCAGTTTTTAAGTTTACATATCCATAAACCACATTATTTAATAAAATAGCAGAGGTTTCCCAAATATATCCCAACACTATGGGAAATAAAAGTGAAACCCCTCCAAAATATCGGACACATGAGAGAGATCCCCACCCCAACTAGCCGCGCAATCCTCCATCAATCAATTACCTGAAAGATATGTTAAAAATCGTCAATATATAAATATTGGTGAGTTCACAGGTTTTAGTTTCCAAAACTTTACTTTTGGGAAATAACACATGTTGTAACCATTATAGGAGTTGCAAGTTCCTACAATCTACGCCCATTACCAAACCAAGACTAATAATAATGCCCCGCTCCAAGTCGTTTCTTGGAAAAATAACAACTTAATTTCAGAATACTTGCACCCAGGCATACGCCGATGCATAATCGCCGCTATCGATTAGGGGTGGGCCTTGTCAGGCACCAATAGTACTATCCAAATATTCCTTCGGTTTCATTTCCCTGAATTAATGGTTACAGTAGCGAGGGCTCAACCCCGAGTGGCGATTACTACTCAAGTAATTTATCCTGTCACACATTTCCCTAGCATATCTTTCCCCCGAAAACGTAAAACAGTTTAATATGGGGCCGTGAAACTCACCTCAACAAGTGCGCAAGCCTGAATAGAGAATAGTTCGTCCGAGGTCAACACCTACAAACGTCCTAGACGTATAAATCACTAAGCCTATAGTGCGTGTGTTTCGGTAAGTTGTACGCCCAACTTCCAAACCATTATTTGGTCCAATTCCCCGTTTAATTAAACACGTATCCTAGGTCCGTTGGTGAGGGATTACCCCTTTTACAAGTTACACTTATATTTTCATGAATATTACTTAACTTGTATAATATTATCCTCGACTCAACTCACTTGAAGTATAATTATTTTCCCATTAAATAATTATACTAAGATCTTGCGTTCGATATAACATTTTTAACACTCGACTCGACTCACTTTACCGTATATTTATTTACCCATTTAAATAAATATACTAAGATCTTTTCGATCGATAATGTATTTTCTACGCTCGACTTGACTCACCACATCGTATATTTACTTTCCCATTAAGTAAATACACTAGGATCTCGTCGATTCGATATATATATATATATTTTCCTCACTCGACTCGACTCACTTTACCGTATATTTACTTTCCCATTAAATAAATATACTAGGATCCCGTCGATTCGATAATATATATTTTTATTGTTAAGTCCATACGCTCGTTTTAAACGTTTAACCGTTAGATTATTTACGTTATTTTTCTCCCACGAATAATTTCCAACACTTAGGAAAGTGTTATGTATTTTTCACCCAAATTATATATTTTAAATCCTTTAATATATATATATACTCATCTTTTCATTAGACGTAATAATAATTTACTCGTTCATCCGTTTTTACATCTTAGTCCGTTAATATGTCCATATCCGATTACTTAACTTATATTCATATATTGTTAATTTTTCCCAAGTTCCACAATATATGTATTCTTGAAATTTATTCCCCATTTTAATTTCTACATATATCACTCGGAAGTTTTATAAACACATTTGTATTTTTATTACCAAGACTTGGTTACTTATATATAAAAATGCTCCAACACTTTTATATTCCCATTTGTATAAAAGTGTTCATTTTTATATAAGTTCTTCCAAGTTTTTAATTTGTCCAACATTTTTATAAAAACCTTTGTTTTTATATATTTCCACATGTTAGAATATTTATATTTTTATAAAACTCCATTTTATAAAAATTCATTTTTATACAAGATACATATGTATATTTGCTAGTATTTACCAAATCTACCTTGGAAAGCTATCATTTTACACTTTTGACACTAAACTTTCCATAGTTATATTTTTAGATACAAGTTTCTAAAAATATCATTTTAAGTCCCTCAACTTTTAAAGTTACTAAAATAGTCCTTTAACTTAGAGAAGTTACATTTTTCTATTCAATCCTTCAAGATTAACAATTTTATACTAAACTAGTGGACTTTATTTTTTCCATCTTTGTCATGTTAAGTTATTTTTATGTTCCAACTCTTTTTAATAGTCTAATATCATCTTATTAAGGATAATATTAAGTGTTTCTAGTGTATAAGTCCCATATGTCCAATTTTTATTTTTCAAGTGTGTAGACTTTGATAATGTAAAATTTGTGTAACTTATTTTCTAACAAAATCAACATTATAACAAGTCTTAGATGCTTATGTTAAGATGATTAAAACCATATTTAAGTTTATTCAAGTTCAAATAACAAGTTATGTTTAGATCACCATTTTCTTTAAGTCTTTATGAACTTTATAAAACTACAAGAATAATACATATCCATGACCAAACTTTCGGCCCATATCACACACTTATAACACCATTTTAGTCTTTAAAAATCATATGTTTTTATCATGTAAAGCTTTATCAAGTTAACCCCCTGTACAACTTGCTTCTAGATAATAAACATAAACTTTTAAAGACAAGAACAAGATCAAGAATACTTACAACTAGCAACATGCTAGGGAAGCTAAAAATGCTTGATTTTGATGGGGTTTAGTGTGTTCTTCCTATGTGATTAAGCTCCAAGCTTGAAACACACAATGGGGTTTGGAAGATGGATGTTTATGAAGGAAATTTGGAGTGTTTAAAACTTGAAAGTGAGTGTGTGTGTGGGAGCAAGCTCACGGCCACAACAAAGAGAAAGAAGAGGTTTTGTTTTGTTTTCTCAAGTATAGTGTCATATGATCTCTTATAGATCCTTACATGATCTTCCAAAGATCTCACATAATCTCAATTGGATATTAAATCCCTTAAAACATGGATGTAGTGTACTAGATGAATCTTGAAATGATTATAAAGAGGGTGTTTGGCCGTAAGCTTTAAAAGGGAATGGAATATTTTTGTAATCTTATAAGTACCAAAGATTTCTATAATATGCAATCAAATCCATACATCCATATCCTCATGATCATATAAATCATTTAGTACAAAAAGAAAGGATTTTAAGCATGGAGAGGGTTGGGCCGGTTTTTGGGGTGGGTCTAGTGGGGTCCACAACATAAAACATTTGCTAAATAATAAGTTAAGTTTCACACTTTAACTTTCGGGTGTCGTTCGGGTAATCATCGGGTTTTAATCACGCGTATTTGGACATTATAATAACCTCAAATAACCCTTAAACATAGCCTAGTTTAAGCGTTAGTTGGTTAATTAGGCTCTTGTTGGGTGAATTTATAAGTTATACGCGTACCGGGTGCGGTACGCGCACTTTATTCGTTACCGGGAGATTTGTATGTAAAGTTTTCACTTATGGTTTTGGAGTTCCAAAACACATTGTATTTTGTGAAAATACCCTTTATTGTATATCCTGGGTGTCTGGGATCCTTTTCGTTTATTTAAATTTTACCAGGTAATCAGCAACGTCCATACCGGACAAGTTTATTCGCACATGATTCCATCGTGCTTCAACATTAAACATGTGCATTCCTATGCATCTTATGGGTAATTTACTATTATCTAAGGCATTAGTTAATCAATTAACACGAATTTGCGCTTAATTACGTTAATTACACTTAATTAATTAGTACGGATTTACCTTAATTTTTGCCGGTTGTTACATTCTCCCCTGGTTATGAGAATTCCGTCCCGGAATTCAATTCAAGTCCTCCGGCACGGGAGTCTTCTCAAATAGGGCGGGATATTTCTGCTTCATTCGGTCCAACCTCTTCCACGTGAACTCAGGTCCACACTTGGCATTCCAACGCACTTTGACCAATCTGATCTTACTGCGTCTGAGCTTCTGAACCTTCCAATCGGTCACTTGGATCGGTTCTTCGACAAAATGTAGCTTATCGTCGATGTGGATTTCATCAGCAGGGATAACAAGGGTCTCATCGGATAGACACTTTTTCAAATTTGACACAAGGAATGTGTCATGTATCCTGTTAAGCTCTTGCGGTAGCTTGAGCTTGTATGCCACAGGGCCTACTCTTGCCAAAATTTTGAATGGATCAACATATCGAGGATTTAACTTCCCATTCTTTCCAAAACTTGCAACACCTTTCCAAGGTGACACCTTCAGTAGGACCCTATCACCGACTTGAAATTCCAAGGGCTTTTGCCTCATATCCACATAACTTTTCTGTCGGTCGCGGGCTGCTTTGAGACGTTCTTTTATCAAAAAGATTTTATCAATCGTCTCTTGAACAATTTCGGGCCCCGTATGAGAATTCCACTAGTGGCAAGTGCGTGTCCCAACTACCACCGAAATCGATTGCGCATGCCCGTAACATATCTTCCAAGGTCTGGATGGTTCGTTCACTTTGACCATCGGTTTGGGGATGATATGCGGTACTCATGTCTAGGCGAGTACCGAGGGCTTCGTTCAAGCTTTCCCAAAATCTTGAGGTGAAATGACTATCTCGATCGGAGATGATGGAGATAGGTACACCATGTTTAGACACCACTTCCTTGATTTACAAACGGGTCAATTTTTCCAATTTATCCGTTTCGCGGATTTGAAGGAAGTATGCGGATTTTGTCAATCGATCAACAATTACCCAAATCATATCATGGCCGCTCGTTGTTTTGGGCAATTTAGTAATGAAGTCCATGGAAATTTGTTCCCATTTCCATTCAGGTATTTCTGGTTGTTGGAGTAAACCGGACGGCTTTTGGTGTTCGGCTTTGACTTTTGAACAAGTTAAACAACGCGCAACATAAGCCGCTATGTCTCTCTTGAAATTCGGCCACCAGTAATGTTCTTTTAAATCATGAAACATTTTATCCTCACCGGGGTTAACAGAATATCGAGAGCTGTGAGCTTCAGCCTATACTAGCTCACGTAATCCACCATATAGAGGAACCCAAAGTTTGATCCGCCTTAGGTTCCAATGAGTTAACCATTTTTCGCAACCTTTCATTTCTCACATTCTCGGGTTTAAGAGCATTATTTTGAGCTTCACGAATCCGGTCCGTCAGATTCGTGTGGATAGTCAAACCCAAAGAACGGACACATAATGGCTTAACCCGTTCCTTGCGACTTAAGGCATCCGCTACGACGTTCGCCTTTCCGGGATGATATTTTATATCACAATCATAGTCATTTAATAATTCAACCCATCGCCATTGTCGCATATTTAAAAGTCTTTCTGATCAAAGATGTGTTGCAAACTCTAATGATCAGTGAAAATTGTGCACTTAGTTCCATACAGATAATGCCTCCAAATTTTAAGAGCGAATACCACTACACCCAATTCCAAATCGTGTGTAGTGTAATTCTTCTCATGGATTTTTAAATGTATGGAAGCATATGCAATCACCTTTTACCGTTGCATCAACACGCAACCCAATCCTTGATGCGAAGCATCACAATAGACTACAAAATCTTCAGTACCATCAGGAAGTGATAATATTGGAGCACCACATAATTTATCATTCAACAATTGAAAAGCCGAATCTTGTTTCTCGGTCCACTAGAACTTTTTATCCTTTTGGGTTAGCATGGTCAAGGACTGTACTATCTTAGAAAAATTCTCGATGAATCTTCTACAGTAACCCACAAGGCCAAGAAATTGTCGAACTTCAGTAGGAGTCTTGGGTGCTTCCTAATATTTGATTGCCTCGATCTTGGCGGGATCAACATGTATACCTTTCTCATTCACCACGTGGCCTAAGAAATGAACCTCTAGAATCCAGAATTCACATTTCGAGAATTTGGCATATAGCTTCTCCTTGCATAATAATTCCAAAATCAAACGAAGGTGATTTTCATGATCCTTCTTGGTGCGAGAATAGATCAATATATCATCAATGAATACGATAATTGTGACATCCGTCATTCTTGTCTTTCATGTAATTGACAATAATAGCCTTCAAATATTTCCATTATAGTCCCTGTAAGTTTCGTCGTTTTCAAATTAAAATTTTTGAGTGAACTAAAATTTTATCATTTATATTTATTATGGACCGGGTATAAGCTTTAAAACAAATGTCTATCTTGAAACGTTATTCGGAATGGATTTTATAAAATTTTCAGTTTTATAAATACTTTTAAAACTCTAAAATGATAAATACTAAATTATTATTCTTAAACAAATTTAGTGAGTCTTAAATCGGTTAATTATTAGTGTCCGTTACTGGAAACATTTGATTAATATATTTTACATCTTGAAAGGTAATATGTAGTTATAGTGAAATGCATAATAATAATTTGAAAGGCAAGACAAACTAAATTCACCATATTTTTTTGGCCCACCTTCGTTGATTAAAAAAAAGAAATTAATACACGGCATGAATTGCCATCTTTTTCGTTTGCGTTTCGTGTAACCGTTGTAAGCACTAATCATTGGATATTTAAATCTAATTGAATCATATTGATTAAGTATCAAAACTATATATTTTGAAACCGTCAGATCTTGCACAACCATAAAACCCACAAAGCAACCTATTGGTTTTCCCTTGCAACTTTGACCACACCTAAACCCACAATGTCCATCTCCATATCACTCGGATCTCTCTTTAGCCATTGTTACACAACACAATACCAATCGAGGCCAACCACCACTACTATCTCGATCTTTCGCTCTTCCTTCGCGAGCGCCATCTCTATATCGATCTCCGATCCATTCTATGAGGTTATGTAGGTAATTAATCTTATCCTTGGTTAGTCGTATCTTGTCCTCACGCTTGCTTACATGACTTCGATATGTCCTGGCGACTAAAACGAATATTAATATGAAAACTCTTATGAAAAGGATTAGTGTATGTGATTACTATGTAGACATGATATGCCCATTGTTTTCTTATTTACTTTAACATTTGTTATTAGCACTTATAAATTGAAAACCTTGAGCCTAACACTTTAGTTCGTTTATACGTATTGGTCAGTAGGTTGTAATGAGCTTAATCCTTGAGCCTAACACTTGTTTGTAAGTCTAAGTACTAAACTTAGTAATTTTATAACTACCAGTACCCAAAACTTTTGAAACCATTCCTTCTTAAATGTTATATTCTTTTGACTTTAACTAGCACACACTTATTCATATATATCAAAGTAAATTTGAAGTTTTGTGATATAGGAAATGTAGTAGTTGACGTAAAGTATTTGTATTAATTAGAGGTGTTTTATATATTAATTTATATGGCGTATAGATGCCATGATAGTTTTCGCACATTGTGCTACTAAACTAACTTTATAGATCGAACAAACGGATTTGGGAGTTATGTGTTAAGAAAATATTTGAATATAAAAAGGTAACTTAATAACCATATTTTCAACCAATGATTTATATTTTAGCTTTCAGATTAAGGAAAATATTTGTTTATTATTATTATTTTGGTATAAATAAGTTTTAGAGGAGTTAAATTCTAGAAATCGTTACACTGGAGGACACCGCACCTACTTCTAATGGACTCAACTTTTTATTAAAATATAGTAGTAAATATGATCAGTAAAGTAATTATAATCGTTGTCAAAGGTAATCAATAACATATTATAGATTTTATTAGTCTCCGTCGCCGGACAATCGATGAGTCAATGAATCATATAGCTGAATTATTGCTTATAAACTTTGATAATGAAATATAGGCTCAGACATAGTTCATTGATCCTCTTTGATATCTTACAAGTTCATCATCATGATCAATGTGAGTATATCTTTCCCCTTTTTCATGTTTTACACTTTTGGGGTGACTCATGTACGCTTATTACTTCACTCACTTAATCATGGTTTATCATATATTCACAATCGCAATTCTTGTATGTGTTTTACTTGTTGATTCGCTGATAGTGTGTACTTATGACCTTAATCATTAACCGCTGGGCGGCCTAGCATAGCAATAAATAGTACTTAATTATTGTTATGTGTGAACGATTATTCATCGCCTACTATGAGCGAATACTATATATATGTGACTCTTGATTCATTAAACAAAGGTTTGATTTTGGGTAGCATTTGTACATAGCTTGAACACAAAATTGTAGACAGTATAACACGTGAAGTGCGAAACTCTTTTTCTACTATATGTATTCAAACAGGGTATGCTCACCAATACATTTTTGTATTGACATATACTATTTTCGTACATGTTTCAGATTATTTATGAGATGACTTTTAAGCTTTTGGAATTTTTACTTAGATTTTGGATTCATAGTATTTCAGTTTTAGTTCTCACTTTAGAATTATTGTATCTTGTATTTTTCTTTCAATGTAATAAACTACTTAATCAATGTATCAATATTTACACTTTTAGTCCATGAGCTATTGAACAATCGTCACTACGTGACACCTTGATGTTTCCGCCATCGGTTGGGGTGTTACAATAACGAAATTATCCAAGTAAGGCTTGCACACACGATTCATCAAGTCCATGAAAACTGCAGGTGCGTTAGTTAAACCAAACGGCATCACTAAGAACTCATAATGACCGTAACGAGTCCTAAAAGCAGTTTTTGGTACATCCTCCTCTTGGATACGAAGTTGATGATAACCGGATCGTAGATCGATCTTGGAGTAAAAACTGGATCCTTGGAGTTGATCGAACAAATCATCGATCCTAGGAAGGGGATAACGATTCTTGATGGTTAATTTGTTCAACTCCCGATAATCGATGCACATACGAAAGGTGCCATCTTTCTTCTTCATGAATAAGACAGGGATCCCCAAGGTGAGAAACTCGGTCTTATGAAACCATTATCCAATAATTCCTGCAATTGATTGGATTGTTCCTGCATTTCGGACGGAGCTAATCGATATGGCGATCGCGCTACAGGAACAAGATCAATACGAAATTCGACTTGTCGAGGTGGTGGCAACCCCGGCAAATCTTCAGGGAACACATCAGGAAAATCTCTCACTATAGGAATATCTTCAAGCTTTCGCTCGTCGGCTTTCTTATCTACCACATGTGCCAAGAATGCAATAAGACCCTTTCGCAAGCACTTCTGGGCCTTCATGATCGTAATAATTCTCAATGGCGTTCCACGCCTTTCCCCTTGTATCGAAAGAGTTTCACCACTCGCGAGAGGAACTTGAATTATTTTATCGTCACAAACCACGACGGCGTGATGTGTAGATAACCAATCCATACCAACGACTACGTCAAAACTACCCAATACTACCGGTAAGAGATCAATACTAAACTCGTGTCCACAAAGATTCAATTTACAATCCTTTGCCACTTCACTCATTTCTATAGTTTTACCATTCGCCAGTTCTATAGAATAAGTTGTATCTAGCTTACTAGTTTTCAACCCAAGTAATCGCTTAAAATCAACGATACGAAGCTAAAATCGGCACTAGTATCAAATAAAATAGAAGCATAATGGTTGTTAAGAGGAAACGTACCGGCGACAACGTTAGGGTCTTGGCGTGCATCACCAGCACCAACCACAAATGCCGTCCATGTGCTTGGTTGTTCAGTTTTGGGCAATCCCTCTTCCAATGATCAGGCGATCCACATGCGAAGCATGGCCTCGCTTCTCCAGACTTTGGTGCTCTGGACCTACATTCCTCCGTTTTGTGCTCCGTACGGCAGCACTTTCCACAAGTAAAATCATTTCTTTTCCCTTGATAACCCGTCTTCCTCACGTTCACACGACCAGTAGCGACATATCCCTTACCTTTCTTTCTCGGGTTCCCAGACGATCCATCCTTCTTTCCCTCGTTCATCTTCCTCTTCCCAAACCTTGAGCGATTCGACTGTTCACCAGAACCAATACCAGAACTCGAACCATTATTCCTCTCTTCTACACTGCTAGTGTGCCCATTCGGATGGCATCTTCCGTGAGTCAGGGCAAGGTCAATAGCCTCGCGCATGGTAGTGGGCTTGGAGGATGTGACCATGCTGCGGATTTGGGGTGCCAACTCAAACAGGTATCTTTCAATTTTCTTATTCTCCAACGTAACCAACCGGGGAACCAATCTGGAAAGGTCATGAAATCTGGACGTGTAACCTGCAACGTCCGCACCGATCATTGTGAGATTCCAAAACTCGGATTCTAGTTTCTGAACTTCGCTCGCCGGACAGTATTCGGAGATCATAAGTTCTTTTAACTACAACCAAGAGAGAGAGTATGCTGCATCATCTCCCAAGAATTGGACCTGGCTGTTCCACCAAGTCAGAGCGTGGTCCAGAAATGTCACACCCTCAAATTACCACTTGCGGAGTTTTACCGCGAGGCGCATGACAAACCAGGATCCAAGTCAACGATCACAATAAACAACTCTATATGAAATACATAAATCCAAAAAAAAAACGACGATTTTATAAGCGGAAGCATTTAAGAATTTAATCACCTACAACAGTGTTCCAAAGTATTCGAGACACTTATTTCAAAACATGCAACTAAGCCTAGACGCCCATGCAGACTCGTGCGCCTAGTTCCATTCGTTGCTACCTTAGCGACCTGAGAAAAACATGCCAAAAAGACGTCAACATATAATGCTGGTGAGTTCACAGGTATGTTCAATATGTTATCAAAATGTTACCAGAATGTTACCATGTCCATACTATATCCATGTTACCAAGTACGCTAGCTAGGCGTATGTTTTGTTACTACTACGATTGGAAAACCATTACTAGACTGTTACCATGTGTTCAGCCCGATGTGTTGTAGCCACACTACGAGTGTTACCAGTTCGAGACAATATGCACCCGCCCGACCCTCCAAGCCGTCGAGTGGGGTTTGTCAAGCCCAATAGATCTATCCACATTTCCCCCGTTGTGCATCCCCGCACATTCATGGTTTCCCCGGGACTTTAAAAGATCGTATAGTACACAAGTTTAAAACCATAGTATGACATATGTTACCAAAATAGTTTAGTGCATGTTTTCTCCCCCAAAGATTAAAGCAGTAAAAGTGGGGCCGTGAACTCACCTTAGATAGCGTTCTTCGGTTATAAGTAAAGATGTTAAGCCCTTGATAATCCCTCTACCGGAGATCTATCAAAATGTTCACATAAGTGTTCCGACTAATAACCATAAGGTTATCTAGTCCCCGATTGTCCAGATCGTAACCAAGTATGTTTTAAAACGTGTTTAAATGTTTAACCGACACACTAGACCGACCCGACACTCTGTTGGTGACCCGTTACCCTAACTAATCAAGTACACATAGATTACACACAAGGTTCAAGCATAAAACACTTAGTTTGTATCAAAAATCTCATTTCTGCATCAGAACGGTCGAACCAGTCAGTTAAAGTCTCCTTCGCCCGTTTTTAATCTCCTTCGCCCATTTTGGATTTCGTTCGACCGTTTGATGTTTCCTTCGCCCGTTTTACCACGTTCGCCTAAACAAAACCCAGGTTCGACCTGGATTCACTCCTTCGCACCTTCGATCGGTCGAAGGAGTCCAGGTTCGCCCCTGTTGTGCAAATTTTCCTAAAAACGCTTCAAACACATTCAAAACGACTCGAAACATCATCAAACACAGCAGTCAAGCATGAATAAATTATCCTCACAAAACCCCACCGATTTCCCCCAATAATACGTCCATTTCAGCCCTTTCCTAAAATGGTAAAAATTATGGAAACGTCACTATCATGCATGGATAATTTACCCAATTTGGAAACTTTTGAAATCGATTCGTATTCAACTTAAAATGCTCAGTTTGTCGAGTGTTCGATCTTTCCCTATTAGTTCTATTCATCATAAATATCATGCATCAAGTCTAGATTCGTTAAAAACCCCCAAATATCCATAATATCATCATTTATCCAATCCTAACCCTAAACAACGATAACCTAGCATCAATAACAATCCTATATCATGCTTCTATCATAGATACAACAGCGAATCATTGAACAACACATAACACCACATAATACACAATTTACATATGTTTATCATCATGAAGACCTATGTCAAATGATAATGTTTTGGTTTAGAAAGATGTTTAAAAAGGTTTTTAATCATGAAAACACCCTTAGAACAGATCCGACAATTAGGGTTAGATGAAAACGAATTAAAATGCTTTAAAAAAGGTTTAGGATCAAGAACACACCTTGGATTCTTGTTTAGACGTTGTAGATAGGTTAGATTATGTAAAAGAAGAGCAAAAACTCCTTCCTTAGTGATTAGAATCGTTTGAGAGTGTTTTGAGACGGTTAGGGTTTGTGAAATGATGAAAAATGACAAAGTTTGGTATTTATACTAATCCTCCTTCGCCCCAACTCAATGGTCGAAGGTGGCCTCCTTCGACCCTTCCACAGGGTCGAATGAGCCCTGTCCTGGTCGAAGGGAATTCTTTCAATTCCACATCCCAGGTTCGCCCATTTACAAAGGGTCGAACCAAATAAAATATTCTCCTTCGACCACTCGAAGTGGTCGAACCAGAACTCATGTTTAACTAGTTTTCCAGTTTGTCATGTTTAACACATTCTAACACATCTTAACACATAAGCATGCATCCTTAGTCTATATTTAATATATTTAAGCATAGATAATCATTTACACATCATCTAAACACATCTATGTATATAATCCACCACACGACCCATAATCTACACATATGCTTAATTAGTTCATGTAATGTCACCAACAACGGGACCCGGTACTAATGTAATACCAAAACGACTCCCAATGATCCTCCAGACCATTGAACCCTGGACAATCCTAACTTGACCCGACTCAACTAACCTAGTTAAGTTCGTTTATAAACGTTTCTTGCTAAGGTAGACTTAGATGTTACTAAAATGTTTAAGCCAAACATGTCGGGTGTCACAAGAAACAGATTAGTGGAGTACATCACTGTTTGTCGGGGTGTGCAACTGCTGATACGGATCACCGCTTCCGTTTTTTCAAACCATTTGACCAGACCAACGGAACCTTCCGTTCCACTGAAGTTTATGGGTTTGCAGTCCAAGAATGCTTTGAACGTGCAACCACGTTCACGGGAGGCAGTTTCGGCAATAAAACGATAATACGTTACTACGGGATAGGAGCATCAAGATAACCTCCCAACATTTCACTTTTTTCATAAACCTCTTACCAGTGGGGGAGTGCTCACGGCGGTCGCTCCGTGATCGGTCTCGTGATCCGTCGGTGCGTGCGGCATTATGCTCTGCAATTGCTTGGGCAACGCGTTCAGATATCAGCTGTTCAAGTTCGGCAGGAGTTGTGGGTCGTCCATCGTTACCGGTGTTACTTCGCGTAGCAGGTGCCATTATACTTCAATAACAAGTATCAAAGGTTAATTTGACGAATATTCATACAAATACTGTCACACACAACACACAAATAACATCAGATCACATGATTATAATCGATAACATGACATCACAATACAAATCCATAATCCACAAAATATAGAATGAACAATAACCACAGACAATCACAAGATGCATAATGTAATAACAACATATTTTACCATAACCATAACATGATTTTTCATTAATTCCAAATAACGAGTACATCACTTGTTTCATAATAACAAAATAGTGGGTAATATCGTCCTACATACATCGTTTTGAAATACAACCAAAATATCATACTACATGCTGGCACAACCCGCCAGACTAGGTAAAATGCAAAAGAAACGCTATTACTACATCCTGCCTAAAACTATACAACTGTCGTGGCATCTTCTTGCTGATAATCCCTGCAACTACCGCATCACTATCCTACTAGGGTGGAGGCGGTGGGTACCGGTACTGTGGTGCGCCGATGCTAATAGCCATGCTGATGACCATGATACGGTCATAAAGGGCCTGTCTATGGGCGAAATGACTCTCGCCCGTGATGCCCCGTACGACATCCATACTCAATAGCTCCTCGGCATAGTGCGCGAGTGCGTCCCGGGCATCGATAATCTGGGCCCACATCACGCGCGCCTGAGAGTCCATGTGAGAGACGGTGCGCTGCACCGTGTCGGCCAATACCTGAAAGTCGCTCTCCAGGGTGGCCATAGTGGTCAAAACGGGTCCGGGCAACGGGGCCATGCCATAGGGCTGCGATTGCCCAGGTAAATCGAAGTACGTTGGCTGGGACGGGCCGACTATGTCTGGTACGAGTGGGTGTAGGGGTACAAACGACTGAGATCATTCCAAGGGTAAAAGAGGAAGGCATCAGGTACGGGTCTCCAGCACCCCAAGTGTATGGTGCAGGTGGCAGTGTCATGGGTACAGTGCGGGCCGGTGGCATCATAGGTACAGTGGGGGCCAGTGTGGGAATGATACTCATATGTGGGACCTCGGGTACTAGGATCGGTAACACAGGCTCAACTAGTGGAGCGATGAGGGGATGTGAGGTGCTCACTAACTCTGGGGTGGACGCAACAATGGTGGGGTATAGGACTGGCAGTGGCGTAGGCAGTCTAGCCAGCTCTCCGCAGCTCGGAGCTGCCAGCGGAGCTACCCTCCATCACGTGCCCAGTAGATGCTGGCACATCGCATGGTGATGGCTCATGGAGGGTGACAGGGACTAATGGTGTGGCTGGGGCAAGCATCAGGAACAGGAGCAGCAGGCTCAGCATGGTCTGGGGTGGGATGGGTGCAGCTCAGCGGCAAGGGCAGAAAATCCCAAGACAGCTTGAGGTAGTGGGGCTGGGTAACAAATGGAAGTAGGTCCAACAATGGTGGGTCTCACCGAGGCTACAAACTCCTTGAGGTCCGTGCGACCCTCGGGGTGCTTGGGCTCCAAGAGCCCAGCAAAGAAACCTCCGACCAGGGATACCAAGGCCCTACCCATGGGGACCTGTATGACTGGGGGGTGGACAGGGGGATGGTCAATGTGGGCATGAGGGTCGAAAGGTGACTCCACGGTCTCGGACCTAGCCGAGGCTAGGTGAGAAGGGCCTCCACATCCTAAGGGAAAATCCCTAATGGCTGGGACGGGGTGTGGTGGTAAAGGAGCAACTGGGTGTGGAACTACTGGTGGGTCAGCAAGTGATGCATCAGCAAGCGGCATGCCGGCAGCGGCGGCCGGGAAAGTGACTGAGTCGGAGTCAGACTCATCCATAGATGGGTCCTCCTCCTCACTAGGATTAGACTCCTCCGTACCCTCGCCACCCTCGTCCTCTGCGGCGGCCTCAACCACCGTAGCCTCGGGTATCTCCGCAGGGTCCTCTACCTCTGGATCGAGGTCGATAATCTCGGCTCGCTCAGCTAGCGGGGCATCCATGATCTGAATGCTGCTGTCAAAACTGGACTCCGGAACTGTGCTACTATCGGGAGACATCTCCTGCCAAAAGAACCGTACTAATATATATAAATTACCAACTAGAAAGTTTAGGCTTACATCGAGTACAACCTTCCTAACTTCAAATGCTAATGTAACATATATTGACAACCATGGCTAGTTCGGTCAGAATCTCCCCATATACAATGTTCCTTTCTTTTTGGAAAAATTACTTTGTTGTGTTTTATATTTTAGAAAACTTTATCCTTTGAACCAAATCCGGTTATAGTCTAGCCGCGCAATCCTCCATCAATCAATTACCTGAAAGATATGTTAAAAATCGTCAATATATAAATATTGGTGAGTTCACAGGTTTTAGTTTCCAAAACTTTACTTTTGGGAAATAACACATGTTCTAACCATTATAGGAGTTGCAAGTTCCTACAATCTACTTGAGCCCATAACCAAAACTAATAATAATGCCCCGCTCCAAGTCGTTTCTCGGAAAAATAACAACTTAATTACAGAAAACATGCACCCCAGGCATACGCCGATGCATAATCGTCGCTATCGATTAGGGGTGGGCCTTCTCAGGCACCAATAGTACTATCCAAATATTCCATCGGTTTCATTTCCCTGAATTAATTGTTACAGTAGCGAGGGCTCAACCCCGAGTTGCGATCACTACTCAAGTAATTTATCCAGAATATATGTATTCGTGAAATTTATTCCCCTTTTTAATTTCTACATATATCACTTGGAAGTTTTATAAACATATTTGTATTTTTATTACCAAGACTTGGTGACTTATATATAAAAATGCTCCAACACTTTTATATTCCCATTTGTATAAAAGTGTTCATTTTTATATAAGTTCTTCCAAGTTTTTAATTTGTCCAACATTTTTATAAAAACCTTTGTTTTCATATATTTCCTCATGTTAGAAAATCTATATTTTTATAAAACTCCATTTTATAAAAATTCATTTTTATACAAGATACATATGTATATTTGCTAGTATTTACCAAATCAACCTTGGAAAGCTATCATTTTACACTTTTGACACTAAACTTTCCATAGTTAGATATTTAGATACAAGTTTCTAAAAATATCATTTTAAGTCCCTCAACTTTTAAAGCTACTAAAATAGTCCTTTAACTTAGAGAAGTTACATTTTTCTATTCAATCCTTCAAGATTAACAATTTTATACTAAACTAGTGGACTTTATTTTTTCAATCTTTGTCATGTTAAGTTATTTTTATGTTCCAACACTTTTTAATAGTCTAATATCATCTTATTAAGGATAATATTAAGTGTTTCTAGTGTATAAGTCCCAAATGTCCATTTTTTAATTTTCAAGTGTGTAGACTTTGATAATGTAAAATTTGTGTAACTTATTTTCTAAAAAAAAATCAACATTATAACAAGTCTTAGATGCTTATGTTAAGATGATTAAAACCATATTTAAGTTTATTCAAGTTCAAATAACAAGTTATGTTTAGATTACCATTTTCTTTAAGTCTTTATGAACTTTATAAAACTACAAGAATAATACATATCCATCACCAAACTTTCGGCCCATATCACACACTTATAAAACCATTTTAGTCTTTAAAAATCATATGTTTTTATCATGTAAAGCTTTATCAAGTTAACCCCTTGTATAACTTGGTTCTAGATAATAAACATAAACTTTTAAAGACAAGAAAAAGATCAAGAATACTTACAAGTAGCACAATACTAGGGAAGCTAAAAATGCTTGATTTTGATGGGGTTTAGTGTGTTCTTCCTATGTGGTTAAGCTCCAAGCTTGAAACACACAATGGGGTTTGGAAGATGGATGTTTATGAAGGAAATTTGGAGTGTTTAAAACTTGAAAGTGAGTGTGTGTGTGGGAGCAAGCTCACGGCCACAACAAAGAGAAAGAAGAAGTTTTGTTTTGTTTCTCAAGTATAGTGTCATGTGATCTCTTATAGATCCTTACATGATCTACCAAAGATCTCACATAATCTCACTTGGATATTAAATCCCTTAAAACATGGATGTAGTGTACTAGATGAATCTTCAAATGGTTATAAAGAGGGTGTTTGGCCGTAAGTTTTAAAAGGGAATGGAAGATTTTTGTAATCTTATAAGTACCAAAGATTTCTATAATATGCAATCAAATCCATACATCCATATCCTCATGATCATATAAATCATTTAGTACAAAAAGAAAGGATTTTAAGCATGGGGAGGGTTGGGGCCGGTTTTTGGGGTGGGTCTAGTGGGTCCACAACATAAAACATTTGCTAAATAATAAGTTAAGCTTCACACTATAACGTTCGGGTGTCGTTCGGGTAATAATCGGGTTTTAATCACGCGTTATTCGGACATTATAATAACCTCAAATAACCCTTAAACATAGCCTAGTTTAAGCGTTAATTGTTTAATTAGGCTCTTGTTGGGTGAATTTATAAGTTATACGTGTACCGGGTGCGGTACGCGCACTTTATTCGTTAGCGGGAGATTTGTTTGTAAAGTTTTCACTTATGGTTTTGGAGTTCCAAAACACATTGTATTTTGTGAAAATACCCTTTATTTTATATCCTAGGTGTCCGGGATCCTTTTCGTTTATTTAATTTTTACCGGGTAATCACCAACGTCCATACCAGACAAGTTTATTCACACATGATTCCATCATGCTTTAAACATTAAACGTGTGCATTCCTATGCATCTTATGGGGAATTTGCTATTCTCAAAAGCATTAGTTAATCAATTAACACGAATTTGAGCTTAATTACGTTAATTACACTTAATTAATTAGTACGGATTTACCTTAATTTTTTTGGTTGTTACAAATAACAAGAACCTTTCAAATAACCCAGATCAAACCCTAATATGAAACAAGAACCCTAAAGATCATAGCGGAAGACTCAAACAAAGATCTAAAGACTTCTTGTGTAAAAGATTATCAGAGACTCTTTAACCTAGGGCTCTGATACCATGTTACAAACATGGAACAAAACATGAAAAAAATGAAAGAAACTCTTATTAAACTCTGAAAACAACTTCTATGAAACGATTACAAAGTAAAGAACAAAAAAGATCAAAATACAAAATACTGATCAACTCTAAACAGGATAGAAAACACTCTCTCATGAACATAAAAACTACAAGATCTACAATCACAAACAACGGGTTAAAGGAACTTACACATACAAGATGTATCTGCACAAGAACACCAATTAAAAACCCTAATGACAGATCTTAACTAAAGAGGAAACCCAAAGAGATGAAAAGTAAACGAAAAACAAAGAGACTGAAAACTTCTTTCGAGACGAATCACTCAGCTATTTATAGTGGGGGATTTGTGTTTCTTCAAACACAATGGACGACTGAGATTGAAACCATCCAACGCCCTCATGTATTTGTGTTTCTTCTCCAGGATTGCCTGTGTGGCACTGGACATATACTCAAGATAGGCCAGGCCCACAAGGAAACTTCTGATATTATCACTAGCCCACGAACGCTGGAGCCCACGAACTCTACCTCTGGCCCACGACCTCACGAACACAGCATAGCCCATCACCACGAGCTCAATCATTTATCATCATTTAGCCCATTCAGCAATAACATAAAATAATAAAACAAACTTTGTATTAAAAACCAAATTAAACAAAATGCCAAGTATAAAATTGAACTGAATTTATAACATAAATTTTAACACTTTACCTAAAAGCTTCTCGATTTTGAGCCAGCACCTAATGGCGCGACTCACCAGTCGCAGCCCACCTTTGCCACCTCTACGTAATAGCATGTCATGGACATGGAAGACTCTTAAGCCACATGACCTTTCCACTATATCATTGTAATTCTACCCATTTGACTTGTTAGTAATAAAACATAACCACTCCAATTTGACCCGTTTGAAAAATCAAATAATCAATACTTTGACAAAATGTATTTTCTTTAATTATCATATAACTAATTCAGTAGCTTGGTTTTAAAAAGCGTTAAGTGCACAAAATCGCGCTTTTTTTTGCGTTTCTTGTCTTTCCTCTAGGCGCTGAGTGAAAAAGCCCCAAGGCTTGAGCCTCGTGCCTAGTCGTGCTTTTTAAAACCAAGTTCAGTAGTTATTAAAGAATGTGGACTGATAAAGATTCACAACTCAAATGAATTAGAATTACATAACGTTCTGAAGAAAATATTATCACTCGTAAACATTTGTAAGGATTCTATTTATTAATAAAATAATAGAAAAAATGAAAGAAAATAAACGAGCTTTTAAAATACCAGCAAATAGACCATGGTTGATAGCACTGTTATTTATCAGAGCTATACCTAGTATGTCAACATTTAGAATGCTTTTTTTAATAAAAAAAATGATTTGAGATATGCGGTGATTATGAGGAATTGATATATGTATATTTAGAAACTTTGTAATTGATTCAATTTGTAGAAATCTTCTCCATAATTATAGGAGATGAGTGTACTATATATGTTGACCATTGTATTCAATAGAAATGAAGAAATCAATTACCTTTATGGTATCAGCCATCTAATCGATCCCAACCCTAATATTCCTTCGCCGCAGCTGCTTCTTCTCAGCCGGCCAGTCAACCTTATTTCTTTGTCTTCTCCGATCATCCATCTTCCCCTCCTCATGGATTCTACCCCTCTTCACCCTGCCCTCACAATAACAAACATAAAAGCCAATATCCCCATTGTTCTTGAAAAGGATTCCACACACTACAGTATCTGGAAGACTCTCTTCCAGGTTCACTGTGAGGCATATGAAATCCTTGATGACCTTGCTCCTAAACAACCGGCAGTTATCTCCTCCTCTGACGCTGCTGCCGCTGCCAAGGCTGAGGCAGCTGCAGCCGCTGCTGAACATCTCTGGACCAGGCTGGATGCCTTCGTTAAACAATGGATTTATGTGACTCTCTCCCAGCCCCTTCTGCGCATAATTATCCAACCAGGACAGACCGCCTTTGAGGCTTGGATGGCTGTCGAGAAAGAGTTTAATGATAATCAAAACACCCGCGCAATTTTTCTGGGTCAAGAGTTCGCCAATCTCTCTCTTGAGAATTTTTCTTCAATGGGTGACTATTGTGACCATGCCAAACAGCTCTCGGATCAACTCGCTGCCGTGGGCTCTCCGGTCGATAATCGTATGCTTGTTTTGCAAGTTCTCACAGGTTTGACTGAGCAATACGACAGTATATCAACTGTGCTTCAAAACCGGGACCCTTTACCCTTATTCAGCGAAGTCCGGTCTCGTCAGAATCAGGAAGAATTGAAGAAGAAGCGTCAGGTCACCCGGGGATCCCAATCGGCCGCCGCTTTACACACATTCACCTCAACCTACTCCTCTTCCACACCTCAGTCAACTCCCTTACCCAACTCGGACCGCAGCCAAGGTCGCCCTCGTGGTGGTCCGGGCCGTGGCCGAGGCCGGCAATCCAACACACAAACCCGGTCTGCTTCACAGAACTCCAACACACCCACTCACCCCTATATTGTATTTCCAAGTAATTGGACTACTTCACAATGGGCCTCTCTACTTAAATCCAACAATCGGGCCCAACCCCCTTGCCCATATCCATCTAAGCCCAATACTTCAACTTCTCAAGGGATCCTTGGCCCACGACCTGATCAGGCCCATCACACTGGTTATTCTCCTACAGATATTGAGCAGGCTCTTTACTCTCTGGCGCTAAACCCACCAGATCAAGGCCTCATGGACACTGGAGCCTCCTCGCACTCTGCGAATCAGCAAGGTATATACTCCCCGTCTAACTTTAATAAGTGTACTAATAAATTTATTATTGTTGGTAATGGTACATCTATACCTGTTGTGGCACAAGGCAACCAAGTCCTACCACCACCCTACCCACCACTTAGACTAAACAATGTCCTTTTTGCCCCTAATATAATTAAAAACCTTATCTCTGTCCGTCGCCTTACCACTGACAACTTAGTTTCTGTGGAATTTGACCCTTTTAGTTTTCTTGTGAAGGATCTCAAAACTCGAGATCCTATCCTATGATGCAATAGCACCGGAGATCTATATCCACTCACAGAGCCTCTACCACTCAAGACCACTCAACCATCCTCCTTTGTTGCTGTCTCTCAAGATCGCTGGCACCAACGCTTGGGACACCCTTGCAACAATTTGCTTCAGTCTTTAAAACTTTTTTCGTTTATTGATTATAGAAAACTTAATAATACACTTTGTCAATCGTGTGTTTTTGGCAAAAGTGTTAAATTGCCTTTTTATGATTCAGTTAATTCTACTTGTTCTGCATTTGACATTGTTCACAGTGATTTGTGGACCTCTCCCATACTCAGTACGGGAGGTCACAAATATTATATTTTGTTTCTGGATGATTTTACTAATTTCTTGTGGACATTTCCATTATCTAATAAATCTCATGTCTTTCATACTTTCACCACCTTTCACAATTTAATCCACACCCAATTTGAACGTAAAATCAAACAATTTCAATGTGACAATGGTAAAGAATATGCAAATCAACAATTCTATAACTTCTGTAATCATAATGGCATGCAATTTTGTTTTTCATGTCCTTATACATCGCCTCAAAATGGTAAAGCGGAACGCAAAATCCGCACCATTAACAACATGATCCGCACTCTCCTTGCCCAAGCTTCTCTACCCCCTAACCTGTGGGATCATGCCCTTGAAACCACCACCTACCTCCTCAACATTCTAGCTAGCAAACTTCACAACTTCAAATCTCCACCTCACTCCTTTACAATTGCACACCGGAGTACGAACACCTTCGTACTTTCGGATGCCTTTGCTACCCCCTCACACCTTCCACTACAATTCACAAACTCAACTTTCGTTCCCATCCTTGTGTTTTTCTTGGCTACCCTAACAATCATCGTGGGTACAAGTGTCTTGATCTCTCCACTCACCAAATCATTATCTCTCGCCATGTTTACTCTGAAGAAAGTATCTTTCCCTATGCCATTCAGACACCCACCAACCCACCCTCTTACGAGTTCCTTAACCCAATCATAAGCCCACTTGTTTGGGATTACTTACACAATAAACCATCTGGATCACCGCCCAACTCCACCACTACTTCCGCACCCTCCTCTACCAGCCCAACTACCTCCCAAACTTCAGGCCCACAAACACCCAATTCCCTCCACACCCCATCGGCTCCTCAACAGCCCACTACACCAGCCCATACTACCGGCCCAGCTCCCTCTCCTCCACCCGATCCTATACCAAACCCATATTCCAGCCCAACCCAACCACCAATTTCCGCGTCCACCTCAGGCCCTTCAGCTCCTCTTAATTCACCCCCCACCCCCTCCACCTCCTCCCCTCGAACCATACACACTCGCTCAATGAGCGGCATTCACAAACCCAAACAACACTTTAATCTCCATATTTCCACCATTGCCCCTCTCCCGAAAAACCCACAGGTTGCCTTGTCCACCCCAAAATGGCATGATGCCATGACCAATGAGTTTAGTGCACTTATTAAAAATAAGACCTGGGAGCTTGTACCTAGGACACCTGACATGAATATTATTCGTTGCTTGTGGTTATTTAAACATAAATTCAGGTCTGATGGAAGTTTGGAACGATACAAAGCTCGTTTAGTGTGTGATGGTCGTAAGCAGCAGACGGGCATTGACTATGGAAAAACTTTTAGCCCAGTAGTGAAACCTTCTACCATACGGCTTGTTCTATCCTTGGCCCTCTCTAAGTCGTGGCCTATTTATCAGTTGGACGTCACGAATGCTTTCTTCATGGCAACTTGGCAGAAACGGTCTATATGCATCAACCTCTGGGCTTTCGTCACAAAGACTTCCCTGATTATGTCTGCCGTCTCAACAAGTCTTTATACAGTCTCAAACAGGCACCTCGGGCCTGGTACCAGCAATTCACAGACTTTGTCACCATACATGGGTTCCAACAGAGCAAATCTGACAACTCGTTATTTATTTATCATCATGGGTCTGATATTGCGTACCTAATTATTTATGTGGACGACATAATCCTTACCACATCCACTGAGGCCCTCCGTCTACGGTTATTGAACACATTGTCAGGTGAATTTGCAATGAAGGACTTGGGCCCACTCTCTTATTTCTGGGTATTCAGGTCACCAGGACTGGTGACAAGATGTTTCTTTCCCAGCAGGCATACGTTCAGGACATCATTCATCGGGCTGCCATGGACTCTTGTAAACCGGTTGCTACGCCGGTTGATACTCAGTCCAAATTACCCACTGACGCAGGACCCCCTCATGATGATCCCGCTACTATCGTAGCCTTGCAAGAGCCTTACAGTACTTAACATTCACTAGACCAGACATCTCCTACGCTATGCAACAAATATGTATGCACATGCATGACCCCAGACAGGATCACTGGAATGCCTTAAAGCAAATTATTCGTTATCTTCAGGGCACTTCTGATCACGGGCTTCTTCTTGGTCCCGTTCCTCGTCTTTCTCTAGTGGCTTACACGGATGCTGATTGGGCTGGTTGTCCGGATACTCGCCGCTCCACGTCTGGTTATTGTGTCTACTTGGGTGACAATCTCATCTCTTGGTCATCCAAACGTCAGTCTACTGTCTCGAGATCCAGTGTCGAAGCTGAATATCGGGGGTTGCAAATGTTGTGGCAGACATTTGTTGGCTTCGAAATTTGTTACTTGAACTTCGGCATCCTCTCTCTCGAGCCACACTTGTTTACTGTGATAATGTTAGTGCAGTCTATTTGTCTGGCAACCCTGTTCAACATCAACGCACTAAGCATATTGAGCTTGACATCCACTTTGTTCGTGAGCAGGTGCGTCGTGGACACATCCGAGTTTTACATGTTCCGTCTCGACATCAGATTGCAGATATTTTCACCAAAGGACTTCCTCGCATTCTATTTGAAGACTTTCGATCCAGTCTCAACATGGGTACACCCGATGCTTCAACTGCGGGGGCGTATTAATATATGTATATTTAGAAACTTTGTAATTGATTCAATTTGTAGAAATCTTCTCCATAATTATAGGAGATGAGTGTACTATATATGTTGACCATTGTATTCAATAGAAATGAAGAAATCAATTACCTTTAAGAACCTCTTTCTATCAAACCTGAAATAAATTAAGAGACAAAAAGATTTATAAGTAAATTAGATGTCAAACAAAAGATCTGTAGTTCTGGAACGTTTTATACTAACAACAAGAGTTCACCTTACAATAATATTAAAAAACAAAAAAAAAAAAAAAAAAAAAAAAAAAAAAAACTTTTGAAGTTCCACTTTAGATTTGAAAAATTGAGCTATTTGACCCGTAAAAAATAAGTCGCCCATTTATAAGTGAATAGGTTGTTCGTGCCAGCTTCACAACCAACCCTACCAACAATTGAAGATCATACTCTCGAAAGCGTCCTAGGCACTGAAGTGCAACCCAACACATGTTTTTCCTTGCGCCTTATCAGGCTATCCAGGTACAAATTCAGGCCAATTCTGGAAAAGATCGTCTCAAATCTTTAAGTATGCTATGGCGAAAGCAAACCAAGTGTTAAGAAATATAGAAACAAGCTAAAAACAGGGAATAAACCTAAAGATATGTTCTTAGCGAAACATAAGCCCACAATTTAGCTAAAAACAAACAGAGTTGACCTTACTCATGAACTTATACCCATATCGTGTTGCTCTGCATATCTTGTCCCTGGCTTCAACTTTTTTCAAATAATAAACGGCTAGGGCGAGTTCTGATTTCGCATCTAGTGAACTCACTTTTATCTTTCCTATAAAGCAAATAATCAATGAAACAATCAATCAACCAGCATATGTTGTCCCATTAAACTCATGAAACTTGAATAAAATCGAACATATATGTTATCACATTTAAGTTCCAGACAACGAATCGAAATTTAATTAACAAACACACAATAATTTAAAGCTTGTTCAAGTTTTGAAGTTGAATTAGCTGTTTAGGCATTATTCAGTAAAAAATAGTCACCAATACCAACGATCAATTTTGTTAGGATCGTAGAACACACACGCACACGAACACAAGTATTTACGTGGTTCGGTCTAAACTGACCTACGTCCACGGGGGCAACTGGGGTATTGTTTTTATTGAGTGATACAAATATTACAAGTACAAGAGATTATTTATAGGCCTAAATTAGGGTTAAAACCCTATGCTAATCTTGCTCAAAGAGTTAATCATACTGGGCTTCAAACGACTGGGCCTATAAGTGGGCTGAAGGCAACATCTCCAACAATCTCCCACTTGGTGTCTTCGGACCACGAACTGCACCATCTCTTCTGTACTTCTGTAAATAAGATCTCCCCTTGATCTTCAATGCACCTCCAGTTACCCCGATCTCCTCAACATTATTCCTGGAGACCAGCTGAAGCTCCACACAGCTTCAGCTTATCCAACGTCACACATTTAGTGAACATGTCTGCTGGATTTTTAGCACCTGAGATATTCTTCAAGTTGATTGTGCCATCAGCAACCAATCCTCTCACGAAGTGATACCTTATCCCGATGTGCTTCGTCTTCTTGTGATACACAGGATTCTTAGCAAGTTTTACTACACTTTCATTATCACAGTGCAACAAGTGCTCAGTCTGCTTCTTCCCTAACTCTTCTAGAAAAGCTTTCAACCATAGTAGCTCCTTACTGGCTTCAGCTATAGCCATGTATTCTGCCTCTGTTGTGGACAAAGCCACGCTTTTCTGAAGTCTGGACATCCAACTGACTGCAGTTCCTCCCACTGTGAAAATGAAACCTGTGGTGCTTTTAAATGTATCTTTGCAGCCACCCAGGTCAGCATCTGTATAACCTCTGAGAACTGAATCCTTCCCTTTGAAACATAACCCCATCTTTGACGTTCCCTTCAAATAACGAAGCACCCATTTAACTGCTTCCCAATGTTCTCTTCCCAGATTTGACATAAACCGACTGACAACTCCGACTGCGTGTGCTATGTCAGGTCTTGTACACACCATAGCGTACATCAGACTACCTACTGCAGATGCATACGGAACTCTAGCCATATCAGCTTTTTCTTCTTCAGTTCTGGGACATTGATCTTTGGTAAGCTTGAGGTGACTCCCCAAAGGCGTGTTTCTAGGCTTGGTCTTCTCATTGTTAATATAGAACTTCTCTAACACTTTCCCGATGGACTTTTCCTGGGACAGTGTCAAAGATCTATCTTTCATACTCCTGGTGATACTCATCCCGAGTATCTGTTTAGCTGCACCCAAATCCTTCATCTCGAATTCTTGGACATTTGCTTCTTCAACTTGTTTATCTCATTCATATCTGATCCTGCAATCAACATATCATCTACATACAAAAGTAGAATGATATACGAACTCTTGAACTTTTTCAAATAACAACAGTGATCGGCTTCACATCTCTTGTAACCAGTCTTCACCATGAAATTATCAAACTTCAAGTACCACTGTCTTGGCGCTTGTTTCAGACCATATAAACTCTTCTTCAACTTGCACACCCAATTCTCTTTTCCAATAACCTGGAATCCCTCAGGCTGTGCCATGTAAATGTCTTCATCAAGGTCACCATGTAGAAATGCTGTTTTCACATCTAGCTGCTCTAGATGCAAATTCTCTGTTGCTACAATACTCAGAACTAACCTGATGGTGGTCATTTTCACCACTGGAGAGAAGATCTCATCATAATCAACTCCCTTCTTCTGCTGAAATCCCTTGACCACTAAACGGGCTTTATACCGTTTAGAACCATCATGCTCATCTTTGACCCTGAAAACCCATTTATTCTGAAGAGCTTTCTTGTCTCGCGGAAGCTTTACAAGAACCCAAGTCTTGTTCTTGTCTAGTGAACTCATTTCTTCTTTCATTGCTCGCTCCCACTGGAATGAGTCCTTCATCTTGACTGCTTCAGAGTAGCTCTCTGGTTCACCATTTTCTGTCAAGAGAATATAATTAACTGAGGGGCCGGTACGACTGGGACTGTACCTGTCCGGCGCTTTAGAAACTCTGGTGGATCTCCTGACCGAAGTATCAATTTGGTCAGGCTGCTGTGGAGACTGTTCGTCTTCAGACTCTGAACTCCCACTGTCAGAAATTCCCACTGACTCTTCATTCTCACCATCTTCAGTCTCAGGTTCTGTGTCATCTTCAGATTCTGTTACGGGCCCTGTGACAGATTCTTTCTTCTGATTCTCAACTCTAAACTCAACTGTTTCTTTCCGAACCTTTGACTTATCCAAGTTTCTGTCTTTGTACAACTCTTCTTCATTGAATTCAGCATGCTTGCTTCTGACTACCTTTCTTCTTTCAGAATCCCAAAGCCTGTAGCCCATTTGATCACCCCCATATCCAATGAAGATATATTTCTTTGCTTTAGCATCCAGCTTGTCACCTTCAGGGTTAATATCATAAGCACTACACCCGAAGATTCTCAGGTGATCATACTCAACTGCTTTGCCTTTCCATTCTTCTTGAGGAAGCTTGAAACCTAACGGTACTGAGGGTCCACGGTTGATAAGATGCGCTGCTGTGTTAACTGCATCGGCCCAGAACATCTTTGGGAGCCCTGCATTCAATCTCATGCTCCTGGCTCTTTCACACAATGTTCTGTTCATCCTCTCTGCAACTCCATTCTGTTGCGGAGTTCCTGGAACTGTATTTATCATCTTGATCCCTCTATCAGCACAATAATCTGTAAACTCCTTGCTGATATATTCACCACCGTTATCCGACTTCAAGCATTTCACCTTCAAATCAGTTTCAAGTTCAACAGCAGATTTCCATTTCTTAAAAGTATCGAAAACTTCAGATTTATGTTTAATAAAGTAAACCCATACCTTGCGTGTTGAATCATCTATGAAGGTCACAAAGTAGCGAGAACCTCCAAGTGAAGCTACTGATGTCGGTCCATATACATCTGAGTGAATAAGCTCCAACTTCTGAGCTTTCGGTGCTCTCCCAATCTTCACAAAAGTCACCTTCTTTTTCTTGCCTAGGATGCATGGTTCACAAAATTCTGACTCGACCTTCTTCAACTCTGGAAGTTTTCCCTTGGCAACAAGCATCTTCATCCCCTTTTCACTCATGTGACCGAGTCTTTGATGCCGTAACTTTGTCTGACTCTGGTCACTCGATACTGCGTTCACTGCATCAGCTGATGCTTCAACCATGTACAAACTACCTCTCTTCTTGCCTCTAGCAACTACCATGCTTCCCTTAACAACTCTCCATTGTCCACTACCAAAGTGAACATCATATCCCGGATCATCAAGCTGACCGATGGATATAAGCATCCTCTTCAAACCAGGAATGACCCGAACATTCTTCAAGGTCCAAATGGTTCCCAATGGAGTTTTAAGGTCTATGTCGCCAATTCCTGTAATATCAAGACTCTGATTATTAGCCAAACGAACTTTACCAATATTACCTGTTCGTAGATTCTTCATCTTCTTCGTGCTAAAAGTAGCATGGAAAGACGCTTCTGAATCCATAATCCAGTCTTCAACAGAACTCCCAATACAGCAAATAAGAGCATCCTCTGAATCTGAGGATGTAGTAGCATTCACCTCCCTTTTCTCTCTCGCAGGTTCAGAACACTAACTTCTGAAATGCCCAAACTCCTTACAGTTCCAACACTGTACGTCTTTCCTTGGCTTTCCAGGTCTTGACTTGCTTCTGCGTTTTGACTTTGACCTACCCTTATTTCCTCCTCTGTTACTACTTCTCCCTCTTCCTTCAGTACTGAGCAACGAGCTTGATTCTCCATTGTTCCTTCTTCTGGAGTCCTCATTCAGTAACAAATCACGAACTCTTCCAAAACTGAGAGTCTCAACTGACCCTGTGACTGCTGTGATTGTGCCTGACCAACTGTCAGGTAATGAGGATAACAATAGACAAGCCTTCAATTCATCATCTATCTTAAAATTCACATAAGACAAACGTGTCAAATGTGATTTAAATAAATTAATATGCTCAGTAACAGAACTTCCCTCTTTCATACGAATATTGACTAACTCCCGAATCAGAAACACTTTGTTAGCAGGAGACGGCTTCTCGTACATGTCTGACAAAGCTTCCATAATCCCACGCGCTGTGGTTTGTTCCAGAATGTTGTAAGCTACATTTATGGAGAGAGTAAGCCGAATCGTTGACTGTGCTTTCTTGTCAAGATTCGTCCATTCTTTCGTTATGGTCTTAGGGGGAGGGTCTAGTGCAGCATCTAACTCCTTCTGTATAAGCAAATCCTTGATTTTCATCTTCCACCATCCGAAATTCTTCCCATCAAACTTCTCTACCTTGACTTTTCCTTCTTCAGACATTATCTCTTCTCAATATCTAGGAAACTAGCCAAAAAAATACCACTCCTTTTCTTGTGTTTGCGTTGACCACAAAAAATTCAAACTCCACAAAAGATATTAAATGTATTTTAATAAAAAAAAAAGCATACAACTTGCTTTGTTTTGCTTTCTTTTGTGCACAAGTCCACGCAAGTCGCAACAGACAAAAAACAAATAAATTGTTTTATGTCCAATTTATTACCACTAGAAACCACAAAGGTAGGTAGGCAGGCTATATCTTGTTCAACAAAAACAGAGCACCGCCCTTTTTTCTTGTATATTCAATCGACGATGGTAGACAGGTTACGGCGGGACAGATGTGAGTTGGCAGGAGAAGATCGATGGTAGTGCGGCGGAACTCTAACTGAGTTACGGCGGCATAGGGGAGGAAGGGTGGTGGCGGGTGGTGGGTGACGGATCTAAGGTTACAGGTATGTGTTCTTTCTGATCTGATCTAGAACCTGGCTCTGATACTAGTTGTTAGGATCGTAGAACACACACGCACACAAACACAAGTATTTACGTGGTTCGGTCTAAACTGACCTACGTCCAACGGGGCAACTGGGGTATTGTTTTTATTGAGTGATACAAATATTACAAGTACAAGAGATTATTTATAGGCCTAAATTAGGGTTAAAACCCTAAGCTAATCTTGCTCAACAAGTTAATCATACTGGGCTTCAAATGACTGGGCCTATAAGTGGGCTGAAGGCAACATCTCCAACACAATTTATCTTACTTAATCTATCAAATTAACATTTGAAACCAAATCAAAAACCAAAACTCATAAATAGTAAACAAACCAATCGTATAAGAGGTTAGAGCTTGTCATCTTCCTTATTTTTGCTGGGATCTATTCCACCTGAAGCCGGAGGCCATGACCCCATTCATCACCGTTCATGAGATAGTAACAACTTTTGATGAATTACATTGAGAAATACATGAGGTATAAATACACAGAAATGAACAACTAATTAGGAGTGAAATCCTCCTATGACAAAAATAAAAAATCTGTAACACCCCAACCGATGGCGGAAACATCGGGTGTCAAGTATGAATGATTATTCAATAGCTCATGGTACTAAATGAAAGTTGAATAATATTAAACAATAAACAATTCATCTTACAAGTAAAGATTACAAAAGTTGATTAATATAAACTAGGTCCAAAGCTCCTATGTGTTCAAAGACTTGTACAACTTCTAATAGCAAATAAAACCTGAAACATGTTGAGTTGGAAAAATGGGAGGTCAACTATAAATAGTTGGTGAGAATACATAGGTTTTTGAATGTAATAGAAATCAATAGTTTGTATAGCAGTCATAGTTGAGACATATCAATGAATAATGCTAGAGTATGAGTCCGACATGTAACAATGCGTCTTTTGTATAATCAAACCTTGTGTCGACTAAGACCTAACTCGCAAGTTAGTAAAAGTGTAACTGTTATCGATCATCCCTGAATTTATGCGGGGGATGGGTTTGTCAGACCTATAGCGCTATAATCTAAACATGCGGCTTGATCGATGTTAATGATTGTACTGTGTCTTTTTGTTACAGTCAAATGATAGAATGAGTAAATGATAGTGTATAAAATGTTTAAACATGTTTCACCCCAAAATGTAGAACAGAAAAATGGGCAATGTAAACTCACCTTCGATAAGTTGTATAAACCTCTAAGTGTCGTGAATGTATGTGAGGCGAATCTCGAAGACTCAACCTAAAGTTTCAAGTATCCAAAAATAAATTTCTAAACTTAAAAGAGTCTTAAGTTTCTTAGGCTTAGCATCAGGGTTTGTAGACTAAATTGGGAACCTGTGGCTTTCGAAATGATATTGATTTGAAATCGATTGATTTAAACAAATTTCGAGTATTCCATATGATGCATGTATATAAATTTGTGATGGTTGACATTTTATATATCCAAAAACTTAATACAATCAAACTTTTATGGGTTTCGAATAACAATTTAGTTATTACTTCCTTTTGAACTTAATTTGATAAAATGTATCTTAATTAATAATAAAATAAAATATGGTAATATAAGTGAATAATGCGAAAATATTAAAGATTTTGGATGCACGCTATTTCGGAGTACTTATGATAATTATATAAAGCTCTAAAATATGTATTTGGTATTTTTAAATGAATATAAGTGTCGTAAATGTAATAAAATTGATTTAATTAGTATAAAAATTATAAAAATATAATTTTTATAGAAAAATGTTGTTACTGATGTATAATGTTGGAAATTAATTTTATAAAATAATTTCTGTTTTTCTTTTTTTTGGACTCGATTGTTTGTGAACTCGGTTCCACCGTCACTTTGAAAAACTTTGATGTTTTTAGAGAATTGATTTTGGACAAAGTTTAAAAAAGTGGTGAGAATGTTGTAAAAATCCGATTTAGCCTTTAGAGGATAAAACCATGTGAACCAAGAGTAGTCATCTACAAAGATAACATAATATAAGTAGCCATCTGTAGATGCAATTGGTGTGGGTCCCCAAAGATCACAATGGATTAAGTCTAAGACATGTTGTGCACGTTTGTTATTTTCACCAAAAGGTAAATGTTTTGCTTTTGATAACTCAGAAGAATTACATAATACTGGTTTTGGTAATAAAGATGTAACAAAGACATTACCATGTTTATTTAAACTAGAGATGGTATCAAAAGAAACATGTCCTAGGCGGCTGTGCCATTTATTGTACAAAGCACGAAGATGAGAGGCTGAAAGAGTGGCAACAAAAGCCTTATAACTTTGGGTGAGCACATAGAAACCATTTTCACAGGTGCCCCTAGCAAGAACTTCCCCCGTTTTTCGGTCCTAAATATGAAAATAATCGTTAGAAAATAGAACATTTACGGGAGAATCATTTGTGAGTCTACTAATTGAGAGTAGATTCTTGGTGAGATTTGGAACAACAATAACATTTTGTAAGGAAAGACAATTATTTAAAGTTGTATTCCAAACATGAGTGATTGGTAATGTTTGACCATTACTAAAGGTGACACTCATGTTACCTGTATGAGGTTTACAATCGGTTAAACCATTATTTTTCGTAAGCATATGGGTTGTGGCACCTGAGTCGGCTGTCCAGTCGGGAATGTCAGATGCAAGGCTGCATTGTGAACTGAATGCTTGGGCTAGATTAGCATCTAATTTGAGGGCTTTTTGAGCATAAGACATTAGAGTAGGACAAGTAGTGGCATAGTGACCGTCTTTGCGACACAAATGACAATGAGGAGGACGTTTGGTAAAGGTATTACCTCGCCCTTTTGATTGGTATGAGTGACCCTTGCCACGGTTAGAGGATGGTCGGTTATTGTATGTAGGTCTGGTTGAGTTAGAATAGAAGGCAGCCTCGGGTTGGGTGGAAGGACCGTGAAGCTTTTGAACAAACACTTCCTGATTTTCTGCGTTTGCAAGCAGGTCCCGAAAAACAGGAGCAGGTTTGATTGTTCTTTGAGAAGTGGAAAAGTTTTCAAAAGAGGCACCTAAACCACAATGAAACCAGTGGCATTTATCCTCGTCACTGATGGGGTGGCCGATAGATGCAAGCTGGTCTGAAAGGGTTTTGAATTTCCAACTGTATTCTGCCACAGAACTGGTACCTTTCTCAAGAGTATGAAGAGAGTCTTTTAAATTGTGAATTCGCTCAATAGAGCAATGGCTGTAGGCATTGGCAAGGGCTGTCCAGACCGAGAAGGCAGTGGTGTGTCCAATTGTTTCGGACATAGCTTCCACGGTGAGGGTGGAGTTTATGAGAAGAAGGACCTTTTGGTCGGAAGATTTCCAGGAGATGAAGGCTGGATTAGCAGGGGTTTCATTGTTGGAAATGATAGTTTCAGATGGGTAGGTGTTTGTACCATCAATGTGACCGAGGAGATCAAGGTAGGCCAGAACATGGGTAATCTGTTTCTCCCACGGGAGATAATTTGTGGAGTTAAGTTTTATATTGATTAAGTGGCTGAGAGAATGGAGAGGAATGGTTGAGAGATCTGTTGAAGAAGACATGATGGAGGTGGACAGAAAAAGAAATAGGGCAGAAGATAGTCAAGGGGACAGGATCAAGGCTGATACCATGAGATAGTAACAACTTTTGATGAATTACATTGAGAAATACATGAGGTATAAATACACAGAAATGAACAACTAATTAGGAGTGAAATCCTTCAATGACAAAAATAGAAAATCTATACAATGAATGAGAATAATTGTAGGAGAGATTTAAGGAAATTATTTAGAGTTTCCTAATAGTTCATCTATCTCAAATCTCTCTCATAATTCCTCTCTCAGAGAATCCCTCGCTACTCTCTGCGAAAACATGCATACAACGACAATTGCAAGATTTATTCTCTAGTTGACTGTACAAGCAATCATGTCGTACCTTAATGTAGCTAATTTCTTGAAGAGTTGTTATTGATATTGCTCTTCGTCCTCTAAGATCTTGCTCATCTTCCGAGTAAAGGGGCGTTATTATAGAACCATATCAACTCCTTAACCTCCTCTTGTAACCCTTGCTTCCAAAAGCAACTTTTTAGTTTAAGTTGTTGGACAAGAGTAAAAGACATATATGCCCCTAAAAAGTCTTTTTTATGTGCATTAAGTGTTGTATCTTGAACAATTATATTTGTATTGTTTAAAATTTAAGAAGCCCTTAGCTCATGCATTATAATATAGTATAGATATAGATATAGATATATCAATAATAAGCATTTATAACTACATTTGTTGTTTAAAACCAGCAAAAAAATTGCAAAAAGGGATGTTGCTGCAGTGTAAAACAAAGAGAGATACAAAACAACACGTTAAGACATCATCCCAAACAATAACCACTCGCTCGGGCTTCGCGTTTCAAGTTTGTTATCCTAGCCGTATCCTCAGTGAAAACCAGATTTTACACAATCACAATTGCACAGCAGAATCAAAAAAACATAAACAACATACATCCGCACTAAATTATTTAGTCTTTGTATTGCTAACCGCCTTTGTGTTATGACGAAAGATCAAATTGGAGGCCATCCTACAAGTTATTGCGTGATCCATTTAAACACGTCTTTTAGCAAATCCACAGAAGCATCTACACACGAACAATTAACTTCATTACACATGTTACAGCCCATCAAAAAAATAAACAAACTTTAATTAAAAAAAAAGTAAAAAAAAAAAGACCAGTTTTGGTAGGTTTGACTTTTGGAAGTCAAATGAATTAGTTTCTACTTTAATAACTAATAGAAACTTTCAACTAATACAACTTATGCATGTGTTCAACTATGAATTCAATACAAAGATGTACCAATATTAACCAAAAAAAATTACATTCTAAGATTCTTGGAACAAAAGCATGAAAATAGAAGTTCTTTGGTGGCTTTACTTGGTGGCTAACACACAGTTAGCCTTTTATCAATAAAGAGTTGGTTGGCCTTAAAAAAAAATCATGAAAGTTGACTTTCCAAAGTCAACAACTATCCAACATCTATAGCACATGAAACAGACCCAAAACCTACAAAAAACCAAACTTTATACTGAAAGATCCTTACTTTGGAGCAGGAACAGAAGTGTGACATTTGACTTAACAGAAACCCAAGTCTCTTTCTCCAACAAAGCAGGTTTAGGTGACACCAAACCACCACCTTCTTTAACACTACCAGAACTCTTGAATCACCATTAACAATTCGCCTCCAAGGTCCCTAACCTGCAGTTCAAAATTTCAAATCAATAGTGAGTCAACATAATATAATGATATTGAATCACCATTAACAACTAAACCCCCAAATAAAAAGCATGAAACTTAAAAAAAAAAAAAAAAAAAACAGTAAAAACTGCCAAAACTGAAACAGGGGAAGAAAAAAAAATCCTATTTTACCTTCATACTACTACCATGTACCTCCACCACACACGACCGCATACCACCACCATCTACCTCCATCACGCACTGACTAAAGACGGTGCCGCATACCACCACCGTCTACCTCAGCCAGGCAGGTTGTCATCAACCTACCGAAAACCATCAACAACAAAGTCTCAGTGTCAGGCAAGCAATAGCCATCACCGACCACCTCGCGAAGAAATCATGCAAGAGATTCAAAAGATTCGTCGAAACACAGGCCGAAAACCCATCTTCAAAAAGAAATCAGGTTACCGACACAAAAGATTCATCAAAAAACCCAGGTGCGAAAACCCTTATAACCAAAACTGATGGCGACGCGGTGACGGTGTTACCACGGATACCGTTCCTCTCTTTACATATGTAGGTAAGTGCATAATTACTGGGATACCCTCCGTCAGATAAAAAATTACAATATTGACAAAATTTACTATTCAACTCCATCAAAATTAAAAATATTTGAATTTTATTTGACCCGTTGAGATAACTAACACAACCAAGAGTCCTAAGTCTCCAAGACCTTCTGGTTCATAACTAAAGTAACAGCTCTGCACTATACTCTTTAAGTTGTTATAAAATGTATAAAGGTTAACATTGATTATTTGACCCGTTATAGTCCATGTAGACTTCGGTTCAATTTAGTCACCTTATGCTGCTTAAACTCCTTTCCAAACTTCATAATTGTGTATAGACACACCTCTCCTATTAGTAAAAGAATATGTTACTTGATGCTATGCAAAAACACATATCGTTAAAAAGTTAATTAAGAACTTATAGTATATATAAAATCCATTTTCTGCTCCAACTTCATTAAGAAACTACAATTCTACCGAATTTCAAGTAGAGGATTTGTACAAATGTTAATGCAACTAAGATGATATAAATTGAATCTAAGCATTATTGCATCTCCATGACTTGTGATCCACCATGTTGCACCTTAACAATCCACCAAATCAAACTTATGCCTTTTAGTAAATAGAACACATCAAAAGAACGTAATTGAGAAAACATAAATTTACCTCGTAGACGCGAATCTGTGAACAGATACAAAATATGAATAGAATGATCAATGAGCTCTAACTTAGTAAGCGTATCTCTCACATAAATACCTTACTTTGATCATAGCATATTCTACAATCCATTTTCTGCCCCCAAACTTTCATGCGGCAAAATTAACAAACTTGTAAAAACAACCAGCATCCTTTGCAAGGAAGAACCCTCAAATATTCAAAAATGCTTCTTCTTTATTTGCATGGTGAAAAGAAACTTTCAAAGTTCTTACTCAGGCATAAGGGATTTGATGTGGAGAAAGATAGAGGCGGACGTCATACATTTTCAAGCGGGGCAAGTCTTGTGATCAAAGTTGATCTGTAAGTAAATCATATCAATAACAACAAAATTTGATCTGTAACCACCAGGATTATATTTTGTATATCAATCAACAAAAATATCTCATTAGAATCATATGTAAATGGGGAATTAAAAATTGACGAATACCTAGAATTAGAAGATGTTAGATTTAACATAATGAAATAAAATTCAAATAACAAAGGTAAGAAATAAGAATCATTGTCGAAAAAGATGAAGATGAACCTGAATGTTTAAGTGTTCCTTATTGTGAGAGAAGGGAGGGGTGGCCGTTCAAGTGGATGGAGAGGCGATGGTGGGGTTTATACTGTGGGGGAGGTTGGTTGAGAGAGCTAGACTACTGAACCCACGTCATGCTACAATTTAGAGTAGAAGGTTCTAATCGGAGGAGATGGACGAAGATGATGAACTACGATAAATAAACTGAAAGATTCAAAGATTCCTCAATATTACTCGTAGATTGTTGGCCCAGAACACTAATTTTCAGCGGAAGTTTTAATATAATACATGACAACAATTGAATATAATCGAACAAATGAAAGAAAACTGAATTGTATTAACAAATGGATGTGGACAGAAATGTTTTGACAGAAAGATTACAAGACAACAAGATTGTTTGTGTACAATCTTGATAACTGAAACAAAGTGCCTTGTCCTTGATATATATACTTTTCTAATGGATGTCTGCACACTTCTGAATCGTCATGTATGTTGACAGTTTTGTTATCCAAAACAGTTGTGTCTGTTCCTTTTGTTAACTGCCACCGGTTGATGTTTCCGGCCAATATTAAGTTGAAAGGGTATTCTGGTCTTTTCACATCTTGTCCCACCCTTTTATTGATGTATGTTGCTGTCCCTGCACTTCAATTCTGACCCATTTGACTTAGCATAGTTGCAGCCGATTGCATCAGCCTTTCTGTCCTTTTGTTGCAGTGCTTTTCCCATCCAAATTGACCCATATACTTTATCTTATTATCTAATCTAAAGTATCCTATGACTAGACTAATATTTGAGGTTCAACATACTAATATATACAAACATAAATTCAGAAATTATAGGTTCAAATGTACAAACTTAAACACAAAACAGAAAGTTATATTTACTAGTTTAACATAGATTCTCTGTAGAAGATTCAAAAATAGATAGTGGTAGTGTGGGAAGAATGATGGATTTGCCAACGCATAGGAGAAAGCGAACAATCCTTTTGGTGGTGGAGGAGGTTTTATAATAGATGGCTTAAGGTGGTTGGAGAGGAGTAAGCGGAGAATGTGGGTGAACGTGGGTGGGAATTTAGCATAATTGGGAAACTGGTTAACTGCATCTAAAAAAACTGCCAAATTTTAGCCAAAATTAAACAACCTATTTATTACGGTCCATATTCAATCTAAGAAATAACTACCTTCTTTCAATGGTCTAGATCATCCCAAAAACAGTTAATTTATTCAAAATTGACGGTTACTATAGTGGTGAAAAATAGTATAATAATAATAATAATAATAATAATAATAATAATAATAATAAAGAATGTTAAATTATTTAATAAACAACATTCAAAATTGTTGACTCACTATAGCATACTAGAAGTCATAACCCAAATCCAAATTTACCTGTTTATTTTTCTTCTAAAACTACCAATACTTCAAACTAACAACATTCATGTTCTAAAACTACCAATAGATCAAACTAACAACATACTAGAAGATGGTGGTGGGTAGTATAGATTGAAGAAGATGAGGTGGGTGGTGGGTCTGATTTAAATTCTATAAGTGACTAGACGATTTTGCCCATGACATAACGACATTGCGTTACCCCGTTAATGAAATGGATTGTTTTTACCTATTTCGTCAAATCAAGGGACCGTTCAAGCAAATTTTTGAATTTTGGGCTAGACTGACATATTAACCCAAACCACATAGACGGATTTGGTATTTAACTCTTTTTTTTTACATAAAAATATTTTAACTATTTATCATTTATTATTGAATTATATTTTTTTAGGTATACTTTTTTTTTTTTCAAATTTTGTTTTAAACGCTCATGGTTATATAATTTGACAAGTTGTTATAACTTCTCATGCTTACAAGTTTGAAATGATATCTAGAACCAAGACACACTATACGCATAAAGTAACTACAAGTTTGACTTGGTAAAACGCTCGTTCCTTTCATTAGGAGTATCAACAACCTAGAATCGTGTAAAGAAATATGAAGTTTGCCAACATAAAATGTATTAAGGTAAATTTTGATGATAACTAGGATGCAAAAGAGTGGAGCCGCTCGCGAGCTACTCGAGATTGACTTGATAAAACGCTCGAAACGAGATGCACCATCTCAAGCCTGAGCCAAAAACAAAGCTAGTTTATTTATAAAGCCAATGAATTTATAACAGTAGACTAAGTATTTGACATGCCTACCATTAAGAGAATAACCCCATATGGAAAAAAGTTAACAACCTCAAATAATGGACTCTATTCAAAACAGCACAACTCAAGAGTGTCCTTTCAAAATCAAGTCTCCTGAAGAAAACTAACAAAGACCCATTCCATTAACTAAAAAATTAATAATCAATAATGTAAATGGTGTCTATGTACCTAATTGACCAACAACAACATATGACAAAAACACAGTACAATGATCTGATTAAAAGAACAGAGCAGATTAAGAGTATTAGATTCGGGCGTGGTTCCAAATTGGCTTCTAAATTGTATAGAATTGCTCCAGCACTCCATATGTCAACTTACGAGCCAAGATTACTTTTTAGGACCTCAAGAGCGATGTAGCATGGACTACCTGTGAAATAATGAGTAAAAAACACGTTGGTATGCATACTAACATTAATCGTTAAGTGAAATAGTTACAAAAACGGACATACAAAAGGAAGACCTTATGAGTTATGACGTAAATGATTACTTGACCATAAGTTAGCCCATATTTGCCTACCCTGGTTGAGCTTTGGCACCCTGTTGCACAAACAATTGTGGAGCTGCACATTATGCCAATTCACTTATAACATATAGACCAGCAACTCAAATTACGTCAGGTTAAAAACAGCAAAACACATGTATTACTTTAGGTTAAGTTAGTTGAGGGATTGGTTTTATAAAGTTTATGATAATGAACTGTGATATCCCACAAGTAAAATGGCAAGTGAGGCATACATATAAATGGTTTTTAGAATTTTAATATAGTATGAAAAAGAGGACAACTAAACACTGGTCAACTCAATAATTTTGATATGGTATTAAAGGGGGAAAACAAACCACTGGTTAACTCTAAGGGTTTAAATATGTGGCATATTTTATTAAAAGGGGGCAACAAACCACTATAAACTCTAATGTGTTGTTTGTTTTTTCTTCAGGAAAAGGTCTGCAATCTGCGGACCACATCTGCATAAGAAGAGGTAGACCAAAGGTCTGCAGTCTGTAAGAATAAGATTGTTTGTTTGTTAACGTCTGCAGGCTGCTGAAATAAACTGAAATTTAAATAAACTGATTTTTTACAACAGTCTGGTGGTGGACCGTAGTGGTGGACCATGGTGGTGGTGTTGGATGGTGGTGGATGGTGGTGGTGGTGGTGGATCGTGGTGGTGGTAGGTGGTGGTGGTGGGTGTGGTGGGTGGCGGACGGTGGTGGACGATGGTGGTGGTGGGTGGTGGTGGACCGTGGTGGTGGATGGTGACGGTGGTGGTGGTGGTGGACCGTGGTGGTGGTGGTGGGTGAGGAGAAGAGGAGAAGACCTTAGAAGACATTGGAACAAGTCTGCACCAAGAAGAGGTTAGGAAGACCTTTTTGAGTGAAAGGTCTTCCAAAAAACAAACAATCTGCAGACCCCAAACGTCTGCACACGTCTGCGCGACGTAGACAAAAGAGGTCAGAAGAGCTTCTGAGCAAAAAACAAACAGCCCCTAAGAGTCTGACAATATACCGTGAGCAGTTGGTTCAATGTTTGTTCCTGTTCATCGCTGATGACAATTCAAAACATAACATAACATAACATCACGATTCTTGGCAACAACATCAATCTGCAAATAAGAAAGCAATTTAGAGTAATGAAACTGGAAACATTTTAACCAATAATCTATAATCTATCTATAATCTATAATAATATATAACTTATAATAAAAGAATTGAGTTTGTATGAGGTGGCATTCAATGGAGGCCTCAACCCCCCATTGAATGTGCCATGTGGCATCATGTGAAGCTTTCTTTTAAATTTATTTATTTTGTATTTTTAAATAAAATCTATATCTATATTATCTTAAAATTTCAAATATGTTAATTAATATCTTTTCCTTATTTTCCTCTCACATTTTTTAAATGTTAGTGAACTATTAATTATTTTAAAATTTCAAATATGTTAATTAATATTTTTATCTTTATTTTTTCTTATTTTCCGCTCACAATTTTTAAACGTTATTAACTTTTATGTATGACATTTTTTTGAAAAAAAATTACACCAAATTAACGATCGCTTTATTATCTTTCCAACGAGCACCATATATAGTGTTATACAAAAATGAAAAAAATGTATTTTTAGTGAGTTTTTGTTCATGCAGAAAAAAACACAATGTATTTAGGTAATTTCTTAATCATATATAGGCAAGTCACTAATAATGTTATGATAGTATATATGTTTTTGAACCTACTATTACATATATGAATTGCCCATGTTCATGTGCTATAACGATGTGCTTAGCATTAAAAGAGGTTGAGATTTTTTAATCTGCTGGGAACGCAGCATGAAAAATCCTTTTGATAGTATAAACATTAGAACATCTTTCTTTAACATTAAAAGAGGTTGAGACTGTTTACTTCTTTTATCCTTTTTTATTAAGTAATATTAGATTTTTCAACCCCGGGACACTCCCAGGGTAATCAGCTAGTTTTATATATTTGTAAAGCTAAAAGTCCAATTGTTGTTATACCTTCCTAGGAAAAGACGGTGTAACATCATAACTTCCTTCAGGAGTAGCCTTCAATGAATATTGGCTTTGTCAACCCTACACGGCTTTTGTATCTCCTTCTATACACATACATACCAGTTGACATCTTCCAACTTAAATTGTTGAACAACTGACTGTTGTTTGCTGATCAAAAACAGGAAAAAGCCATCAGTTAGCAAAACCATTTGCAAGTGAACCAAATCTAAAACTTAGAGACGTTTAAACTTTAAACAAACCTCAAACATTAGCAGCCAAACCAATTATTTAATGGTATCCTCTCTGATTAACCTCAATTCTATCCTGGATTGGGCGTAAAGGAATACGAAACGTGTTTAAGATGCTTGAATTTAGCCTGGGTTTGGCATGACTTTGCACCTCAGGGCGCGGCTCCCCATTCGCAGCCTACCTACAGTACTGCACCTCAATGCATAGGTGCGCAGCTCACACGATTTTGACAACATAGTTATCTACCTAAATTAGCTTTATGTTACAAACACGGAACAAAACATGAAAAAATGAAAGAAACTCTTACTAAACTCTGAAAACAACTTCTATGAAACGATTACAAAGTAAAGAACAAAAAAGATCAAAATACAAAATACTGATCAACTCTTAACAGGATACAAAACACTCTCTCATGAACATAAAAACAACAAGATCTACAATCACAAACAACGAGTTGAAGGAACTTACACATACAAGATGTATCTGCACAAGAACACCACTTCAAAACCCTAATGACATATCTTAACTAAAGGGGAAACCCTAAGAGACGAAAAGTAAACGAAAAACAAAGAGACTGAAAACTTCTTTCGAGACCAATCACCCAACTATTTATAGCGGGGGATTTGTGTTTCTTCAAACACAATGGACGACTGAGATTGAAACCATCCAACGGCCCTCATGTATTTGTGTTTCTTCTCTAGGATTGCCAGCGTAGCACTGGACATATACTTGAGACAGGCCAGGCCCACAAGGAAAGTTCTGATATTATCACTAGCCTACGAACTCTACCTCTGGCCCACGACCTCATGAACACAGCATAGCCCATCATCACGAGCTCAATCATTTATCATCATTTAGCCCATTCAGCAATAACATAAAATAATAAAACAAACTTTGTATTAAAAACCAAATTAAACAAAATGCCAAGTATAAAATTGAACTGAATTTATAACATAAATTTTAACACCCCCCCCCCCTCAATTTTATACTCCAAATGGGTCAAATAATTTCAAACACTTACCAAGTTTTCTTGCATAACAGGAAATAAACCTTTTGTGAACCCATCTGCAACTTGACTCTCAGATGCAACCTTTTTAGGTCTTATAACACCTTTAGAAATCTGATTCCTTAAGAAAAATAAATCTAATTCGAAATGTTTATGTGACATCCGTCACCCTCGCTTTTTATCTAAATGACAATAATAGCTTTCAAATGTTTCCGTTATAGTCCCTGTAAGTTTCGTCGTTTTCAAATTTAATTTTAAGAGGGAACTAAAATTTTATCATTTGCAATTATTATGGATCGTATCTACGTTCAAGTTAAATCCGTATTTTGAAACGTTATCCAAATTGGATTTTATAAAAGTTATAAAAGTTGTTAAGTTTAATAATTATTTGATAAGGTTTTATTAAAAGTTTATAAAGGGTTATATGAAATTTAGATATACATAAACTCAAGGGACCATTTCTAACTTTTGTGAAAGTTCAAATATGTATCCTCCATTCTTGTCTGAAACTAGGATGATCGAAAAAAAATTTTGGCCAAACATTAATATCGAATTAAATGGTTTTAATTATTGTTTTTTAATGTATGAAATCTTTCTCTAGACCATTTCCAATCCATAACTACACATTTAATGTTTTAAAAATCGAAGTTTAATTTTTTTTATTTTTTTGTAACCGCCGAGTTAATACAAAGAGGTCTAACGCACGTTTTTGTCAAGCCACCATATAAATCAATCTTGCCATTCCCTTTCTGCACCTCTAAAGGTTCCAAACGAATATTAAATCACCAAAAATTGTCCAAAATTGATGCTCAATTTGCGAATCACGTCTCGGCCCTTGAAGCTTCAATCCCGACCTTTTTATGTGTTGTAAGCCCAAATTCTCTATGCCATTTTATTAGTTTGTCATTCACCTGTAAAAGCCCTATCAATTCATGGCTTAATCTTGTCTTAATTGGGTTATTATAAAGCCTAGGGTTAGGGTTCTTAGTTGTTAGTTTGGGGAAGAAGATGAAACTTGTGTTTATGTTAAAAATATTAATGGATCAAACATTTAAACAAGTTGTGTTATGGTGTAATGGTTGTGCTTGTGTTGTTCCATGTGGGGTACCCGGGTTCTAGTCTAAGCACAACCAAATCTGTTACTTTTTCTTGTTTTTTTTATTTTAATATTTAAACCTTTATATAATCACAAAAATTCAATAAAACTTACAATATTCACAATAAATTCATTTTTGCTCCAAAAATTATAAAAAATTAGGAGTAGCATCTTGACACCATAAAGAAAATTACCACACTTTTATTTTCCAGAAAATGTCTTATTTTCATATTTTTATTGAATTTATTTGTTTTAATCGTATTTAATTGATTAAAAATTTATTTTAATGATTTTAATCTCAAACTTTTTGGAAAATTATTTCTAATCATTATAAACTGAAATAAAAATATTTGGTTTAGTAAACATGTATTTTATTGATTTTCTTATTTTTAATCATTTAAACATGATTTAATCTCATTAAATCAATTTTAAATATAAATAAGTTTATAAAAATTATGAGAAAATTGTTTTCATTAATTTAAATCAGAAGGCATCCATTTTATAGGAAAATAGCATTTTTGGATCATGTCTTGAATTATTAGTCTTATTTATGTTTAATTAGACATAATTAATAATTTATTTATTTATTTATACTATTAAATATCTATTTTATAAATACTTTTCCTATAAAATAGAAATAATTCTATGTTTGAAAATCTTAATTACAATTTGTGGGATTGTTGTGTAACTCATAATTATTTATTCCAATATTTATGATTATTTACAATAATTAGTTAAAGTAATTAACTAAATTATTTTGTATTAATTATTTAAATATACCTTGACCTAAATATTCAACTGGTAATAGTTATATTACCTAAATCCTAATTACAAACTTTGGTATATTATTTTTAATATACATCTTTTATTGTAATTCGACTTATCATAAAAACTCTAATTCCCCAAATCAACTTAGCAAACCCTAATGCCTTAGACCTTAGATACTTTAGACTTTAGACATTTCCTTATTAGTATACTATTACGTTATAGGTTAAATTCCCATTACTTTGCTCACGACCGCTTAAGTTGGATTTTGATCGCTTTCGCAAACTGTGAGTATATCTTTCCCCTTATTCATGTTTTACTCTTTTGGGGCTATTCATGTACACTATGACTAAATGTTATTCTTTTACTAAATGCAATTGTCATGTGTGTTTGCGTTATGTTAATTTGTGTGTCTATGACTTGTTAAAATCATTAACCTTTGAGGGCCTAGCATTTCAATGAATAGTACTATGGTATATACCCTTGTGACTCTGTTGAGAGTCCTCGTCATTGCTATGTATTACATTACTACTAGCGCATACTATATATATCTGCTTTTCTTTACATAGGGTTGATTTTGAATGGATATTACTTATTACATAATTGCAAATGGTACCGCACATGAATTGCTAAACACCTTTCCTACTATATTTATTCAAACAGGGTATGCTCACCAATACAATTTTGTATTGATCTATACTATTTTTGTACATGTTTCAGGTTGTTTTGAAATGCTTCTTTTAAGCTTTGGATTTATATTTAAGCTTTGACTTTATTGTATTTTAGTTAGAATTGACGCTTTAGAATTATGGTATTCTGTAATTTTTCTTTCAATGTAATAAATTATTAAATTCAATGTATCAAAATTTATATTTCTAGTCCATGAGCTATTGAACAATCGTCACTACGTGACACCTTGATGTTTTCGCCATCGCCTGGGGTGTTACAGTTTAGTCCTCTCATAAAATACAAGATTTACAGCAATGGCTAATGCAGCATTATTGCACAACACAAATCAATAGGTAAACTAACAGGAACATTCAGTTCTTGTAACAAATTTATCAACCACATTAATTCACATGTCGCAGCACACATTGACCTAAACTCAGCTTCTGCTGAGGACCTGGACATAGTGCTTTGTTTTTTGCGTTTCCAGGACACTAGAGAGTTCCAAAAAAACACACAAAAACCTGTGATAGACTTTCTTGTTTCTAAGCACTTAGCCCAGTCTGAGTCTGAGTAAGCTAAAAGCTTTAACTAGGAGGCTTTAGAGAACAAGATACCTTTTCCAGGCGACCCCTTTAGGTACCTTAAAAGCCTTATAGCAATTTTAAGACGACCATTAGTTTGTCTATGCATATATTAATTGGCTTAAAAAGTGCACTGCATAAGCAATGTCAGGCCTAGTGTGTGCCAAATAGATCAATCTACCCACTAGCCTTTGATAACCAGTGATGTTAGACAAAATAGAATTATGTTGTGCACACAAATTTGTCAACACATGGTTAGATTCAATGGGTGTACTAACAGGTTTACAACCAGTTAGCCCATAATCAGCTAACAACTCTAAACAATACTTTCTTTGGGATAGACATATTCCATCATTAGACTTAATTACTTCTACACCCAAAAAATATTTTAATTCACCCAAGTCTTTTATCAAAAAATTTGATTTAAGACTTTCCTTAACCTTATTTATTTCACTAAGACTATTTCCTGTTACCCACAATATCATCTACATAAACAAGCAAATATATGATCACAGAATCTGTTATTTTAAAAAACAAAGAATAGTCACACTTGCTTTGGTTAAAATCAAGATCACTTAACACATTTACAAGCTTTGCATTCCACATACGAGGAGCTTGTTTCAATCCATATAAAGACTTTTTAAGTTTACACACTCTTTTCTCATTTTTATCAAAATACCATCAAGTAATGACATGTAAACCTCTTCATTTAACTCCCCATATAAGAAAGCATTATTCACATCTAACTGAAACATATTCCAGTCATTTAGAACAGCTAAAGTTATAATGCATCTAACTATAACAAGTTTTACCATAGGTGAAAAAGTATCTTCAAAATCTACTCCTTGTTTTTTACTATAACCTTTAGCCACTAACCTGGCCTTAAACCTCTCAACCTCTCCACTAGACTTATACTTGATCTTGAATACCCATTTACATCCTATCACACTTTTTCCTATAGGTAACTCTACAAGATCCCAAGTATCATTTCTATAAAGAGCCTCAATCTCTTCATTCATGGCTGCAATCCAATTTGGATTGCCAACAGCCTCATTGAATGAAGTTGGTTCCTTATCCTTATTCAAGGATGACACAAAACATTTATTTTCAAAAGTAAGATTTGAATAATTAACTACCCTATTTATTCCAAATTTTAATTTATCATCTAACACATAGTCTTTCAAATTTTGTGGTAAAACAGTACTCCGAGCAGACCTTCTAATACTGGTCTGACTTGTACCTTGATCACCAAGGTTTCCCTCAGAGCTGGTGATGAAATCCTCCTCAGATTCCACACCCCCAGCCCTGCCTGGAGTGTTGTCCGGAAGACTGGGCTGTTGACTCCCAGCCTTGCCATCAGTCCCAACAACATTGTCTCCCGTCTGCTAGGACCAGTGTGTCTCTAAGTCATTTTCATAGTTATCCCTTCTATCATCATTGGGACCTTGTGACTGATCTTGGTTGTCAAGTTCATAACAATCAAAAAGGTTAAGGTTTGTTATTTCAGAAAGAACATTTTCATTCAAATTTTTAAAAACAGACTCTTCTTTAAATGGAAAATTTTCTTCATAGAATTTTACATCTCTTGAAAAACAAACATTCTTACTTTCCAAACTAAACACCTTATAACCCTTTTTCTCAGTAGAATACCCTAGAAAAACACATTTTTCTGCTCTACTATTCAATTCATCACTTTCATTTAAAATGGTAACAAAATATAGACAACCAAACAGCCTAAGATGATCTTAGAAGGGTTCAAAATTATAAACTACCTCATATGGTGACTTTCCTCCTAGCACAGAAGTAGGTGTCCTATTAATCAAATAACATGTAGTTAATACACAATCAGACCAAAATTTCACAGGAACACCACTTTGAAACATAAGAGCCCTAGCTACATTAAGTAGATGTCTATGTTTCCTTTCCACTATTCCATTTTGTTGTGGAGTATATGTGCAAGTTGTTTGATGAATGATACCCTTTTCTTTGCAAAAATTATTAAACTATTGATTTACAAATTCTGTTCCATTATCAGATCTGAAACATTTAACAACTTTACTAAGTTGTGTTTCAATAATATTTACAAAGTCCTTTATGTTATCAAACACTTCAAGTTTGGTTTTCATCAAACATACCCACACAGATCTAGAGTGATCATCCACTATAGTCAAGAAAAATCTAAACCCCTCTCTACTACTCACCCTATATGGTCCCCATACATCAAGATGAACAAGTTCACCAATACTTGATGTTTTATGATCACTTAAAGGCAAGGGTTCCCTATGTTGTTGGGCCTTGTGACATATTTCACAAGGCACATCATCATTTATGTCCCCTAGACTTAGTCTATCCTTGTACAGTTTAATAGCTTGGTTAGATGGATGTCCTAACCTAGCATGTCACAATTTAGTGTTAACAATACTACTATAATACACCTTGTTACTTACAAAGGTGTTTCCACAGTAGTATCACCCATCAATTTGATTACCACTCACCAGGATTTTCCTTGTGGTTAAGTCCTGGACATAGCAATTATTCTCATCAAAACCAATGTACAGTTTGTTATCCTTAGCAAGTTTATGGATAGAAATCAAATTCACATTGTACTTAGGGACAACAAAAACATCTTTTAAAACAACATTACTAGCCAACTTTCTATTTCCTATTTTGGTTACAAGTGCATCAGTTCCATTTGGGTGTTTTACCCTAATGTTCAAATCTGACACATCAATACAGTCTGTTAGTTCTGTATCATCCTTAACCATATGTTGGTTAGCCCCCGAATCTGTTATCCAACCCATAAAACCTTTACCACTATGTTTTCCAGCAAAACAATACACAGGTTTGCAAAACACATTAGCACAAAAGGATTTAAACAAACTACCTGAGACACTGCTGCTTTGATGACACTCTATAGTTTTTCATTAATCAGACTTAACAGTTTATTCACCTGTTCACTAGTCAAAGTATTAACTTTAGAATTATCAGGCACACTCAGGTTTGCATTTGCCCTTTTGTTTTGTCCATTCCTTGTCTCATCCAAGATGGATAACCTATGATTTCATAACACTTATCTACTATATGACCAAATTTTTTACAGTGTGAACACTTAAGATTTTGATTTGAAACTTTATTAGTTTTCTTAAAATCAGGAGGTTGGCTTGTTTTAGATAACAAGGCCATAGACTGACTTCTCTTAGAAGTACCACTGGCATTTCTATGAGATTCCTCTCTAGAAAGGACAGAGAATGCTTCCTTAATAGAAGGCAATATGTCCCTGATCAACAAGTTTGTCCTCACACTTTGATAAACATTATCTAAACCCATCAAAAATTGCATCAGTTTTATCATGTTACTGAAATCATTAAAATCTTTTGCAGCATTACATGTGCAAGAGGGCAACTGCAAAATCTGGTCTAATTGCTTCCAAATAATATTCAACTTATGGTAATACTCAGACACAGATAATCCATTTTGGTTAAAACTATTAATCTTTTGATATAGATCAAACACAATTGGCCCATCTATTTTATCATATGTCTCTTTTAGTTCAAACCAAACATCACAAGCCAGTTTAGAAAATACATGTCCCATATAAAGTTCTTCACTAATGGAATTTAGGATCCAAGTGAGAACAATTGAGTTACACCTGTCCCATTTCCTAGCTAGAACATCATCATTTTCAAACCTCACACATGACATGTCTATAAAACCCCATTTATTTTTAACTTGCAATGCTAATTGTAAAGTGTTAGCCCAGACTATATAGTTTTCTATCCCTTTTAGTTTAATAGAAACAATATTCAGATTTGCTGAATCACTAGGGTGTAGATATAATGGGTCACTCGCATCAAGTTTACCGATAACAGTAAACGTTTGGTCCACCAGTAGACCAAACAATTTGTTCTCCAGACATATTAACAGATACTCAATCAACAATTTAATCCAAAGAACACACACAACCACCTAAGAGACAAAGTTGTGTCAGCGGCCAGATTCCTGGTTCATCACTCAAGGGTGCTAGGACAAGCTTAACAGAGGAATCTCAACTAATTCCCCTAATAATCACTAACAAATACCTAAATCAGTAATTAAATGAAACAACAAATCACAGAAACCAATACACAACTAAGATAAACAGACAACCAAATAGTCGGCTTCAAATAACGGTCCACCTAACCCGGTCAAATAGCCTTTAGACTCAACACAAAATTAACAAGCAAGAATGGAACAATCTCACCGAGAGTGGTGCCCAAGTTAGGGTTCTCCTTACTCACAGCCTGCACCTTCACTTAGGGTACAGGACTGTGAGGCAATTGAAGCTAATAACGTCCAATACTCCAATCCACAGAAGCTCCTAGAACAACAATCATGATCAAACACCAGATCTGACTGTTCTTTTTCCAAGAATAACAAGAACCTTTCAAATAACCCAGATCAAACCCTAATATGAAACAAGAACCCCAAAGATCACAGTGGAAGACTCAAACAAAGATCTTAAGACTTCTTGTGTAAAAGATTATCAGAGACTCTTTAACCTAGGGCTCTGATACCATGTTACAAACATGGAACAAAACATGAAAAAAATGAAAGAAACTCTTATTAAACTCTGAAAACAACTTCTATGAAACGATTACAAAGTAAAGAACAAAAAAGATCAAAATACAAAATACTGATCAACTCTTAACAGGATAGAAAACACTCTCTCATGAACATAAAAACAACAAGATCTACAATCACAAACAACGGGTTAAAGGAACTTACAGATACAAGATGTATCTGCACAAGAACACCAATTAAAAACCCTAATGACAGATCTTAACTAAAGAGGAAACCCAAAGAGATGAAAAGTAGATGAAAAACAAAGAGACTGAAAACATCTTTCGAGACGAATCACTCAGCTAGTTATAGTGGGGGATTTGTGTTTCTTCAAACACAATGGACGACTGAGATTGAAACCATCCAATGGCCCTCATGTATTTGTGTTTCTTCTCCAGGATTGCCTGTGTGGCACTGGACATATACTCGAGACAGGCCAGGCCCACAAGGAAACTTCTGATATTATCACTAGCCCACGAACGCTGGAGCCCTCGAACTCTACCTCTGTCCACGACCTCACGAACACAGCATAGCCCATCACCACGAGCTCAATCATTTATCATCATTTAGCCCATTCAGCAATAACATAAAATAATAAAACAAACTTTGTATTAAAAACCAAATTAAACAAAATGCCAAGTATAAAATTGAACTGAATTTATAACATAAATTTTAACACTTTACCTAAAAGCTTCTCGATTTTGAGTCAGCACCTAATGGCGCGACTCACCAGTCGCGGCCCACCTTTGCCACCTCTACGTAATAGCATGCCATGGACATGGAAGACTCTTAAGCCACATGACCTTTCCACTATATCATTGTAATTCTACCCATTTGACTTGTTAGTAATAAAACATAACCACTCCAATTTGACCCGTTTGAAAAATCAAATAATCAATACTTTGACAAGATGTATTTTCTTTAATTATCATATAACTAATTCAGTAGATTGGTTTTAAACAACGTTAAGTGCACAAAATCACGCTTTTTTGCATTTCTTGTATTTCCTCTAGGCGCTGAGTGAAAAGGCCCCAAGGCTTGCGCCTCGTGCCTAGGCGCGCTTTTTAAAACCAAGTTCAGTAGTTATTAAAGAATGTGGACTGATAAAGATTCACAACTCAAATGAATTAGAATTACATAACGTTCTGAAGAAAATATTATCACTTGTAAACATTTGTAAGGATTCTATTTATTAATAAAAAAATAGAAAAAATGAAAGAAAATAAACTAGCTTTTAAAATACCAGCACATAGACCATGGTTGATAGCACTGTTATTTATCAGAGCTATACCTAGTATGTCAACATTTAGAATGCTTTTTTTAACTAAAAAAATGATTTGAGATATGCGGTGATTATGAGGAATTGAGATCAAAGAAAATACCATGAGGTGTTTTCGTCTAGGAATCTTTTAGTCACTTTTACCCGTCACCGTTATGACTTTGGCAAACATGGCTTAAAGCTAACCTACTCATAAAAATAGAATGCATTAGATGCTAAATTTGCCTTCGGTTTTTGGATCATACATATTAAATACACAAACCCAATTCAGATTGAACACCAAACCCCCAGTTACGCCAGCCAAAATGGGACACCAAACGGATATAAATTCCTATTGCAGGACCCATGTTTGTGGTTAGAAAACGGGACACAAAACGGATTCACCAAGTTGACCGAGCTTCTCTTCTAGTTCGTTTAATTCGTTCAGCTCCTTGAACTCATGAATTACCTTTTTTTTTTCTAGAGCCTATGCAGAACCTCTTTCTATCAAACCTGAAATAAATTAAGAGACAAAAAGATTTATAAGTAAATTAGATGTCAAACAAAAGATCTGTAGTTCTGGAAAGTTTTATACTAACAACAAGAGTTCACCTTACAATAATATTAAAAAAAAAAAAAAAAAAAAAAAAACCTTTGAAGTTCCACTTTAGATCTGAAAAATTGAGCTATTTGACCCATTTAAAATAAGTCGCCCATTTATCAGTGAATAGTTTGTTCGTGCCAGCTTCACAACCAGCCCTACCAACAATTGAAGATCATACTCTCGAAAGTGTCCTAGGCACTGAAGCGCAACCCAACACATGTTTTTCCTTGCGCCTTATCAGGCTATCCAGGTGCAAACTCAGGCCAATTCTGGAAAAGATCGTCTCAAATCTTTAAGTATGCTTTGGCGAAAGCAAACCAAGTGTTAAGAAATATAGAAACAAGCTAAAAACAGGGAATAAACCTAAAGATATGTTCTTAGCGAAACATAAGCCCACCATTTAGCTAAAAACAAACAGAGTTGACCTTACTCATGAACTTATACCCATATCGTGTTGCTCTGCATATCTTGTCCCTGGCTTCAACTTTTTTCAAATAATAAACGGCTAGAGCGAGTTCTGATTTCGCATCTAGTGAACTCACTTTTATCTTTCCAATAAAGCAAATAATCAATGAAACAATCAATCAACCAGCATATGTTGTCCCATTAAACTCATGAAACTTGAATAAAATCGAACATATATGTTATCACATTTAAGTTCCAGACAACCAATCGAAATTTAATTAACAAGCACACAATAATTTAAATGGGAATTGGATTTTAATAACCTAAACTATTTGAAATTGGCTATTGGCACCCCCAACTAAAAAATTGGTCATATATAACCTGAACTATTAACATCTTGGATTTTAACACCCACTAACGGTTAAGTCACTAACGCCTGGGTTGGCTGACGTGGCACCGGTTGCTGACGTGGCATGCTGATGTATCAATCCACGTGTGCATTTAATTAAAAAAATAGATCTGGTAGATCTCTTCTTCCCCACAATACCTTCATCGATCAAAAGTTGTGAGTCTTAATAACCCTAAACAAACCTTCACAAACATCCCATGTCTCTGAATAATAACCGTCTTCCATTTCCACATCGGCGGCCTTCCATCCCCCTTCCTCTTCTCTCCTATAAAACCTCCATATTGTTCTCCATTTAACCCTTCCTAATCCCTTTATAAAAAAAAACCCTAATATATCACCTACCTACAATACCTTTATCGATCGTATCAATCCTACTGTTCGTTACCTAATTTAGCTAAATTTTATCTGAAATTAACGATTTGTACCCCTCTCTCTCTCTACAACCATATCCCTTCTGCAACTCAACCGTACTGTTAGTTACCTAATTTAGCTACCGTGGTAGTGGCTGTAAAGAGCTACGGTGGTGGTGGTTGTAGAGAGAGAGAGCTACGGTGGTGGTGGTTGTAGAGAGAGGGTTACGGTGGTGGTGGTGGTTGTAGATAGAGAGAGCTACGGTGGTGGTGGTTGTAGAGAGAGAGAGAGAGAGAGAGCTACAGTGGTGGTGGCGGTGGTAAAGAGAGAGCTACAGTGGTGGTGGTAGAGAAAGAGAGAGAGCTACGGTGGTGGTGGTTGTAGAGAGAGAGTTACGGTGCTTGTTGGCTGTAGAGAGAGGTTATTTCTTCAAATGGATTCATATCAGATCTATGTTTTATGATGATGATGCTGATATGGATTTTATTTAGATTTGTTTGTTTTTTTTTTTTATGATGATATGGGTTCATATCTATCATATCTGTTTTTTTTATTGTTAAGTGAAATGCACATGTGGATTGACACATCAGCATGCCACATCAGCAAGTGGTGCCACGTTAGCCAACCCACTAACGGTGTTAGTGGGTGTTAAAATCTAACATGTTAATAGTTCAGGTTATATGTGGCAAATTTTTTAGTTGGTGGTGCCATCGGCCAATTTTGAATAGTTTAGGTTGTTGAAATCTAATTCCCCTAATTTAAAGCTTGTTCAAGTTTTGAACTTGAATTAGCTGTTTAGGCATTATTCAGTAAAAAAATAGTCACCAATACCAACGATCAATTTATCTTACTTAATCTATCAAATTAACATTTGAAACCAAATCAAAAACCAAAACTCATAAATAGTAAACAAACCAATCGTATCAGAGGTCAGAGCTTGTCATCTTCCTTATTTTTGCTGGGATCTATTCCCCCGGAAGCCGGAGGCCATGGCCCCATTCATCACTGTTCATGAGATAGTAACAAATGTTGATGAATTACATTGAGAAATACATGAGGTATAAATACGTAGAAATGAACGACTAATTAGGAGAGAAATCCTCCTATGACAAAAATAAAAAATCTGTAACACCCCAACTGATGGCGGAAACATCGAGGTGTCACGTACGAATGATAGTTCAATGCTCATGGTACTAAATGAAAGTTGAATAATATTAAACAATTTAATTACAATTCATCTTACAAGTAAAGATTACAAAAGTTGATTAATATAAACTAGGTCAAAAGCTCTTATGTGTTCCAAGAGTTGTACAACTTTCAATAGCAAATAAAACCTGAAACATGTTGAGTTAGAAAGATGGGGTCAACTATAAATAGTTAGTGAGAATACATAGGTTTTTTAATGTAATAGAAATCAATAGTTTGCATAGCAGTCATAGTAGAGACATATCAATGAATAATGCTAGAGTAGGAGTCCGACATGTAACAATGCGTCTTTTGTACAATCAAACCTTGTGTCGACTGAGACCTAACTCGCAAGTTAGTAAAGTATAACTGTTATCGATCATCCCAGAATTTATGCGGGGGATGGGTTTGTCAGACCTATAGCGCTATAATCTAAACATGCGGCTTGATCAATGTTAATGAATGTACTGTGTCTTTTTGTTACAGTCAAATGATAGAATGAGTAAATGATAGTGTATAAAATGTTTATAATTGAATCACAAGTTTCAACAATGATAGTGTATAAAATGTTTAAACATGTTTCACCCCAAAATGTAAATTAGAAAAATGGGCTATGTAAACTTATCTTCGATAAGTTGTATAAACCTCTAAGTGTCGTGAATGTATGTGAGGCGAATCTCGAAGACTCAACCTAAAGTTTCAAGTATCCTAAAATAAATTTCTAAACTTAAAAGAGTCTTAAGTTTCTTAGGCTTAGCATCAAGGTTAGTTATTACTTCCTTTTGAACTTAATTTGATAATATGTATCTTAATTAATAATAAAATGTAAAATATGGTAATATAAGTGAATAATGCGAAAATATTAAAGATTTTGGATGCACACTATTTCGGAGTAGTTATGATAATTATATAAAGCTCTAAAATATGTATTTGGTATTTTTAAATGAATATAAGTGTCGTAAATGTAATAAAATTGATTTAATTAGTATAAAAATTATAAAAATATAATTTTTATAGAAAAATGTTGTTACTGATGTATAATGTTGGAAATTAATTTTATAAAATACTTTTTTTTTTTTTTTTTTTTGGACTCGATTATTTGTGAACTCGGTTCCACCGTCACTTTGAAAAACTTTGATGTTTTTAGAGAATTGATTTTGGACAAAGTTTAAAAAAGTGGTGAGCATGTTGTAAAAATCAGATTTAGCCTTTAGAGGATAAAACCATGTGAACCAAGAGTAGTCATCTACAAAGATAACATAATATAAGTAGCCATCTGTAGATGCAATTGGTGTGGGTCCCCAAAGATCACAATGGATTAAGTCTAAGACATGTGGTGCACGTTTGTTATTTTCACCAAAAGGTAAATGTTTTGCTTTTGATAACTCACAAGAATTACATAAACCTGGTTTCGGTAATAAAGATGTAACAAAGACATGACCATGTTTATTTAAACTAGAGATGTTATCAAAAGAAACATGTCCTAGGTGATTGTGCCATTTATTGTACGAAGCACGAAGATGAGAGGCTGAAAGAGCGGCAACATAAGACTTATGACTTTGGGTGAGCACATAGAAACCATTTTCACAGGTGCCCCTAGCAAGAACTTCCTCCGTTTTTCGGTCCTGAATATGAAAATAATCGTTAGAAAATAGAACATCTACGGGAGAATCATTTGTTAGTCTACTAATTGAGAGTAGATTCTTGTGAGATTTGGAACAACAATAACATTTTGTAAGGAAAGACAATTATTTAAAGTTGTATTCCCAACATGAGTGATTGGTAATGCTTGACCATTACCAAAGGTGACACTCATGTTACCTGTATGAGGTTTACAATCGGTTAAACCATTATTTTTAGTAAGCATATGGATTGTGGCACCTGAGTCGGCTGTCCAGTCCGGAATGTCAGATGCAAGGCTACATTGTGCACTGAATGCTTGGGCTAGATTAGCATCTAGTTTGAGGGCTTTTTGAGCATAAGACATTAGAGTAGGACAAGTAGTGGCATAGTGACCGTCTTTGCGACACAATTGCCATGGTTAGAGGATGGTCGGTTATTGTATGTAGGTCTGGTTGAGTTAGAATAGAAGGCAGCCTCGGGTTGGGTGGAAGGACCGTGAAGCTTTTGAACAAACAGTTCCTGATTTTCTGCGTTTGCAAGTAGGTCATGAAAAACAGGAGCAGGTTTGATTGTTCTTTGAGAAGTGGAAAAGTTTTCAAAAGAGGCACCTAAACCACAAAGAAACCAGTGGTGTTTATCCTCATCACTGATGGGGTGGCCGATAGATGCAAGCTGGTCTAAAAGGGCTTTGAATTTCGGACCGTATTCTTCCACAGAACTGGTACCTTTCTCAAGGGTACGAAGAGAGTCTTTTAAATTGTGAATTCGCTCAATAGAGTAATGGCTGTAGGCATTGGCAATGGTTGTCCAGTCCAAGAAGGCAGTGGTGTGTCCAATTGTTTCGGACATAGCTTCCTCGGTGAGGGTAGAGTTTATGAGAAGAAGGACCTTTTGGTCGGAAGATTTCCAGGATTAGTGGGGGTTTTATTGTTGGAAATGATAGTTTCAGATGGGTAGGTGTTTGTACCATCAATGTGACCGAGGAGATCGAGGTAGGCCAGAACAGGGGTAATCTGTTTCTCCCACGGAGATAATTTGTGGAGTTAAGTTTTATATTGTTTAAGTGGCTAAGAGATTGGAGTGGAATGGTTGAGAGATCTGTTGAAGAAGACATGATGGAGGCGGATAGAGAACAGAAAAAGAAATAGGGCAGAAGATAGTCAAAGGGGACGGGATCAATGCTGATACCATGAGATAGTAACAACTTTTGATGAATTACATTGAGAAATACATGAGGTATAAATAGACAGAAATGAACAACTAATTAGGAGTGAAATCCTCCTATAACAAAATAGAAAATCTATACAATGAATGAGAATAATAGCAGGAGAGATTTAAGGAAATTATTTAGAGTTTCCTAATAGTTCATCTATCTCAAATCTCTCCCATAATTCCTCTCTCAGAGAATCCCTCGCTACTCTCTGCGAAAACATGCATACAACGACAATTGCAAGATTTATTCTCTAGTTGACTGTACAAGCAACCATGTCGTACCTTAATGTAGCTAATTTCTTGAAGAGTTGTTATTGATATTGCTCTTCGTCCTCTGAGATCTTGCTCATATTCCGAGTAAAGGGGCGTTATTATAGAACCATATCAACTCCTTAACCTCCTCTTGTAACCCTTGCTTCCAAAAGTAACTTTTTAGTTTAAGTTGTTAGACAAGAGTAAAAGACATATATGCCCCTAAAAAGTCCTTTTTATGTGCATTAAGTTTTGTATCTTGAGCAATTATATTTGTATTGTTTAAAATTTAAGAAGCCCTTAGCTCATGTATTATAATATAGTATAGATATAGATATAGATATATCAACAATAAGCATTTATAACTACATTTGTTGTTTAAAACCAGCAAAAAAAATTGCAAAAGGGATGTTGCTGCAGTGTAAAACAAAGAGAGATACAAAAAAACACGTTAAGACATCATCCCGAACAATAACCACTCGCTCGGGCTTCGCGTTTCAAGTTTGTTATCCTAACCGTATCCTCAGTGAAAACCAGATTTCACTTAATCACAATTGCACAGCAGAAGCAAAAAAACATAAACAACATACATCCGCACTAAATTATTTAGTCTTTGTATTGCTAACCGCCTTTGTGTTCTGACGAAAGATCAAATTGGAGGCCATCCTACAAGTTATTGCGTGATCCATTTAAACACGTCTTTTAGCAAATCCACAGAAGAATCTACACACGAACAATTAACTTCATTACACATGTTACAACCCATCAAAAAAATAAACAAACTTTAATTAAAAAAAGTAAAAAAAAAAGATCAATTTTGGTAGGTTTAACTTTTGGAAGTCAAATGAATTAGTTTCTACTTTAACAACTAATAGAAACTTTCAACTAGGGATTTCTGTGTTTTGCTAGTTTTATTATCATTTTGTGATCAATTCAGGGATTCCGCACCTGAATTGAACTTGTTTGATCATTATCTTTGTTGTTTAGACAATCCTACGCGCATACAAAGTGGTATCAGAGCCATTTGGATCAAACAACCACAAATTGATAATATTACAGCTGATTTGGACCCAATTTTGATCAAAACTTTATGTTTTTCATTGATAAACTGAATTTGGTGTTAAATTGATTCATTTGAACTTGTTTTCATGGATAAAACTCAAAATTCTCTTTGTTAAACTTGTTCCAAATCCAATCCGAAGCAAAACCTGCATAAAATCATCAAATTTATCAACATTTGAAAATTTTTGATCAAAATAACTGATTTTCAAAGAATAACCGTTTTTCAAATATGAGGGGTCGAACCTAAGGAGATTTGATTGAAAGTGAGAGTATTTGGTCGAACGTGGAGTGTTATTTGGTCGAACCTAGAAAGTTTTTGTGTGTTATTGTTCATTCGACCTTATTGGGTACATTCGACCAATCGAGTGGTCGAACGTGGGTTTAAACGGTCGAAAGTGAACTGAGTCTGTTATTTTCTACATTCGGACTTCATTAAACGGTCGAACGTGGACTAATTTTCACATTCGACCACACGATCATTCAAAAGGGTTGAACGTAGAAACTGTTATAAATTTTTTTTAATCGTTTCGTGTTTAATCATTTTCAGATCGATATGTGGAATTTTCCTACAACACCACGACCTAATACAACACCACAATAGCAGACAACCATGGATCCTTGGTCAGTAAGTCTAGTCAACCATCCCAAGCAGTAAAAACTGCCAAAACTGAAACATGGGAAGAAAAAAAAAATCCTATTTTACCTTCATACTACTACCATGTACCTCCACCACACACGACCGCATACCACCACAATCTACCTCCAACACGCACTGACTAAAGACGGTGCCGCATACCACCACCGTCTACCTCAGCTAGGCAGGTTGTCATCAACCTACCGAAAACCATCAACAACAAAGTCTCAGTGTCAGGCAAGCAATAGCCATCACCGACAACCTCGTGAAGAAATCAGGCAAGAGATTCAAAAGATTCGTCGAAACACAGGGCCGAAAACCCATCTTCAAAAGAATTCAGGTTACCGACACAAAAGATTCATCAAAAAACCCAGGTGCGAAAGCCCTTATAACCAAAACTGATGGCGACGCGGTGACGGTGTTACCACGGATGCCGTTCTTCTCTCTTTACATATGTAGGTAAGTACATAATTACTGGGATACCCTCCGTCAGATAAAAAATTACAATATTGACAAAGTTTACTATTCAACTCCATCAAATTTAAATATATTTGAATTTTATTTGACCCGTTGAGATAACTAACACAACCAAGAGTCCTAAGTCTCCAAGACCTTCTGGTTCATAACTAAAGTAACAGCTCTGCACTATACTCATCAAATTGTTATAAAATGTATAAAGGTTAACATTGATTATTTGACCCGTTATAGTCCAAGTAGACTTCGGTTCAATTTACTCACCTTATGCTGCTTAAACTCTTTTCCAAACTTCATAATTGTGTATAGACACACCTCTCCTATTAGTAAACGAATATGTTACTTGATGCTATGCAAAAACACATATCGTTAAAAAGTTAATTAAGAACTTATAGTTTATATAAAATCCATTTTCTGCTCCAACTTCATTAAGAAACTACAATTCTGCAGAATTTCAAGTAGAGGATTTGTACAAATGTTAATGCAACTAAGATGATATAAATTGAATCAAAGCATTATTGCATCTCCATGACTTGTGATCTACCATGTTGCACCTTAACAATCAAACTTATGCCTTTTAGTAAATAGAACACATCAAAAGAATAATTGCGAAAACATAAATTTACCTCGTAGATTAGTCTCTAATCACCCTACTCTACCTTAGAATGGAATGAGCTCTAACTTAGTAAGCGTAACTCTCACATAAATACTTTACTTTGATCATAGCATATTCTACAATCCATTTTCTGGCCCCAAACTTTCATGCTGTAAAATTAACAAACTTGTAAAAATCAACCAGCATCCTTTGCAAGGAAGAACACTCAAATATTCAAAAATGCTTCTTCTTTATTTGCATGGTGAAAAGAAACTTTCAAAGTTCTTACTCAGGCATAAGGAATTTGATGTGGAGAAAGATAGAGGCGGACGTCATACATTTTCAATCGGGCAAGTCTTGTGATCAAATTTGATCTGTAAGTAACTCAGATCAATAACAACAAAATTTGATATGTAACCACCAGGATTATATTTTGTATATCAATCAACAAAAATATCTCATTAGAATCATATGTAATGGGGAATTAAAAATTGACGAATACCTAGAATTAGAAGATGTTAGATTTAACAGAATGAAATAAAATTCAAATAACAAAAGGTAAGAAATAAGAATCAATGTCGAAAAAGATGAAGATGAACCTGAATGTTTAATTGTTCCTTATTGTGAGAGAAGGGATGGGTGGTCGTTCAAGTGGAGGGAGAGGCGATGGTGGGGATTTATACTGTGGGGGAGGTTGGTTGAGAGAGCTAGACTATTGAACCCACGTCTTGCTACAATTTAGAGTAGAAGGTTCTAATCGGAGGAGATGGACGAAGAGGATGAGCTACGATAAATAAACTGAAAGATTCAAAGATTCCTTCAATAGTACTCGTAGATTCTCTGTAGAAGATTCAAAAATAGATAGTGGTAGTGTGAGAAGATTGATGGATTTTCCAGCGCATAGGAGAAAGCAAACAATCCTTTTGGTGGTGGCGGAGGTTTTATAACAGATGTCTTATGGTGGTTGGAGAGGAGAAAGCGGAGCATGTGGGTGAACGTGGGTGGGAATTTATAATATTCTAAAAACCAAAGCAAATGTGCAATGATGAGTTGTAACTTATGTTTTGTGTGTTGTACTGGTGGTTTTGTCAAAACCATGTGCAGGTTTTGTGGATGTCTTCGTCTGCTCATGGTCTTTTGATTTCCACTCAAACATACATACATACAAAATCTAGAGAGAGAGAGAGATCCAATGGTTGAATGGAATTGTGGTGACGACCACCGTCTGAGGTGGTCAGGCAAAGCCACCGTTGTCGCATCACCACACCTCAATCGTGTTCATAGCTCTCTCTCTCTCTCTCTCTCTCTCTCTCTCTCTCTCTCTCTTTCTCTCTCTTTCCCCACTCTTCTTTCCCCCCATGCGGTGCCTTACACTTTCATTTTACACCATCCTAGAGAAAGAAGTAGCAGGCCAGTGCTCACACCACTGTTCTCGTCCCCTTCGTCAAAATACCTTACCGCCATACCGTTTTCTTCTCTCTCTCTCTCTCTCTCTCTCTCTCTCTCTTTAATTAAATGTTTTTTTATCTCTCTCTAACTATCTGTCTTCTCTCAGGTAAGCCCTTCAACGAAGCGCCGGCGTTAGTGGTAAGACGGCGGTGGTTCAGTGCTGTGAGTGGTTGCGGCTTCAAAGAGGGAACGAGATCCGCCGCCGGTGATTTCTTCTATTTAATTTCGTAGGCCCAATGTTTCATTTCCACAATATTTTCATCAGACAATAATATAACAAATTGATCTAGGATTTTATAAAGTTTCTTTTGGTTGTTGTAGTGAGAGAGATTAAGTAGCTGCGTGTTGCCCGCAATAATTTTCCCAAAAGGTTCGTTAGCTATATACTCATTGTTCTCAACTACCCAATTTATGCCTGTTATGTGATTATTGGTCTATAAATCCTTAAGCTGTTAAAACATATTTGTTTTAATATAATAAAACATATATGTTTTAATAGAATACATATAACCTATGTTAAATTTTCAAGATTTGTAAATTTTGATTTGTGGCTTTGTTTATATAATTGTAATTTACCGTATTACAAGTGGTTGTTTTATATTCAGATAGTGGAAGAAGAAATGGAGGGCTCCAACTACGATGTATTGGTTGAGTTTTGGGAAAGAGAAGCGAATAACAATTTGTGTGGTTGTTGAAGGCGGAGTTTAGGCGGACGAATGGTGGCGGATTTGGCGGAGAACTGGTGGTTGATGTTAGGGCAGGAAATCTGTTGCAGATTTAGTGAAGTGATCATCGTTGTTTAAACTCTCCAGTCGCTGGAACCAGAAGAGTCTAATTCACACTCACCATCAATACCTAGGAGTGTAGTGTATTTACGATTATTATTACTAAAGCTCTTTGTTTTGTGATTATTATTACTAAAGCTCTTTGTTTGTGATTATTATTACTAAAGCTCTTAGTTTTGTTTTGTGATTATTATTACTAAAGCTCTTTGTTTGTTTGTTTATATGTTACATTAGATCTGTTCAGCTACAGCCATAGCCAACGCCTACAGCAAAACCACACCTACTCAGATTCAGCTTTTTTAGTTGTTTCTTTTTTAAAATGTTTATTGATGTAATGAAGAGATTATTCAACTATTGTAATTTATGTTTTTTTATTTAATGAATACCATCATCATCGTAGCTAATGTTCCTACACATGTGCATCCAGGATGCAAGGCATGGTCCTTTCATTGGAACAATGAAGCAGTATCACCACGTTTCTACTGACGTCATCAATGAATATGATCAACCACAACCATTTAGAATAGTCCTCCCACGGCAGAGAACAAATTTTGTTTTTGATAGGTGGAGAAGTATGTTATTTTCCCATCAAATACTTGGACCTGGAATGATTCTCCTAAAGAACTACATCACCCTCAAGGGTCAGGTAGCTGTTTCCAGTTGATTGTATATTATTCTTCTAAAGCATGCGGATCTTTGTAATGCCAACAGGTGATACATAAACAAGTTATGTTTTAACTCAAGTCTTTATTATATCTTTTGTTTTGTAGGCTGGCATTTGATAAGATTACAAGTGATCAAGAAAGCATGGACAAAGTTAGAGCTAACAATGTTGACTATGAGTGTTTTCCTTTGCCATTGCTGCAAAGTTTTTGGATTGTCTCGGATCAAATCGTTAAATCTCCTTACAAGAGGGAGGTTTGAAATAGTGTGTACTTTTTTGCTGAATCTTTTGTCAAACCATTCAAGAACCAAACCTGAATCCATCAATACACGGGTAATTTGGTTAATACTTCCTATAATTAGGTTCGTATATGTGCTTCAAGTATGTGATTGATGGGTTTAGGTACAACAGTTGTTTTCATGACTGTTTCATACAACAAGAATGTCTTTGACGGTGTATGTCATCAGTTGTGGCTCACTTTTTTGAGGTTGATATAACATCTATAGAAAATAACCCAAATAAGCAGCACTGATTCCACCACTTTAAGTCGCATTATGGAGTAACACAATCACCTCACCGACCAAGTTCAAGAAACATAAATAGAGGCTACTCAGAAACCGATAATAGTCGACATTAGATTAGTTAAAATTAATGACTTCGTTGGTAAGCTACACATAACTGGTTCTAAACTTTGCTCATAAGCGACAAATTATATCAAAAAAACTGATACACACTGCTGTCATACAGGTACATTGCAGCTAAAAACCACCAATGCGAGCTACGTGTACGTGAACCCAAAGGCTGCCAAGACAAGATTACTTGAGGATGTAAGGCTACCCATTTTACAATTTTAACATACATTACCTATACAGAATGCATGCATAAACAATTCTCATTGAATAGGTACAAGAGTGGAGACGTGTGCAGTGCTGCCTCAATAGTACTTGCTGATAACACCACACCGCTCTCATAGATCTTGCTGTTAGAAGAAAAAGACGTCTGCATGAGTACAAAAAACGGGAAAAAGTTCCAAAAAACATCGAAAAACAAAACGACTTTGTTTTCAGTCATGTATACGGAACCCTGATCATAGGCGAAAATCAAAACGATTTGTTTTACTTTTCTTATTCGGTTTTTAAAGGTCGTTGATTTGAACATCCTTGACTGCTTCAAGTTCTTGAGGTAAGATTTTAGGGTATTGATTTTGTGGTAATATTTTAGGGTTAGAACTTGGGGTTTTTGGTTTGATTGTTGCAATCAGTGATTGTTGACCGTTGTTTGGTGTAAAACGTTAGTATTTTTTTTGTTGGATTTTGTATTTTTCATCCGTGACAGAGAGCGTTGTTTGGTGTAAGACGTTAGTTTTCATTCAGTGTTATTTCCCCCTTTTTATGTTCTTTTACGAGTTTTTTTGGTGCTGGTGGCTGTTGGCGGTGCTGTGGCATTGGTGCTACTTGGCAAGGTCTTACGCCCCCGCCGCAACGCGCGGGGGCTTAATACTAGTTTAGTATAATTGGGAAACTGGTTAACTGCATCTAAAAAAAAGTGCCAAATTTTAGCCAAAATTAAACCACCTATTTATTACGGTCCATATTTAATCTAAGAAATAACTACCTTCTTTCAATGGTCTAGATCATCCCAAAAACAGTTAATTTATTCAAAATTGACGGTTATTATAGTGATGAAAATTAGTATAATAATAATAATAAAGAATGTTAAATTATTAATAAACAACATTCAAAATGCTTGACTCACTATAGCATACTAGAAGTCATAACCCAAATCCAAATTCACCTGTTTATTTTTCTTCTAAAACTACCAATACTTCAAACTAACAACATACTAGAAGATGGTGGTGGGTAGTATAGATTGAAGAAGATGAGGTGGGTGGTAGGTCTGATTAAAATTCTATAAGTGACTTGACGATTTTGCCCATAACATAACGACATTGCGTTACCCCGTTAATGAAATGGATTGTTTTTACCTATTTCGTCAAATCAAGGGACTGTTCAAGCAATTTTATGAATTTTGGGCTAGACTGGCATATAGCCCATACCACATAGACGGTTTTGGTAATTAACTCTTGTTTTTTTTACATAAAAATATTTTAACAATTTATCATTTATTATTGAATAATATTTTTTAGGTATACTTTTTTTTTTCAAATTTTGTTTTAAACGCTCATGGTTATATAATTTGACAAGTTGTAATAACTTCTCATGCTTACAAGTTTGAAATGATATCTAGGACCAAGACACACTATACACATAAAGTAACTACAAGTTTGACTTGGTAAAACGCTCGTTCCTTTCATTAGGAATATCAACAACCTAGAATCGTGTAAAGAAGTATGAAGTTTGCCAACATAAAATGTAATAAGGTGAATGATGATGATAACTAGGATGCAAAAGAGTGGAGCCGCTCTCAGCTACTCGAGATTGACTTGATAAAAAGCTCGAAACGAGACACACCATATCAAGCCTGAGCCAAGGTTGAGCCTAAAACAAAGCTAGTTTATTTATCAAGCCAAAGCTTGAGTCTGACATGTGAAAAATCTTCAAGCTCTTCGAGCCTTATTGAACCTTCGTGCAACATTAGTTTTTATTAATATTTAAAAATATTGATCCTTCATTTAAACCTGTTTAGTAAATGACCGAGTTAATTTAAACTTGTTTACGAGCTAAGTCCGGATACAAAATGAGCTTGTTTAGTAAGCGAGTCTGGGTTGAGCTTCACTTATTGAGCTCCGAGCTTTAATGAGCATGTTATATATTTTATTTTCATTTAGTATATTAACTAATAAATATCAAAAAATGCCGAGTCACGCTCAAACTGAGAAACTACCAACGAGCCGAGCTCAAGCTCTCATAAGTTAATCGAGCTCGGGCTTGATAGAGCTTCGTCTCGGCTCGTTTGTATTCATATATATTCATATTTTTTTTTTGATATCCTTACAAGTAGAACAAAACTGAAAAAAAAAGTCTTATGGATTAAAAACCACTTCCTTTATTAAAAGTTGGTAAAATCCATTGGTAAAAAGTCCGTTGGTATTCCTATAAAACTATTACCCGTGCCCTTTTCCAATGGACTTTACCTAGATAGTTTGTAATTGAGTCTTGTCTTTAAAAATACATGGAGTGATCATAGAGCCAAAACCCTTATGCCTTGCTTCGTAGGTGTCACATAGGCAAAGGGGAGCTTTCTCTCCAATAAAAAAATGGGGGTTGGTGACCATGATATTGGAGGACCAAGGCATGGCGATATGTCAAAATTACCAAGGTGATATCCCGCGTGCCAAACGATAATCGTTGATATTCAAAAATTTGACAACATAAACAATATCAAGAACCATGAGAGATACAAAAACCTTCCTCATGAATTAGTTGAGCATTTATGGGATAGACGTCCCGATGATCTTGGATTAGTTTTAGTTTTTTTTATAGTTTGTATTCTTGTAAACATTAATCTAATTTTTAGCTAAGTTTATTTTTGTATTAATATTATAAAGTAGACAAATTCAAAAAGCCTTAAAAAATTAAAAAAAACTGGATAAAGCTGCTGCTCACCTCTAGCCACAACGGGATCAGGTGAGCGACCAACAACTTTATCAAGCTGCCAAGTACGCGCTGACATGACACAATATAAGAGATAAAGTTGTGCCTAGAGGTGAGTCACAACACATAGTCTTATAATTTTTTTTTTGTAAAATCCATTGATAAAAATCTGTTAGTATTCCTGTAAAACCATTACCCATGCCCTTTTCCAATGGATTTTATCTAAAGCCCTTTTGTCCTACCACGTAGACATCACATAAACAAAGGGGGTTTTATCCTCCACATAGGAAAAAGAGTGGGCGGTGACTAGGGGCAAAAAAGCAAAAGAATCAAAATACACAATTAAAAAAAACAAAAGTCAAAGCCTCGTACCCATGGGGCAATGGCAACGCCTAGTTGATGTCGGTGGAAGGGGTGGCGGCAATGGTGTCGGTGTTCCCCTATCAAAAAAACGCCCCCACACTGAGCGGTCTAAGTATATAAAAAGATGTGATGGTGACACTAATTTTACATTTTTAAAAAATTAATATTATTATTATTATTATTATTATTATTGTTGTTGTTGTTGTTGTTGTTTTTGTTGTTGTTATCATTAATATTATATAACAATTTTTGAAGCCCTCAACTAAATTTCAACTTGATAAATTTAACTTCATTCTTTTCCATTTTAGTTTAATTTTTGTTTACTGTGGAGGAGATGGTGGGTGGTGGTGGTGTTGAAAGGTGAAGATGGTGGTGGGTGGTATAGATTGAAGAAGATGAGGTGGGTGGTGGGTGGTGGGTCTGATTTAAATTCTATAAGTGACTTGACGGTTTTGCCCATGACTTAACAACCTTAAGTTACCCCGTTAATGAAATGGATTGTTTTTACCTATTCGTCAAAATCAAGAGACTGTTCAAGCAATTTTTTGAATTTTGGGTTGGACGGGCATATTAGCCCAAACCACATAGACGGTTTTGGTAATTAACTCTTTTTTTCAACATAAAAATATTTTAACTATTTATCTAGATTTTACCTTATTAAGGAGGAAGCATTCCATGAAAGTAATTTCCTCTCAATTTTAAGATGGCATATGAAAAGCCTCTTTGCAAATCTCTATATTTTTGTCATTTCCTACCCTTTTTGCCCTTCATGTATAACATATTATTCACATTATATATGTGTGTAATACACACTTTATATGTCTCTCAAGATGTAACCTACATTCATAATACCCAATAAAACCCATTTCCTTACTCTTGAATACTCTTTTATAGTCATTGCTTTCTTGTCTTCTACACTTGTTTTACTTTTCAAGAAACTCATCTTACTAATATCATTACTTGACATGTCTAGGTTACTCATGATGCAAACCATGACAAAATTCATAGATTTCGCATACAGAAAGAAACGCCATTTAACCAATTCGAGGTATTTTTCATTGCTCGATTTGTTTTACTGTCGATTTGTAAATTTTTGCCCTTTTACATTGTTAATAATATACCTTTAGTTGTTGAAAACATACACTTACTTATATTCATCAAATATTTATGGTGTACAGGATGAGGTTGCTAAAGAATTGGTGTGCCTATTCAATTTCAACACTTCTTGTATGGCCAAAGAGGCAGAACCACACACATCGTCCTAATCGACCTTCAACGCTTTGTAGGAAACCCAATCGGAATTGTTTTTCTTTTATTGCTAATATCTTTTATAAATGTTAATGTGTTTTATCTATAGATTTGAGATCAATATTTATCATGTTGCAATTGGTTTTATTAACAAGTTGAACTCAAAACTGTTATTGGTACTGCAGGACAGGTAATTGAGGAAGTTTCCAATAAGAATCACAACGCTAAATTGAAATGTTCATGGAGATCAAGATTGGATTGGTAATATCTTCCCGTCGTTTTACTTCATTGCTGCTTTAATACAATTTGTTTGGTTGAAACAGGCTGATTCAGGATTTGGTTGCCTTGCATACAATTTGTTTTTGTCCAAGTTTTACCTTTATATAGTGTCCAATATAGCATATTCGATTATTAGGAAGTTGTATACATTGTAAATAGAATTTGAGTACCTTTCAAAGAGTTTCATAAATAGTATGTCCAAAGATGTACACCATTGTAATTTTGTATTGTGTACAAATATTTAAGCATAATTTACAATACACTTAAAGCCAATTTAGAGGGATTAAAGTTGGACATTCATCAAACTTTTAAGACACTTTAAGGCCATCTTAGTCAATTCAATTCATACTAACCTTCATCTTCCTTGGTGGTTCATCATAATGAATACAATATTAACTACACAAATGGTGATTAGTTCACATTCCAATCATCATTCGCATAACATTGTTATAAAGAACAAATTCACTTTAACCAAAAATTTAATTTGGAAATTCGAAATCGTCTCTTCGAGTTCCATAACTCCATCTTCTTGAAACTATAAGTTCTTCTGTACCCATCACACCCAGATGTTCGCATCTTGCTGGTTCTTCTCTTCGATTGACAATCTGTTGATGCTGCTAAGGTTGGATTTCTATTTTATTGTTTTTATAGTTATATGTTCTTGATTTTTCTGTTGTGTTTCTTTGCTTTTATAATACAAATTCAGTGCTATTTTTCAGGTGAGTGGTCTAAAGAATTCGCCTGGACCGAGTAAGAGGAGTTCCAGTTGGAAGCAAGCTTTGTTGTTGTCGTAGAAAAAGCATTCTAAATTTGTAGCAAACACATGAATTGATATGGTTTTTTTGCTGTTAATTATTTTTTTTGTTGGTTATTGATCTATGCTATGTCTAGTTAAAACTATAAAAATGTTTAAATCTTCAATCATGAGGATTGGTTCGCCCATTTAGTTGTGTTGTATAACTACAACTAACAAATTTGATTAATCATTTATTAACATATTTCCTGTTTTGTTTTGATTGGTAACATCAATCTTTCAGTCTTAACTTAGACTAGAAATTGAGCTATTAATTGGTTATTAATGCATGTTATGCTTTTAAAATAACTATATCAAAGGTTACAATCATTTAGGTGTGCTGTATAATTAGAGTCTACAACTTTGATTAATGATTTTTGAACTCATTTCTTGTATTGATTAATAACATGAATCTTAAATTGAGTTTTAATGGGTTATTCATCTATGTTATGTTTTTTAAAATAAGTATTGAAACATAGGGAAATTCATTCTCATTTAGAAGTGAGAATTTGATTAGAAGCATGGTTAGTTTAATACATGGTTCTAAGTGTTTTGCACACACACCGGATCCTCGTCGCAACGACAGTCAGGGACGACCCTTAAAACGGAAGGGGTTGGACACAATATTGTGTATAAAAATTTAGGCCGATGACACGTAAACGTACACTATTGAGAAAAGAAAATGAGAGTGGGGCGGGGCACCCTCAATCGACCACTAACCTCCACTCCTAATTTCAAACTTATTTAAACAGGGAATTCCATTCTGAATTGATTAAAAAACTTATAATTTGAATGGTGGACATAATGATTTAGAGTATTTATAGTTACCAACACATGTATATGCGTTCCACATAGTTTTAGCATATTTTTAAGGCTCGGTTAGGGTATATAAATCCTCATGGACACGATACACGAGAGAATTGATAAAACTAAATATAGAATATCACATTTTATATTATCGTTGCCGCGGCAACGCGCGGGCTTCCTACTAGTCATCTATGATTGAATTATATTTTTTAGGTATATTTTTTTTTTTCAAATTTTGTTTTAAACGCTCATGGTTATATAATTTGACAAGTTGTAATAACTTCTCATGGTTACAAGTTTGAAATGATATCTAGGACCAAGACACACTATACACATAAAGCAACTACAAGTTTGACTAGGTAAAACGCTCGTTCCTTTCATTAAGAGTATCAACAACCTAGAATCGTGTAAAGAAATATGAAGTTTGCCAACATAAAGTGTAATAAGGTGAATGTTGATGATAACTAGTATGCAAAAGAGTGGAGCCGCTCGCGAGCTACTCGAGACTGACTTGATAAAAAGCTCGAAACGAGACGCACCATATCAAGCCTGAGCCAAGGTTGAGCCTAAAACAAAGCTAGTTTATTTATCAAGCCAATGAATTTATAACAGTAGACTAAGTATTTGACATGCCTACCATTAAGAGAACAACCCCATATGGAAAAAAGTTAACAACCTCAAATAATGGACTCTATTCAAAACAGCATAACTCAAGAGTGTCCTTTCAAAATCAATTCTCCCGAAGAACACTAACAAAAACCCATTCCATTAAATAAATAATTAATAATCAATAATGTAAATGGTGTCTATGTACCTAATTGACCAACAACATATGACATGTTGGATCAGTGATGCTCTTGATGTTTTGCTTGCTAGTGAACACTTATGTGTTTAGCAAGTTTAATCAGATTTGCACAGCGAAATAAGTAAGCAAAGTTACACTATCAACAGGAGTTATTACCCCCTGGATGTTTGAAAACTAAAGACAAGTTTAATGAGAATCTAAGTATTGAATGTGAATGACAATAAATACTCAAACAGATTCTCAGTAAATGAAATGGAAATAACAATAATAAGCTTTGAAGGATTTCAGTTTCAATTAAAATCAATGTCTAAAACAGAGGGATGAACCCATCTATTTATAGACTTTACAAATACATGAACCTTGCCAAAAAGCAAGTCTGCAACAAGTTGTATTCTTGGAACTTGCACAAAAAGATAAAGTAATAATAAACAAATAAACTACTGAAACATAAGGAGGTGGAATGATTTTGGTACAAGTGTTGATGAATGACAAACTACTGATGAGTAGTTTGTTTTCAGTAGTTCTTTAGTGAACTTGTTTGGTTAGACTTCAGAACTTCTGATCTTTCTTCTTCAGTACTTGTTGAATCCTTCTTCAGTGCTTTAGTCTTCTTTCTTCAGTAGTTCTATACTTAGAATAATTTGTAGAAGAATGAATTAGACTAAGGTTTGCAAAAGTGGTTTCCTCAATCCTTTTTGTCCTAACAATCTCCCCCTGGATTAATGAAGCTAAAACCTTATCTAATTCCTTATTGTTGTTTTCTTCTGTCATTGACTATCTCCCATATTTCCTTGAACATGGAATTCTTCAATTGATTCAGCTGTTCATCAGTGAGAGATCCCTTTTGAGGTTCCAAATGTTGAATTGTAAGCAAGTCCTGTGTTGATAGATTCTTCAGTTAATTCATGGATTTGTAGGCCTTGCTGGTAAGATCTCTTCTTGTCACCAATACTGAGTTGCAATCAGTGAAGGACCATATGATGATCAGCACTTTAGATTTGTCAAAATCTAAAGTATAGGGAACCATGCTGGATCCCTGGGATGTTCCTGAGTGTTGGATGTTTTCTATTTCTGTGACTCTCAGGTGGCACTTCTGTCTTCTTTTTGCACCACATCAGGTAGTTTAAGAGTAGGTAAATGATGTTCAGTAACTACCTTTGTGTGCAGTTTGTCAGTGATAGTCTTCTGAATTTGGTAAGCAAATGTTGAAGGATCCCTAAATTGTGTTATCAGAGGTTTTTCTTCAATATCAAAGTCTCCTTGCACAACTGTGTTGCCTTCTAGCAACACCATCTTGAAATCAGTCTTTGTATTGTCCTGTGGCTTTCTCTTGGTAGTTGGTCTTTGTTTGACACCAGAAGTTCTAACTACTGAAGTTAATACTTCAGAAGTTTTGAACTTCTCTGGATTTGCAGCCTTGGCAGCCTTGTATTTCTTGTATGTGTCCAGTAATTTGTCTTCTCTCCACTTTGAAACTGAGGCTTTTGAACCATAGTCATTAGCCACCAGTTCTTCAATCATTTCTGCTCTCTTGGCTTTTCTATCCTTTTCTGTTGCATTCTTGTCAGCAACAAGTTGAGCTCTTCCGGTTAGCTCATCCATTGAGAGCCCTTTGAGTGAATAGGCTTTTGTTTTGCTGTTCTTTATTATAAAAAGACATCAGTTGTTGTCTTTTGTCTTCTTCAACAATTCTCTCTGTTTTAGCTTGCCTATTCAACTCTCCTTCATATGCTTGAAGCTTTTCATTTAAGCTCAAGTCTTCCCTTGCTTCCAAGTTGTTCCGGATCTTATCTTCCTTAGCCTTTCTTTGGGCTGCAATTAAACTCTTCTCTAGTAGTTCTTTGGACATTGAAATTGGAGAAGGGTTCAGCACAGTCATTGTTGTTGTTGTAGGCCTTGGAATAGGAGTTGGTTGTTTTTGTTCAGTTGGTTTGGAAGGCTCTTCAGTTGTTTGTATGTTGGAAGTGTTAACTGCTGAAGTGTTGACAGAAGTGTCAACTACTGAAGGAATGTCTTCAGTACTTTCAGAGTCTTCAGCAGTTTCTTCATTATGGCCTTGGGAAGTTTCAGCTTCAACTTCAGTTCCAGAAAGAAGCCTTTGTTGATCTTCTTTTTGTTTTTGGGCTTTTTCTAGTAGTAGTTGTTGTTGTTGTAGAGCCACTCTTGCCTTTATCCTGGCTTCTAGTGACTCCTTAGGTTCCTTAATCTTCTCCCCCTTTTTGGCTTCATCCACTTCTGGAAGCCTGCCAGGTTGAGAAGTTCTACCAGTGAGTTTAGCAAGCTGTCTTGAGTTGTTGTCAATCTTGTTGGACAGCTCACCAAGTTTCTTGTTAATCACCTCAAATTGAGTTTTGGTTGACAACTCCAAAGCAGTTGTGAAAGATTTGAGGTGATTGGCAATGAGGGTGTTCTTCAACTGGTATAGGGGACCATCTGGGCTGCATAGTTGGTTCAGATCTATGCTTGATGACCCAGGGAATTGGGTAGGCATTTTTAGTGAGGGGTGTGTTTTTGGGTGATCTTCATGTTGTACAGAAGATGCCACTTTAGGGGAATCAGGGATCAAGTGGACTTTAACCTGATCTGGTGTGACCAGCTCTTTGACCTTAGAGACACCAGGTGCAGGACCTTCACTAGCAGCCGTCAATTCATGTTTGGTGGAGTGTGAATCATCATCCAAATCAATGGAATCATCTGAATCCCTGATTACATCCTCAATGAGGACATGAGGACAGTATCAGTTATATCATGAGCTGGGCCCAACCCAGTTGTCTCATGTACCTCTTGTTCTTGGTTCAGAGGATTTCCTACCTCAGGCATTAAGCCTTCATCAGTAGTTGCCACAAATGAGGTCTTAGCAATGTTATTTCTGTCCTCAGATCCACCACTGGGTGGTAAATGAGTAGTAGCAGCCTTAAATGTACCTAAGGTCTCTATGTTTGGGCTTAGAAACCCTGGTTCATCCTTATCTCTTGGGTTAGGGCTATGGACATCCACATTCATGTCAAAGTCTGAAGGTAAGTCCCCTGTTTGATGTTGTTGTTGGGGACTGACATGTTCTAATGGGATGTTCTCTTTTAGCCCATAGAGAAGTTTGGCAATTTCTATGGTTTCAGGTTCAGAAGTTTATGGTAAAAGTTCAGCAGCTTCAAAAGAAGAGTCAATTGGTATTGTTTTCTTAAATTTCTTTCTTTTGAAGAGAATTTTGATTGGTGCTCTTGTGGGGGTTTGAGATGGATGAGACTGAGAGGATGTTTCAGTCACATCTTTATCAAGTGCAGATTTCACATTGGCAAGTTCAGGCATCTCAACCTCCTGAACTGCCTTTCTTTTAAGGTTGGTGGGTTTTGATTTTTGTTGTTTTGGTTTCTTGGCCTTTTTGGGTGAGGGTTTGGAAGATGAGGGTTCCATGGGGACTGTTGTTGGTTCCCCTTGGTCATCTTCTGGCCAGGCAGCCGGTTTATTGTGCCTAGAGTATGCTTGTGAGGTTAATGGGTTTAAAATAGTTGTTTTACCCACAAGCACCTCTTCTCCAAGTTCTTTTTTATGCATTGCATAATGAACCTTGGATACAATAGAAACTTCTTTTTAGAATTGAGGTGATGCAACACCAACTCATTAAAGAAAAGTGTCGATGCCCTAAATTTTGTTTCATTCACAATGGAATGAAAAATAGGTTGAAAAGTAGAGGGCATCTGATCATAAGATCCAGTTTTTGGACTCTGACACATGATGATATAGTGAAACAAAAGTTTGTACTTAGGTTAAAAAAATTTCTTAAAAATAGTAGCATGTGAGAGAGTACCTTGGTAACCACACTCTGTCATGGTCAGATGAATTTCAGAGTTTGGAAATTGATCTGGGGCATCCACATCATCTAGACCCAGTCTAATTCCCAAAGTTCCTGGTGTGATTGCCATTGTTCTCCCTTGGATGGTTGATTTGAGGGAGATCACTTGATCATTCACTGTCACCGTCTCCGCGTTCGCCCAGAACTCATTTAGAGTTTCAGTGTGGATTGGAGGATCAATGGTGAGGGCAATGAAGTATTGGTATTTAACGACTAAATCAATGATTTCGTCGTATTGGGACCAGGCTTCATGTTTCTCAAAGTAGCCTCTTTGATTGTGTCCCTGTTTTAGTATAAGAGCCATGTGGTTTGTGTGTGTGTGGATCGAACAGTATTTTTGCAGGTTAAGGGTTTGAGAGTGTTTTTAAGAGAGAAGAAGGGAATTTTGCTTTTTGAATGGATAAGTGTTGGAAAAGGTGTTTATCAGAAGTTTGTAACCGCCCTAGGTCAAACTTCTGAAGTGGGAAATGTCTTATTTGCCCTTAATGACAAAACTGCTGATGAAGAACAACTATCATTAGTAGTTCCCATTTTCTCTTCAGTAGTTTGTTAACAACTGATGAGAATGTTTTATAAACACTTTATTCATAACTTCTGAAGCTTATTTTATCAGAAGTTAATCAATTTTCAGAAAATATTCCCATACTGATGTTTTGTTCATCAGTAGTTTCTCTCCTTTTGTTTTTCAGAAGTTTTTAGACTAAAAACAGATGTAAGTGGAAAATAAAATATGTGCAGAAAAGTAAAAGAAACACTTACAAATTTAGCATCCCAAGCATGGATACTAACTTTTGAAATGTTGATATGTCAAGGGGTTTAGTGAATATGTCTGCTATTTGATTAGCTGTTGTCACATGCTTCACTTGAATCTTGCCTTTTTCATTGCAATCTCTTATGAAATGATACCTGATCTCAATATGTTTAGTTTTTGAGAACTGAACAGGATTTTGAATGATGCTAATGGCAGATTTGCTGTCTACAAGCAATGGTGTCTTAGTCTCTTTGATTCCATAATCAAGAAGTTGATATTGGAGCCATTGTATCTGTGATGTACAACTTGCAGCTGCAATGTATTCAGCTTCAGCAGTTGAAGTTGCAACAGATGTTTGCTTCTTTGATTGCCAGGACACTAGACAGTTTCCCAAGAATTGACAACCACCAGATGTTGATTTTCTTGACATTTTGCACCCTGCATAGTCACTATCTGAAAAAGCTGATAACTTGGTATTGCTAGAAGCAGGATACCAAATTCCAAGTGTAGGAGTTCCTTTCAGATATATAAAGATTCTTTTGACTGCAATTAGGTGTGATTCCCTAGGAGTTGATTGATATCTAGCACAAACACATGTTGAAAACATAACATCTGGTCTAGAAGCAGTTAGATATAAAAGGGAACCTATCATACATCTATACATGGTTTGATTAACCTGTTTTCCTTGATCATCTGGTTCAACTTGTGTGGTAGGTGTCATGGGAGTGGAACATGATTTACAGTCTTGTAAAGAAAATTTGTTCAATAATTCTTTAACATATTTAGATTGATGTATAAAAGTTCCATTTGTTTGTTGTTTAATCTGAAGTCCTAAAAAGTAATGCAGTTCTCCCATTGTACTCATATCAAATTTTGATTGCATGAGTTTCTTAAATTCAACACACAATTTTGTGTTTGTTGAACCAAATATGATATCATCAACATAAATTTGAACAAGTAAGACATGATTTCCAACATTTTTAATGAAAAGAGTTTTATCAATGGAGCCTCTTGTAAAGTTATTTTTGAGCAAAAAGTTGGAAAGTGTTTCATACTAGGCTCTTGGAGCCTGTTTTAGCCCATAAAGAGCTTTGTCAAGCTTGTACACCCACTCAGGATGAGAAGGATCCTCAAACCCAGGTGGTTGACAAACATACACTTCCTCTTTGATTTTTCATACAAAAATGCACTCTTAACATCCATTTGAAAAACTTTTATTTTGTTGGAAATGGCATGGGCCAGAAATAACCTGATGGCTTCAAGTCTTGCAACTGGAGCAAAGGTTTCATCATAATCAATTCTTTCTTCTTGAGAGTAACCTTGTACCACCAGTCTTGCCTTGTTCTTAATAATCATACCAGCCTCATCTTGTTTGTTCCTGAAAACCCATCTTGTGCCAATTGGTAGCTTGTTTGGTGGTAAGGGACAGATTCCCCAAACTTGTTGCTTCTTGAATTGAGTTTGTACATCAGCAGAGTTGTTGAATCAGAAGTTTGTGAAACTTTTGAAGGTTTGTAAGTTGACTTAATGACTGTTTTAGGAGTCCATGGTGCTGATCCTCATCATCAAACCTCTTATCACCATAATAAGTAGGTTTAGATGATGTGACAGTCTTTTCAGGTCCGAAATGGAAGCTGTCAAGGTCAAAGAGTTCAGTAGGATGTGCTGGAATAAGAGTGTTCTTTGATTCATTGAACTTGACATTCAGTGTTTCTTCTACTATCTTGGTTCTTGAGTTAAAAACCTTGTAGGCTTTTCTAGTGGAAGAATAACCAAGAAAATAACCTGAATCAACTTTAGTATCAAACTTTGAAATAGAGTCTTTAATGTTTAGAATGAAACATTGACATCCAAAAGCCCTGAAAAAGGAGATAAGGGGCTTCATGCCATGAAGAACTTCATAGGCAGTCTTGGAGTGTCTCTTGTTGACAAGGACTCTATTTTGAACATAACATGCAGTGTTAACTGCTTCAGCCCAAAAACACAATGGTAGGTCTGAATCAGCTAACATAGTTCTTGCTGCTTCAATTAAAGTTCTGTTCTTCCTTTCTACCACACCATTTTGTTCAGGAGTTTTGGGAACACTGAATTGTCTAATAATCCCTATAGACAAGCAGAATTCATCCAGAGTTTTGTTCCTGAACTCTGTCCCATTATCACTTCTAATGGCTTTGACAGATAGAGAATATTGTTTCTCTACTTGTAGAATGAAGAACTTAATGATTTCAGCTGCCTTATCCTTGGAAAATAAGAAGAATACCCATGTGAATCTTGAATAGTCATCAATGATGACCAAGCAGTACTTTTCTTTCCAAGGGTCATGATTTTTACTGGTCCAAATAAGTCCATATGGAGTAGTTGAAGACATGCAGTTGTTTTTGATTCTTCAATAGACTTATAGGAGGACTTATGCTGCTTTCCCTTTAAACATGATACACAGTGTTCTTGACACTGGTATACTTTTAAGGGTAGACCTCTAACCAAGCCCATTTTTGTGACTTTATTTATGGTTTTAAAGTTCACATGGCCAAGTCTCCTGTGCCAGAGATCAGTCTCTGAAGTTGATGCCTTTGAGAAGAAACAGGCAGTGTTGTTCAGTACTTTGTCCTTTTCAATGTCCACTGCATAGACATTGCCACATGTTTTGGCTATCAACAAAGTATGATCTTCAATGATCTTCTATATCAACTTCTGGCCTTCTGGTGATATGATCTTGCATGCTGTCTTTGTGAAAAAAGAAGAATATCCTTTATCACACATTTGTGACACACTCAGCAAGTTGTACTCAAGGTTTTCAACCAGATTGACCTTGTCAAACTGTATTTTTCCAGAAGAGACATTGCCATGTCTTAGCACATATCCCTTGGCATTGTTCCCAAAGGATACAGATCCTTCTCTTTGACTGATAAAGTTGTTTATCAGGTATCTGCATCTTGTCATGTGCATTGAGCCTCCACTGTCAACATACCAAGTGTTATTTAAGCCTTTAGAGACCCTCTGCACAAAGTAGCAAATTAGTTAGATTTGGGAACCCAAACCAGTTTGGCTTTGGGTTTGCTCTTGAGAACATTAACAGTTTGTTCTTGACCAGGTTGAGGAATCCATGTCTTTTTGGCAATGGATTTTTCATTAAGAGCAATGGTGGTATCCTTTTGAGGACCACCATCAACCTTGGTCATCAGTAGTTGTACCATATACATGAGATCTTTAATCTTAGCAGTTTGTGAAACTCCTGATGATGTAGGTCTAACTACTGAAAGAGTGTGACAACCGGCAACTTCCGATCGATACCGAGGTGGTTTTAAATAATTATTTTCATAAATATTGTTAATTATTGGGTTTCGAAAGTTAACTGATCATTTTAACCATGGAAACTGTGACCAATTTAATTAACGCGATGTAAACGCGTGCATCGAACGCACGTGCCAGGCGATGAAACTATTTATATTTTTGCTCGGTTTATTTTTATTTTTAATTTCGAACGAAACCGACTAACTTTTGTAATTTATTTTCGAACCTAAATAGAGACCGAGGCATATTACGTTTAATCGGGATTTGATACGAGGTAGAAACCCACCTAGGAAACCCTACCTATAAAACCAACATATTCTTCTCCCTCCCACACAACAAAACTGCCGTCACACTCCCTCTCTCTCTCTCTCTCTAACCTCTCTCTCTCTTCAGCTCACCCTCTCTCTACACCATCCCTCTCTCGCCATCCAACCATCCCTTCCCTCTCTCAGACAGGTCCGACCACCACCGTCTTGTGTGGTGGCGGCGTGATAAGGGGGCGGCGCAACCCTATAACCCCCAAAACACCATCAAACATCAACAGAAGCAGTGACGCATGGTCAGGCTCGAGATGGGCAGGGTGGTGATGGCTCACGTGGTGGAATACGGTGGTAGGTGTCGGGTCAAGTGGGTCTCGTTTGGGTCGTGGCTTTCGAGGTGGTTGCAGGTGGTAATTCGGCCGGTGGATTGTCAAAAGGTGTGAGTTTTGTGGTCGTCTTATGGTGGTCTCAGGGATGGTGGTTCATGGCCTATTAACTTTGGATAGTGATGGTTCTCACGTCAGCTCGGGTCTAGTTCCGGTTCTAGATGTGGTGGTTTTGATTCAGCCCGGTGGTGGTGGTTCTGAGATGGTGGTCTGGAGCTGGTCTATTTTGGTTGAACCTTGTTCACGGGTCAGATATGGTGTTAACCGTGGTCTTAGGCTCGGGTCAGGCGGGCTTGGTTCGAGTCTGGGTTTGGTTCAGATTTGATGGTACTCGGGTCTCAGGTCCTTTGAGCTCGTGTTGGTTATCTTCCAGTCATGGTTCCGGGTCAGGTCCGAATCGTGTTCGGTTTAAGTTCGGGTCAAAGTTTGGTGCTTTCGATCTTCGGGTCAGATTCGGTACGAGATCGGGTTCGGTTTGGGTTTCAGTCGCGGTTAGGTTCAGCTCGGGTCAGATTTGTTCAACCGTCTCGCGGGTCAGATTTCGGATTACGCGCATCTGATTCGGTATAACTTATATTTGTATTTATTGTCATTTTACTTTATCATATATTTATAAACATTATATATTTGTAAATATTTATATATATTTATGAATGTTATAATTTTTATAAATATATTGATACGGACAATAGTTTTAACTCGCGTACGGACCGAATAATAATAATAAACGGTAACTAAATTATATATCGAACGATTTAGTAAACGGTTAATTGGACGTAACTTATATTGAACACCGGACTAAATAACATTGGACTATATTGTCGGACTATATTATATATATATATATATTGCTATATATATATAAATAAGTATACACAGGTGACGAAACGTATGGTCTCGTGAATCGGAATTGTTGAAAAAAAAAGGACTTGATGAATTGCGGTTGAAAGTTGATTTTGGGAAAATTGTGGACAACGGGTGTTGTCTGGTTTGTACAAAAACAAGGGAAACTCTGCCCAAATTTTTATAAAATCAAAGCGTAACGAACTGCTATTATTTCTATATATGAATTCCCCTAAGTGTTTTGGACAAGTGTATTATATACAAGAATTAAGATAAGTCACGATCGGTTCGTCGAGTTGAAACGTATTGAGACTCGTGTTGGTACACACGAGTCTAGACAGTCGGATAGACTATCTTTTGAGCGGTCAATAAGTTAGGCTTATGTGTGATAGACTGTTAAGGTGTCCTTTGTTGGTAATTAGGGCACGAGGAAGTCGGTCGAGGTTTCAGGCTTCGTTTGCTAGCTTAGCATGGAAATTAAGGTGAGTTCACGGCCCCACTCTTTTATTGGTTTTACATTTTCGGGGGAGAAAACATGTTGTGCTCTTTAAACGTGTGTCAATTGTGTTCGCAAGTTCATTACGTTTGGGAGGGTTCGTTTGGGTTCAAAGTATTCATTTATGTTCAGTATTATATGGCCTATGTTGTGGCAGTTCGTTCGCCGCGATGCGGTAGTTCGTTAACCACTATGTGGTAGTTCGTTAGCTATGATATAGTAGTTCGTTGGCCATGGAATGGTAGTTCGTTAATCGCGGTGGGAGAGAGTTCGTTTGGGAGGTTCGTTATGGAGTTCAAACGTTTAACGAGTGTCTTCATCGGTCGATAGTATCATGATAGTCTTTTAAAAGTTCGTGAAACGTTTTACTTAAAAACCTGTGAACTCACCAGCATTATTTGTTGATGTCTTTTTGGCATGTTTTCTCAGGTCGCTAAGGTAGCAACATTGAGTGTAGGCGCACGGAGTCTCACGGCGTCTAGGGATCATATGCATGATTTGTTAAACATTTCAGACTTTGAGTTTACTTTTAAGTTGTAATAATACATTTTGCTTCCGCTGTGTTAGAACGGTTTTGAAAACTTAATGGGCAATTTACGTTGTTTTCATATCATTTAGTTTTTGTTTATTGTGACCGTTGACTTGGATCCTGGAGTGTCACGCGCCTCGCGGTAAAACCCCGCATGTGGAATTTGAGGGTGTGACAAAGAGAATTTTGAGAAAAAGATTTTTGTTGAGATTTCATCTTTTTCTGAGAAAAGGTGTTGCTGGTTGCTGTTTCTTGAGAGAAAAAGTTTTTTTAAAATCATTTTTGATTTGTTTTCCCACAACCAGTTGTGAAATTTTCTTGTTATACTGAATTCCTTTTCTATATCTACAAAATTATGTCTTGTGGTTAAACAAACCACATATTTCACATTCTTTTGCCTTTTCTTCTTCATTTGAAGGCAAATTTCTGACTGTTTTGATTTGTTTTAGGTCATTAGTAGTTCTCAGGTTCTCAACTCTTGATGTAGATGAAACTACTGATGGCTTAAAGTCAGATTTTATCAGTACTTCTGAAAAACTTTCATTGTGAGTTTTTAGAAAGTTTTCATGAAAAGATGTGCATTCTTTCTCTTCAGAAGTTTCATCTGAAACAATTTTTCTCCCATCTTCAGTAGTTTTGGGGGAAAAATCAGTTGGAGTTTCAGTGTGATTGTACCCTATGCCAAACCTAACATTTGATGCACTTTGTTTGTTAAGCAGCAGTTGGTACCCTTTACAAGATTCTACCCATTTTTCACAAACAACCTTGGTGTCAGCAAGCTCTTTTCTGACATTTCCTAGGTCTTCTATCATAATTTTAAGTTGTGCTTGGGTTTCAATAGCATTGTTAGTCAATTTAGAATTTTCTTTTGCCTTTGCAGCAAGTTTTCTTTCTAAATCACACTTCATCTGAGTAAATTTTCTCTCAGAGTCATTTGCTTTTCCTTGTAAATGCGCGTTGGTCTCTCTTATGAGAGCAAAAGATTCTTTACATGATGTTGAACAAAGTTTTGTTAAAGATTCTTTTGATACCTGAGACAGGGCAGATTTTGAGGTGCAGCCCTCAAATGCCATTAAGGCAAAATTCTTTCTGCCATTGTCAGGTTCTCCCTAGTTGATGTCAAACATTTTGTTGTCTGCATCAGGATTGCACTTAGTAGTGTCAAAAGGAAGACTGCTCCAGTCAACATACCCTGAAGTGAACAAACTTTGTTGTGAGGGTTGTTGAGTCTGTGGAGGTTGTTGAGCAGCTGGAATGGAAGGGATTGGTTGTTGGCTCTGCATCTGTTGAGCAGGCATCTGTACATATTGTACTTGTGGCACATATTGGATTTATGGAGCTTGTGCCTGTACAAAATGTGCACTTCCTTGTGTTCCATTATTCCTATTATAACTAGGGTTAAACTGATTTCCAGACTGAGATTGGTTGTAGCTAGAGCTTCTACACTCTCTAGCAAAGTGTCCCAACTTCTGACACTTGTGACATCTAAGTTTAGACTTGTCAAAACCAAATTTTGTAGAACTGTTTAGTCCTGGAAATTTCCTTCCTGACCTTTTATAAAATTTGTTTGTTTAATACTTAACATGGCCAGTTGGTGTACGATGTCCATTTCTTCTAAGTCATCATTGCTGAAATTTTTTAAATCATCCATGATAAAACACATCTTATCAGCAGTTTGATTATATTCATCATTGTCATAACCTGGTAGATAAGCATCAGCAGTTTTACCAGAACTTTGCAATTTCTTCTTTTGATCGATTTCTCTTTCAAAAGTTAGCAATCTCCCATGTAATTTTGTAAGAATGAAGGAGCTAATGTCTGGTGAGGATCTGAGAACTATAGAATATGTTTCCCATTTTTCAGGTAAAGACCTTAAAAATCTATGAAGCATAGATACAGTTGTATAGGTCTGACCATTTAATTTTAGCTCAGATATTAATGAGGAGAATCTTTCAAATTGTTGAGTTAAAGTTTCCCCATTTATGTGAGCAAAAGTTTCATATTGTTGAGCCAGGATTTCTCTAGTGTTGGCAATCACCTCTTCAGTTCCCCCAAACTGTTCTTTTAGGCAGTCCCAAAGCTCTTTGGCACTATCACAATGTAATAGTCCAGAGTAGATTTCATTTGGGAGTGCCATTTCCAACATAGAGAAAGCTTTAGCATCAAGCTCAAGTTTTAGGAAATCATCTTCTGTATAGTCCTTTGGGTCTTTTGGTATTTCTTCTTTAGTTTCAAGATTAATGTTTACTGGTTTGTGAGGACCATGTATCACAGATTTCCAGCAACCGGTGTTGGTGTGTGATAAAGTATGTGCCATTCTCCTTTGCCAGATATTGTATTCATTTCTAACTAGCATAGCAGGTTTATTAGCAGAACCAGTATTATGAGGATCCATATTAAAGAGTATTGATTTATCAAATATCTCTTAAAGTGATGGATGTTGAAAAAGTGAACTTTTAATCCTTTATTGAATATCAATAAGAGCCTGTGTCTAATTCTCAATGTGTTAGATTGATATGTGATCAGATGAACCAGAGTTCTGATACCAATTGTTGGATCAGTGATGCTCTTGATGTTTTGCTTGCTAGTGAACACTTACGTGTTTCGCAAGTTTAATCAGATTTGCACATCGGAATAAGTAAGCAAAGTTACACTATCAATAGGAATTATTACTCCCCCTGGATGTTTGAAAACTAAAGACAAGTTTAATGAGAATCTAAGTATTGAATGTGAATGCCAATAAATACTCAAACAGATTCTCAGTAAATGAAATGGAAATAACAATAATAAGCTTTGAAGGATTTCAGTTTCAATTAAAATCAATGTCTAAAACAGAGGGATGAACCCATCTATTTACAGACTTTACAAATACATGAACCTTGCCAAAAAGCAAGTCTGCAACAAGTTGCAACAAGTTGCATTCTTGGAACTTGCACAAAAAGATAAAGTAATAATAAACAAATAAACTACTGAAACATAAGGCGGTGGAATGATTCTAGTACAAGTGCTGATGAATGACAAACTACTGATGAGTAGTTTGTCTTCAATAGTTTTCAGTGAAGTTGTCTGGTTAGACTTCAGAACTTCTGATCTTTCTTCTTCGGTACTTGTTGAATCCTTCTTCAGTACTTTAGTCTTCTTTCTTCAGTAGTTCTATACTTAGAATAATTTGCAGAAGAATGAATTAGACTAAGGTTTGCAAAAGTGGTTTCCTCAATTCTTTTTGTCCTAACATGACAAAAACACAGTACAATGATCTGGTTAAACGAACAGAGCAGATTAAGAGTATTAGATTCGGGCGTGGTTCCAAATTGGCTTCTAAATTGTATAGAATTGCTCCAGCACTCCGTATGTCAACTTACGTGCCAAGATTACTTTTTAGGACCTCAAGAGCGATGTAGCATGGACTACCTGTGAAATAATGAGTAAACAACACGTTGGTATGCATACTAACATTAATCTTTAAGTGAAATAGTTACAAAAACGGACATACAAAAGGAAGACCTTATGAGTTATGACGTAAATGATTACTTGACCATAAGTTAGCACATATTTGCCTACCCTGGTTGAGCTTTGGCACCCTGTTGCACAAACAATTGTGGAGCTGCACATTATGCCAATTCACTTATAACATATAGACCAGCAACTCAAATTACGTCAGGTTAAAAACAGCAAAACACATGTATTACTTTAGGTTAAGTTAGTTGAGGGATTGGTTTTATAAAGTATATGATAATGAACTGTGATATCCCACAAGTAAAATGGCAGGACAAAGTGAGGCATACATATAAATGGTTTTTAGAATTTTAATATAGTATGAAAAAGAGGACAACTAAACACTGGTCAACTCAATAATTTTGATATGGTATTAAAGGGGGACAACAAACCACTGGTTAACTCTAAGGGTTTGAATATGTGGCATATTTTAAAAAAAAGGGCAACAAACAACTATTAACTTTAAGAGTCTGACAATATACCGTGAGCAGTTGGTTCAATGTTTGTTCCTGTTCATCGCTGATGACAATTCATAACATAACATCACGACTCTTGGCAACAACATCAATCTGCAAATAAGAAAGCAATTTAGAGTAATGAAACTTGAAACATTATAACCAATAATCTATAATCTATCTATAATCTAAATCTATAACTCATAATAAAAGAATTGAGTTTGTATGAGGTGGCATTCAATGGAGGCCTCAACACCCCCAATGAATATGCCATGTGGCATCATGTGAAGCTTTCTTTTAAATTTATTTATTTTGTATTTTTAAATAAAATCTATATCTATATTATCCTAAAATTTCAAATATGTTAATTAATATATTTTCCTTATTTTCCTCTCACATTTTTTAAATGTTAGTGAACTATTAATTATTTTAAAATTTCAAATATGTTAATTAATATTTTTATCTTTATTTTTTTCTTATTTTCCGCTCACAATTTTTAAACGTTAGTAACTTTTATGTATGACATTTTTTTGAAAAAAAAAATTTATACCAAATTAACGATCGCTTTATTATCTTTCCAATGAGCACCATATATAGTGCTATACAAAAACGAAAAAAATGTATTTTTAGTGAGTTTTTGTTCATGCAGAAAAAAAAAACACAATGTATTTAGGTAATTTCTTAATCATATATAGGCAACTCACTAATCATGTTATGATAGTATATATGTTTCTGAAGCTACTATTACATATATGAATTGCCCATGTTCATGTGCTATAACGATATGCTTAGCATTAAAAGGGGTTGAGATTTTTTAATCTGTTGGGAACGCAGCATGAGAACTACTTTTGATAGTATAAACATTAGAAAAACTTTCTTTAACATTAAAAGAGGTTGAGATTGTTTACTTCTTTTATCCTTTTTTATTAAGTAATGTTAGATTTTTCAACCCCGGGACACTCCCAGGGTAATCAGCTAGTTTTATATATTTGTAAAGCTAAAAGTCCAATTGATGTTATACCTTCCTTGGAAAAGACGGTGTAACATCATAACTTTCTTCAGGAGTAGCCTTCAATGAATATTGGCTTTGTCCACCATACACGGCTTTTGCATCTCCTTCTATACACATACATATCAGTTGACATTTTCCAACTTAAATTGTTGAACAACTGACTGTTGTTTGCTGATCAAAAACAGGAAAAAGCCATCAGTTAGCAAAACCATTTGCAAGTGAACCAAATCTAAAACTTAGAGACGTTTAAACTTTAAACAAACCTCAAACATTAGCAGCCAAACCAATTATTTAATGGTATCCTCTCTAATTAACCTCAATTCTATCCAAGATTGAGCGTAAAGGAATACGAAACGTGTTTAAGACGCTTGAATTTAGCCTGGGTTTGGCATGACTTTGCACCTCAGGGCGCGGCTCCCCGGTCGCAGCCTACCTACAGTACTGCGCCTCAATGCATAGGTGCGCAGCTCACACAATTTTGACAACATAGTTATCTACCAAAATTAGCTTTATGTTACAAACACGGAACAAAACATGAAAAAATGAAAGAAACTCTTATTAAACTCTGAAAACAACTTCTATGAAACGATTACAAAGTAAAGAACAAAAAAGATCAAAATACAAAATGTGACCCCCGACATATTTGGCTTAAGCATTTTAGTAACATCTAAGTCTACCTTAGCGAGAAACGTTTATAAACGGACTTAACTGGGTTAGTTGAGTCGGGTCAAGTTAGGATTGTCCAGGGTTCAATGATCTGGAGGATCATTGGGAGTCATTTTGGGAATACACTAGTACCGGGTCCCGTTGTTGGTGACATTACATGAACTAATTAAGTATATGTGTAGATTATGGGTCGTGTGGTGGATTATATACATAGACGTGTTTAAATGATGTGTAAATGATTATCCGTGCTTAAATGTGTTAAACATAAACTAAGGTTGCATGCTCATATGTTAAGGTATGTTAGAATGCGTTAAACACGACAAACTGGAAAACTAGATAAACATGGATTCTGGTTCAACCACTTCGAGTGGTCGAAGGAGAAATTTTGTGTTGGTTCGACCCTTTGTAAATGGGCGAACCTGGGATGTGGAATTGAAAGAATTCCCTTCGACCAGGACAGGGCTCATTCGACCCTGTGGAAGGGTCGAAGGAGGCTACCTTCGACCACTTACAGGGGGCGAAGGAGGATTAGTATAAATACCAAACTTTGTCATTTTTCACCATTTCACAAACCCTAACCGTCTCAAAACACTCTCAAACGATTTTAATCACTAAGGAAGGAGTTTTTGCTCTTCTTTTTCATAATCTAACCTATCTACAACATCTAAACAAGAATCCAAGGTGTGTTCTTGATCCTAAATCCTTTTTAAAGCATTTTAATTCGTTTTCATCTAACCCTAATTGTCCGGATCTGTTCTAAGGGTGTTTTCATGATTAAAAACCTTTTAAACATCTTTCTAAATCAAAACCTTATCATTTAAACATAGGTCTTCATGATGATAAACATATGTAAATTGTGTATTATGTGGTGTTATGTGTTCTTCAATGATTTGCTGCTGTATCTATGATAGAAACATGATATAGGATTATTATTGATGCTAGGTTATTGCTGTTTAGGGCTAGAATTGGATAGACGGTGATGTGTGGGTATTTTGCGGGGTTTTAACGAATCTAGACTTAATGCATGATATTTATGATCAATAGAACTAATAAGGAAAATCGAACACTTGACAAACTGAGCATTTTAAGTTGAATATGGATCGATTTCAAAAGTTTCCAAATTGGGTAAAGAATCCATGCATGATTGTGACGTTTCCATAATTCTTACCATTTTGGTAAAGGCTGAAATGGATGTATTATTGGGGGAAATCGGTGGGGTTTTGTAGGGATAAGTTATTCATACTTGACTGCTGTGTTTGATGATGTTTCGAGGTGTTTCGAATGTGTTTGAAGCGTTTTTAGGAAAATTTGTACAACAGGGGCGAACCTGGACTCCTTCGACCAATCGGGTGGGCGAAGGAGAAAATCCAGGGTCGAACCTGGGAAAAATTTGGGCGAACGTGGTCAAACGGTCAAAGGAGGCAGCAAACGGTCAAACGAAACATAAAACGGGCGAAGGAGACTTAAAACGGGCGAAGGAGACTTTATCTGACTGGTTCGACCGTTCTGATGCAGAAATGAGATTTTTTATACAAACTAAGTGTTTTATGCTTGAACCTTGTGTGTAATCTATGTGTACTTGATTAGTTAGGGTAATGAGTCACCAACGGGATGTCAGGTCGGTCTAGTGTGTCGGTTAAACATTTAAACACGCTTTAAAACAGACTTGGTTACAATCTGGACAATCGGGGACTATTTAACCTTATGGTTATTAGTCGGAACACTTATGTGAACATTTTGATAGATCTCCGGTAGAGGGATTATCAAGGGCTTAGCATTTTTACTTGTAACCGAAGAACGCTATCTGAGGTGAGTTCACGGCCCCACTTTTACTGCTTTAACTTTTGGGGGGAGAAAACATGCGCTAAACTATTTTGGTAACATATGTCATACTATGGTTTTTAACTTTGTATTGTTATACGATCTTTGGAAGTCCCGGGGGAAACCATGAATGTGCGGGGATGCACAACGGGGGAAATGTGGATAGATCTATTGGGCGTGACCTGCCCCACTCGTCGGCTTGGAGGGTCGGGCGAGTGCATGTTCACTCGAACAGGAACATTGGTATCATGCTGAACATTCGGGCTGGTTAAACATATGCTAAACATTGCTAAACATGTCTAGTAATGGTTTCCAATCGTAGTAGTAATAAAACATACGCCTAGCTAGCGTACTTGGTAACATTGATATAGTATGGACATGGTAACGTTTTGAAAACACTTGGTAACATATTGAACAAACCTGTGAACTCACCAGCATTATATGTTGACGTCTTTTGGCATGTTTTTCTCAGGTCACTAAGGTAGCAACAAATGGAACTAGGCGCACGGGTCTGCATTGGCGTCTAGATTTAGATCATGTTTTGTAATCAACACTTGGTACATTTGGGTCTATGGTTTGTAACTTGTCTAATGCTTCCGCTACTGGTTTTGAGTTTATGAAAACTATGACTTTTGAATGTTATGTATTTTCATATACAGTTGTTTATTGTGACCGTTGACTTGGATCCTAGTTTGTCATGCGCCTCGCGGTAAAACTCCGCAAGTGGAAATTTGAGGGTGTGACAGATTGGTATCATAGCCAATGGTTATAGTGAACTAGGACTGCATGTAGAGTCTGGTCTATAGCCGAGTCACACACACTAGACGGTCACATACTTTGAGTCTAATAGTGGGATACGTACTAACGTTGTCGGGGTGTCCTTACATCATCATCATGCTTCTCCGTTACATCATCCGCTTTTATTTGGGTTCTTACCTACTCTTGTCTTCTTCTTCTGGATTGAAGAAGGAGGGGTTGATTTGTTGGCTCTAGCACACACATGCCTTCTTACACATGCACCTATCGTAACACGTTACTAGGCGACGATGTTCGGTGACCGGGGTCTGGATTGGGGGTACATCTGGAGGACCATGTAGAGCAGTTTATCATTTCGGGTGCACACGAAATAATAAACTGAAATGCATGAAAATCCCGATGGACTTCAAGTTTGGATGTATGGTCCTGGATTTGTCCCTAAGTTAACTCTTGTAAATTTCTAGTAGTTGACACTAGAAGTGAATCTGAATCCCTCGATTTATTGATTTGTTAGATCATGTCTGGTGCTCGTGGTGGTGGACGTCGTGGTGGCGGCGGTGGCCGTGCTGGCGGCGGTGGTCGTGCTGGAGGCGGTGGTCGTGGAAACATCAACATGACCCAAGCTGAGCTGAACAACTTGCTACAGCAGCAAGTGAACATGGCTATGGCTAATTTCCAGGCTGGGATTAATGCCATGGGTGGTGAGTTGATTTCTGTCGACCTTGCCTCATTTTTGGGTGTCATGTCCTTTCGTTTGTGTTTTACTCGTGTACCGTGTTTCAGGTGTTGGTGCCAATCCACCCCACCTCAGTGCTCTTATAAGAAGTTTCGGGACTGTCAGCCCCATAACTTCACCAGAACTGAGGGAGCGGTGGGACTGCTCCGATGGCTAGAGAAGGTTGAGTCTGTGTTCGTCATGTGTAACTTTCCTGCTGGGGACCGGGTGAAGTACGCTACTGCGAAATTTGAGGGGCATGCACTGTCATGGTGGAATGCTACTACTCAGAACATAGGGTTAGGGGAGGCTATTGCTATGCCTTGGGCGGAGTTTGTGCAGCTGTTGAGAGGTGAGTACTGTCCGAGAGAGGAGATACAGAAGTTAGAACATGAGGTCTGGAGCTACAAGATGGTCGGGTCGGAGATTGAAGAATACACTGTGAGGAGGAATGAGCTGGCGGTGTGGTGCCCTGATTTGCACACTCCCGAATATAGGAGGATCGAGCACTATGTGTCTGGGCTAGTGCCGGAGATTGCTGGATTGGTGGCTGCTGGGAATCTTCCCACTATTGCTGAAGTTGTCCGATCAGCTCATCGGATGACTAACCTGAAGGTGGCAGAAGGTGTTTTGCCTCCTAAAGGTGCCGCTGTGAAGGTTACTGAAGGGAACAAGAGGAAGTGGGATAGTGCGGGGAAGAGTGTTGTGCCAGCGCCATCTCAGCCGGCAAAGAAGTTTGATTCATCTGGGTCTTCTTCTGGGCAGAAGTCAAGTGGGTATGTGGGGAAGCATCCCAAGTGCAACAAGTGTGGTTTTCACCATTCTGGGAGTTGTGATCGGGCTCGTTGTCATCGGTGCCATCAGTTGGGGCATCATGCTAAGGATTGCAGGGTGGCACTCACCCCAACTCAGACTCCTGCTGCTGCTCCTACTCCTGCTGCTCACGGGACTCCAGGAAAGCAGGGGTGCTATAACTGTGGTGATACAGGACACTTCAAGCGTGAATGTCCTAAACTGAAGCAGAGCGATAATGGGAGGGGCGGAAACGGTAATGGGAACAACGGCGGCGGAGGCAGAACTGCACGTGCTTTCGTCATTGGATCTGCAGAGGCTAGGCAGGATCCAGACACAGTTACCGGTACGTTCCTTCTTAACGATCGCTATGTTTCTGTCTTGTTTGATTCTGGTGCCGATAAGAGTTTCGTATCTATGGACATTAGTCGATTGCTAGATATAGTACCCACACCTTTAGAGGCTAAGTACTTAATAGAATTGGCTGATGGTAAGAAAATCGAAGCGACACACACCCTTAGGGAATGTCGCTTGGAACTGTCGGGTTTGTCTTTCCCCATTGACCTTATGCCGGTACCCCTGGGTAGTTTTGATGTCGTTGTCGGCATGGATTGGTTATCACTGTATCGTGTGGAGATCGTTTGTTTCGATAAGATTATTCGGATCCCTCTCCCTGATGGAGAGACTCTTTCGGTTCATGGCGAGAAAAGCGGTGCTCCGCAGAGTATCATTTCTAGCATGAAACCCCGTAAGTACCTTCGGAAGGGCTGTTCGGCCATTCTGGCACTTGTTAACGTTTCTACTGACGATGAGAAGAAGATCGAGGATATCCCTGTGGTTCGTGACTTTCCTGATGATTTGCCTTGTCTTCCTCCCCATCGTCAGGTCGAGTTTGGTATTGATCTTACTCCGGGCGCAGCTCCTATTGCCCGAGCTCCGTATCGTCTTGCACCTCCCGAGATGCAAGAGTTGTCCAGCCAGTTGCAGGAACTCTTGGAAAAGGGTTTCATCCGACCGAGTTCTTCCCCGTGGGGAGCTCCTATTTTGTTTGTGAAGAAGAAGGACGGAAGTGTTCGCATGTGTATTGACTATCGTGAGCTGAACAAGGTGACCATCAAGAATCGTTATCCTCTTCCTCGCATTGATGATCTCTTTGACCAGCTCCAGGGCTCCAGATACTATTTGAAGATTGATTTGCGGTCCGGTTATCACCAGTTGCGCGTCAGGGAAGCTGACATTCAGAAGACTGCATTTCGCACTCGTTATGGCCATTTTGAGTTCTTGGTCATGCCTTTTGGTCTCACTAACGCACCGGCGGTGTTCATGGATTTAATGAACCGCGTTTGCAAACCTTACCTTGATAAGTTCGTCATTGTGTTTATTGACGATATTCTGGTTTATTCTAAGAACAAGGCGGATCATGAGGAACATCTACGGTTGGTCTTGGAACTTTTGAGACAGGAGCAGTTCTATGCTAAGTTCTCGAAGTGTGATTTTTGGTTACATGAAGTTCAATTCCTAGGACATGTGGTTAATGAACTGGGAATTCATGTCAATTCGGCTAAGATCGAAGCTATTAAGGACTGGGAAGCACCAAAGACGCCGTCTGAGGTGCGGCAGTTCCTAGGTCTTGCGGGTTATTATCGTCGTTTCATTGAGGGATTTTCGAAGATCGCTCAACCCCTCACTACTCTTATCCAGAAGGACCGAAAGTTCGACTGGGATGAACCACAAGAATCAGCATTCCAGATGCTGAAGCTTAAACTTTGTTCTGCACCTATCTTATCCTTACCTGAGGGTACGGATGACTTCGTTGTGTACTGTGACGCTTCTATTCGTGGTCTCGGTTGTGTGTTGATGCAACGCGGGAAGGTTATCGCTTATGCTTCTCGTCAACTCAAAGTTCATGAGAAGAACTACACTACTCATGACTTGGAACTGGGTGCGGTAGTCTTTGCGTTGAAAATCTGGAGACATTACTTGTACGGTACCAAGTGTGAAGTATATACCGATCACAAGAGTCTTCAGCATATTTTCGACCAGAAGGTGTTGAACATGCGGCAGAGTCGCTGGGTTGAACTCCTGAACGATTATGACTGTGCTATCAAATACCATCCTGGCAAGGCGAACGTTGTGGCGGACGCCTTGAGCAGGAAGGAGTCTGCGTCGTGTTCGAGCCTTACATCACCATTCATTCGTCGTTGCCTGACCGTGTTCTCGAAGCCTTACAGACTATACACTATTTTGCGGTTCGTGTTTGGGTCCCATTGTTCGGGGGATTGCGCGAACTTGTTTTGGATGAAGCTCACAAATCCCGGTATTCTATTCACCCTGGTTCCGATAAGATGTATTAGGATTTGAAGATACTTTATTGGTGGCCGAACATGAAAGTTGATATAGCTTCTTATCTTAGCAAATGCTTGACTTGTGCAAAAGTCAAGGTGGAGTATCAGAGGCCGTCTAGTCTCCTGCAACAACCAGAGGTTCCGGAATGGAAGTGGGAGCGAATCACGATGGATTTTGTCACCAAGCTACCAAGGTCACCTAGTGGTTACGATATGATCTGGGTGATTGTTGATCGGTTGACAAAATCGGCACATTTTATACCTATTAAGGAAACTGATGGACTCGAGCGGTTGGCTCGACTTTACCTTAAGGAGGTGGTTGCTCGGCACGGGGTGCCTATCTCTATTATCTCTGATCGTGATTCTCGTTTTGCTTCGCGTTTCTGGAAGGCTCTGCACAAGGCTTTGGGTACTCAGTTGGATATGAGTACGGCTTATCATCCGCAAACTGATGGGCAGAGTGAGCGGACGATTCAAACCTTGGAAGACATGCTTCGGGCATGTGTTATCGATTTTTGCAAGAGTTGGGAGATTCACCTACCGTTGGTGGAGTTTTCCTACAACAACAGCTATCACTCTAGTATCAAGGCAGCTCCGTTCGAGGATCTGTATGGACAGAAATGTCGATCACCACTTTGTTGGGCCGAGGTGGGCGAGAGCCAGCTCACTGGTCCGGAACTTGTGTACGAAACTTCGGAGAAAATCGTACAGATTCGTCACTGTTTGGCTGCTGCACGGGATCGTCAGAAGAGTTATGCCGATCGCCGTCGAAAACCTTTGGAGTTCCAGGTTGGGGACAGGGTACTTCTGAAAGTTTCACCATGGAAGGGCGTCATACGCTTTGGAAAGCGTGGCAAGCTTAACCCTCGTTATGTCGGACCATTCGCAATCCTGGATCGGATTGGACCGGTGGCATACAGACTTGACTTACCGGCGGAGCTCGGTAGTGTGCACAACGTCTTCCATGTGTTTAACTTGAAGAAGTGTTTGGCTGATGAATCTCTCATTGTACCACTGGAGGAGATCAAGGTTGATGATCGTCTTCGCATTGTGGAGGAACCTGTCGAGATTCTCGACTACAAGATTCGTAGCCTTCGTTGGAGTAAAATCCGCATCGTTAAAGTTCGTTGGAACTCGGATCGTGGACCGGAGTTCACGTGGGAACGGGAGGATCAGATGAAAGCTAAATATCCTCATCTTTTTCCGAAACGCGCGTTTGAATCGAGGCATATTACTGCTGAAGCGGAATGAATCTCGGGTCGAGATTCCTTTCAACGTGGGGATGATGTGACATCCGGTAATTTTCTTTTTGTTCTGTTCTTTTCGTTTCTTTCATTTTGGGGCTTTGCGCAATTTTCGGGACGAAAATTCTTTCAACGTGGGGATGATGTGACACCCGGCATATTTGGCTTAAACATTTTAGTAACATCTAAGTCTACCTTAGCGAGAAACGTTTATAAACGGACTTAACTGGGTTAGTTGAGTCGGGTCAAGTTAGGATTGTCCAGGGTTCAATGATCTGGAGGATCATTGGGAGTCATTTTGGGAATACACTAGTACCGGGTCCTGTTGTTGGTGACATTACATGAACTAATTAAGTATATGTGTAGATTATGGGTCGTGTGGTGGATTATATACATAGACGTGTTTAAATGACGTGTAAATTATTATCCGTGCTTAAATGTGTTAAACATAAACTAAGGTTGCATGCTCATATGTTAAGGTATGTTAGAATGCGTTAAACACGACAAATTGGAAAACTAGATAAACATGAGTTCGGGTTCGACCACTTCGAGTGGTCGAAGGAGAAATTTTGTGTTGGTTCGACCCTTTGTAAATGGGCGAACCTGGAATGTGGAATTGAAAGAATTCCCTTCGACCAGGACAGGGCTCATTCGACCCTGTGGAAGGGTCGAAGGAGGCTACCTTCGACCACTTACAGGGGGCGAAGGAGGATTAGTATAAATACCAAACTTTGTCATTTTTCACCATTTCACAAACCCTAACCGTCTCAAAACACTCTCAAACCATTTTAATCACTAAGGAAGGAGTTTTTGGTCTTCTTTTTCATAATCTAACCTATCTACAACATCTAAACAAGAATCCAAGGTGTGTTCTTGATCCTAAATCCTTTTTAAAGCATTTTAATTCGTTTTCATCTAACCCTAATTGTCCGGATCTGTTCTAAGGGTGTTTTCATGATTAAAAACCTTTTAAACATCTTTCTAAATCAAAACCTTATCATTTAAACATAGGTCTTCATGATGATAAACATATGTAAATTGTGTATTATGTGGTGTTATGTGTTCTTCAATGATTTGCTGCTGTATCTATGATAGAAACATGATATAGGATTATTATTGATGCTAGGGTATTGTTGTTTAGGGCTAGAATTGGATAGATGGTGATGTGTGGGTATTTTGGGGGTTTTAACGAATCTAGACTTAATGCATGATATTTATGATCAATAGAACTAATAAGGAAAATCGAACACTCGACAAACTGAGCATTTTAAGTTGAATATGGATCGATTTCAAAAGTTTCCAAATTGGGTAAAGAATCCATGCATGATTGTGACGTTTTATAATTCTTACCATTTTGGGAAAGGGCTGAAATGGATGTATTATTGGGGGAAATCGGTGGGGTTTTGTAGGGATAAGTTATTCATACTTGACTGCTGTGTTTGATGATGTTTCGAGGTGTTTCGAATGTGTTTGAAGCGTTTTTAGGAAAATTTGTACAAGAGGGGCGATCCTGGACTCCTTCGACCAATCGGGTGGCGAAGGAGAAAATCCAGGGTCGAACCTGGGAAAAATTTGGGCGAACGTGGTCAAACAGTCGAAGGAGGCAGCAAACGGTCGAACGAAACATAAAACGGGCGAAGGAGACTTAAAACGGGCGAAGGAGACTTTATCTGACTGGTTCGACCGTTCTGATGCAGAAATGAGATTTTTTATACAAACTAAGTGTTTTATGCTTGAACCTTGTGTGTAATCTATGTGTACTTGATTAGTTAGGGTAATGAGTCACCAACGGGATGTCAGGTCGGTCTAGTGTGTCGGTTAAACATTTAAACATGCTTTAAAACATACTTGGTTAAGATCTGGACAATCGGGGACTAGATAACCTTATGGTTATTAGTCGGAACACTTATGTGAACATTTTGATAGATCTCCGGTAGAGGGATTATCAAGGGCTTAGCATTTTTCTTGTAACCGAAGAACGCTATCTGAGGTGAGTTCACGGCCCCACTTTTACTGCTTTAACTTTTGGGGGGAGAAAACATGCGCTAAACTATTTTGGTAACATATGTCATACTATGGTTTTTAACTTTGTATTGCTATACGATCTTTGGAAGTCCGGGGGAAACCATGAATGTGCGGGGATGCACAACGGGGGAAATGTGGATAGATCTATTGGGCGTGACCTGCCCCACTCGTCGGCTTGGAGGCCCGGGCGGGTGCATGTTCATTCGAACAGGAACATTGGTATCATGCTGAAAATTCGGGCTGCTTAAACATATGCTAAACATTGCTAAACATGTCTAGTAATGGTTTCCAATCGTAGTAGTAATAAAACATACGCCTAGCTAGCGTACTTGGTAACATTGATATAGTATGGACATGGTAACGTTTTGAAAACACTTGGTAACATATTGAACAAACCTGTGAACTCACCAGCATTATATGTTGACGTCTTTTGGCATGTTTTTCTCAGGTCGCTAAGGTAGCAACAAATGGAACTAGGCGCACGGGTCTGCATTGGCGTCTAGATTTAGATCATCTTTGTAATCAACACTTGGTACATTTGGGTCTATGGTTTGTAACTTGTCTAATGCTTCCGCTACTGGTTTTGAGTTTATGAAAACTATGTCTTTTGAATGTTATGTATTTTCATATAGAGTTGTTTATTGTGACCGTTGACTTGGATCCTGGTTTGTCATGCGCCTCGCGGTAAAACTCCGCAAGTGGAAATTTGAGGGTGTGACACAAAATACTGATCAACTCTTAACAGGATACAAAACACTCTCTCATGAACATAAAAACAACAAGATCTACAATCACAAACAACGGGTTGAAGGAACTTACAGATACAAGATGTATCTGCACAAGAACACCACTTCAAAACCCTAATGACAGATCTTAACTAAAGAGGAAACCCTAAGAAATGAAAAGTAAACAAAAAAACAAAGAGACTGAAAACTTCTTTCGAGACGAATCACCCAGCTATTTATAGCTGGGTATTTGTGTTTCTTCAAACACAATAGACAACTGAGATTGAAACCATCCAACGGCCTTCGTGTATTTGTGTTTCTTCTCCAGGATTGCCAGCGTGGCACTGGACATATACTCGAGACAGGCCAGGCCCACAAGGAAACTTCGGATATTATCACTAGCCCACGAACTCTGGAGCCCACGAACTCTACCTCTGGCCCACGACCTCACGAACACAACATAGCCCATCACCACGAGCTCAATCATTTATCATCATTTAGCCTATTCAGCAATAACATGAAATAATAAAACAAACTTTGTATTAAAACCAAATTAAACAAAATGCCAAGTATAAAATTGAACTAAATTTATAACATAAATTTTAACACCCCCCTCAATTTTATACTCCAAATGGGTCAAATAATTTCAAACACTCACCAAGTTTTCTTGCATAACAGGAAACAAACCTTTTGTGAACCCATCTGCAACTTGATTCTCAGATGCAACCTTTTCAGGTCTTATAACACCTTTAGAAATCTGATCCCTTAAGAAAAATAAATCTAATTTGAAATGTTTAGTCCTCTCATGAAATACAGGATTTACAGCAATGGCTAATGCAGCATTATTGTCACAACACAAATCCATAGGTAAACTAACAGGAACATTCAGTTCTTGTAACAAATTTATCAACCACATTAATTCACATGTAGCAGCACACATTGACCTAAACTCAGCTTCTGCTGAGGACCTGGACACAGTGCTTTGTTTTTTGCTTTTCCAGGACACTAGAGAGTTCCCAAAAAACACACAAAAACTTGTGATAGACTTTCTTGTTTCTAAGCACTTAGCCCAGTCTGAGTCTGAGTAAGCTAAAAGCTTTAACTAAGAGGCTTTAGAGAACAAGATACCTTTTCTAGGCGACCCCTTTAAGTACCTTAAAAGCCTTATAGCAATTTTAAGATGACCATTAGTTGGTCTATGCATATATTAGCTTAAAAAGTGCACTGCATAAGCAATGCCAGACCTAGTGTGTGCCAAATAGATCAATCTACCCACTAGCCTTTGATAACCAGTGATGTTAGACAAAACAGAATTATGTTGTGCACACAAATTTGTCAACACATGGTTAGATTCAATGGGTGTACTAATAGGTTTACAAGCAGTTATCCCATAATCAGCTAACAACTCTAAACAATACTTTCTTTGGGATAGACATATTCCATCATTGACTTAATTACTTCTATACCCAAAAAAATATTTTAATTCACCCAAGTCTTTTATCAAAAATTTTGATTTAAGACTTTCCTTAACCTTATTTATTTCACTAAGACTATTTCCTGTTACCACAATATCATCTACATAAACAAGCAAATAGATGATCACAAAATTTGTTATTTTAAAAAACAAAGAATAGTCACACTTGCTTTGGCTAAAACCAAGATCACTTAACACATTTACAAGCTTTGCATTCCACATACGAGGAGCTTGTTTCAATCCACACTACTAGAAAATAACCCTTCAATGACACACATTTAATGACACACACTAATTTAATGACATAAAAAGGTGTATGTCATAAAAAAAGTGTCATCTTTGATAAAAGCTAATAAATTCTTGACATTTTTCTCTGCGTGTCAAGAATTTTCCGTCATAAATTTAAAAAGCATGACGGTAATGAAACTTGTGTGTCATAATTTTGTGTCACCAAAATTTCAAATTCTCCCACACGTCTCCCCATAAAACCTCCCTTTCTCTCTCTCCTGAAACAAAACACGATTCTTCCCCATTCCTTAATTATTCCTCATTCAACAATCAGATCTTCAAACCCTAACATGGATTCCACAAAGCATCGATTCCCACACATCTGTCGACCTAATCAACGAAGACAACCCACACCACCCACCGTCTCCTCTGGCTCCCCACCACCTCTCCACCACCTCCCGCCGCCGCTCCCTCTCTCCGCCGTCGTCCAAATCTTCCCTTCCAAAAAGTCCATCAAAGGCATGTTTGCTAGCCCAGAGGCAGGTTCCAAGTCTCTATTACACCTGATGGTAAACTACATGATTCATTTGTTGGTTTTTTATTATTATTATCATTATTATTATTATTATTGTTGTTGTTGTTGTTATCTGTATTATTATTTCAGTTTAGATGTTATGGCCATATAAAGACTTTTTAAGTTTACACACTCTTTTCTCATTTTTATCAAAATACCCATCAAGTAATGACATGTAAACCTCTTCATTTAACTCCCCATATAAGAAAGCATTATTCACATCTAACTGAAACATATTCTAGTCATTTTGAACAGCTAAAGTTATAATGCATCTAACTGTAACAAGTTTTACCACAGGTGAAAAAGTATCTTCAAAATCTACTCTTTGTTTTTTACTATAACCTTTAGCCACTAACCTGGCCTTAAACCTCTCAACCTCTCCACTAGACTTATACTTGATCTTGAATACCCATTTACATCCTACCGCACTTCTTCCTATAGGTAACTCTACAAGATCCCAAGTATCATTTCTATAAAGAGCCTCAATCTCTTCATTCATGGCTGTAATCCAATTTGGATTGCCAACAGCCTCATTGAATGAAGTTGGTTCCTTATCCTTATTCAAGGATGACACAAAACATTTATTTTCAAAAGTAAGATTTGAATATTAATTACCCTATTTGTTCCAAATTTTACTTTATCATCTAACACATAGTCTTTCAAATTTTGTGGTAAAATAGTACTCCTAGCAGACCTTCTAATACTGGTCTGACTTGTACCTTGATCACACAGGTTTCCCTCGAAGCTGGTGATGAAATCCTCCCTAGATTCCACACCCCCAGCCCTGCCTAGAGTGTTGTCTGGAAGACTGGGCTGCTGACTCCTAGCCTTGCCATCAGTCCCAGCAACATTGTCTCCAGTCTGCTGGGACAGTGTGTCTCTAAGTCATTTTCATATTTATCCCTTCTATCATCATTGGGACCTTGTGACTGATCTTGGTTGTCAGTTGATACCAATCAAAAATGTTAAGGTTTGTTATTTCAGAAAGAACATTTTCATTAAAAATTTAAAAAACAGACTCTTCATTAAATGGAAAAATTTCTTCATAGAATTTTACATCTCTTGAAAAACAAACATTCTTACTTTCCAAACTAAACACCTTATAAACCTTTTCTCGGTAGAATACCCTAGAAAAACACATTTTTCTGTTCTACTATTCAATTTAGCACTTTCATTTAAAATGGTAACAAAACATAGACAACCAAACAGCCTAAGATGATCTTAGAAGGGTTCAAAATTATAAACTACCTCATATGGTGACTTTCCTCCTAGCACAGAAGTAGGTGTCCTATTAATCAAATAACAGGCAGTTAATACACAATCAGACCAAAATTTCACAGGAACACCACTTTGAAACATAAGAGCCCTAGCTACATTAAGTAGATGTCTATGTTTCCTTTCCACTATTCCATATTGTTGTGGAGTATATGTGCAAGTTGTTTGATGAATGATACCCTTTTCTTTGCAAAAATTGTTAAACTGTTGATTTACAAATTATGTTCCATTATCAGATCTGAAACATTTAACAACTTTACTAAATTGTTTTACAATAATATTTACAAAGTCCTTTATGTTATCAAACACTTCAAGTTTGGTTTTCATCAAACATACCCACACAGATCTAGAGTAATCATCCACTATAGTCAAAGAAAAATCTAAACCCCTCTCTACTACTCACCCTATATGGTCCCCATACATCAAGATGAACAAGTTTACCAATACTTGATGTTTAATGATCACTTAAAGGGAAGGGTTCCCTATGTTGTTTGGCCTTGTGACATATTTCACAAGGCACATCATCATTTATGTACCCTAGACTTAGTCTATCCTTGTACATTTTAATAGCTTGGTTAGATGGATGTCCTAACCTAGCATGTCACAATTCAGTGTTAACAATACTACTATAACACACCTTGTTACTTACCAAGGTGTTTCCACAGTAGTATAACCCATTAATTTGATTAACATTTACCAGGATTTTCCTTGTGGTTAAATCCTGGACATAGCAATTATTCTCATCAAAACCAATGTGCAATTTGTTATCCTTAGCAAGTTTATGGACAGAAATCAAATTCACATTTAACTTAGGGACAACAAAAACATCTTTTAAAACAACATTACTAGCCAACTTTCTATTTCCTATTTTGGTTACAAGTGCATCAGTTCCATTTGGGTGTTTTACCCTAATGTTCAAATCTGACACATCAATACAGTCTGTTAGTTCTGTATCATCCTTAACCATATGTTGGTTAGCCCCCGAATCTGTTATCCAACCCATAAAACCTTTACCACTATGTGTTCCAACAAAACAATACAAAGGTTTGCAAAACACATTAGCACAAAAGGATTTAAACAAACTACCTGAGACACTGCTGCTTTGATGACACTCTACAAGTTTTTCATTAATCAGACTTAAAGTTTATTCACCAGTTCACTAGTCAATGTATTAACTTCAGAATTATCAGACACACTCAGGTTTGCATTTGCCCTTTTGTTTTGTCCATTCCTTGGTCGCATCCAAGATGGATAACCTATGATTTCATAACACTTATCTACTGTATGACCAAGTTTATTACAGTGTGAACACTTAAGATTTTGATTTGAAACTTTATTAGTTTTCTTAAAATCAGGAGGTTGGCTTGTTTTAGATAACAAGGCCATAGACTGACTTCTCTTAGAAGTACCACTGGCATTTCTATGAGATTCCTCTCTAGAAAGGACAGAGAATGCTTCCTTAACAGAAGGCAATATGTCCCTGATCAACAAGTTTGTCCTCACCTTTTGATAAACACTATCTAAACCCATAAAAAAAGTGCATCAGTTTTACCATGTTACTGAAATCATTAAAATCTTTTGCAGCATTACATGTGCAAGAGGGAAACTGCAAAATCTGGTCTAACTGCTTCCACATAATATTCAACTTATGGTAATACTCAGACACAGATAATCCATTTTGGTTAAAAATTTAATCTTTTGATATAGATCAAACACAATTGACCCATCTATTTTATCATATGTCTCTTTTAGTTCAAACCAAACATCACAAGCCAGTTTAGAAAATACATGTCCCATATAAAGTTCTTCACTAATGGAATTTAGGATCCAGGTGAGAACAATTGAGTTACACATGTCCCATTGCCTAGCTAGTACATCATCATTTTCAGACCTCACACATAACTTGTCTATAAAACACCATTTATTTTTAACTTAAAATGCTAATTGTAAAGTATTAGCCCAGACTATATAGTTTTCTGTCCCTTTTATTTTAATAGACACAATATTCAGATTTGCTGAATCACTAGGGTGTAGATATAATGGGTCACTCGCATCAAGTTTACCGATAAGAGTAACCGTTTGGTCCACCAGTAGACCCAACAATTTGTTCTCCAGACATATAAACATATACTCAATCAATAATTTAATCCAAAGAACACACACAACCACCTAAGAGACAAAGCTGTGTCAGCGGCCAGATTCTCGGTTCATCACTCAAGGGTGCCAGGACAAGCATAACACAGGATTCTCAACTAATTCCCCTAATAATCACTAACAAATACCTAAATCAGTAATTAAATTAAACAACAAATCACATAAACCAATACACAACTAAGACAAACAGACAACCAAATAGTCGGCTTCAAATACCGGTACACCTAACCCGGTCAAATAGCCTTTAGACTCAACACAAAATTAACAAGCAAAAATGAACAATCTCACCGAGAGTGGTGCCCAAGTTAGGGTTCTCCTTACTCACAGCCTGCACCTTCACTTATGGTACAGAACTGTGAGGCAATTGAAGCTAATAACATCCAATACTCCAATCCACAGATGCTCCTAGAACAGCAATCACGATCAAACACCAGATCTGACTGTTCTTTTTCCAAGAATAATGTCACACCACGCCAATGGCGGAAACACGTGGCGCGGCGGTTCGAAAGGCATAAAGTCAAGATTAACACAAACTATAAGTAACTAAGAAAAGGGATCATTTATTGATACATCGAAACCAGTTTTTAAGTTTACATATCCATAAACCACATTGTTTAATAAAATAGCAGAGGTTTCCCAAATATATCCCAACACTATGGGAAATAAAAGTGAAACCCCTCCAAAATATCCGACGCATGAGAGAGATCCCCACCCCAACTAGCCGCACAATCCTCCATAAATCAATTACCTGAAAGATATGTTAAAAATTGTCAATATATAAATATTGGTGAGTTCACAGGTTTTAGTTTCCAAAACTTTACTTTTGGGAAATAACACATGTTGTAACCATTATAGGAGTTGCAAGTTCCTACAATCTACGCCCATTACCAAACCAAGACTAATAATAATGCCCTGCTCCAAGTCGTTTCTCGGAAAAATAACAACTTAATTTCAGAATACGTGCACCCAGGCATACGCCGATCCATAATTGTCGCTATCGATTAGGGGGGGGGGCTTGTCAGGCACCAATAGTACTATCCAAATATTCCTTTGGTTCATTTCCCTGAATTAATGGTTACAGTAGCGAGGGCTCAACCCCGAGTGGCGATCACTACTCAAGTAATTTATCCTGTCACACATTTCCCTAACATATCTTTCCCCCGAAAACGTAAAACAGTTTAATATGGGGCCGTGAAACTCACCTCAACAAGTGCGCAAGCCTGAATAGAGAATAGTTCGTCCGAGGTCAACACCTACAAACGTCCTAGACGTATAAATCACTAAGCCAATAGTGCGTGTGTTTCGGTAAGTTGTACGCCCAACTCCCAAACCATTATTTGGTCCAATTTCCCGTTTAATTAAACACGTATCCTAAGTCCGTTGGTGATGGATTACCCCTTTTACAAGTTACACTTATATTTTCATGAATATTACTTAAGTTGTATAATATTATCCTCGACTCAACTCACTTGACGTATAATTATTTTCCCATTTGTTAGGACAAAGAGGATTGGTGAAACCACTTTTGGAAACCTTTGTCTAATTCACTTCTGTCATTTTGGCTAAGTATAGAAGTACTGAAAAGAAAACAAAGAACTGCTGAAGAGAAGATAAGAGAAGTGCTGAAGAAGAAACTTCATCAGAAGTTCTGAAGTCCAAACCAGACAAGTTCACTTCAGAAGTACTGAAGACAAACTACTCATCAGTAGTTTGTCATTCATCAGCACTTAGCATCAGATATTTTCCACCGCCTTTTGCATCAGTAGTTTATTGTTTATTATTACTTTTAGCTGTATTTGTTAGTTTCAATGTTGCAACTTGTGCAACTTGTTTCTGTTGTTTCTGTACTTGCTTTTTGGGCAAGATACATGTATGTAAACGTCTATAAATAGGAGGCTTCAACCTTCTATTTTAGACATTGATTTTTAATAGAAAAATCCTTCAAACACTTTCACTGTTCTATTCCATTTCTGTATTTATTGTGAATCTGTCTAAGTATCTAATTCTCATTTACTGTTTGGATTCATAATAAATACTTGTCATTTATTAGTTTCAATCATCAAGGGGGAGTAATAACTCTTCCTTAGTATAAAAAGTGTTGCTTTAACTTATACATTCCGCTGTGCTTATAATCTGATTTACAAGGGCTTGCTAAACACTTAAGTGTCAAGATAGCAAGTTCTTACTTAGCAAAAAGAGCAAAACTGATCCCAACAATTGGTATCAGAGCATTGGTTTATCTGATCACATATCAATCTAACAAATTGAGAATCAGACACAAAGCTCTTATTGATACTCAATAAAAAGATCAAAAGTTCACTTTTTATCAACATCCATCACTTAAAAGAGTCATCTGACAAATCTATACTCTTTAAAATGGATCCACATAATACTGGTTCTGCCACCAAACCTGCCATGCTTGTGAGAAATGAGTACAACATATGGCAAAAGAGAATGGCACATACCTTGTCACAAACCAACACAGGTTGTTGGAGATCTGTGATATATGGTCCTCACAAACCAGTAAATGTTAATCTTGAAACTAATGTTAAGGTCCCTAAGGACCCTAAAGCATTCTCTATGTTGGCAATGGCTCTCCCAAATGAGATATACACTGGCCTTTTACATTGTGAAAGTGCCAAAGAACTCTGGGATTGTCTTAAAGAACAGTTTGGAGGAACTGAAGAGGTGATTGCCAACACCAGAGAGATTTTAGCTCAACAATATGAAACATTTGCTCATATTAATGGGGAAACTTTAACTCAAGAATTTGAAAGATTCTCCTCATTAATATCTGAGCTAAAGTTAAATGGTCAGACCTATACAACAGTGTCTATGCTACATAGATTTTTAAGGTCTTTACCTGACAAATGGGAAACATACTCCATTGTTTTAAGATCCTCACCAGATTTTAGCTCCCTCACTCTTACAAAACTCCATGGGAGATTACTTACTTTTGAGAGAGAAATTGATCAAAAGAAGAAATTACAATCATCTGGTAAAACTGCTGATGACTACCTACCAGGTAGTACAGCACTTTTGGGACAAGATTCACTAACTTGTTCCTATGGATCTTATGACAATATTGACATAACCACTGGGATCTCATCAGAAAGATCTTTCCCAGGTTATGACAATAATGACCAAAGTCAAACTGCTGATAATCTATGTTTTATCATGGATGATTTGAAAAACTTTAGCAGTGATGACTTAGAAGAAATGGACATATTACACCAACTGGCCATGCTAAGCATTAAAACTAACAAGTTTTATAAAAGGTCAGGAAGGAAATTTCCAGGATTGACCAGTAATACAAAAATTGGTTTTGACAAATCTAAATTAAGATGTCACAAGTGTCAGAAGTTGGGACACTTTGCTAGAGAGTGTAGAAGCTCTAGCTTTAACCAATCACAATCTGGAAATAACTATAACCCCAATTATAATAGGAACAATGGAACTCAAGGGAGTGCTCATTTTGTACAGGCACAAGCTCCTCAACAGCAATACATACCACAAGTACAATATGTTCAAGTGCCTGCTCAACAGATGCAGAGCCAACAATCAATCCCTCCCTTTCCAGCTGCTCAACATCCTCCACAACCTCAACAACCCTCTCAACAAAGTCTTTTCACCTCAGGGTATGTTGACTGGAGCAGTCTCCCTTTTGACACCACAGAGTGCAATCCTGATGCAGACAACAAAGTGTTTGACATCAACTGGGGAGAACCAGACAATGGCAGAAAGAACTTTGCCTTAATGGCATTTGAAGGTTGTACTTCAAAATCTGCATTGTCACAGGTATCAAAAGAATCTTTGACAAAACTTTGCTCAAATTCTTGCAAAGAAACTTTTGCTCTCATAAGAGAGACCAATGTGCACTTACAAGGTAAAGCCAATGATTTAGAAAGAAAATACACACAGATAAAATGTGATTTAGAAAGAAAACTGTGTGCTAAAACAAAAGAAGTTTCTAAATTAACTGACTCAGCTATTGAAACCCAAGCACAAATTAAAATCATGCTAAATGACCTGGGAGATGTCAGACAAGAGCTTGCTGACACCAGGATCACATGTGAAAAATGGGTGGAATCTTGTAAGGGGTATCAATTATTGCTAAACAAACAAAGTGCTTCAAATGTTAAGTTTGGCATAGGATACCATCATGTTGAAACACCAACAGATTTCTCTCCCAAAACTACTGAAGATGGGAGAAGAATTGTTTCAAATGAAACTTCTGAAGGGAAAGACTGCACATCTTTCCATGAAAACTTTCTAAACAGAATTCCTGGCATTTTTAAAGAAAGTACTTCAGAAGTGTTAACAAAATCTGACAATGAGCCATCAGTAGTTTCATCTACATCAGGAGTTGAGACCCTGAAAACTACTGATGAGCAAAATCTTTACACTAATGTCAGAAATTTGCCTTTAGATCAAAAACAAAAGGCAAAAGAGTGTGAAATTTGTGGTCTGTTCAACAACAAAACTGAATTTTGTAGATACAGAAAAGGAATTCAGTTCAATCAAAAATTTAAACAACAGGTTGTGGGAAATCAAATCAGAAATGATTATGAAAGAATCTTTAAACCCAAGAAACAACAACCTGAAAACACCTTTTCTCAGAAAAAGATAAGATCTCAACCAAAATCTTTTTCTCAAAATTCTTTGTCAGTAGTTAGACCAGAATCATCAGCAGTTTCACAAACTGCTGAGATACAAAATCTAATGAACATGGTACAACTACTGATGACCAAGGTTGATGGTGGTCCTGAAAAAGATACCACCATGGTTCTTAATGAAAAATCCATTGCCAAAAAGACATGGATTTCTCAACCTGGTCAAAGACAAACTGTAACTGTTCTCAAGAGCAAACCCAAAGCCAAACAGGCTTGGGTTCCTAGATCTAACTAATTTGCTTTTATGTGCAGAGAGTTTCCAGGGGCTTAAACAGCATATGGTATGTTGATAGTGGAGGCTCTATGCACATGACTGGATGCAGATACCTGATAAACAACTTTATCAGCCAAAGAGAAGGATCTGTATCCTTTGGGAACAATGCTAAGGGATATGTGCTAGGACATGGCAATGTCTCCTCTGGCAAAATACAGTTTGACAAGGTCAATCTGGTGGAAAACCTTGAATACAACTTGCTGAGTGTGTCACAAATGTGTGATAAAGGATATTCTTCCTTTTTCACAAAGACAGCATGCAAGATCATCTCACCAGAAGGCCAGAAGTTGATAGAGAAGATCATTAAAGATCATACTTTGCTGATTGCCAAAAGATGTGGCAATGTCTATGCAGTGGACATTGAGAAAGACAAAGTATTGAACAACACTGCCTGTTTCTTCTCAAGGGCATCAACTTCAGAAACAGATCTCTGGCAAGGAGACTTGGCCATGTGAACTTTAAAACCATAAATAAAGTCACAAAAATGGGCTTGGTCAGAGGTCTACCTTTGAAAGTATACCAGTGTCAAGAACACTGTGTATCATGTTTAAAGGGAAAACAGCATAAGTCCTCCTATAAGTCTATTGAAGAATCAAATACAACTGCATGTCTTCAACTACTCCATATGGACTTATTTGGACCTGTCAAGATTATGAGCCTTGGTAAGAAGAAGTACTGCTTAGTCATCATTGATGACTACTCAAGATTCACATGGGTATTCTTCTTATTCTCCAAGGATGAGGCTGCTGAAATCATCAAGTTCTTCATTCTACAAGTAGAGAAACAATATTCTCTATCTGTCAAAACCATTAGAAGTGACAATGGGACAGAGTTCAGGAACAAAACTCTGGATGAATTCTGTTTGTCTAAAGGGATTATTAGACAATACAGTGTTCCCAGAACTCCTGAACAAAATGGTGTAGTAGAAAGGAAGAACAGAACATTGATAGAAGGAGCAAGAATAATGTTAGCTGATTCTGGACTGCCCTTGTACTTTTGGGCAGAAGCAGTTAACACATCATGTTATGTTCAGAATAGAGTTCTTGTGGTCAAGAGACATTCCAAGACTGCCTATGAAGTTCTTCATGGCATGAAGCCCCTTATCTCCTTTTTCAGGGCTTTTGGGTGTCAATGTTTCATCTTGAACATCAAGGAATCTATTTCAAAGTTTGCTGCCAAAGTTGACTCAGGTTACTTTCTTGGTTACTCTTCAACTAGAAAAGCCTACAAGGTTTTTAATTCTCACACCAGGATAGTAGAAGAAACATTGAATGTCAAGTTCAATGAGTCAAAACACACTCTTATTCCAGCACATCCTGCTGAACTCTTTGACCTTGACAACTTCCACTTTGGACCTGAAAAGACTGTTACTTCTTCCAAACCTACTTATTATGGTGATCAAAGGTTTGAAGATGAGGATCCTACACCATGGACTCCTCAAACAGTCATTAAGTCAACTTCAACACCATCAGAAGTTTCACAAACTTCTGATCAAACAAATACTGAAGGCCAAACTCAAACATCTGCTTCAGCACCTGCAACTACTGAAGAAGCTAAAACTGCTGAACCAGATATTATAGACCTCAGTAGTTTGTTTGAAGAACAAGAGCCACCTACACCTGTCAGTGGTTTACAACAACTGATTGAACACAGAGATCATCCACTTGATCAAGTCATGGGTGATATAGCTTCAGGTGTTCTTACCAGAAACCAGCTCTCCAACTTTTGCCTATTTTCAGCCTTTATTTCACAGTTGGAACCAAAGAAGTACCAGGAAGCCCTCAAAGACAATAATTGGGTGCAAGCTATGCAAGATGAACTGCTTCAGTTCAACAAGCAACAGGTCTGGGAAATCTGTCCCTTACCTCCAAACAAGCAACCAATTGGCACAAGATGGGTTTTCAGGAACAAACAAGATGAAGCTGGTATGATAATCAAGAACAAGGCAAGACTGGTAGTTCAAGGGTACTCTCAAGAAGAGGGAATTGACTATGATGAAACCTTTGCTCCAGTTGCAAGGCTTGAGGCCATTAGGTTATTTCTGGCCTATGCCATTTCCAACAAAATTAAAGTTTATCAAATGGATGTGAAAAGTGCATTTTTGTATGGAAAAATAAAAGAGGAGGTGTATGTCTGTCAGCCACCTGGGTTTGAGGATCCTTCTCATCCTGAGTGGGTGTACAGACTAGACAAAGCTCTTTATGGGCTCAAACAGGCTCCAAGAGCCTGGTATGATACACTCTCCACCTTTTTACTCAAAAATAACTTTACAAGAGGTGCCATTGATAAAACTCTTTTCATTAAACATGTTGGAAATCATGTCTTACTTGTTCAAATTTATGTTGATGATATCATTTTTGTTCAACAAACACAAAACTGTGTGATGATTTTAAGAAACTCATGCAATCAAAATTTGAGATGAGTACCATGGGAGAACTGCAGTACTTTCTAGGACTGCAGATCAAGCAACAAACAAATGGAACTTTTATACATCAATCAAAATATGTTAAAGAATTATTGAACAAATTTTCTTTAAAAGACTGTAAATCATGTTCCACTCCCATGACACCAATCACACAAGTTGAACCTGATGATCAAGGAAAACAGGTTGATCAAACCATGTACAGATGCATGATAGGTTCCCTTTTATACTTAACTGCTTCTAGACCAGATATTATGTTTTCAACATGTGTCTGTGCTAGATATCAATCAGCACCAAGGGAATCACACCTTATAGCAGTCAAAAGAATTTTCAGATATCTGAAAGGAACTCCAACACTTGGAATTTGGTATCCTGCTTCAAGCAATACCAAGTTATCAGCGTTTTCAGATAGTGACTATGCAGGGTGTAAGATGACAAGAAAGTCAACATCTGGTGGTTGTCAATTCCTGGGTAACTGTCTAGTGTCATGGCAATCAAAGAAGCAAACACCTGTTGCAACTTCAACTGCTGAAGCTGAATACATTGCAGCTGCAAGTTGTACATCACAGATACAATGGCTCCAATATCAACTTCTTGATTATGGAATCAAAGAGACCAAGACACCTTTGTTTGTAGACAGCAAATCTGCCATTAGCATCATTCAAAATCCGGTACAGTTCTCAAAAACCAAACATATTGAGATCAGGTACCATTTCATAAGAGATTGCTATGAAAAAGGCAAGATTGAGGTGAAGCATGTAGCAACAGCTAATCAAATAGCTGACATCTTCACAAAACCCCTTGACACATCAACATTTCAGAAGTTAGTATCCATGCTTGGAATGCTAAATTTGTAAGTGTTTATTTTATTAATCTGCAATTTTTTCATTTTTCACTTACAAAACAGACAAAAGTCTGAAACAAAACTTCTGAAAAAGAGAGAAACTACTGATGAACAAAACATCAGTATGGGGATAATTTCTGAAAAGTGTGTAACTTCTGATAAAATAAACTTCAGAAGTTATGAATAAAAGTATTTATAAAAACATTTCTCATCAGCTGTTAAAACTACTGAAGAGGAAATGGGAACTACTGATGAAGTAATCCTTCATCAGCAGTTTAAGTCAAAAGGGCAAATCTGACTTTTCCCATCATCAGAGGTTTGACCTAATCAGTTTAAAACCTCTGATAAAAAGATTTTTAACCTAAGGCGGTTTAAAAACTTCTAATAAAGTAGATTCAAGCGGTTAAAACTTCTGATAAATACTTTTTCTCCACACTTATCCTTTCAAACTCAAAATATCCCTCCTTCTCTCTCAAAAACTCTCTCAATAACCTAAACCTGCAAATCAACTGTTCGATCAAAACCCAAACCACATGGCTCTAGTTCTAAAGCAGGGACACAATCAAAGGGCCTTTCTTGAAAAACAAGAAGGCTGGTCCCAATACGATGAGATCATTGATCTTGTCGTAAAATCCCAATATTTTACTGCTCTCACAATAAACCCACCAATTCACACTGAAACTCTGAATGAGTTCTGGGCAAATGCTGAGACGGTGACAACGGATGATGAGGTCATTTCCCTCAACTCAAGAATAAAAGGGAAACCACTGACCATCACACCAGCCACACTGGCAACAAGACTGGGTCTGGATGATGTAACTACCCCTGACCATGTTGCTAATTCTGATATTCACCTAACCATGACTGAGTGTGGTTATCAAGGTACTCTCTCCCATGCTACAATCTTCAAAAAATATTTTGAACCAAAATACAAGCTTTTGTTTCATTATATTATTATGTGTTTGAGTCCAAAACAGGGTCTTATGACCAGATGCCCTCCACTTTTCAACCAATATTTCATTCCATTGTGAATGAAACTAAATTCAGGGCATCAAAACTATTTTTCAATGAGTTGGTGTTACATCACAATAATACCAAGAAAAAGTTTTTGTTGTACCCAAGGTTCATTATGCAATGCATAATAGGGGAACTGGGTAATGAGGTGCTTGTGGGAAAAATTTCAACTCTAAATCCTTTAACATCACAAGCATACTCAAGGCATAACAAACCGGCTGCGTGGCCAAAAGATGATCAGGGAGAACAACAACAAGTCCCCCTGAAGCCCACATCTTCCAAACTCACACCACCAAAAGCCAAAAAGCCCAAGCCAACAAAGACTAAAACCCACCAACCCAAAGAAAAGCTGTTCAGGAGGTTGAGATGCCTGAACATGCTCATGAGCAGTCTGCTCTTCAAATAGGTGAGACTGAAACACCCTCTCAGTCTCATCCATCTCAAACCCCACCAAGAGCACCCATAACCATTTTATTCAAAAGAAAAAGACTTAGAAAAACATATGAAACACACTCTTCTTTTGAAACTGCTGAACAACAACTTTCACCTATTGCCCAAACTACTGAACCAACCCCACAAATTTCTGAACAAGAGGCAATAGAAATTGCCAAACTTCTCTCTGGGCTAAAAGAGAAGGTCCCATCTGATCATGTCAGTCCCCTACAACCACAACAAACAGGGGACATAACCACTACATCAGACATGGATGTGGACATCTCTAGCCCTATCCCAAGAGATGAGGGTGGACCAGAGTCTTTAAGCCCAATTTTAGAGACTCTTGGGGCATCTGAGGCTGCTACTACTCAGTTACCACCCAGTGGTGGATCTGAGGATAGAAGTAACATAGCTAAGACCTCAGATGTGGCAACTACTGATGAAGGCTTAATGCCTGAAGTAGGAAATCCTCAGAACCAAGAACAAGAGGTTCATGAGAGAACTGAGTTGGGCTCAGCTCATGATTTAACTGAGACAGTCCTCATTGAGGGCAACATCAGGGATTCAGATGATTCCATTAATTTGGATGATGTTTCAAAAACACAAACTACTGAATTGACGGCACTTTCTGAAGGTCCTGTTTCAGGGGTATCCAGTCTCAAGAAGCCAGTCACCCCTGCACAGGTTAAAGCCCACTCAATCCCTAAAACCCCTAGAGTGGCATCCTCTGTACAACATGAGGATCTCCCAAAAACACCCCCTTCACAACAAATGCCTACCCAATTCCCTGGGCAAACAAGCATAGACCTGAACCAGCTATGCAGCCCAGAGGGTCCCCTGTACCATATGATGAATACTCTCATCAGAAATCACTTCCAAACATACACAGCTAACTTGGAGCTGTCTATCAAGAATCAATTTGGAGTGATCAAGACCAAGATGAATGATCTGTCCAACAAAATAGACTTCAACAGCAAACAGATTGCTCATCTTCAAGGACAATTCTCCCCACCCTCTGCTTCAAGGGTTAAAATTGATGAATCCAAAAAGGGGGAGAAGATCAGGGAACCTAAGGAGTCATTCCAAGCCAGGATAAGGGCAAGAGTGGCCATCCTTGAAAGAGATCAAAAAGATCAGGCTAGGAAAGAAAAACTAGCCAAACAGTTTGGTGTCTCAATAGAAGAGATTGAAGCAGCAGAGAAAGAAGATGAGACCCAAACATCTGAAGAATCCCTAAGGCACAATGAAGAAACTTCTGATGGCAAAAGTTCTGATGAATCAGAAAGTACTGAAGACAATCCTTCAGTAGTTGACAAACCATCAGCAGTTGTCAACCCATCAGAGGTTAACACTTCCAAACCTCAAACTGCTGACCCTTCCAGAACCACTGCTCCCATTCAACCAACATCTGATCCCATCAGGCCTACAACTGTTACAACAATGACTGTACTAAACCCTTCTCCTATCTCTCAATCAGCTGAATTATTAGAGAAGAGCTTAGTTGCAGCCAACAAGAAGGCCAGAGAAGATCTGATTTGGAAAACTCTGGAAGAAAGGGATGATCTAGATTTAAGCCATGAAGAAAAACTTCAGGCTTATGAAGCTGAACTACAAAGGCAGGCTAGCCTTGATGAGATTGCTGAACAAGATAAAAGACAACAACTGGTGTCTTACATTACCAAGAACAGCAAGACTAAAGCCTATACACTCAAAGGACTCTCCATGCAAGAGCTGACAAGAAGAGCACAACTGCTTGCAGACAAAATGGCCACAAGCAAAGAAGGAAAGGCCAAGAGAGCCCAAATAATAGAAGAGTTAGTAGCAGAAGGCTATGGGTCAAAAGCCTCAGTATCCAGATGGAAAGAAGAAAGACTAATGGATACTTACAAGAAATACTTGGCTGCCAAGGCTGCAAATCCAGAGAAGTTTCAAACTGCTGATCCTTCAAGATCAGTAGTTAGAACTTCTGGTGTATCAAGAAGAAGAACTGCTACTCAGAGAAAGAAGGCAGAGGACAATGTCAAAACTGACTTCAAAATGGTACTACTTGAAGGAAGTTCAATAGTCCATTCAGATTTTGACATTGAGGAGAAACCTCTGTTAACACAATTCAGGGATCCTTCCACTTTTGCCTACCAAATACAAAAGACCATCAAAGAAAAGCTGCATACCAGAGTAGTGACTGAACACCATCTCCCAACTGTTCAGATGCCTGATATGCAACAACAACAAGGAAGAGACTCCCACCTGAGGTTAACTGAAACTGAAAGCATCCAACACTCAGGACCATCAACCCAAGGGACAAGTCTGGTTCCCTATTCTTCTGACTTTAACAAGTCAAAGATACCTATCATCAGATGGTCACTTACTGATAACAACTCAGTATTGTTGACAAGAAGAGACCTCTCAAGCAGGGCTTACAAGAAGATCAGTGATCTGAAGAAACTGTCAACACAAGACCTGCTCACAATTCAACATCTAGAACCACAGAGAGGATCTCTATCTGATGGTCAGTTAAACCAGCTCAAGAACACCATGTACAAAGAGATATGGAAGATTGTTCAAGACAGAAGAAAAACATAAGGAATTAGTAAGGTTTTGGCTTCATCAATCCAGGGGGAGATTGTTAGGACAAAGAGGATTGGTGAAACCACTTTTGGAAACCTTAGTCTAATTCACTTCTGTCATTTTGGCTAAGTATAGAAGTACTGAAAAGAAAACAAAGAACTGCTGAAGAGAAGATAAGAGAAGTGCTGAAGAAGAAACTTCATCAGAAGTTCTGAAGTCCAAACCAGACAAGTTCACTTCAGAAGTACTGAAGACAAACTACTCATCAGTAGTTTGTCATTCATCAACACTTAGCATCAGATATTTTCCACCGCCTTTTGCATCAGTAGTTTATTGTTTATTATTACTTTTAGCTGTATTTGTTAGTTTCAATGTGTGCAACTTGTGCAACTTGTTTCTGTTGTTTCTGTACTTGCTTTTTGGGCAAGATACATGTATGTAAACGTCTATAAATAGGAGGCTTCAACCTTCTATTTTAGACATGATTTTTAATAGAAAAATCCTTCAAACACTTTCACTGTTCTATTCCATTTCTGTATTTATTGTGAATCTGTCTAAGTATCTAATTCTCATTTACTGCTTGGATTCATAATAAATACTTGTCATTTATTAGTTTCAATCATCAAGGGGGAGTAATAACTCTTCCTTAGTATAAAAAGTGTTGCTTTAACTTATACATTCCGCTGTGCTTATAATCTGATTTACATGGGCTTGCTAAACACTTAAGTGTCAAGATAGCAAGTTCTTACTTAGCAAAAAGAGCAAAACTGATCCCAACACCATTAAATAATTATACTAAGATCTTGTCGTTCGATATAACATTTTTAACACTCGACTCAACTCACTTTACCGTATATTTATTTTCCCATTTAAATAAATATACTAAGATCTGTTGATCGATAATGTATTTTCTACGCTCAACTCAACTCACCACACTGTATATTTACTTTCCCATTAAGTAAATACACTAGGATCTCGTCGATTCGATATATATATATATATATATATATATATATATATATATATATATATATATATATTTTCCTCACTCGACTCGACTCACTTTACCGTATATTTACTTTCCCATTAAATAAATATACTAGGATTTCGTCGATTCGATAATATATATATTTATTGTTAAGTCCATACGTTCGTTTTAAACGTTTAACCGTTAGATTATTTACGTTATTTTTCTCCCACGAATAATTCCAACACTTAGGCAAGTGTTATGTATTTTTCACCCGAATTATATATTTTAAATCCTTTAATATATATATACTCATCTTTTCATTAGACGTAATAATAATTTACTCGTTCATCCGTTTTTACGTCTTAGTCCGTTAATATGTCCATATCCGATTACTTAACTTATATTCATATATTGTTAATTTTTCCCAAGTTCCACAATATATGTATTCTTGAAATGTATTCCCCATTTTAATTTCTACATATATCACTCGGAAGTTTTATAAACACATTTGTATTTTTATTACCAAGACTTGGTTACTTATATATAAAAATGCTCTAACACTTTTATATTCCCATTTGTATAAAAGTGTTCATTTTTATATAAGTTCTTCCAAGTTTTTAATTTGTCCAACATTTTTATAAAAACCTTTGTCTTTATATATTTCCACATGTTAGAAAATTTATATTTTTATAAAACTCCATTTTATAAAAATTTATTTTTATACAAGATACATATGTATATTTGCTAGTATTTACCAAATCTACCTTGGAAAGCTATCATTTTACACTTTTGACACTAAACTTTCCATAGTTATATTTTTAGATACAAGTTTCTAAAAATATCATTTTAAGTCCCTCAACTTTTAAAGTTACTAAAATAGTCCTTTAACTTAGAGAAGTTACATTTTTCTATTCAATCCTTCAAGATTAACAATTTTATACTAAACTAGTGGACTTTATTTTTTCCATCTTTGTCATGTTAAGTTATTTTTATGTTCCAACACTTTTTAATAGTCTAATATCATCTTATTAAGGATAATATTTAGTGTTTCTAGTGTATAAGTCCCATATGTCCAATTTTTATTTTTCAAGTGTGTAGACTTTGATAATGTAAAATTTGTCTAACTTATTTTCTAACAAAATCAACATTATAACGAGTCTTAGATGCTTATGTTAAGATGATTAAAACCATATTTAAGTTTATTCAAGTTCAAATAACAAGTTATGTTTAGATCACCATTTTCTTTAGGTCTTTATGAACTTTACAAAACTACAAGAATAATACATATCCATCACCAAACTTTCGGCCCATATCACACACTTATAACACCATTTTAGTCTTTAAAAATCATATGTTTTTATCATGTAAAGCCTTATCAAATTAACCCCCTGTACAACTTGCTTGTAGATAATAAACATAAACTTTTAAAGACAAGAACAAGATCAAGAATACTTACAACTAGCACAATGCTAGGGAAGCTAAAAATGCTTGATTTTGATGGGGTTTAGTGTGTTCTTCCTATGTGATTAAGCTCCAAGCTTGAAACACACAATGGGGTTTGGAAGATGGATGTTTATGAAGGAAATTTGGAGTGTTTAAAACTTGAAAGTGAGTGTGTGTGTGTGTGGGAGCAAGCTCAGGGCCACAACAAAGAGAAAGAAGAAGTTTTGTTTTGTTTTCTCAAGTATAGTGTCATATGATCTCTTATAGATCCTTACATGATCTTCCAAAGATCTCACATAATCTCACTTGGATATTAAATCCCTTAAAACATGGATGTAGTGTACTAGATGAATCTTGAAATGATTATAAAGAGGGTGTTTGGCCGTAAGTTTTAAAAGGGAATGGAAGATTTTTGTAATCTTATAAGTACCAAAGATTTCTATAATATGCAATCAAATCCATACATCCATATCCTCATGATCATATAAATCATTTAGTACAAAAAGAAAGGATTTTAAGCATGGGGAGGGTTGGGGCCGGTTTTTGGGGTGGGTCTAGTGGGGTCCACAACATAAAACATTTGCTAAATAATAAGTTAAGCTTCACACTTTAACGTTCGGGTGTCGTTCGGGTAATCATCGGGTTTTAATCATGCGTTATTTGGACATTATAATAATCTCAAATAACCCTTAAACATAGCCTAGTTCAAGCGTTAGTTGGTTAATTAGGCTCTTGTTGGGTGAATTTATAAGTTATACGCGTACCGGGTGCGGTACGCGCACTTTATTCGTTACCGGGAGATTTGTATGTAAAGTTTTCACTTATGGTTTTGGAGTTCCAAAACACATTGTATTTTGTGAAAATACCCTTTATTGTATATCCTGTGTGTCCAGGATCCTTTTCGTTTATTTAATTTTTACCGGGTAATCACCAACGTCCATACCGGACAAGTTTATTCGCACATGATTCCATCATGCTTCAACATTAAACATGTGCATTCCTATGCATTTTATGGGGAATTTACTATTATCTAAGGCATCAGTTAATCAATTAACACGAATCTGCGCTTAATTATGTTAATTACACTTAATTAATTAGTACGGATTTACCTTAATTTTTGCCGGTTGTTACATTCTCCCCCCGTTAAGAGAATTCCGTCCCGGAATTCAATTCAAGTCCTCCGGCACGGGAGTCTTCTCAAATAGGGCGGGATATTTCTGCTTCATTCGGTCCAACCTCCTCCACGTGAACTCAGGTCCACGCTTGGCATTCCAACGCACTTTGACCAATCTGATCTTACTGCGTCTGAGCTTCTGAACCTTCCAATCGGTCACTTGGATCGGTTCTACGACAAAATGTAGCTTATCGTCGATATGGATTTCATCGAAAGGGATAACAAGGGTCTCATCGGATAGACACTTTTTCAAATTTGACACAAGGAATGTGTCATGTATCCCGTTAAGCTCTTGCGGTAGCTTGAGCTTGTATGCCACATGGCCTACTCTTGCCAAAATTTTGAATGGATCAACATATCGAGGATTTAACTTCCCACACTTTCCAAAACGTGCAACACCTTTCCAAGGTGACACCTTCAGTAGGACCCTATCACGGACTTGAAATTCCAAGGGCTTTCGCCTCATATCCGCATAACTTTTCTGTCGGTCGCGGGCCGCTTTGAGACGTTCTTTTATCAAAAAGATTTTATCAATCGTCTCTTGAACAATTTCGGGCCCCGTAAGTTGTTTCTCTCTGACTTCAGCCCAACATAGCGGAGATTTACACTTACGTCCGTATAGTGCTTTAAAAGGTGCAGCTTGAATACTCGTGTGGTAGCTATTATTGTATGAGAATTCCACTAGTGGCAAGTGTGTGTCCCAGTTACCACCAAAATCGATTGCGCATACCCGTAACATATCTTCCAAGGTCTGGATGGTTCGTTCACCTTGACCATCGGTTTGGGGATGATATGCGGTACTCATGTCTAGGCGAGTACCGAGGGCTTCGTTCAAGCTTTCCCAAAATCTTGAGGTGAAATGACTATCTCGATCGAAGATGATGGAGATAAGTACACCATGTTTAGACACCACTTCCTTGATATACAAACGGGTCAATTTTTCCAATTTATCCATTTCGCGGATTTGAAGGAAGTGTGCGGATTTTGTCAATCGATCAACAATTACCAAATCATATCATGGCCGCTCGTTGTTTTGGGAAATTTAGTAATGAAGTCCATGGAAATTTGTTCCCATTTCCATTCAGGTATTTCTGGTTGTTGGAGTAAACCGGACGGCCTTTGGTGTTGGCTTTGACTTTTGAACAAGTTAAACAACGCGCAACATAAACCGCTATGTCTCTCTTGAAATTCGGCCACCAGTAATGTTCTTTTAAATCATGAAACATTTTATCCGCACCGGGTGAACAGAATATTGAGAGCTGTGAGCTTCAGCCAATACTAGCTCACGTAATCCACCATATAGAGGAACCCAAAGTTTGATCCGCCTTAGGCTCCAATGAGTTAACCATTTTACGCAACCTTTCATTTCTCACATTCTCGGGTTTAAGAGCATTATTTTGGGCTTCACAAATCCGGTCCGTCAGATTCGTGTGGATAGTCAAACCCAATGAACGGACACGTAATGGCTTAACCCGTTCCTTGCGACTTAAGGCATCCACTACGACGTTCGCCTTTCCGGGATGATATTTTATATCACAATCGTAGTCATTTAATAATTCAACCCATCGCCATTGTCGCATATTTAAAAGTCTTTCTGATCAAAGATGTGTTGCAAACTCTTATGATCAGTGAAAATTATGCACTTAGTTCCATACAGATAATGCCTCCAAATTTTAAGAGCGAATACCACTACACCCAATTCCAAATCGTGTGTAGTGTAATTCTTCTCATGGATTTTTAATTGTCCGGAAGCATATGCAATCACCTTTTCCCGTTGCATCAACACGCAACCCAATCCTTGATGCAAAGCATCACAATAGACTACAAAATCTTCAGTACCATCAGGAAGTGATAATATTGGAGCACCACATAATTTATCCTTCAACAATTGAAAAGCCGAATCTTGTTTCTCGGTCCACTAGAACTTTTTATCCTTTTGGGTTAGCATGGTCAAGGACTGTGCTATCTTAGAAAAATTCTCGATGAATCTTCTACAGTAACCCGCAAGGCCAAGAAATTGTCGAACTTCAGTAGGAGTCTTGGGTGATTCCCAATTTTTGATTGCCTCGATCTTGGCGGGATCAACATGTATACCTTTCTCATTCACCACGTGGCCTAAGAAATGAACCTCTAGAATCCAGAAGTCACATTTCGAGAATTTGGCATATAGCTTCTCCTTGCGTAATAATTCCAAAATCAAACGAAGCTGATTTTCATGATCCTTCTTGGTGCGAGAATAGATCAATATATCATCAATGAATACGATAACGAACTTATCCAAGTAAGGCTTGCACACACGATTCATCAAGTCCATGAAAACTGCAGGTGCGTTAGTTAAACCAAACGGCATCACTAAGAACTCATAATGACCGTAACGAGTCCTAAAAGTAGTTTTTGGTACATCCTCCTCTTGGATACGGAGTTGATGATAACCGGATCGTAGATCGATCTTGGAGTAAAAATTGGATCCTTGGAGTTGATCGAACAAATCATCGATCCTAGGAAGGGGATAACAATTCTTGATGGTTAATTTGTTCAACTCCCGATAATCGATGCACATATGAAAGGTGCCATCTTTCTTCTTCATGAATAAGACAGGGGCTCCCCAAGGTGAGAAACTCGGTCTTATGAAACCTTTATCCAATAATTCCTGCAATTGATTGGATTGTTCCTGCATTTCGGACGGAGCTAAGCAATATGGCGATCGCGCTACAGGAGCAGCTCCAGGAACAAGATCAATACGAAATTCGACTTGTCGAGGTGGTGGCAACCCCGGCAAATCTTCAGGGAACACATCAGGAAAATCTCTCACTATAGGAATATCTTCAAGCTTTCGCTCGTCGGCTTTCTTATCTACCACATGTGCCAAGAATGCAATAAGACCCTTTCGCAAGCACTTCTGGGCCTTCATGCTTGTAATAATTCTCAATGGCGTTCCACGCCTTTCCCCTTGTATCGAAAGAGTTTCACCACTCGCGAGAGGAACTTGAATTAATTTATCGTCACAAACCACGACGGCGCGATGTGTAGATAACCAATCCATACCAACGACTACGTCAAAACTACCCAATACTACCGGTAAGAGATCAATACTAAACTCGTGTCCACAAAGATTCAATTTACAATCCTTTGCCACTTCACTCATTTCTATAGTTTTACCATTCGCCAGTTCTATAGAAGAAGGTGTATCTAGCTTACTAGTTTTCAACCCAAGTAATCGCTTAAAATCAACAGATACGAAGCTAAAATCGGCACCAGTATCAAATAAAACAGAAGCATAATGGTTGTTAAGAGGGAACGTACCGGTGACCACGTTAGGGTCTTGGCGTGCATCACCAGCACCAATCACAAATGCCCGTCCATGTGCTTGGTTGTTCAGTTTTGGCAATCCCTCTTCCAATGATCAGGCGATCCACATGCGAAGCATGGCCTCGCTTCTCCAGACTTTGGTGCTCCGGACCTACATTCCTCTGTTTTGTGCCTCGTATGGCGGCACTTTCCACAAGTAAAATCATTTCTTTTCCCTTGATAACCCATCTTCCTCTCGTTCACACGACCAGTAGCGACATATCCCTTACCTTTCTTGCTCGGGTTCCCAGACGATCCATCCTTCTTTCCCTCGTTCATCTTCCTCTTCCCAAACCTTGAGCGATTCGACTGTTCACCAGAACCAATACCAGAACTCGAACCTAGATTCTTCCCTTCTACACTGCTAGTGTGCCCATTCGGATGGCATCTTCCGTGAGACTCAGGGCAAGGTCAATAGCCTCACGCATGGTAGTGGGCTTGGAGGATGTGACCTTGATGCAGATTTGGGGTGCCAACTCAAACAGGTATCTTTCAATTTTCTTATTCTCTGACGTAACCAACCGGGGAACCAATCTGGAAAGGTCATGAAATCTGAACGTGTAACCTGCAACGTCCGCACCGATCATTGTGAGATTCCAAAACTCGGATTCTAGTTTCTGAACTTCGCTCGCCGGACAGTATTCGGAGATCATAAGTTCTTTTAACTCCAACCAAGAGAGAGAGTATGCTGCATCATCTCCCAAGAATTGGACCTAGCTGTTCCACTAAGTCAGAGCGTGGTCCAGAAACAGATTAGTGGAGTACATCACTGTTTGTCGGGGTGTGCAGTTGCTGATACGGATCACCGCTTCCGTCTTTTCAAACCATTTGACCAGACCAACGGAACCTTCCGTTCCACTGAAGTTTATGGGTTTGTAGTCCAAGAATGCTTTGAACGTGCAACCACGTTCATAGGAGGCGGTTTCTGCAATAATACGATAATACGTTACTACGGGATAGGAGCATCAAGATAACCTCCCAACATTTCACTTTTTTCATAAACCTCTTACCAGTGGGGGAGTGCTCACGGCGGTCGCTCCCTGATCGGTCTCGTGATCCGTCGGTGCATGCGGCATTATGCTCTGCAATTGCTCGGGCAACGCGTTCAGATATCAGCTGTTCAAGTTCGGCAGGAGTTGTGGGTCGTCCATCGTTACCGGTGTTACTTCGCGTAGCAGGTGCCATTATACTTCAATAACAAGTATCAAAGGTTAATTTGACGAATATTCATACAAATACTGTCACACACAACGCACAAATAACATTAGATCACTTGATTATAATCGATAACATGACATCACAATACAAATCCATAATCCACAAAATATAGAATGAACAATAACCACAGACAATCACAAGATGCATAATGTAATAACAACATATTTTACCATAACCATAACATGATTTTTCATTAATTCCAAATAACGAGTACATCACTTGTTTCATAATAACAAAATGGTGGGTAATATCGTCCTACATACATTGTTTTGAAATACAACCAAAATATCATACTACATGCTGGCACAACCCGCCAGACTAGGTAAAATGCAAAAGAAAAGCTATTACTACATCCTGCCTAAAACTATACAACTGTCGTGGCATCTTCTTGCTGATAATCCCTGCAACTACCGCATCACTGTCCTACTGGGGTGGAGGTGGTGGGTACTGGTACTGTGGTGCGCCGATGCTAATAGCCATGCTGATGACCATGATACAGTCATAAAGGGCCTATCTATGGGCGAAATGACTCTCGCTCGTGATGCCCCATACGGCATCCATACTCAATAGCTCCTCGGCATAGTGCGCGAGTGCGTCCCGGGCATCGATAATTTGGGCCCACATCACGCGCGCCTGAGAGTCCATGTGAGAGACGGTGCGCTGCACCGTGTCGGCCAATGCCTGAAAGTCGCTCTCAAGGGTGGCCATAGTGGTCAAAATGGGTCCGGGCAACGGGGCCATGCCGTAGGGCTGTGATTGCCCAGGTAAATCGAAGTACGTCGGCTGGGACGGGCCGACTATGTCTGGTACGAGTGGGGGTAGGGGTACAAACGGCTGAGGAAAGCCCATCAGTCCAGGGGTAAAAGAGGAAGGCATCAGGTACGGGTCTCCAGCACTCCAAGTGTACGGTGCAGGTGGGAGTGCCATGGGTACAGTGCGAGCCGGTGGCATCATAGGTACAGTGGGGGCCAGTGTGGGAATGATACTCATGTGTGTGACCTCGGGTACTAGGATCGATAACACAGGCTCAACTAGTGGAGCGATGAGGGGATGTGAGGTGCTCACTAACTCTGGGGTGGACACAACAATGGTGGGGGTATCAGGACTGGCAGTGGCGTAGGCAGTCATGCCAGCTCTCCGCAGCTCGGAGCTGCGAGCGGAGCTACTCTCCATCACGTGCCCGGTAGATGCTGGCACATCGCGTGGTGATGGCTCGCGGAGGGTGACAGGGACTGATGGTGCGGTTGGGGCAGCATCAGGAACAGGAGCAGCAGGCTCAGCATGGTCTGGGGTGGGATGGGTGCAGGCTCAGCGGCGAGGGCAGACAATCCCAAGACGGTTGAGGTAATGGGGCTGGGTAACAAATGGACGTAGGTCCAACAATGGTGGGTCTCACCGAGGCTACAAACTCCTCGAGGTCCGTGCGACCCTCGGGGTGCTTGGGCTCCAAGAGCCCAGCATAGAAACCTCCGACCAGGGATACCAAGGCCCTACCCATGGGAACCTATATGACTGGGGGGTGGATAGGGGGATGGTCAATGTGGGCATGAGGGTCGAAAGGTGACTCCACGGTCTCGGACCTAGCCGGGGCTGGGTGAGAAGGGCCTCCACATCCTAAGGGAAAATCCCTAATGGCTGGGACGGGGTGTGGTGGCAACCATGGCTAGTTCGGTCAGAATCTCCCCATATACAATGTTCCTTTCTTTTTGGAAAAATTACTTTGTTGTGTTTTATATTTTAGAAAACTTTATCCTTTGAACCAAATCCGGTTATAGTCTAGGTTTTCAAAAATACTAGTTCGCTATAACCTTGGCTCTGATACCACTTCTGTCACACCACGCCAATGGCGGAAACACGTGGCGCGACGGTTCGAAGGGCATAAAGTCAAGATTAACACAAACTATAAGTAATTAAGAAAATGGATCATTTATTAATACGTCGAAACCAGTTTTTAAGTTTACTTATCCATAAACCACTTTGTTTAATACAATTGCGGAGGTTTCCCAAATATATCCCAACACTATGGGAAATAACAGTGAACCCCTCCAAAATATCCGACGCATGACAGAGATCCCCACTCCAACTAGCCGCGCAATCCTCCATCAATCAATTACCTGAAAGATATGTTAAAATTCGTCAATATATAAATATTGGTGAGTTCACAGGTTTTAGTTTCCAAAACTATACTTTTGGGAAATAACACATGTTGTAACCATTATAGGAGTTGCAAGTTCCTACAATCTACTTGAGCCCATAACCAAGACTAATAATAATGCCCCGCTCCAAGTCGTTTCTCGGAAAAATAACAACTTAATTGCAGAAAACGTGCACCCCAGGCATACGCCGATACATAATCATCGCTATCGATTAGGGGTGGGCCTTGTTAGGCACCAATAGTACTATCCAAATATTCCTTCGGTTTCATTTCCCTGAATTAATGGTTACAGTAGCGAGGGCTCAACCCCGAGTTGCGATCACTACTCAAGTAATTCATCCACCATATATGTATTCTTGAAATTAATTCCCCATTTTAATTTCTACATATATCACTCGGAAGTTTTATAAACACATTTGTATTTTTATTACCAAGACTTGGTGACTTATATATAAAAATGCTCCAATACTTTTATATTCCCATTTGTATAAAAGTGTTCATTTTTATATAAGTTCTTCCAAGTTTTTAATTTGTCCAACATTTTTATAAAAACCTTTGTTTTTATATATTTCCACATGTTAGAAAATTTATATTTTTATAAAACTCCATTTTATAAAAATTTATTTTTATACAAGATACATATGTATATTTGCTAGTATTTACCAAATCTACCTTGGAAAGCTATCATTTTACACTTTTGACACTAAACTTTCCATAGTTATATTTTTAGATACAAGTTTCTAAAAATATCATTTTAAGTCCCTCAACTTTTAAAGTTACTAAAATAGTCCTTTAACTTAGAGAAGTTACATTTTTCTATTTAATCCTTCAAGATTAACAATTTTATACTAAACTAGTGGATTTTATTTTTTTCATCATTGTCATGTTAAGTTATTTTTATGTTCCAACACTTTTGAATAGTCTAATATCATCTTATTAAGGATAATATTAAGTGTTTTTAGTGTATAAGTCCCAAATGTCCATTTTTTATTTTTCAAGTGTGTAGACTTTGATAATGTAAAATTTGTGTAACTTATTTTCTAAAAAAAATCAACATTATAACAAGTCTTAGATGCTTATGTTAAGATGATTAAAACCATATTTAAGTTTATTCAAGTTCAAATAACAAGTTATGTTTAGATTACCATTTTCTTTAAGTCTTTATGAACTTTATAAAACTACAAGAATAATACATATCCATCACCAAACTTTCGGCCCATATCACACACTTATAACACCATTTTAGTCTTTAAAAATCATATGTTTTTATCATGTAAAGCTTTATCAAGTTAACCGCCTATACAACTTGCTTCTAGATAATAAACATAAACTTTTAAAGACAAGAAAAAGATCAAGAATACTTACTGTCACACCCTCAAATTCCACGTGCGGGGTTTTACCGCGAGGCGCGTGACACACCGGGATCTCAGTCAACGATCACAATAAACATACAACAAACATGCATTCATATATATTTTTAAAACCAAAAATATCATGCTTTGAGCCGTAAACCAGCAGCGGAAGGATTTCTTGTTTACAACCAAAAGACATATCATTGTTTACAAAACATTGTTTAATATGCTTCAAAATAATAGACGCTGTGCATGACTCCGTGCGCCTAGCCCATTGACTGCTACCTTAGCGACCTGAGAAAACATGCCAAAAATGTCAACATATAATGCTGGTGAGTTCACAGGTTTTCTTTTATAAAGTGTTGTTATAAGTTGCGAAGATCATATCCGTTACTACTAGGTTATAAGAACGTTAGCTAGACGTTAAGTGTTTGTTTACTACTACGGTTGGGAACCCATTACTATACGTGTATAAGTTGTTGAAGCTTGCCCAGCTGTTTTGGCTATAACCGATGCCTCGGCGAGCCAGTAATAAGAGACAATATGCACCCGCCCGGCCCAGCCGTCGAGTGGGGTTTGTGAGGTTCAATAGATCTATCCACATTTCCCCCGTTGTGCATCCCTACACATTCATGGTTTCCCCCTGGGACTTTCCATAAAAGCCGCATAGTATTTGTAAAGTAACCATAGTATAACATGATCTTTAATAAGTAAGTATGTAGCACGTTTCTCCCCTGAAAGTAAAACAGTAAAAGTGGGGCTGTGACACTCAACTCGGATTGCATTACTTGAAAATAGTTATATAATTATGTTATGATAGCCCCAAATAGCGGCGACCTATCATAAGATGTGTATAAGTATCGGACCAACAACCCGCAGGTTAACTAGTCCCCGGATGTCCAGACCATAACCATAAACGTTTGAAAACACCTTTGACTGTTAAACCGACCATACCAGACAAGACCCGACATCCCATTGGTGACCCGACATCCCACGTGTTAGGTAATTACAAGACATCATGCATCATATGCAATTAAACACTTAATACGCGCAATGGTTCACCTAGTCTAGCATAATGTCCAATTAACGCATAAACAGGTCCGAACACGTGTTACTAAGTCATTGGGTGTATCCCGGGGTTCCTATCATGTTCCTAGGCTTCAAATCATGTTACGGGATGTCAAAATGCGTTTATGACAGCAGTACACGCGATTAGGAAACTTTCATGCGATTAGGAAAAGTCAACTATTGAGTAGGAGGGGTGATTAGGCGAGTAGGTTCCTATTCGCCCCAAGCCCTGCTGATGCGCGTTTTCGCGCGTTAAACCCTTCAAATCAGATCCGAAACATGTAAAAACACCCAATATCATAACTAAACTATTAACCAACCCTTTCCAAGAAAAAACCCCCAATTTATCTCTGCTCTAACGGGCTTGGTGCGATTATTTCCAAAAATGGCAAAATACTAGGTTTCATTAACTATGAAATCTTTCCTTAAGTAGTAAAGATCAGATTACACCTCCTACAACTTGAAATTCATTATCTCTATGTTATAGCATCATCCTAGCATGATTTCTAACCATAAACAAGCAATGAATCATATCATAACATCCTATTTCTTCAAGAATTACCCAAATGGGTCAAAATGCATACTTGCATCTAAACACTATAACAAGAGCTTAAACTCATAGATAATCATCCTAACAACACCTACACATCAGAAGTACATCAAATTCGTGGAAACATTCATGTTATAATCACCAAAAATCATCATATGCATCAATACTTCACATATAGCAAGTATTATGGTGTAGACTTGTTTTAGAACTCCTTTCCAAGGTTTTTAAAGACTCATTATTATCAAAATAAGATCTGGACTTTTGGGGAACCAAGACAATAACATTACAAAGGTGTAGGATGAAGAACACACCTTGGATTTTATCAAAGAAAGGTGTATAAGCTTGGAGATGGTGTGTTTTGAGGCAAAACAAGTTCCAGAGGTGTTTCAAGGTGTGTGGGAGGCTTAGGATTAGTTAGGGTTGCACAAATGGTGTTTGGGGAGTCAAGGGTTGTATTTATAGGTGTTTTGACTCGTGCACAGCAGTATATGCGAGTAGGAGAGCTGTTCAGGCGAGTAGGGCTCCTACTCGCCTCTATACTAGCGAGTAGGGCCCTATTCGCCATCAGGCATCCCCCTACTCGCATCAGTAAGTGGCGATTAGGAGCTCCCCAGGCTCCTAATCGCCTGTAAGGTCCTGGAATTGATTTTTGGCGCGTTAAACACTATTTTAACACATATAAGCACGTATTCACATACCGACAAGTCACATAATGATTACAAACATATAATGCACGATAACTAACACGTTTACATCCGTTCACCAATTCTCGGGACTCGAGACTTGCGTGTGTGCGTTAAATACGGCGATTCCACGAATCACCAATCCTTGTACACATGGTTATGGACCGACTCCCGATGATCCCGCGGATCATCGTAACGACTCCTGATGATTCCCAGAATCATCGTACCGACTCGACTGACCCCGTTAAGTACGTAATATGCACGACTCGCTAAGGTAGACTTACTAGTTTTGTCACCGTTACTAACCTGAGTTTGCCGGGTGTCACATCATCCCCATGTTGAAAGAATTTTCGTCCCGAAAATTGCTCAAGGCCAAAAAGGAAGAGACGAAAGAGAAGAAAAATTTTCCGGTTGCCACATCATCCCCCTGTTGAAAGGAATCTCGACCCGAGATTCATTCAGCTTCACCAGAGACATGCCTTGATTCGAACGCGCGCTTAGGAAATAAATGGGGATACTTAGCCTTCATCTGATCTTCCCGTTCCCACGTGAACTCCGGTCCACGATTTGAGTTCCAACGGACTTTAACAATGCGGATTTTACTCCGACGAAGGCTACGGATCTTGTAGTCAAGAATTTCAACCGGTTCTTCCACAATACGCAGACGATCATCCACCTTGATTTCTTTGAGAGGAACAACCAAAGATTCATCCGCCAGGCACTTCTTGAGATTGGAGATGAGGAAGACATTTTGAACATTACTGAGTTCAGCTGGCAGATCTAGCCTGTATGCTACCTATCCAATCCGTTCCAAAATTGCGAACGGTCCCACATACCGAGGATTCAATTTGCCCCGCTTCCCAAAACGTATAACGCCCTTCCACGGAGATACCTTCAATAAAACCCTGTCGCCAACCTCAAACTCTAAAGGCTTGCGACGGCGATCGGCATAGCTCTTTTGACGGTCCCGAGCTGCTGCCATGTGGTTACGGATTTGTACGATCTTCTCGGAAGTCTCGTACACAAGTTCTGGGCCGGTGAGTTGACTCTCACCCACCTCGGCCCAACAAAGAGGAGACCGGCATTTCCGCCCATAAAGAGCCTCGAACGGAGCTGCCTTGATGCTAGAATGGTAACTATTGTTGTAGGAGAATTCCACCAACGGTAGATGTGACACCCGGCATATTCAGGTTAATACTTTTCATACCTTACATACATGCGTTTCATACTTTGCATACATACGAGTCTATCTCAATGAAAACATTGAAAACAACTACTTAATATCATACTTGACCGGGTCGGTTGAGTCGTACCGATGATTCGGGAATCATCAGGAGTCGTTACAATGGTTCGAGAGACCATTGGGTGTCGGTCCATAACCATGTGTACAAGGATCGGTGATTCGTGGAATCACCGGGTTTAACGCACACACGCAAGTCTCGAGTCCCGGGAATTGGTGAACGAGTGTGAACGTGTTTGTTTTCATGTGTTATGTGTTTATAATCTTTATGTGACTTGTCGGTATGTGTATACGTGTTTACATATGTTAAAACAGCGATTACACGTAATTGCATGATGTTATAGGTGATTAGCCCTAATTGCATGATGTTATAGGTGATTAGCCCTAATTGCATGATGTTATAGGTGATTATCCCTAATTGCATGATGTTATAGGTGATTAGCCCTAATTGCATGATGTTATAGGTGATTAGCCCTAATTGCATGATGTTATAGGTGATTAGCCCTAATTGCATGCTGATAGGGAGTGATTAGCCCTAATCGCCTACAGGGTAGGCGATTAGGAGGTTTGGGTAGGCGATTAGAGCCCTAATCGCCAATAGGGTAGGCGATTAGCAGCCCTAATCGCATGGACCTGCTGCACAATCGCCTGACGTGTCTTAAACGACTAGAAACGCCTATAAATACCCCCCTTGACCTCTAAAACACCATTTGTGCAACCCTAGCCGTCCCATAACCTATCCCAACACACAAACACCCTCTAGAACTCGTTTTTACATCAAAAAACCATTTCCAAGCTTATTCCATCATTTCCTCTTAAATCCAAGGTGTGTTCTTCAAACCCAAACCTTTATATGATTATGTTTTGTTCCCTAAAAGTCCAGACCTGATTTCTAAATGTTTTTGTCTTTGAAAATCCATTAAAAACCGTTTTTAAACAAACCCAAACCTTTATGTGTGTTATATGTGTTATATGTGATTAAAGGTAGGATTTTTAGGATTGAAACATGATTGATCTTGTGTTATTTAGGTATTCATGGCTGTTATGAGTTAGTATGATGATGTCCTAGGAGTTTGGATGGATTTGGTTGTGTGTTGTTGATGTTTGATGTTTTGACCCATTTGAATGATTTTGAATGATTAAGGATGCTATGAGGTGTGTTGTTGATTGTATGATGTTAGGGTTTGCTTTAGGATGATGCTAGAGTAGTAGGATACTACCGGACAACGTGGTTATGTGGTGAAATCTGGATATTTGCTATTTAGGGCAAGTTATTGCATGTTGATGTGATGTTTACAAGTTAAGTTTACTATTTTGGGAAAACGCTCGCATTCAGGACTGTTAGAATGATGAAAACTTAGGGGTTTTGCTTGAAGTATGTTTGTTAATGTGTCATGATTGATATTGGGTGTTTACACATGTTTCGGATCTGATTTGGAGGGTTAAACGCGTGAAAAAGGCTGAACAGAACAGCGTAGACGATTAGGATTTCCCAATCGCCTATGCTGTAGGCGATTTGCCCCTAATCACGTACCCTATAGGCGATTAGGGAGCCTAATCGCCTACCCACCATGCAATTGTGATCCTAATCTCTAGCTAACTTCTGATAGCATGTCTTACGACTCCTAATCACTAGTTAACTTCAGAATAGCATGTCTTATGACTCCTAATCACTAGTTAACTTCAGAATAGCATGTCTTACGACTCCTAATCACTAGTTAACTTCTGAATAACATGTCTTATGACTCCTAATCACCAGTTGACTTTTCCTAATCACTAGTTGACTTTTCCTAATTGCATGCTAAGTTCCTAATCGCGCGTACTGCTGTTATAAGTGTATTTTGACATTTCGAAACCCGATTCGACACCTAAGAACATGCTAGGAACCCCGTGACATGCCTAGTAACATAGTAACACGTGTCCGGACTTGTTTATGCGTTAATTGGGCGTCATGCTAGATAGGGTGAATGTTTGTGCATGCTAAGTGTTTAATTGCATAAGTTGCATGATATCTTGTATGTGACTAACATATGGGATGTCGGGCCTTGTCTGGTGTGGTCGGTTAAACGTTTAAACATCATTTCATATGTACACGGTTATGGTCTGGACTGTTAGGGACTAATCAACCTACGGGTTGTTAGTCTAACACCTTATACGCTCGTCATGATAGGTCACCGGTATTTGGTGCTGTCTATTGAGCAGGTTTACTTGTCTTAGTGCGAGGAGCAGCATCAGGTGAGTTTCACGGCCCCACTTTACAGTTTTACATTACGGGGGAGATACGTGCTTATACATATTTCATAAATTATCATGTTATACTAGTGTTAAATTCATTTGTGCTATACGATACGTAAAGTCCCGGGGAAACCATGAATATGCTGGATAGCATAACGGGGGAAATGTGGATAGATCTATTGGGACTGACAGACCCCACCCGTCGGCTCGGAGCCGGGCGGGTGCATATTGTCTCGGTCATAACGCTACCGGGGAATGGTAGTGCATAATCGTTTCGGGCAAAAATCATATATCGTTGTCTGTAATGGTTTCCGGTCGTAGTAGTATTACTCATGCGTCTAGCTAACGCTATCATTTCTGACATAGTGATAACATGATGACTTTCATTACTTAAACATTTAACATAAAACCTGTGAACTCACCGGCATTATTTGCTGACGTTTTTAGCATGTTTGTCTCAGGTCGTTGAGGTAGCAGCTTATCATAGGCGCACGGAGTCACACGGCGTCTAGGATTCATATGCATTTTCTTATCTTTTTCAGACTTACGTACTTTTACATTTTGAGTTGTAATAAAGTTACGCTTCCGCAGCGAATGGATTTATGAAAACTTGATGGTTGTTTATTTCATTTTACGTATCATATAGTGTCGTTTATTGTGACCGTTGACTTAGATCCTGGGTTGTCACGCGCCTCGCGGTAAAACCCCGCACGTTGACTTAGATCCTGGGTTGACTTAGATCCTGGGTTTGTCGCTTCGTTCTCTTTTACTTCGGGAAATTTTTGGGACGAAAATTCTTTCAACTGGGGGATGATGTGACACCCGGCATATTCAGGTTAATACGTTTCATGCTATACATAATACGTTTCATACTTTACATACATACGTTTCATACTCTACATACATACGTTTCATACTTTGCATACATACGAGTCTACCTCAACGAAAACATTGAAAACAACTACTTAATATCATACTTGACCGAGTAGGTTGAGTCGTACCAATGATTCGGGAATCATCAGGAGTCGTTACAATGGTCCGAGAGACCATTGGGTGTCGGTCCATAACCATGTGTACAAGGATCGGTGATTCGTGGAATCGCCGGGTTTAACGCACACACGCAAGTCTCGAGTCCCGGGAATTGGTGAACGAGTGTGAACGTGTTTGTTTTCATGTATTATGTGTTTATAATCTTTATGTGACTTGTCGGTATGTGTATACGTGTTTACATATGTTAAAACAGCGATTACATGTAATTGCATGATGTTATAGGTGATTAGCCCTAATTGCATGATGTTATAGGTGATTAGCCCTAATTGCATGATGTTATAGGTGATTAGCCCTAATTGCATGATGTTATAGGTGATTAGCCCTAATTGCATGATGTTATAGGTGATTAGCCCTAATTGCATGCTGATAGGGAGTGATTAGCCCTAATCGCCTACAGGGTAGGCGATTAGGAGGTTTGGGTAGGCGATTAGAGCCCTAATCGCCAATAGGGTAGGCGATTAGCAGCCCTAATCGCATGGACCTGCTGCACAATCGCCTGACGTGTCTTAAACGACTAGAAACGCCTATAAATACCACCCTTGACCTCTAAAACACCATTTGTGCAACCCTAGCCGTCCCATAACTTATCCCAACACACAAACACCCTCTGGAACTCGTTTTTACATCAAAACAACCATTTCCAAGCTTATTCCATCATTTCCTCTTAAATCCAAGGTGTGTTCTTCAAACCCAAACCTTTATATGATTATGTTTTGTTCCCAAAAAGTCCAGACCTGATTTCTAAATGTTTTTGTCTTTGAAAATCCATTAAAAACCGTTTTTAAACAAACCCAAACCTTTATGTGTGTTATATGTGTTATATGTGATTAAAGGTAGGATTTTTAGGATTGAAACATGATTGATCTTGTGTTATTTAGGTATTCATGGCTGTTATGAGTTAGTATGATGATGTCCTAGGAGTTTGGATGGTTTTGGTTGTGTGTTGTTGATGTTTGATGTTTTGACCCATTTGAATGATTTTGAATGATTAAGGATGCTATGAGGTGTGTTGTTGATTGTATGATGTTAGGGTTTGCTTTAGGATAATGCTAGAGTAGTAGGATACTACCGGACAACGTGGTTATGTGGTGAAATCTGGATATTTGCTATTTAGGGCAAGTTATTGCATGTTGATGTGATGTTTACATGTTAAGTTTACTATTTTGGGAAAACGCTCGCATTCAGGACTGTTAGAATGATGAAAACTTAGGGGTTTTGCTTGAAGTATGTTTGTTAATGTGTCATGATTGATATTGGGTGTTTACACATGTTTCGGATCTGATTTGGAGGGTTAAATGCGTGAAAAAGGCTGAACAGAACAGCGTAGGCGATTAGGATTTCCCAATCGTCTATGCTGTAGGCGATTAGCCCCTAATCACGTACCCTATAGGCGATTAGGGAGCCTAATCGCCTACCCACCATGCAATTGTGATCCTAATCGCTAGCTAACTTCTGATAGCATGTCTTATGACTCCTAATCACTAGTTAACTTCAGAATAGCATGTCTTACGAGTCCTAATCACTAGTTAACTTCAGAATAGCATGTCTTACGACTCCTAATCACTAGTTAACTTTTGAATAACATGTCTTATGACTCCTAATCACCAGTTGACTTTTCCTAATCACTAGTTGACTTTTCCTAATTGCATGCTAAGTTCCTAATCGCGCGTACTGCTGTTATAAGTGTATTTTGACATTCCGAAACCCGATTCGACACCTAAGAACATGCTAGGAACCCCGTGACATGCCTAGTAACATAGTAACACGTGTCCGGACTTGTTTATGCGTTAATTGGGCGTCATGCTAGATAGGGTGAATGTTTGTGCATGCTAAGTGTTTAATTGCATAAGTTGCATGATATCTTGTATGTGACTAACACATGGGATGTCGGGCCTTGTCTGGTGTGGTCGGTTAAACGTTTAAACATCATTTCATATGTACACGGTTATGGTCTGGACTGTTAGGGACTAATCAACCTACGGGTTGTTAGTCTAACACCTTATACGCTCGTCATGATAGGTCACCGGTATTTGGTGCCGTCTATTGAGCAGGTTTACTTGTCTTAGTGCGAGGAGCAGCATCAGGTGGGTTTCACGGCCCCACTTTACAGTTTTACATTACGGGGGAGATACGTGCTTATACATATTTCATAAATTATCATGTTATACTAGTGTTAAATTCATTTGTGCTATACAATACGTAAAGTCCCGGGGAAACCATGAATATGCTGGATAGCATAACGGGGGAAATGTGGATAGATCTATTGGGACTGACAGACCCCACCCGTCGGCTGGGAGCCGGGCGGGTGCATATTGTCTCGGTCATAACGCTACCGGGGAATGGTAGTGCATAATCGTTTCGGGCAAAAATCATATATCGTTGTCTGTAATGGTTTCCGGTCGTAGTAGTATTACTCATGCGTCTAGCTAACGCTATCATTTCTGACATAGTGATAACATGATGACTTTCATTACTTAAACGTTTAACATAAAACCTGTGAACTCACCGGCATTATTTGCTGACGTTTTTAGCATGTTTGTCTCAGGTCGTTGAGGTAGCAGCTTATCATAGGCGCACGGAGTCACACGGCGTCTAGGATTCATATGCATTTCTTATCTTTTTCAGACTTACTTACTTTTACATTTTGAGTTGTAATAAAGTTACGCTTCCGCAGCGAATGGATTTATGAAAACTTGATGGTTGTTTATTTCATTTTACGTATCATATAGTGTCGTTTATTGTGACCGTTGACTTAGATCCTGGGTTGTCACGCGCCTCGCGGAAAAAACCCCGCACGTGGAATTTGAAGGTGTGACAGTAGATGAGTCTCCCACCCCTTGCCAAAATCGATCACACATGCCCGGAGCATGTCTTCTACACTAGTATAAAAAAGAGCTTTTAAAATGGTAAATTTGTTCTTATAAAACGGTTGTAAAACGTTTTAAATGCTTCGTTTTAAAAAGTACATGAACGTTGTAAAAGGGTTTCATGAGTGTTGTAAAAGGAGCAATAATTTCCATAGAAATCTACTTAATACAACGGTTGTAAAAGGGAAGATTTGTTGTAAAAGGATATTGCAACGATCATCAAACCGTTGTAAAAGGATATTACAACGATTATCAAACCGTTGTAAAAGGATAAGAAAGTTTTTTAACAACTCTTTTACAATGGTGTATCTTCCATAGCAAAATCCAAATACAACGACTACATCTTCCATACCAAATAAAACGGTTCCATACCAAATACAATGGTATCATCCATACCCTATCCTCACACCAAATACAATGGAATTGTCCATACCAAATTTAAATACAATGGTTTCTTCCGTACTTTGTCTTCCACAGTCCACATTAAATATAAGGTGGTCACCCCAACCTAATTATCAATCAATTAAACACTAAAAATTTATAATATGGATAAACAAACAACCAATTATATAAAACAAATCTCCCATTGCAAATTTAAATCTTAACTTTTTTGATTCTACAAAACACAAGTCATAGTTTACTTATATTTGAACAAACTTAAAAATAGAAGTCGTGGTTTACTTTGACCAAACACATCTCAACTCTTAATATTACCGCGACATTGTACTTGACTAAGAATCCAGGCTTGTGCTTGTAGATAACATATGACATAGTCCAAGAACATCCTCAGCTATAAGACCAACAAGTCACCTGGTACATGACGCAAAAACATTGTTATTACAACAATATCAAATCTATCAATCTCAAAATACCCATTGCCAAGGGTATAATTTTATAAAAATGTGAACAGAAGCTTCCGAATGGTTTCTATAACAAGGATCTTTATATTAGGATTAAAAGCTAGGATCTTGAATAATGTATGCAAGAATGCTTATTACTAATTAAGAATCAGATGCAGTGTCTACCATAAGAGTCTTAATATGAAGACTTAAAAGAAAAATGAAACAAGTTACCTGTAAAACAAAGACGTGATCCCTATCACAAGAATGTTTCTAAGCCTCATTCCATTTCACAAAGTTAGCATAAAGTCCTTTAATGTGTCTTCCACAAATTGGTCAATTTGATGTGCAGTAAGAGGATTTTCGCAATGGAGAATCTAAAACATATAAGTAGTTAAAATTAGGATTAGAATTATATATATATATATATATATATATAGCATAAAAAATTTAAGTATAAAAAATATACTTACAATTTTTTCACAGAAACTAATCACAATATCATACATGGCCTTCATTACATAATATCCACATTCCCAATAGCCCTTTTGTTGGGGACACTAAAATACATTGAATTAACATAATTTACTTGATATACAGAATTATACAAATACAACGAGAAAATGAAGCGAAAAACTTACATTAACAATTTGCCATGTAATGCTCGCCCCCGTAGTTGTTTCAAATAATTTAGTAATGACGTAACTCTTGGAGTCTTTGCTTTTTTCCTTGAGTCGGTAATCATTCCATAGTAATTATGATTTTTTGGATTGTGAAAGATCACAATCAATGACCAATGACCACTGCGTAATTACAAATTTTGAAAACAATCAATGTGTCGCTACTAAAATTATTGAAATAAATAAAAACATAGTAAACAACATTAATCTTTACAATACCCGGATAAATACTGTGCCATAAAATAAAAACAAAAATAAAAAGAATTAAAAAAATATATATTACCAAATGTACTTCCATACATCTTCATAGTTCTAGTTGTCTATTTCCTCAACTACTTTATAATAAGGAATCATTTGCTTTAATTCTAAACAAACAAATGAGTTAAAACGCCCTGCATTTGGTCCAATTGCTAAACCTTGCTCATTGAAGTAAATTGTATTTTTACTCGGATCGGTTAATGTCTTCTTACATTTTGAAATTCTCTATTTTTTCTCATCTGCCATTTTTATAGTGGATTGCTAAAGAAACACAACAAAATGATACACTAATATTGAGTATTGTAAATGTTAGATACTTTAAGGGAATAATCTAACCCAAAAAAAAAAAAGCTTAGAGAAGCAGCAGGCTTAATTGCTTCTAGCCTTTTTTTTTACCCAATTTCTTTTACAATTATTTTCTCATTATAAAATTTTAGAGCAACGTACTACAAAGACAACACAAGAATGATATGCTAAATCAGTCAAATAACCTACAAGTGCTGGTCAAAATGGTTAATGTTATTGTAAATTATAGTACTATTAATCTACATTACTAAATGAATTAATAGGCTTTTACAAAAAAAAAAATGTAAACAAAGTAATAGTCATGCTCACAGTAAACCAAAACTGGCCTGACCCAACTTAAACTAAATTAACATTAATGTGGCTCATGTAGGTATATAATTGATGTGTGAAATGTGTGGTAAATAAATCGGTCAAGTTTTAAAAATGAAAAAACCTACAAAACCACACACTAACGGCAAGTATACCGGTCGCAGTGTAGTAGAGCAAGTAAGTCCGGAATATCAAACCGTGGACACAATATGACGACTCTCAGTACTAGACCTCTATCGACTCCTAGCCTAGCAAATTGGAATTTTTGTGATTTTTATTAATTAACTAATTACTAAAGCAAATAAACTAAAAGGCTCAAACTAACAGATAGCGGACGAATAATAAGGAAAGAAATCAGAGATGGGAAAGGCAACCACCTAGGTATCGAATCCTAATAATGAAATTGGAATTGCCTCGGCTTTGGAAACTATGTTGGTAATCAGGATCTTATAATATCCACCCCTAGTATCCTAGTGGCTCCCGAATCATTTACAAAGACTGACCGAAAAGGAATCCTAAAGGCTATTAATCTCAGTGATTGGTTAGATCACATCTCGGCCTCACTAACTATGCTAAAGTACTCGCTAGACTAGTTTAGATTTCTCACTTTCCAATCACAATACACCCTAAAGTGCAAGGAGTAACTTGTAAAGTCAATCTACGACACAGATAAACAAATAATATTAGAGAACCTAGGAAAACCTGATCTCTCAGCGTTTCTAGCCTAAATATCTAGCATCAAATAGTCATCATGTCAAACTTAGGTGGCTAAAATAATTTAGCTATTCATAGTTATGGAAAACAATAAAAACATGGGTTTAAGATATAAACGAAATATAGTATTAAGTATTGAAAAATTAAAACCAAAACAAATATTGAAAATAAACGAACCCAAGCCTTCACCACTGGTTTCAAGCCTTCCTCTCCTTAAAAATTCCTCTCTAGCGGCTCTGTCTTGTGGCTTAAATGCCCTTGGCGGCTGTCGACTCCCCTTCTTGGTGGCTGATGTATGATCCTCGATAATAATATGCCTCTCTAAAAAAGAATGTTCTCCTCCAAAGCTACTGTTCGACTTCCTTCTTTTATAATTGTGTGCCGTCAATTATATTCTCCTTATAAAATGTCCACCGCCAAAAAAAACCTTAAATCCATAAGATTTTCGCCTTTAACTTTTTTATAATTATCATAAACAAAAACAACGATACAAAATGAACCGTTTTAAATACCTAACTAGGAAACGTTGATAGAATTATAAAAAACAACGGTACAAAATAAGTGATTGTTTTAAATAAGTATAAAAAACAACGGTTCAACAAAACCGTTTTATTATATATCAAATAAAACAATTTGACAAAAAATACATGAACGTTTTAAATACTTATAAAAAACAACGGTATAATACATCTCAACCGTTTTAATATGTATCAAATAAAACAGTATTAAAATGGTTTGTATAATTGTTTTAAAATAATTTGTTTTATAAAACGGTGATTTGGCTTTTTACAACATGTTGTTTCAAAGCGTTTTAAATAAAAAATTTGACCGTTTTAAACGATGTTTTTTGTAGTAGTGCTAGTGTTTGGATTGTCCGCTCACTTTGACCGTCAGTTTGCGGATGCTAAGCTGTGCTCATGTCTAACTGAGTACCCAGAGCCTTATGCAAGGACTTCCAGAAGTTAGAGGCGAACCGAGAATCACGATCAGAAATAATAGAGACAGGCACCCCGTACTGAGAGACCACTTCCTTAAGATATAAACGTGCCAGACGCTCGAGGCCATCGGTTTCTTTGATAGCGAGGAAGTGCGCAGACTTTGTCAACCTATCAACAATCACCCATATCATGTCACAACCACTGGGCGATTTCGGGAGTTTGGTCACAAAGTCCATCGTAATCCGCTCCCACTTCCACTCGGGAATTTCAGGTTGTTGCAGAAGGCCGGACGGCTTTTGATATTCAACCTTGACCTTGGCACAGGTCAAGCACTTGCTCACGTACGAAGCTACATCCGCCTTCATGTTCGGCCACCAATAAAGTATCTTTAAATCTTGATACATCTTATCGGAGCCAGGGTGAATAGAGTACCGGGACTTGTGAGCTTCATCAAGAACGAGCTCCCGCAAGCCCCCAAATAAAGGGACCCAAATACGTTCAGCGAAATAGTGTAGGCCATCGGACCTGAGCTCAAGGTGACTATCAGCACCGTGCATGGTTTCAACTTTAAGGTTTTCCTCCTTAAAGCTTCTTGCTGTGCCGAACGAATTCGGTCAGGTAAGCCGGAATGGATAGTGAGCTGAAGGGCTCGAACACGACGAGGTTTAGCCGTTTCCTTCCTGCTCAAGGCGTCTGCGACCACATTCGCCTTGCCAGGATGGTATTTAATAGCGCACTCATAATCATTAAGAAGCTCGACCCAGCGACGCTATCTTATATTCAACACCTTCTGATCAAAGATATGCTGGAGGCTCTTGTGATCGGTGTAAATAGTGCACTTGGTACGGTACAAGTAATGCCTCCATATCTTTAAAGCAAAGACTACAGCACCCAATTCCAGTTCGTGGGTGGGGTAGTTTTTCTCATGAACTTTGAGCTGACGAGAAGCATAGGCGATGACCTTCTCGCGATGCATTAGCACACAACCGAGACCCCGGATAGAAGCGTCACAATAAACCACAAAATCGTCCGTGCCTTCAGGCAAAGACAAGATAGGAGCAGAACAGAGTTTAGCCTTTAACATCTGGAAGCTGACTCTTGCGAATCACCCTAGTCGAACTTCTTGTCCTTCTGGGTAAGCAAGGTGAGGGGTTGAGCGATCTTCGAAAATCCCTCGATAAAACGACGGTAATAACCTGCAAGACCCAGGAATTGCCGCACCTCAGATGGCGTCTTTGGTGCTTCCCAGTTTTTAATGGCTTCTATCTTAGCTGGGTCAACGTGAATTCCTCTCTCATTAACAACATGAGCAAGGAACTGGACTTCACGCAACCAGAAGCTACACTTAGAAAACTTGGCGTACAATTGTTCCCGCCTCAAGAGTTCCAAAACAAGACGCAAGTGTTCCTGGTGGTCCACTTCGCTCTTGGAATAGACTAGAATATCATCAATGAAGACAATCACGAATTTATCAAGATAAGGCTTACAAACACGATTCATCAAATCCATAAAAATGGCGGGTGCATTGGTGAGACCAAAAGGCATGACCAAGAATTCAAAATGGCCATAGCGAGTTCGAAAGGCGGTCTTCGGAATGTCAGCTTCTTGGACCCTCAACTGATGGTACCCCGATCTCAAATCGATCTTCGAATAGAAACTAGAACCCTGAAGTTGGTCGAATAAGTCATCGATGCGAGGAAGAGGATAACGATTCTTGATAGTAACCTTCTTCAACTCACGGTAATCGATACACATTCGCAGGCTTTCGTCCTTCTTCTTGACAAACAGAATAGGGGCTCCCCACGGGGACGAACTAGGTCGGATGAAACCCTTTTCCAACAGCTCCTGCAACTGGTTAGACAACTCCTGCATCTCGGGAGGTGCAAGACGATATGGGGCTCGGGCAATAGGGGCCGCACTTGGAGCAAGTTCAATACCGAATTTGACCTGACGATAAGGCGGAAGACCAGGTAAGTCTTCAGGAAATACATCAGGAAAATCACTGACAACAGGAATATCTTCGATCTTCTTCTCTTCCTCTGACGAAACCGAAACAAGTGCCAGAATGGCAGAATACCCCTTCCGAAGATACTTATAGGCTTTCATACATGAAATGATACTCAAAGGGACCCCGCTCTTCTCACCGTGCACCAACAGAATTTCTCCATCAGGGAGAGGAAGTCGAATGACTTTATCAAAACAAACAATCTCAGCATGATACAAAGACAACCAATCCATGCCCACGACAATGTCGAAACTACCCAAGGACACCGGCATAAGGTCAATAGGAAAAGAATATCCCGACAACTCAAGGCGACACTCCCTAAGGACGTGCGTCACTTCGACTTTCTTACCATCAGCCAATTCTATCAAGTACTTAGCCTCTAGAGGTGTTGATACCCTATCAAGCAATACACTAAACCCAAGAGATATAAAAATCTTATCGGCACCGGAATCGAATAAAACCGCAGCATAGCGATTATCGAGAAGAAACGTACCAGTAACAGTGTCAGGATCCTGTCGAGCACCGCTCGAACCAATCACGAAGGCGCGAGCATTCCTGCCTCCGCCCCCATTGTTTCCATTACCCGACCCGTTCTTCCCAGCCTCACCCTGCTTCAACTTGGGGTATTCACGCTTGTAGTGACCAAGTTCACCACAATTATAGCACCCCTGTTTACCCTGGTTTCCCTGGGGAGCAGCAACCTGAGGAACCGGAGTAGGTGCAGCAGGAGGGTTCCGGTTACCTTGAAGATTAACCCTACAATCTTGAGCTACATGCCCGGCCCTATTGCACCGGCGACACTGGTTCTTGTCACAACACCAGTATGATGAAACCAACATCGTTCACACTTTGGCAACTTCCCCTAATAGCCCCCCGTTTTCTGCTCAGACGACGATCCCCCAACATCAGACCTCTTCACCTGCTGAGGCTGAGCTGAACTCGAGCCTTTACCCACAGCTTCCCACCTTCGCTTGTTACTCTCAGGAGCCTTCACAGTTGCGCCTCGAGGAGGCAAGACCCCTTCAGCTACCTTCATATTGGTCAGCTTGTGAGCCGACCGAACCACCTCAGAATAAACAGTAAGATTACCCGCAACTACCAACCCCGCAATCTCCGGCACCAACCTAGCAACATAGTGTTCAATCCTCCGGTATTCTGGTGTGTGCAAATCAGGGCACAACACCACCAACTCATTGTGCCTAGCAGTGTAAGCTTCAATCTCAGACCCCACCATCTTATGATTCCAGACCTCGTGCTCAAGCTTCTGGATCTCATCCCTCGGACAGTACTCGTTTTTCAACAACTGAATGAACTCTGTCCAGGGCATAGCGTGAGCTTCCCCAATACCCATGGTCTGGGTGGTGGAGTTCCACCAAGTCAGAGCTTGACCCTCCAGGGTCGCAGAAGCATATTTCACCCGGTCGCCTTCCGGGCAGCTGCACATCGAGAAAACCGACTCAATCTTCTCCAGCCAGCGGAGCAGTCCCACTGCCCCTTCAGTTCCACTAAAATTGTGGGGCTTGCAATCCATAAACTTCTTGTAAGAACACTGGGGTGGAGGGGGATTGACAGCACCACCTGGAACAAACACACATGTGAAGATCAAGAAAAGGTACAGTACCCTAGAACAAGATAGGATAGGTGAGAATTGACGTACCACCCATAGCATTATGAGCGGCTTGGAATGCAGCCAAGGCAATGTTCACGTGCTGCTGCATCAGGTTATCCAACTCCACTTGGGTCATGTTAATGTTCCCCCGGCCATCGCCGCCACCACGGCCGCCAGCACGACCGCCAGCACGGCCGCCTCTGCGACCTCCACGAGCTCCCGACATCTTCTGTCACAACATGAAACAAAAGATTTAGGCTTGCCCGTGGTACAACCCATTAAGAATTTTAAGGAACTAGACCGAGCCCAGTTCGGGTCCATCCGTTCAAACACAAAGTCTGCTAGGGATCCCATGCATCACAGTTTATAATCTCGGGTGCACCCGACATGATAAAGTGCTCTACATGGTCCTCCAGGCATGCTTTAAGTTTGAAGTTCAAGTCACCGAACACCAGCGCCCAATCATGGTATTATCATAAGTACAAGTATATGATAGTATGCATAAGAACGAGCGTGTCCATTAGGGCATAGAAGGGAGATGTCCGAATCCCTAGACAAATCTCAAGAGTACGCCGGAGCTACCCCATTGTACACCGCCATCAAGAAGGTTCAATAGTATATCGTTCGCCATCAAATTATAGTAAGGATGAGTCAAGAGATAGAATGATAAAGAGTAGACAGATGATGTAGCGTAGAAGATGATGACACCGACACCCCCGACAAGTCATATTGTTACCCCACATGTTAAGACTCGACTATCTGTGACCGTCTAGTGTGTGCGACTCAGTTATAGACTAGACTCTACATCCAGTCCTAGTTCACTATAACCGTTGGATCTGATACCAATCTGTCACACCCTCAAATTCCACGTGCGGGGTTTTACCGCGAGGCGCGTGACACACCAGGATCTTAGTCAACGATCACAATAAACATACAACAAACATGCATTCATATATATTTTTAAAACCAAAAATATCATGCTTTGAGCCGTAAACCAGCAGCGGAAGCATTTCTTGTTTACAACCAAAAGACATATCATTGTTTACAAAACATTGTTTAATATGCTTCAAAATAATAGACGCTGTGCATGACTCCGTGCGCCTAGCCCATTGACTGCTACCTTAGCGACCTGAGAAAACATGCCAAAAATGTCAACATATAATGCTAGTGAGTTCACAGGTTTTCTTTTATAAAGTGTTGTTATAAGTTGCGAAGATCATATCCCGTACTACTAGGTTATAAGAACGTTAGCTAGACGTTAAGTGTTTGTTTACTACTACGGTTGGGAACCCATTACTATACGTGTATAAGTTGTTGAAGCTTGCCCAGCTGTTTTTGCTATAACCGATGCCTCGGCGAGCCAGTAATAAGAGACAATATGCACCCGCCCGGCCCAGCCATCGAGTGGGGTTTGTGAGGCCCAATAGATCTATCCACATTTCCCCCGTTGTGCATCCCCGCACATTCATGGTTTCCCCTGGGACTTTCCATAAAAGCCGCATAGTATTTGTAAAGTAACCATAGTATAACATGATCTTTAATAAGTAAGTATGTAGCATGTTTCTCCCCCGAAAGTAAAAACAGTAAAAGTGGGGCAGTGACACTCACCTCGGATTGTGTTACTTGAAAACAGTTAAGTAATTATGTTATGATAGCCCCAAATAGCGGCGACCTATCATAAGATGTGTATAAGTATCGGACCAACAACCCGCAGGTTAACTAGTCCTTGAATGTCCAGACCAAAACCATAAACGTTTGAAAACACATTTGACTGTTAAACCGACCATACCAGACAAGAGCCGACATCCCATTGGTGACCCGACATCCCACGTGTTAGGTAATTACAAGACATCATGCATCATATGCAATTAAACACTTAATACGCGCAATGGTTCACCTATTCTAGCATAATGTCCAATTAACGCATAAACAGGTCCGAACACGTGTTACTAAGTCATTGGGTGTATCCCGGGGTTCCTATCATGTTCCTAGGCGTCAAATCATGTTCCGGGATGTCAAAATGCGTTTATGACAGCAGTACACGCGATTAGGAAACTTTCATGCGATTAGGAAAAGTCAACTAGTGAGTAGGAGGGGTGATTAGGCGAGTAGGTTCCTATTCGCCCCAAGCCCTGCTGATGCGCGTTTTCGCGCGTTAAACCCTTCAAATCAGATCCGAAACATGTAAAAACACCCAATATCATAACTAAACTATTAACCAACCCTTTCCAAGCAAAAACCCCCAATTTATCTCTGCTCTAACGGGCTCGGTGCGATTATTTCCAAAAATGGCAAAATACTAGGTTTCATTAACTATGAAATCTTTCCTTAAGTAGTAAAGATCAGATTACACCTCCTACAACTTGCAATTCATTATCTCTATGTTATAGCATCATCCTAGCATGATTTCTAACCATAAACAAGCAATGAATCATATCATAACATCCCATTTCTTCAAGAATCACCCAAATGGGTCAAAATGCATACTTGCATCTAAACACTATAACAAGAGCTTAAACTCATAGATAATCATCCTAACAACACCTACACATCAGAAGTACATCAAATTCATGGAAACATTCATGTTATAATCACCAAAAATCATAATATGCATCAATACTTCACATATAGCAAGTATTATGGTGTAGACTTGTTTTAGAACTCCTTTCCAAGGTTTTTAAAGACTCATTATTATCAAAATAAGGTCTGGACTTTTGGGGAACCAAGACAATAACATTACAAAGGTGTAGGATGAAGAACACACCTTGGATTTTATCAAAGAAAGGTGTATAAGCTTGGAGATGGTGTGTTTTGAGGCAAAACAAGTTCCAGAGGTGTTTCAAGGTGTGTGGGAGGATTAGGATTAGTTAGGGTTGCACAAATGGTGTTTGGGGAGTCAAGGGTTGTATTTATAGGTGTTTTGACTCGTGCATAGCAGTATATGCGAGTAGGAGAGCTGTTCAGGCGAGTAGGGCTCCTACTCGCCTCTATACTGGCGAGTAGGGCCCTATTCGCCATCAGGCATCCCCCTACTCGCATCAGTAAGTGGCGATTAGGAGCTCCCCAGGCTCCTAATCGCCTGTAAGGTCCTGGAACTGATTTTTGGCGCGTTAAACAATATTTTAACACATATAAGCACGTATTCACATACCGACAAGTCACATAATGATTACAAACACGTAATGCACGATAACTAACACGTTTACATCCGTTCACCAATTCCCGGGACTCGAGACTTGCGTGTGTGCGTTAAACCCGGCGATTCCACGAATCACCAATCCTTGTACACATGGTTATGGACCGAATCCTGATGATCCCGCGGATCATCGTAATGACTCCCGATGATTCCCAGAATCATCGTACCGACTCGACTGACCCCGTTAAGTACATAATATGCACGACTCGCTAAGGTATACTTACTAGTTTAGTCACTGTTACTAACCTGAGTTTGCCGGGTGTCACACTTACAAGTAGCATAAGGCTAGGGAAGCTAAAAATGCTTGATTTTGATGGGGTTTAGTGTGTTCTTCCTATGTGGTTAAGCTCCAAGCTTGAAACACACAATGGGGTTTGGAAGATGGATGTTTATGAAGGAAATTTGGAGTGTTTAAAACTTGAAAGTGAGTGTGTGTGTGTGTGTGTGTGTGTGTGTGTGTGTGTGGGAGCAAGCTCACGGCCACAACAAAGAGCAAGAAGAAGTTTTGTTTTGTTTTGTTTTCTCAAGTATAGTGTCATGTGATCTCTTATAGATCCTTACATGATCTTCCAAAGATCTCACATAATCTCACTTGGATATTAAATCCCTTAAAACATGGATGTAGTGTACTAGATGAATCTTGAAATGGTTATAAAGAGGGTGTTTGGCCGTAAGTTTTAAAAGGGAATGGAAGATTTTTGTAATCTTATAAGTACCAAAGATTTCTATAATATGCAATCAAATCCATACATCCATATCCTCATGATCATATAAATCATTTAGTACAAAAAGAAAGGATTTTAAGCATGGGGAGGGTTGGGGCCGGTTTTTGGGGTGGGTCTAGTGGGGTCCACAACATAAAACATTTGCTAAATAATAAGTTAAGCTTCACACTTTAACGTTCGGGTGTCGTTCGGGTAATAATCGGATTTTAATCACGCGTTATTTGGACATTATAATAACCTCAAATAACCCTTAAACATAGCCTAGTTTAAGTGTTAGTTGGTTAATTAGGCTCTTGTTTGTTGAATTTATAAGTTATACGCGTACCGGGTGCGGTACGCGCACTTTATTCGTTACCGGGAGATTTGTATGTAAAGTTTTCACTTATGGTTTTGGAGTTCCAAAACACATTGTATTTTGTGAAAATACCCTTTATTTTATATCCTAGGTGTCCGGGATCCTTTTCGTTTATTTAATTTTTACCGGGTAATCACCAACGTCCATACCGGACAAGTTTATTCGCACATGATTCCATCATGCTTTAACATTAAACGTGTGCATTCCTATGCATCTTATGGGGAATTTACTATTCTCTAAGGCATTAGTTAATCAATTAACATGAATTTGAGCTTAATTACGATAATTACACTTAATTAATTAGTACGGATTTACCTTAATTTTTTCCGGTTGTTACAAATAACATGAACCTTTCAAATAACCCAGATCAAACCCTAATATGAAACAAGAACCCCAAAGATCATAGAGGAAGACTCAAACAAAGATCTAAAGACTTCTTGTGTAAAAGATTATCAGAGACTCTTTAACCTAGGGCTCTGATACCATGTTACAAACATGGAACAAAACATGAAAAAATGAAAGAAACTCTTATTAAACTATGAAAACAACTTCTATGAAACGATTACAATGTAAAGAACAAAAAAGATCAAAATACAAAATACTGATCAACTCTTAACAGGATAGAAAACACTCTCTCATGAACATAAAAACAACAAGATCTACAATCACAAACAATGGGTTAAAGGAACATACAGATACAAGATGTATCAGCACAAGAACAGCAATTCAAAACCCTAATGACAGATCTTAACTAAAGAGGAAACCCAAAGAGATGAAAACTAAACGAAAAACAAAGAGACTGAAAACTTCTTTCGAGACGAATCACTCGGCTATTTATAGTGGCGGATTTGTGTTTCTTCAAACACAATGGACGACTGAGATTGAAACCATCCAACGGCCCTCATGTATTTGTGTTTCTTCTCCAGGATTGCCAGTGTGGCACTGGACATATACTCGAGACAGGCCAGGCCCATAAGGAAACTTCTGATATTATCACTAGCCCACGAACGCTAGAGCCCACGAACTCTACCTCTGGCCCACGACCACACGAACACAGCATAGCCCATCACCACGAGCTCAATCATTTATCATCATTTAGCCCATTCAGCAATAACATAAAATAATAAAACAAACTTTGTATTAAAAACCAAATTAAACAAAATGCCAAGTATAAAATTGAACTATATTTATAACATAAATTTTAACACTTTACCTAAAAGCTTCTCGATTTTGAGCCAGCACCTAATGGCGCGACTCACCAGTCGCAGCCCACCTTTGCCACCTCTACGTAATAGCATGCCATGGACATGGAAGACTCTTAAGCCACTTGACCTTTCCACTATATCATTGTAATTATACCCATTTGACTTGTTAGTAATAAAACATAACCACTCCAATTTGACCCGTTTGAAAAATCAAATAATCAATACCTTGACAAGATGTATTTTCTTTAATTATCATATAACTAATTCAGTAGCTTGGTTTTAAAAAGCGTTAAGTGCACAAAATCACGCTTTTTTGCATTTCTTCTATTTCCTCTAGGCGCGGAGTGAAAAAGCCCAAGGCTTGAGCCTCGTGCCTAGGCGCGCTTGTTGATGCGTTTTGCGACTAAGGATTGGATAAACATTATTAACATATGTTAGTGACTTGGCCGAAGGTAAATAATTGTGGGCGAATGTAGATATTATGGGCGAAGGAAGATTGAAGTTGGGCGAAGGTAGACTGGACTTGATCAAGATGCACATTCGACCACTAGAAGTGGGCGAATGTGGAAAATGTCCACGTTCGACCAGTGAAAAGGGGCGAACGTGCAGTGTCTATAAATAGATTTTGTGATTTTGATTATGTAATAGAGTTGTCAGTTGTGTCTGTGTTCAGGTCAGGTTCAGAGGTGTTTTGAGATATTGTGTGTGTGTTCTAGATTAACGTTAAAACTGATTGTAAAAGCTTATTTGAAAGAAGTTAATCTATGAAATGATGTTGAAAATGATCTTGATTGCGTTTTGATTTGTGTTTTATCAATTTGTTCAGAACTAGGGTTTCCGCACCTGGTTTTGTGACTTGTATGATCGTATAATCCTGTTTTAGATATAACTCATGAAGAGTTTCCCCAGTATTTTAGACAAGATGATGTAAATGAAGTATTTCCTGACTTCACTGAGATACCAAATAAGTCAGCAAAACAGAAAGCTAAGAAAAGGAGTGAAGAGTTTGTAGAGAAGGTATTTGGTACTGATATGAAAGATTCTTCTAACCAGTCTGATGAGTTGAAGAATTATTTGAAGAAATTGAAGGAAATGGATGAGAACCGACCAAAGCCTGAAGCTCAAGGTAACTTTTATAGATTTCATAATGACAAGTTCAAAGGAAGAGCTCTCGGGTGGACTTACTTAGGCAGGCTGAAATGTATTGCTGCAAAATGGGAAACCGGAATCCTGTACTTCAACAGATTCTGTGACTTGCTTACTCTACCATACTGGGCGGTTAGAGATTTATGCAGATTCCCAATGTCAGGTGCCGAAGTAAATGGATCACATGTCGGTTGGTGCGCAGATAAATTGGTTTGGGAAAGTCGTACGAGATGGAACAGATTCAAGCCTCAATATCCCAGAAGAAAAGTGCATAGGGATATTGATCCACAAACCAATCTGAAGCGTGTTACTTTGATTTACAAAGCACCTAATGTGATGAGGAAGATACCGTTGATGCCGATGCCACAGCATTTCAGTGCTGATTTCATCTTTTGGTATTATGATTGGAGAAAGGCTGAAGCGGTGATCGTGTTGAGAGATGGAAAGGATAAATACAAGCATGTTCATGTATTTGATCCTATGTGGTTGATTAATTGCACGTTTGAAGACATCATCATGCTTTTCTTCAATCCAATCTACTTTGAACCAAACGACTTTGCTCAAGCAAGAAAATACACTCAAGTGGTTGGAGTTTGTTTTGCGTATGACATCAATGCAGGAAGCAACTTGGAGGGTAAACTTGGTAAGACAGTGAAGATAGCTAATGTGTCTAAACCTGTGAACAAAACATTTGAGCCTCCAATGACTACTGAGCAGAAGAAACAGCTCAGAATCAAGTTGATGAACAAGACAATGGACCAACAGAGAAAACTATCCAATCAATAGTCGAGGGGGAGTTTGTTGATGCGTTTTGCGACTAAGGATTGGATAAACATTATTAACATATGTTAGTGACTTGGCCGAAGGTAAATAATTGTGGGCGAATGTAGATATTATGGGCGAAGGAAGATTGAAGTTGGGCGAAGGTAGACTGGACTTGATCAAGATGCACATTCGACCACTGGAAGTGGGCGAATGTGGAAAATGTCCACGTTCGACCAGTGAAAAGGGGCGAACGTGCAGTGTCTATAAATAGATTTTGTGATTTTGATTATGTAATAGAGTTGTCAGTTGTGTCTGTGTTCAGGTCAGGTTCAGAGGTGTTTTGAGATATTGTGTGTGTGTTCTAGATTAACGTAAAACTGATTGTAAAAGCTTATTTGAAAGAAGTTAATCTATGAAATGATGTTGAAAATGATCTTGATTGCGTTTTGATTTGTGTTTTATCAATTTGTTCAGAACTAGGGTTTCCGCACCTGGTTTTGTGACTTGTATGATCGTATAATCCTGTTTTAGCTAAAATCTCTCGCTCACAAAGTGGTATCAGAGCCTAGAGGATCATACAATAACAAATTTGATAAAATCAGAGCTGATTTGGACATGTTTTTGACCTAAAATCATCTGTTTTTACATAAACATTGTTTTTAAGTGTTTTTGATCGATTTAAAGGATAATTTGTGGTCGAATTCAAGTTTTCCAAGAATTAAAGTTGCTCCAAATCAATTCCGAAACATAACCTGATTGAGATCATTCAAATCCATGAACTTTTGAAAATCTGAGATCAGAATAACCGTTTTTCAAACAATAACCGTTTTTTCAAAAATGAGATCTGTTTGTAGTGGGCGAACCTGGAACCTGACTTGTGTTTAGTGGTCGAACGTGTTGAAAAGTGAGCGAACCTGAGGAGTTAGTGGGCGAACCTGAAATTTCTTGTTGAACTTTTCACTTTCGGGTAGAAAATTCCACCTTCGACCAGTTTGTTTTGGGCGAAAGTGGAAAGTCTGTTATTCTGTTTTACATTCTGGTCATATCTACGTTCGGGTGTTACTGTTTGGGCGAACATAGAATCAGAAGGGTCGAAAGTGATAAAATTTGGACGAATCTAGTGTATTTCGGGCGAACCTAGATTTTTGTTGAAAATTTTTCTAAGTGTTGAGATTTTTCTTAGTTTGTGAACATGTGGCGTTTTCAAACTACTCCGGGATCAGCAACAACACAACCACAACAGCAAACGATGGACCCATGGACAGTGGCAGCGCAAAAGACGAACACACAGTCTTCACAACCACTTAACTACATGGCAACGACGAGCACGATGCCTCAAAGTGTAGCACATCAGGCACTACAATCTGATTACTGGGGAGTAGCTGCAGCGGCGGTAAATACTCAAACCACTAATGCTATTTCTACTTTGATTAAGGATTTGTCTACAGGTAGTGGAACTCGGCCACCGAAGCTCATGGATATGCAAGAGTATAATCAGTGGCATACCATGTTCAAGATCCATTTGGAAGGCATGGGAGTAGAAGGAGCAGAGGCTTGGAGCATGATTGTTAAAGGTTATACAGCACCGATTTTGGAGAATACAGGTGAGATGATTCCTTTGGAAAGCTTAACTGAGGACGAGAAGAAGAAATATGTGGTGGAGAAGAAAGCTTTTTCCCAACTGACACAGGCAATCACAAGTGACCTGTTGCATCAGTTTGGGACATGTACTACATCAAAGCAGCTTTGGGATAAGCTTAAGAGGAAGCATGATGGTAATGAGAAGACTAGGAGCCTGAGAATGGAAGAATTGGTCAAAGAGTTTGAGAATTTTTCTTTTATCAATAATGAAACTTTAAAAGAACTAACTCCGAGATATATGCATTTGTTGTCTGAATTGTCTAGTTATGGTGTACAGATTCCAATGACTAAGCAGGTGGATAAGTTTGCAGATGCTTTACCACCACAATGGGATCAGCATGTGGAAGTTCTCAGAGAGAAGGATGCTTATCAATTCTGGACTATTTCAGAGTTTATCGAAAAGCTGGAGAACAAAGAGTTGGAGGATAGGAGGAAAGCTAGAAGGTCACAGATTCCTCAGAATCCCAGTTTGTATTTTGGAGGCACTTCAGTTCCAGTTGGTAACTCGAGCTCAGGAAGCATTGCACCACATGTTGCATGTATTTCCAATGTCATGGAATCATCTAAACCAACCACCAACTACTTGACACAAACATCATCCTACTCACAACCATCATACACACCACCACAGTACAATTCCTACATTTCACCAATCTCCCCAATGCAACAAGCAGGTTTTTACACCGCTAACCAATCACAACAACCAGTAAACCAAGTTACTCAACATAAACAACAACCGGTGGTTTTGGATACATCTAACTTGGGAAATGTGACTGTGGAGGTTGCTCAGCAACACATTGCATTAGTCTCAGCAATGGTTTCATCTTACAATGGGTTAGTGGCTAGTCAGATTGGGAACAACAACTTAACCAACGAAGACTATACACAGATAGACAAGGAAGAGATGGAACTCATTGACATTCAATGGGCTTTTGCGAGTATTATGAGAAGAGCAACAGAGTTCATTGAGAAAACTGGAAGGACTGATTTGGCAACTTCTCCCAATACAACCTATGGATTCAACAAGGAGAAGGTTACGTGTTTTAATTGTGGAGAAAAAGGACATTTTAAAAGGGAATGCACCCAGCCACCTAAACAAGGTAATCGAAACCCTTTCAATGCAAATTACCAGAACCGTCAACAACAAAACCAAGTTTCTTACCAAAATAACAACAACTACCAAAACCGAAACTTTAACAACCAAAACAGACAACCAAACACTCAAAACCAGACTCAAAACCAATCTCCTAACAACACAAACCGAACAGTTGTACCTATCACTACACCTAATGAGACTCAACAGAATGCGAGTCAGAACCAAGCTTTGGTAACTCAACAGGATGAAAGGTTTGACTGGTCGGGTATGCAAATAGGAGTTGAGGAAGTGACTACTGGTGGGAATGTGGCATGTGTTGCTTATCAGGTTGATATGGAAGAGTCGGTGGTAGTTGATGAGAAGAAAGAAACTGAGGAGTGTGAAAGTGATGATTCTGAGACTGAGATGGAAGTGGAGAATGAACCTGTTGAGGTTAAGGCTGAGGAAACAAGTTCTGGAATGGTGATTGATTCTGTTACGGATGTTCCTGAAGAGTGTAGATCAGTGTATTCAGATTCTGAGAGCGAATCAGACACAGAGGCAAGTGTTGATTCTTTAGATGATGATATTGATCAGTTGCTGGCAGAAGCTTACTTTTTGATGACGAGGAAGTCGTGTATCGCTGATGATGCTTTCACCAAGATTGACTACTCCAAGTTATTCACTGGAAAGGAAGCTCATTTCGCGTTGATGGCCATGACTGAACCGCCAAAACCTGTAAGTTCTGAATCTAGCACTGATGTTATGAGTGATAAATATTGTGGAACATGTGATAGATTGACTGAGGAGAATAAACAACTCCGAATCTCACGTGATAGTGCTATCTTGAACAGTCAATCTACTCGCAAAGAGTTGAATGCTTTCAACAAAGTATTAGATGGCTATAAAAAGGACATTTCTGATTTGAAAAACACTTTGTCATTGAAACAATTGGCAATAAACAACTATATCAATGAAATTGAAAACACCAAGTTGGAAATGGCAGCCATAAAATGCTTTGCAGAAAAGGTTAACAAGAAGTTGGAAAGTTATAAGAATGTTGCTTATGTGGTAGACCATATCATTGATGATAACACCACCAATTACAAGTCTGTACCATCTCCGGTTCTTTTTGAAAATCATAACTATCATCAAGTTATACCGGAGAGTTCGGTAAAATCAGACTCATCATCGGAAATGGAATCTAATACCTCGAGTATTGGTGATCCTTATTCCGATGTGAGACCGATTTTGGGCTTGAACGATGAGGGTGTTTATGCTGAAAGTGTGAATTCAGACTCTGAGAATGATGATACTGGTAGTGATCAAACTGTTAATGAATGTGAGATTCCAAAAGAAAATCACATCATTACTACTGAACCAGTGTCACCATCTGATCATGTTCATCCGATGGCAAATGCTAATCGTGATAAAAAGTCTGAAAAGATTGATGTTAAGAAAGATAATGGTGTTAAGAATGTTGTTAAAAAGAATGAGTTGAATGAACCAAGTGACAAACCTGTCAAAGTGTTCTATCGGATGGAAGGATCCGATAAGATCATTTCTGATGAGGAATTTCCAATCAAAAACGTTAACTATTCTAAACTTGACAAAATCTGGCAAGAAAGCACAATATGGTTTCCAAAACATGAGAGAACCAACGAAATTCCACCAGAAATCTTAAAGAAACTGTTTTCAGAAGTTCCTCAAGAACCAAAGGTCCATGTCACCGAGTTTATTCGACCAAATGATAAAGCAAATGGTTTTCATGAGCCCTCTTACTCGAAAGGACCACTTCCTGAGAGTTTGAGGAATCAACAGTATAATGATCAATTTCCTGTTAGATCATTTGCTCCACCAAATGCTCATTATGTTTTTGAAGAATATAGAAAATGCTTTAAATGTGGAGAACGCGGGCATTTACTTGCTCAGTGTCCATATGTAAGGCATAAAAGACATGAGGTTGAAGTTAGAAATTCCATGAGAAAGCCGATTGATCATTATGTTCCACCACACAGACGGGTTGTTCCTCAACAACAACAATTTTATAATCAAAACAATTTTCAAATGAGGAACAACCGTCCATTTCAATATGATCAAAGGAATTGGATTGCTATGGAACAATCTTGGAGAAAGCCTGTGGTGAACTCAACAGTTGATAGGCAAAAGGTTCCACAAAAACCAATTGTCAAATCAAATGTTGGACCTAAGTCTGTTAACTCAGATAAGGTTGCCAAGAAAGTTACTTTTGGTAACAATGTTCAGAAACCAATTGAGAAACCAAAATCTCAAATTCGTATTCTTAAAAGGTCTGAACAATCTTGGACACCTAATGGTACTCCAGGAGCTTCTACTTCGAAGGTAAGTGAGAAAAATGAAAGTGTTTTGAACAATCAGAAAAAGATTGATCCAAAACAGAAAGTTGTTGAAAAAGTTAATGAGGATGTTTCTTTGAAAACCAATGTTCAAAGGCCCAAGACTCAGGCTTGGGTCCCCCGAAAGAATTAAATGTTTATTTTTTGTGTGCAGGGAGCTTCAGCTGGCCCTATTAGCAGTCTTTGGATTGTTGATAGTGGAGCTTCAGGCCACATGACGGGGGATCTTGCATTGCTGTTTGATGTGAAAAATATTAATGGAGGGTATGTTGCTTTCGCGGGTAATAAAGGAGGATATATCACGATGGAAGGAAGCGTGAGTAATGGGATTGTGACTTTCGAGCGGATTTCTTATGTCAAGCAGATAGACTATAATCTGTTGAGCGTCAGTCAAATATGCGATAAACAATTTTCTGTGCATTTTGATGACAAATCCTGTTACATTCTCAAACCGGGCTTCAAAATTCCAAAGGAGTGGGTAATGTTGATGGCACCTCGAGTCAACAATCTTTATATTCTTGATATGTCCAAGGCGATGACATCACAGGGGCAGATAACATGCTTTCTATCCAAGGCGACCGAAAAAGAATCGATAATGTGGCACCGCAGAATGGGGCACATTCATCTGAGGAAAATGAATCAATTGGTGAGAAATGGACTTGTCGATGGAGTAAACGTGAAACATTTCCATCTGAACGACAAGTGTGTAAGTTGTATGAAAGGAAAACAACACAAACAGTCCCATAAAGTGAAGAAAGTTAACTCTGTTGAGATGCCGCTTGAGCGTTTGCACATGGACCTTTTTGGACCAGTCAAGCGCAAAAGTCATCTTGGAGAGCTTTATTGTTTAGTCGTCACTGATGACTATTCAAGATTTTCATGGGTGATGTGTTTGAAGAACAAAAGCGACACCTTTACCAACCTACAAGTACTGTTCACTCGACTGGAGAATATCTACAATTTGAAGATAAAAAGGATCAGGAGTGACAACGGGACGGAGTTCAAAAACGCCAAGATGGATGAACTTTGTGAAAGCAAAGGGATACATCATGAATATTCGGCTCCGTATACCCCGCAACAGAACGGTGTTGCTGAACGAAAGAATAGGACTCTAATTGAGGCGGCTAGAACAATGCTCGCTGACTCAAATCTTCCGGTATTGTTCTGGAATGAGGCGATTTATGCAGCAAATTATACATTAAATCGGGTTATAACAGTGAAGAAGTTTGGAAAAACATCTTATGAACTGTTACACCGACGAAAGCCAAAATTAGAGTATCTAGAACCATTTGGGGCGCCATGCACGATGTTGAATCCAAGCGAGAAGTTTAGTCCTAAAGCTGAGGAGGGATATTTTGTTGGATATGCAATCCCGCTCAAACGGGTATTCAACAAGCGAACTCGTCAAGTGGAGGATTGGGCTAACGTGGAAGTTCAACGATACACTCAAAATTTGCAAGGAACGGGCCCTGATTGGATGTTTGATTACAAAGATTTCTTTGAATCATTCAACCTAGATAGCTTGGTTGAAGAAGCTGTTATCAGATTACTTTACGAGTGTGAAAACGCGGCGACTTCACCGTTGATGCGTCCAATCACCGTAAACCCCCCACCAGCTTCTAATGATACCAGTGCTCCTATACAAGAGGAAGAGATGTTTCAAGAGGCTTCAACTTCATTAGACACTTCAGAATCTGAAGATGAACAATTTGAAGAAGCAGTTCTTGAACATGCAGAAGAATTAGAGGCGCAACCTGTGAACCCAACTCCAAATCCAGATGTTGCTTCATCATCAAACACGGGTCATGATCAGGATGCTGTAGAAAACTTGACTGCTCAGACGGGAGTGATTGTACCTGTTAATCCGGAATCTCGGATCCATCGTATTCACCCGCTAGAGCAAGTTATCGGTGATCCTGGAAGTGGTGTTATGACCAGAGGGCAGCTAAAAAGCGTTAACTCGCCAGAGAGTTTTGGTGCTTTAGCATTGTATGCCAAAATTCAGAAATCTGGTAGTCAAAATGATTGGTCGTTTGCATGTTATGTGTCGCAGGTAGAGCCAAGGACATACAAAGACGCTTTGAATGAAGATGCCTGGGTTGAGGCAATGCAGGAGGAGTTATTGCAATTCCAGAAATTGGGAGTCTGGACGCTCACAGATTTGCCGCCGGGAAGGAAGAAAATAGGCACTAAGTGGGTGTTTAAGTGCAAAAAGGATGATCGTGGAGTTATTGTTCGCAACAAAGCCAGATTGGTTGTGCAGGGTTTCCATCAAATCGAAGGAATTGATTACAACGAAATCTATGCACCAGTAGCACGAATTGAAGCTATTCGGATGTTCCTCGCGTTTGCTTCATACAAGAAATTCAAAGTCTATCAAATGGACGTTAAAAGTGCATTTTTGTACGGGAAAGTCAAGGAGGAGGTTTATGTCGGGCAGCCACCAGGCTTTGAGGACCCAATCCATCGGGACAAGGTCTACGTGCTGAACAAAGCTTTATATGGTTTGCACCAGGCTCCAAGACAGTGGTACGAGGAGCTAAGTACATACCTCATCTCCAAAGGATTCAAGCGCGGCCTCGTCGATTGCACCCTCTTTACGAAGAAGACGGGAGATGACTTGCTTCTAGTACAGATTTACGTTGATGATATTATATTTGGTTCAACTAACGAACTTTTGTGCAGGGAATTCGAAACCGTTATGCAAGAAAAGTTCGAAATGAGCGCTATGGGGGAGATGCAGTTTTTCCTCGGTTTACAGGTGGACCAAAGACCCGACGGTATCTTCATTCACCAGACGAAATATGTATCCGACATCTTGAGCCGATTCCAGATGGAGGACTCTAAGCCGATGGATACCCCGATTCAACCCAATCACGGGATTGGAGTGGACGCTAAGGGGGAGCTGACAGATCCATTTACATACAGAGCAATCATCGGATCTCTGATGTATTTGACAGCGTCTCGACCAGATATTATGTATGCAACGTGTCTCTGTGCTCGCTTTCAATCGAAGCCGAAACAAAGTCATCTGACGGCGGTCAAGCGTATCCTTCGATATCTGAAGGGTTGTCCATCAAAAGGACTTTGGTACCCTAATGATGATGATTTTGATTTTATTGCTTTTAGTGATGCAGATTGGGGCGGCTGTGACAAAGACAGCAAATCAACAACAGCCGGTTGCCAGTTTTTAGGGAGCAGGTTAATTACCTGGCAATGCAAGAAACAGACTTCCGTCGCACTGTCTACATGTGAAGCCGAGTACATTTCAGCCTCGAGTTGCTGTTCGCAAGTGCTCTGGATCCAACAACAGATGGTCGATTACGGTTTGCAGTTTCTTAAAACCCCTATACACTGTGACAACGAAGCCGCAATTGCTTTAACTAAAATTACTGAAAATCATTCTAAAGCGAAACATATCCGGATTAAATATCATTTTATCCGTGATTGTTACGCTAAGGAATTGATAGATATGGTCAAAATCCATACTGACTACCAACGTGCAGATTTGTTTACAAAAGCTTTTGACAGATCCCGCTTTGAATATCTTTTAAAAGTAAACAATATAAAGGAAAAACAGGACTAATCGGCTCCTCGGTTTATCGTTTTTTAATTTTTTTTGTTTTAGTTTTAAATCTTTGCTAATTGGGAATTTCTCTTTGCTAATTGGGAATTTCTCTTTACTATCAAAATCCTCAAAGAAGTTGATGCTTTCGAGGGGGTTGTTTAATCCTCAAAGAAGTTGATGCTTTCAAGTGGATTGTTTCTTTCAAAATTTTTGTTTTTGTTTTTCAGAAAAATTAAAAATCCAAAAATATGTTCTTTATTTTAGGGGGAGTCATTTTATCAGAAAAACCAAAAACATTGAAAAATTTTCAAAAGACCTAAAAATTAGAAAAACCAAAATGATTTCCTGGATAAAAAGAGGAAATGATAGTACATCAGTGGGGATCTGACACAGGCTAAAGAATTGTATAGTATAATGAGACGTATGTTGATTACGTGTGATATGCTGATAGGCTTCGTAGACTAAATATTGCGTGCATTAGTGATACAAACATAACAAACTACGCGTTTGTGGCTGAACACCTCATGGGCATATGGTCTTAGTACCGTAATTTCGTTTGATAGGGTATTTGTACAAAACTCAGAGGTTTAGGGTCGTTATGTTATTAGTCGTCTGGGGATAGCCTATCTGATCTTCTGCTGTAAGTCATTACGGACCTAGATCAGACAGGATGTCTTTATAAAAGAGCTATATGCCAAATCCTAAAGTTACCGAATTGAGGAACTTTCCATGTTATATGATGATCAAAGATTATCTATTACATCGTATTGATCATTGATGCAAATCATGATTAATATCAGTCCTCAACCTGGTATAGTGCATATGTTGCTTTGCTGCATTAATTTGCTGACCTGTATACCTCTATGCATTATATCTTGTACAATTACAGACGACGAAAGCATAATCACGCTTTACAATGAGTCTTTGTGCATTTACTTCTTGATACGGGAGTATGTCGTGTGTGTGGGAACCACAATGTGTTAGTCTAATACATCTAATTCGTATCATTTTAAAGCATTGCGTAATTGTCTGCATGTGAGCTTATGTGGACCACAATATCAGCAATTGCCGTATCATATATTGTTTTTAATGATAATATTGAAACAGATCAACGCTGTGTTCAGATTTCTCAGAAAACTGATATGATCCTCTTACCGGAAATCACAAAATGTTTACCGCTTTCTTTAATTTGATGCATTTTACTTTGTTGCATTTTACTTTTATTGTCAAAAAGATACAAAATCCAAAAAGATTTTAGGTGTGTTTTGATAAAATTTCAGAAAATCCAAAAGATTTGCATTTCTACTTTATTTTTGATAACCGGGGATGCTTGATGGTCAATTTCTGAGATTTGATAACACCATCTGGGCTTTGTATCATTCAAAAAGTGAAAATTTGAGTTTTGGAAGTTTAACAGATTGAAAAATGTTGAACGGGATTCGAATTCGTGATTTGGCGAAATTTTCAGATTTTTTCATTTCACATTCGCCCCTTAAATGGGTCGAATGTGGAAAAATCATCACCTTCGACCATAATTGTTTTGGACGAATGTGGAATTTTTCACTTCCGGGTGTCATTTCCACATTCGGGTACATTTTTCACCTTCGGGTCTTTAATTAGGGGCGAAGGTGGAATTGTTTCACATTCGTGCCATTCATTTGGGGCGAATGTGGAATTCACCCACATTCGTCCATGCAAAAAGGGCGAAGGTGGACTCTTATATATACACCATTTCAGGTTCGAATCCCACATTCACAAAATTTTTCAAATTTCTTTCATAACCAGACTTTGTTGCTCGTGTTTCTTGTGATTCACTGATTTGTTCCCTGCTTATTCCTGATCAATTTGAGACTATATTTGCAGGTAATGGACCAAGATTCAGACCAGACGCGATCGTTTTATGAATAGCACTTAGGGTTTTGATTTTAGGGGTCTAGGATGTTTGTTAGTACTGGTTTTTGATTTCCGTTCACTTTTCATAAGTTTTAGGGGGAGAATACAAAAAGGAATTAGGTTTATTACAATGTTTAGATGTTCGTCTGATTGATTGAAACAGTTAAAACCTAATTCTACTTTAAAACTCATGAAAACAGAATAATTTTGACAATTGATGTTGAACGAGTGATAATCGGCCATATTAGGATACATTTAAATCAAAATGACATGTTATATTCAACTTTGGCAAAATTTTTAAATTTGGGGATAAACATGTTTCACCTTCGGTTATTAAAACGGGCGAATGTGAAACAGATTGGGCGAAGGTGATAATAAAATGGACGAATGTGATATTTGTTCAAAATTGGTACACATTCGACCTAAAAATGTCACTTTCGACCAGAATTTCACACATTCGTCCAGATCAAAAAGGGGCGAATGTAGACCTGAAAAACTTTAAAATTTTTAAACATTTTGTCGTTTTTGTATTTTGACGTGTTTGTTTGATTTTAATGTGCAGATGGCTGATCAATCTGAGAACGTTGAAGCACCAGCAGTTAATGTTGAAGTTCCAACAGAGATTACTGTTACAGATCCGGTGCCAGAGGCAGAAACGTCTGTTCCAAGCAGTTGGCCGTTTGAAAGGTCGCATAACTGCTGCGCTTATCTCGGAGATGTAGAGAAGAATACGGAGTTTGTGACATCCGGTAAGTTTCTTTTGTTCGGTTCTTTTCGTTTCTTTCTTTTTGGGCTTCGTGCAATTTTCGGGACGAAAATTCTTTCAACGTGGGGATGATGTGACACCCGGCATGTTCGGCTTAAACATATTAGTAACGTCTAAGTCTACCTTAGCGAGAAAACGTTTATAAACAAACTTAACCGGGTTAGTTGAGTTGGGTCAAGTTAGGATTGTCCAGGGTACAATGATCTGGAGGATCATTGGGAGTCGTTTTGATAATACATTAGTACCGGGTTCCGTTGTTGGTGACATTACATGAACTAATTAAGTATATGTGTAGATTATGGGTTGTGTGGTGGTTTATATACATAGACGTGTTTAAATGATGTGTAAATGATTATCTGTGCTTTAATGTGTTAAATATAGACTAAGGATGCATGCTTATGTGTTAAGATGTGTTAGAATGCGTTAAACACGACAAACTGGAAAACTAGTTAAGAAGGGGCTCTGGTTCGACCACTTCGAGTGGTCGAAGGAGAGGAAAAATTGTCTGGTTCGACCCATGCAAGTGGGCGAACCAGGGAAGTGGAGTTGAAGAATTCCTTCGACCCGGACAAGTCTCATTCGACCCTGTGAAAAGGGGCGAAGGAGACCACCTTCGACCAATCAATTGGTGCGAAGGAGGATCAGTATAAATACCAACCTTAGTCATTTTTCATCATTTCACAAACCCTAACCGCCCCAAAACGCTCTTAAACGATCTTAAACACTAAGGAAGGAGTTTTTGCTCTTCTTTTTCATAATCTAACCTATCTACAACATCTAAACAAGAATCCAAGGTGTGTTCATAATCCTAAATCTTTTAAAAGCATTTTAATTCGTTTTCATCTAACCTTAATTGTCCAGATCTGTTCTAAGGGTGTTTTTATGATTAAAAACCTTTTAAACATCTTTCTAAAACAAAACCCTATCATTAAACATGGGTTTTCATAATAAATAACATGTGTTAATTGAGTATTATGTGGTGTAATGTGTTATTCAATGCTTTGCTGCTTTATCTATGTTAGAGACATGATGTAGGATTGTTTTTAATGCTGATTGATTGTTGTTTAGGGTTAGAATCGATTGGATGATGATATTATGTGTAAATTGGGGATTTTGACGAATCTAGACGTAACATGTGGTGTTTATAATCAATAGAACCCATAAGGATGATCGGGATGATCGATAAACTGAGTATTTTAAATCAAACATGAGTCGATTTCAAAGGTTTCCAAATTGGGTAAAGATTTCATGCATGAAAGTGACGTTTCCATAATTTTTGCCATTTTGGGAAAGGGCTGAAACAGATATGGTTTGGGGCAAAATCAGTGGGGTTTTGTTAGGATAACATAATCATGTTTGACTGCTGTGATTGGTGATGTTTCGAGTCGTTTTGGATGTGTTTTAAGCGTTTTTAGGCAAAATGGAACAACAGGGGCGAACCTGGCCTCCTTCGACCAGTCGAAGGTGCGAAGGAGTAATCCCAGGGTCGAACCAGGCTTTTCAGTGGGCGAACGTGGCAAAACGTGCGAAGGAAACATCAAACGGTCGAACGAGAGGTAAAACGGGCGAAGGAGAGTAAAAAGGTGCGAAGGAGGCCTTAAACTGACTGGTTCGACCGTTCTGATGCAGAAATGAGATTTTTGATACAAACTAAGTGTTTTATGCTTGAACCTTGCGTGTAATCTATGTGTACTTGATTAGTTAGGGTAATGGGTCACCAACGGGATGGCGGGTCGGTCTAGTGTGTCGGTTGAACATTTAAACACGTTTTAAAACATACTCGGCTATGATCTGGACAATCGGGGGCTAGATAACCTTATGGTTATTAGTCGGAACACTTATGTGAACATTTTGATAGATCTCCGGTAGAGGGATTATCAAGGGCTAAACATCTTTACTTACAATTGAAGAACGCTATCTAAGGTGAGTTCACGGCCCCACTTTTACTGCTTTACTTTGGGGGAGAAAACATGCGCTAAACTGTTTTGGTAACATATGTCATACTATGGTTTTAACTTATTATTGCTATACGATCTTTTGGAAAGTCCCGGGGGAAACCATGAATGTGCGGGTTGCACAACGGGGGAAATGTGGATAGATCTATTGGGCGTGACCTGCCCCACTCGTCGGCTTGGAGGGCCGGGCGGGTGCATATTGTCTCGAACAGGTACATTGGTATCATGCTGAACATACGGGCTGCTTAAACATGCTGAACATTGCTAAACGTGTCTAGTAATGGTTTCCAATCGTAGTAGTAATAAAACATACGCCTAGCTAGCGTACTTGGTAGCATTGATATAGTATGGACATGGTAACGTTTGGATAACATTTTTGAACAAACCTGTGAACTCACCAGCATTATATGTTGACGTCTTTTGGCATGTTTTTCTCAGGTCGCTAAGGTAGCAACAACTGGATCTAGGCGCACGAGTCGGCACGGGCGTCTAGGGTTTAGAGCATGGTCTTCATTAAACATTTGAACTATATTTTTGGGTTGTAGACATTTAAAGCTTCCGCTACAGTTTATGCTTTTATAATTATATATTTTTGGGTTTTGTGTTATGCATATAGTGTTGTTTATTGTGATCGTTGACTTGAATCCTGGTTTGTCATGCGCCTCGCGGTAAAACCCCGCAAGTGGAACTTGAGGGTGTGACAGAGTTCACCGGGATTATAGAGTTTCTGAAGAGGAGCAGAATAGTTCATGCATTAGCCACACCAACCATCATATACAAAGACATCATTGAAGATTTCTACCAAAATGCGAAGTATGACTACTGGGAGAATCAAACGATCATCAAGAGCAAGATTCAAGATATGGAGATGTTCTTGACTGAAGCTGATATTCGGGAAGCGTTACAGATAAAGTCTGAAGATAGTGAAGATCCCAGGGAGTTGTCATGGACAGAGCAGAAAGCGTGTTTCTTACGGATGAAATACAAAGGTCCAATTACTGACGGATCTATGTATAAGGGGAAGCTGGGAGTGCAGTATAAGTATTTTGCACATGTTCTTATCCACGTATTTGGGTGTGTGAGTGGTGGATATGATGTCATGAGAAGGAGTTTAAGTTCATTAATGGTTGCGTTGACACTCAACAAACCATTTAATGTATCTGGGATGATTCTTGATCATATGCTGGAGATGCTGAAAGGAATGAAGAACAAGAAGTTCATGTTATATCCGAGATTTTTGATGATGATCTTTGACTATAAGTATCCTATGTTGAAAAAGGATCCGACTATGATCCTAGGTCAAGATCATATGAACATTAGAACATTGATGAGAATGAAGGGTTACAAAGGTGTCCCTGATAGTGAGAAGCCACCTAACAGGAGATTATTTGGTGCTTTGGCTCGTCCGGATTACACTGATCCTGGCAAGAACAAAGCAAGGCATGATAACAGTGACTCGGACAACGATGATCCCTTAGTGTATGTTGATTCAAGCACTAAGAGGAAACGGCAAGTAGTCAATCCTGGAGCCAAAGGGAAGGGCAAGGGAAAGACTGTGGATCAGGGAAGCTCTAAGCAACAAGTGGTTAGAAAGAAATCGACAGCAAAGAAAGGATCAGGTTTGGTGGACGAAGAGTCGGTAGATTCAGAGGAGACTGAGGTTGATGAGCAGTGGGATTCTGATGATGAAAATGTGAGGACCACCAAACGTAAGGCCACTATGGTTGGTGAGTCTGAATCCTTGAACAAGTCGATTGAAGAAGCTGAGAGAAGGAAGAAAACTGTTGAGGATGAGAGTCTAGGTGTTGACCTGGCAGAGCTGAGTGTTGGAGAGACTGTGGTGGTTAATTTGCCTAGAAAGACAAAGAAGCAAAAGACCATGGCCAAGAAGTCAAGTATAAAAGAGCTGAGGGAGAAAGAGTTAGCTCAGCTATTGAAGGGAAAAAGAGTACCTGATGCAGGAACACCATCTAAGCTATCTTCACCTGTCGCCAAGAAGCAGAAGAAAATGAAAGAGGCAGAGACTTTACCAATCGATCAATTCAATGTCGATTTGGATAAAGTGCTCGATATGTTCAGAAAGCCTCAGAAGGAGAAAGTAGTTGAAGTTGAGCCATCTAGATCAAAGTCAAAGAAAGTGACTGTGGATGACGATGTCATGAAGCAAGTGAATAAGAAAATGGAAGATATGATGAAGATGTTAGTTGCTCAACAGGCTGAGATTGCTAAGTTTAAACAAAATGAGGAGAAAATGCTTCAGATCGTGGTTGCTTTGAAATCTAATCAGGATGAGATAAATGATAAGATTAAGATGATTGAAGCAAAGAATGAGAAGCTTGAAAGAAAGTGTGAAAGAAACAAGGGCAGGATCAAATTGATTAAGGCAGATAACAAAGAACTAAGGAATGAAAACAAACGCCTTAGTAATTTGATTGAAGAGCTTTATAGCAGGGCACCCCAGTTGAAAGAGGGTGAAGAAGATGAAGAAGAAGAAGAACAGAAAGTCGATTATGAAGATTCTGAATCTGAGAAAGAACAAGATGATGATGAGGATGATGATGATGGATCAGAGAAAAGCGATGATGATAATGATGATGATGACAACAATGATGATGATGATAATGCTGAAGGTGCTGGGAGAAAGCAAGGAGATGAGTTTAGCAGTGGTAGTGATCATGATGGAGGAGATGATACTTCCAGATTTACTTATGAGAAGAGAACACCAAAGAAGAAAGATACTGGAGAATCAAGTTCTAAAAAGAAGGGTGAGAATGTTGATTCAGATGAAAGTATTTTATGGAATGAAAAGGTGAGATCTCTATCTGATGATGCTAAACAGCTGTATAAAGATATGTTGGAAAAGAGAGAGTGGACCATTGAGTTCACAGGATGCTTCGCTGAGATATTCCAAACTGATGACTTAAGATATGAGTTGGAATATGAAGATCCAGATCTTGAAGAAGGGGAATTACCTGCATCTGTGGCAAAAGAAATACTAGATGGTCTTGCACAGAGGGTAGGGAAAACTTTTGAAGAGTTTATGATGGATGAATCGATTCCAGATATTCCTGAAAAGGATATTGGAAGTCATTCAGATGATGTGCAAACTCCTGAAAACAATGAAGTGGAGATGGAAGATATAACTCATGAAGAGTTTCCCCAGTATTTTAGACAAGATGATGTAAATGAAGTATTTCCTGACTTCACTGAGATACCAAATAAGTCAGCAAAACAGAAAGCTAAGAAAAGGAGTGAAGAGTTTGTAGAGAAGGTATTTGGTACTGATATGAAAGATTCTTCTAACCAGTCTGATGAGTTGAAGAATTATTTGAAGAAATTGAAGGAAATGGATGAGAACCGACCAAAGCCTGAAGCTCAAGGTAACTTTTATAGATTTCATAATGACAAGTTCAAAGGAAGAGCTCTCGGGTGGACTTACTTAGGCAGGCTGAAATGTATTGCTGCAAAATGGGAAACCGGAATCCTGTACTTCAACAGATTCTGTGACTTGCTTACTCTACCATACTGGGCGGTTAGAGATTTATGCAGATTCCCAATGTCAGGTGCCGAAGTAAATGGATCACATGTCGGTTGGTGCGCAGATAAATTGGTTTGGGAAAGTCGTACGAGATGGAACAGATTCAAGCCTCAATATCCCAGAAGAAAAGTGCATAGGGATATTGATCCACAAACCAATCTGAAGCGTGTTACTTTGATTTACAAAGCACCTAATGTGATGAGGAAGATACCGTTGATGCCGATGCCACAGCATTTCAGTGCTGATTTCATCTTTTGGTATTATGATTGGAGAAAGGCTGAAGCGGTGATCGTGTTGAGAGATGGAAAGGATAAATACAAGCATGTTCATGTATTTGATCCTATGTGGTTGATTAATTGCACGTTTGAAGACATCATCATGCTTTTCTTCAATCCAATCTACTTTGAACCAAACGACTTTGCTCAAGCAAGAAAATACACTCAAGTGGTTGGAGTTTGTTTTGCGTATGACATCAATGCAGGAAGCAACTTGGAGGGTAAACTTGGTAAGACAGTGAAGATAGCTAATGTGTCTAAACCTGTGAACAAAACATTTGAGCCTCCAATGACTACTGAGCAGAAGAAACAGCTCAGAATCAAGTTGATGAACAAGACAATGGACCAACAGAGAAAACTATCCAATCAATAGTCGAGGGGGAGTTTGTTGATGCGTTTTGCGACTAAGGATTGGATAAACATTATTAACATATGTTAGTGACTTGGCCGAAGGTAAATAATTGTGGGCGAATGTAGATATTATGGGCGAAGGAAGATTGAAGTTGGGCGAAGGTAGACTGGACTTGATCAAGATGCACATTCGACCACTGGAAGTGGGCGAATGTGGAAAATGTCCACGTTCGACCAGTGAAAAGGGGCGAACGTGCAGTGTCTATAAATAGATTTTGTGATTTTGATTATGTAATAGAGTTGTCAGTTGTGTCTGTGTTCAGGTCAGGTTCAGAGGTGTTTTGAGATATTGTGTGTGTGTTCTAGATTAACGTAAAACTGATTGTAAAAGCTTATTTGAAAGAAGTTAATCTATGAAATGATGTTGAAAATGATCTTGATTGCGTTTTGATTTGTGTTTTATCAATTTGTTCAGAACTAGGGTTTCCGCACCTGGTTTTGTGACTTGTATGATCGTATAATCCTGTTTTAGCTAAAATCTCTCGCTCACAGCGCTTTTTAAAACCAAGTTCAGTAGTTATTAAAGAATGTGGACTGATAAAGATTCACAACTCAAATGAATTAGAATTACATAACGTTCTGAAGAAAATATTATCACTCGTAAACATTTGTAAGGATTCTATTTATTAACAAAACTAGACTTTTGCCCGCGTAGACACGCGGTTCAAAACATTACAATTATTTTGAGCGGTATAACGTATAAAAAAAATATAGTAGAAATATTTTATTAAAATTTAAAAGCAAGCAAATACACATTTTATTCAAATATCACTAAAAATTTCCTTATACACCACATATTTTGTTTTAGTCTTGACATTCCCATCACCATCAAGTATAAGTCATTTCACCCCTGCCCTGCTTTTAACTCAGATCTTTCAAAATTTTAAATTAAATTTAATAAATGTATTAATTAACTCTAACTGTTACCATTATTATCTTAAATTCAAATTTTAAAATTTTATAATATTTATCAATAATTAAAAATTAAAATTATAGATATTAAAATTTGAAATTAAATACTTAGAACATTTAGTATTCCAATATTTTTAAAGGTTAACCGAAATTTACTTAAAAAGCTAATAAGTCTCGAAACATCTTTTAAGAGAAAAAATAAAAATAAAAACTCTTGAGTGCAAATCATCATTAGACTTGAAGACTCAAATTTCCAACATGAATATCAAATTTTCTTCTTGATCTCAAAAGAATAATCAAGCTCCAAATGACAACTCTTATCATCATCTTCAAACTGAACAAAATAAGAATTTTGGAGATTAATCTGTTCTAGCGTCACTTAATGATTCAACACGAATAAAAATAGGGCCCACAAAAATAAAACACCTCAAGTTTTGCTGTGTATATTCCTCTTGCAAGAATGCCACTTGGCGTGGTCTCTTCGTCTAAAATTTCAATGTATGCATCCTTTTGGGAGCAAATGTACCCAACATACTTTTGATTCGATCCACTGTCACAAATGCAGCAAAATAAAACAAAAGTTATCGAATAATTCTTACATTTTAGCATGGTTTGACTTCTTGAGTCAAAAGTGGACTTGTCGAATTGGTCTAACCCGAAAGTTGAAGACATTTTCCATGAGCACCAATAGCTATAGGACCATGGGGAGCACTAATAACATATATAAATAATTAATAATCATATTTATTTAAAAAATTTCTAAAGATACTATGGTCTGTGTTACTCACCCGATTTCATATAGCCACCAAGTCGTAGTGCTCCAAGCCTTAGAGGCGTCATTTTTACACCTCTATTCTTGCGCCATATCATTAAAAAAGTGACGACATCACTAAAGTAATCCCACCCGAATGTACCACTAAAGTATATGTGTCATCTATTTGAAGAGGTAAAGGAAAACCCCAAATTTAATTTCTACTCGAGCGGATCACACCTATATGCCCAATCCTATATTGGGTTCAATCTCATGAAAGAGGGGCCATTCGGGCGAGCTTGGAGAGAATTGTTCTTGGCTAACCTGAAAATAAAATGGCATTTTTACCACCCATTCGCTAATATATGAAGACAACTACATTATGTTTAGTGATTTGAATCGAATTTTTATAGAATGATTATAACTTGAAACAAAGTTGCTTACAGCAGTGGGTTCGCTATTGGCTAATTCGAACACCAAAAAAAATAGCTCTAGAATCTAGTTGGTTTTGCCTCTTTAGAAGAGCCTCCAAACCAGACTTGAAATCTTCCAAGAGCCTAAAAAGCCGATAAAATAGTTTGATTGTGACATGGCGTAAGGAATAAACACCATAATGAACTGTATGCTAATCATGAAGATCACTAAGCAAGGCAGAAGTTTAACATTATTAATTTGTGTATATGATCAGGAAGCCACAAAAACACACCAACCAAGACAAAGAACACGATATTTATGATACAAACTCAAAAAAATATAACAATCTTGATGCTGAATGCCACATATAAAAAAATATTTAATTATCTAAAGCATCAGGAATCATCATTATGTGTTGATTATTTTAACAGGGTAGAATTCAACAACCAAGACACAAAACATGTTATTCATGATGCAAAATTCAACTAATGTAACAACTTTGATGCAAACCTTGGCATATGTTTATACGATTAAAGTAAATATAGAGTAGTAACCAAAACGCAACTACAATGTAGAGTAAACAACTTTTGTAGAAGATATAAGACATGCAAGTATGCAGTGTTAAATCGGTTTCAGCTTAATGATTGAAGACATGTAACATTAAATGTCAACCAAACCATTTGCATAACATGAACAAAATAAAATATTATTGACTTACTTTGAGTGTACGTTTGATATATTGAGCTAAAGCACCTTGCAAACTCAAAGGCAATGGCCGCTTTTCAATTGTTGCATCCATGCTAAACCAAAACGGCAAAAGTAAATAATTGAGTTAAGCAAGCCCTAAACCATTTATGAATCAAATATGATGTAAAGTACAACGTATACTGTTTTTTCTCATCCTTGACATGGGAACGAACGACTTTTCATATGAATAAGATGTCTGGTCGTAGCTACCAAACCTTGTTGGAATTCCGTGGAATTTCACCGAATTACCATACTAAAATGATGATCTGAAGCCGGGAGTTAGAATGATATCAATGTGGTGTATAGCTAATACTTACTAACAAATCAAAACAAAACCACATACCCTTAAATGAAAAGGAAATTGATAACACGTAAACATAGATTCTCATAGTAGTTAAAAAATGGAGAGTTTATCTAACGATGCTTTTACAAAGAGTAATATCAAATCATAAAGTTTATGTTCCGTTGTGAAGTAACATAAGCTTTTGAAAATGATAATACATGTTCCTTTTTGACGAATTTGAAAACATGCTTAGACAAAACAACAACTTCCTTCACATAGTTTCCTAATAAATACTAATTCCCCAAAAAAAAAGTTTTTAAAAAAATGCGAGTAAAAAATTACAAATTACCTTATCTTGAAGACCCTAACCACCAAGAAATAGCGAAACCTGCATTCCATTTTTTCAAATCAACAATAAATCGGCAAAGAATAATCATGCCAAAAAGAGTAGACGCAAACATCAGTCAAGTGAAATCTACAATAAAATCAAGTCAACGGGAACAATACGAATGCTAACAACAACCGCACACATAACTGGACCCAGGAAGAGAAGACGAAACAAATGTATAAAAGAAATCGGAGCAGGAGAGATTTACCAAGAGAAGAGGGAGAAGATGGTGCACATAAAACTCTGCTACCATAAACAACGCCGAATGTCGACCTGCACCATCAAACATAAAAGAGGCTCAGGTCAGAAGCCCAAACCATCATTCGCCATCATCTAACAAAACCGGCCAACCATCATGTAACAAAAACCCCCCATTTTTTTAACAGAAATAAACGATGTAGATGGTCCAACAACATCATAACAATCAAACTAAATTGTTGAAAAAACTACACTGCTTCAACATAATGGTTGTACACAGCAACCAAAAACATACTGATTGACCATTAGAACTAAATAATTATCACTGAGAGATTCATGAGTATATAACCAGCAAAATCATACAAAAAATAGAGAAATTACTACCTTAAGGAACATCTCCAGTGAGACTTGTGGATATCCAAAAGCACAATCTAAGCTTTAAATAATGATTGTTTGGATAGATTTTGCGCTCTTGAGTGAATTCCTACAGCGGAAACACCAAATGCCTATGAAGATTCAAAGCAATTAGAGGTGTGATAACATACTTCTCCATCATCAATAAGCCACTTATTGATCTCCTCTTTTGGCCTACGAACACAATGTTCAAACAATAACAACAAACAACATACTAATAATCAATAAACATAGACATAGAATCAATAATCAATCAAACATAATCAAAATCTAATATTATTGAAGGTAGCACTTGAATAAACAATCAACAAAAATGTATACGTGAATGACATAGGGGATTAATAATATATATTAAATAAAAAAGAGCTTAAAAAAATAGAGGATTACTACTGTTATATAAATCCCCCTCATATAAACAACAAACAAACAAACCCACATATAATAATATTAATATGATTGACTAATTATTGATAATATTAATATGATTGACTAATTATTGTGTATGTTAAAGGGAGTTGAATTAGAGGATTACCAGGCGGCGCCTAAGACGGAAACGCCGATAGCGACCGCCATACCGATGGCGGAGAAGGTGTAAGGGGAGATCTTTACCAATGCTCTCGCTCATGACCCAGTTGCTCCAACAGCAATGGGGCCTGACATTATTGATCTACACTTTTCTAGATTGTTTGTGAGGGATTAATAATAATAATAATAATAATAATAATAATAATAATAATAATAATGGAGGAGGGAGGTTTATGAGACACAAGATCCAGATGAGATGTTGAGAGAGAGAGGATCACGTCGTTGATATAGAACCACACTACTCCGATCGCCGCTTAGCTAGGGTTTGGTTGAAGGAAGGAGACGATTGTGATTGTGTGGAAAAGGTTATGTCCGTGTATTTTTAGAGGGTATATATATTTTCTGTATTTTAATTTTTTTAAAAAAAGAAAAATTTTATAAAATCTCACAATGGGACACTTGGCACAAGTTGATTGGCTATGTAATTGGAGGCTCAATGTGGGATTGACAAGTGTCCACATTGAGTTTCATATATTAGTTGTATAGATATAGATAATAGAAAAAATGAAAGAAAATAAACGAGCTTTTAAAATACCAGCAAATAGACCATGGTTGATAGCACTGTTATTTATCAGAGCTATACCTAGTATGCCAACATTTAGAATGCTTTTTTTAATTAAAAAAATTATTTGACATCAAAGAAAATACCATGAGGTGTTTTCGTCTAGGAATCTTTTAGTCACTTTTACCCGTCACCGTTATGACTTTGGCAAACATGGCTTAAAGCTAACCTACTCATAATAAATAGAATGCATTAGATGCTAAATTAGCCTTCAGTTTTTGGATCATACAGATTAAATACACAAACCCAATTCAGATTGAACACCAAACCCCCAATTCAGAATGAACACCAAACCCCCAGTTACGCCAGCCAAAATGGGACACCAAACGGATATATATTCCTATTGCAGGACCCATGTTTGTGGTTAGAAAACGGGACACAAAACGGATTCACCAAGTTGAGCGAGCTTCTCTTCTAGTTCGTTTAATTCGTTCAGCTCCTTGAACTCATGAATTACCTTTTTTTTTCTAGAGCCTATGCAGAACCTCTTTCTATTAAACCTGAAATAAATTAACAGACAAAAAGATTTATAAGTAAATTAGATGTCAAACAAAAGATCTGTAGTTCTGGAAAGTTTTATACTAACAACAAGAGTTCACCTTACAATAATATTAAAAAAAAAAAAAAAAAAACTTTTGAAGTTCCACTTTAGATTTGAAAAATTGAGCTATTTGACCCATTTAAAATAAGTCGCCCATTTATAAGTGAATAGGTTGTTCATGCCAGCTTCACAACCAACCCTACCAACAATTGAAGATCATACTCTCGAAAGCGTCCTAGGCACTGAAGCGCAACCCAACACATGTTTTTCCTTGCGCCTTATCAGGCTATCCAGGTACAAATTCAGGCCAATTCTGGAAAGATGGTCTCAAATCTTTAAGTATGCTATGGCGAAAGCAAACCAAGTGTTAAGAAATATAGAAACAAGCTAAAAACAGGGAATAAACCTAAAGATATGTTCTTAGCAAAACATAAGCCCACAATTTAGCTAAAAACAAACAGAGTTGACCTTACTCATGAACTTATACCCATATCGTGTTGCTCTGCATATCTTGTCCCTGGCTTCAACTTTTTTCAAATAATAAACGGCTAGAGCGAGTTCTGATTTCGCATCTAGTGAACTCACTTTTATCTTTCCTATAAAGCAAATAATCAATGAAATAATCAATCAACCAGCATATGTTGTCCCATTAAACTCATGAAACTTGAATAAAATCGAACATATATGTTATCACATTTAAGTTCCAGACAACCAATCGAAATTTAATTAACAAGCACACAATAATTTAAAGCTTGTTCAAGTTTTGAAGTTGAATTAGCTGTTTAGGCATTATTCAGTAAAAAATAGTCACCAATACCAACGATCAATTTATCTTACTTAATCTATCAAATTAACATTTGAAACCAAATCAAAAACCAAAACTCATAAATAGTAAACAAACCAATCGTATAAGAGGTCAGAGCTTGTCATCTTCCTTATTTTTGTTGGGATCTATTCCCCTGAAGCCGGAGGCCATGACCCCATTCATCACCGTTCATGAGATAGTAACAACTTTTGATGAATTACATTGAGAAATACATGAGGTATAAATACACAGAAATGAACTAATTAGGAGTGAAATCCTCCTATGACAAAAATAAAAAATCTGTAACACCCCAACCGATGGCGGAAACATCGAGGTGTCACGTATGAATGATTGTTCAATAGCTCATGGTAATAAATGAAAGTTGAATAATATTAAACAATTAACAATTCATCTTACAAGTAAAGATTACAAAAGTTGATTAATATAAACTAGGTCCAAAGCTCATATGTGTTCCAAGACTTGTACAACTTCTAATAGCAAATAAAACCTGAAACATGTTGAGTTGGAAAAATGGGGGTCAAATATAATAGTTGGTGAGAATACATAGGTTTTTGAATGTAATAGAAATCAATAGTTTGTATAGCAGTCATAGTTGAGACATATCAATGAATAATGCTAGAGTATGAGTCCGACATGTAACAATGCGTCTTTTGTATAATCAAACCTTGTGTCGACTGAGACCTAAGTCGCAAGTTAGTAAAAGTGTATCTGTTATCGATCATCCCTGAATTTATGTGGGGGATGGGTTTGTCAGACCGATAGCGCTATAATCTAAACATGCGGCTTGATCAATGTTAATGATTGTACTGTGTCTTTTTGTTACAGTCAAATGATAGAATGAGTAAATGATAGTGTATAAAATGTTTATAATTGAATCACAAGTTTCAACAATGATAGTGTATAAAATGTTTAAACATGTTTAACCCCAAAATGTAATACAGAAAAATGGGCTATGTAAACTCACCTTCAATAAGTTGTATAAACCTCTAAGTGTCGTGAATGTATGTGAGGCGAATCTCGAAGACTCAACCTAAAGTTTCAAGTATCCAAAAATAAATTTCTAAACTTAAAAGAGTCTTAAGTTTCTTAGGCTTAGCATCAGGGTTTGTAGACTAGATTGGGAACCTGGGGCTTTCGAAATGATATTGATTTGAAATCGATTGATTTAAACAAATTTCGAGTATTCCATAGGATGCATGTATATAAATTTGTGATGGTTGATATTTTATATATCCAAAAACTTAATACAATCAAACTTTTATGGGTTTCGAATAACAATTTAGTTGTTACTTCCTTTTGAACTTAATTTGATAAAATGTATCTTAATTAATAATTAAATGTAAAATATGGTAATATAAGTGAATAATGCGAAAATATTAAAGATTTTGGATGCACGCTATTTCGGAGTACTTATGATAATTATATAAAGCTCTAAAATATGTATTTGGTATTTTTAAATGAATATAAGTGTCGTAAATGTAATAAAATTGATTTAATTAGTATAAAAATTATAAAAATATAATTTTTATAGAAAAATGTTGTTACTGATGTATAATGTTGGAAATTAATTTTATAAAATAATTTCTGTTTTTCTTTTTTTTGGACTCGATTGTTTGTGAACTCGGTTCCACCATCACTTTGAAAAACTTTGATGTTTTTAGAGAATTGATTTTGGACAAAGTTTAAAAAAGTGGTGAGAATGTTGTAAAAATCGGATTTAGCCTTTAGAGGATAAAACCATGTGAACCAGGAGTAATCATCTACAAAGATAACATAATATAAGTAGCCATCTGTAGATGCAATTGGTGTGGGTCCCCAAAGATCACAATGGATTAAGTCTAAGACATGTTGTGCACGTTTGTTATTTTCACCAAAAGGTAAATGTTTTGCTTTTGATAACTCAGAAGAATTACATAATACTGGTTTTGGTAATAAAGATGTAACAAAGACATGACCATGTTTATTTAAACTAGAGATGGTATCAAAAGAAACATGTCCTAGGCGACTGTGCCATTTATTGTACAAAGCACGAAGATGAGAGGCTGAAAGAGCGGCAACAAAAGACTTATGACTTTGGGTGAGCACATAGAAACCATTTTCACAGGTGCCCCTAGCAAGAACTTCCCCCATTTTTCGGTCCTAAATATGAAAATAATTGTTAGAAAATAGAACATCTACGGGAGAATCATTTGTGAGTCTACTAATTGAGAGTAGATTCTTGGTTAGATTTGGAACAACAATAACATTTTGTAAGGAAAGACAATTATTTAAAGTTGTATTCCAAACATGAGTGATTGGTAATGTTTGACCATTACTAAAGGTGACACTCATGTTACCTGTATGAGGTTTACAATCAGTTAAACCATTATTTTTAGTAAGCATATGGGTTGTGGCACCTGAGTCGGCTGTCCAGTCGGGAATGTCAGATGCAAGGGCTAGATTAGCATCTAGTTTGAGGGCTTTTTGAGCATAAGACATTAGAGTAGGACAAGTAGTGGCATAGTGACCGTCTTTGCGACACAATTGACAATGAGGAGGACGTTTGGTAAAGGTATTACCTCGCCCTTTTAATTGGTATGAGTGGCCCTTGCCACGGTTAGAGGATGGTCAGTTATTGTATGTAGGTCTGGTTGAGTTAGAATAGAAGGCAGCCTCGGGTTGGGTGGAAGGACCGTAAAGCTTTTGAACAAACACTTCCTGATTTTCTGCGTTTGCAAGCAGGTCACGAAAAACAGGAGCAGGTTTGATTGTTCTTTGAGAAGTGGAAAAGTTTTCAAAAGAGGCACCTAAACCACAATGAAACCAGTGGCATTTATCCTCGTCACTGATGGGGTGGCCGATAGATGCAAGCTGGTCTAAAAGGGCTTTGAATTTCCAACCGTATTTTGCCACAGAACTGGCACCTTTCTCAAGAGTACGAAGAGAGTCTTTTAAATTGTGAATTCGCTCAATAGAGCAATGGCTGTAGGCATTGGCAAGGGCTGTCTAGACCGAGAAGGCAGTGGTGTGTCCAATTGTTTCGGACATAGCTTCCACGGTGAGAGTGGAGTTTATGAGAAGAAGGACCTTTTGGTCGGAAGATTTCCAGGAGATGAAGGCTGGATTAGCAGGGGTTTCATTGTTGGAAATGATAGTTTCAAATGGGTAGGTGTTTGTACCATCAATGTGACCGAGGAGATCAAGGTAGGCCAGAACAGGGGTAATCTGTTTCTCCCAAGGGAGATAATTTGTGGAGTTGAGTTTTATATTGATTAAGTGGCTGAGAGAATGGAGAGGAATGGTTGAGAGATCTGTTGAAGAAGACATGATGGAGGTGGACAGAAAAAGAAATAGGGCAGAAGATAGTCAAGGGGACAGGATCAAGGCTGATACCATGAGATAGTAACAACTTTTGATGAATTACATTGAGAAATACATGGGTATAAATACACAGAAATGAACAACTAATTAGGAGTGAAATCCTTCAATGACAAAAATAGAAAATCTATACAATGAATGAGAATAATAGTAGGAGAGATTTAAGGAAATTATTTAGAGTTTCCTAATAGTTCATCTATCTCAAATCTCTCTCATAATTCCTCTCTCAGAGAATCCCTCGCTACTCTCTGCGAAAACATGCATACAACGACAATTGCAAGATTTATTCTCTAGTTGCTGTACAAGCAATCATGTCGTACCTTAATGTAGCTAATTTCTTGAAGAGTTGTTATTGATATTGCTCTTCGTCCTCTAAGATCTTGCTCATCTTCCGAGTAAAGGGGCGTTATTATAGAACCATATCAACTCCTTAACCTCCTCTTGTAACCCTTGCTTCCAAAAGCAACTTTTTAGTTTAAGTTGTTGGACAAGAGTAAAAGACATATATGCCCCTAAAAAGTCTTTTTTATGTGCATTAAGTGTTGTATCTTGAACAATTATATTTGTATTGTTTAAAATTTAAGAAGCCCTTAGCTCATGCATTATAATATAGTATAGATATAGATATAGATATATCAATAATAAGCATTTATGACTACATTTGTTGTTTAAAACCAGCAAAAAAATTGCAAAAAGGGATGTTGCTGCAGTGTAAAACAAAGAGAGATACAAAACAACACGTTAAGACATCATCCCAAACAATAACCACTCGCTCGGGCTTCGCGTTTCAAGTTTGTTATCCTAGCCGTATCCTCAGTGAAAACCAGATTTTACACAATCACAATTGCACAGCAGAAGCAAAAAAACATAAACAACATACATCCGCACTAAATTATTTAGTCTTTGTATTGCTAACCGCCTTTGTGTTATGACGAAAGATCAAATTGGAGGCCATCCTACAAGTTATTGCGTGATCCATTTAAACACGTCTTTTAGCAAATCCACAGAAGCATCTACACACGAACAATTAACTTCATTACACATGTTACAGCCCATCAAAAAAATAAACAAACTTTAATTAAAAAAAAAAGCAAAAAAAAAAAAGACCAGTTTTGGTAGGTTTGACTTTTGGAAGTCAAATGAATTAGTTTCTACTTTAATAACTAATAGAAACTTTCAACTAATACAACTTATGCATGTGTTCAACTATGAATTCAATACAAAGATGTACCAATATTAACCAAAAAAAATTACATGCTAAGATTCTTGGAACAAAAGCATGAAAATAGAAGTTCTTTGGTGGCTTTACTTGGTGGCTAACACACAGTTAGCCTTTTATCAATAAAGAGTTGGTTGGCCTTAAAAAAAAATCATGAAAGTTGACTTTCCAAAGTCAACAACTATCCAACATCTATAGCACATGAAACAGACCCAAAACCTACAAAAAACCAAACTTTATACTGAAAGATCCTTACTTTGGAGCAGGAACAGAAGTGTGACATTTGACTTAACAGAAACCCAAGTCTCTTTCTCCAACAAAGCAGGTTTAGGTGACACCAAACCACCACCTTCTTTAACACTACCAGAACTCTTGAATCACCATTAACAATTCGCCTCCAAGGTCCCTAACCTGCAGTTCAAAATTTCAAATCAATAGTGAGTCAACATAATATAATGATATTGAATCACCATTAACAACTAAACCCCCAAATAAAAAGCATGAAACTTAAAAAAAAAAAAAAAAAAAAAAAAAAAAAAAAAAAAACAGTAAAAACTGCCAAAACTGAAACAGGGGAAGAAAAAAAAAATCCTATTTTACCTTCATACTACTACCATGTACCTCCACCACACACGACCGCATACCACCACCATCTACCTCCATCACGCACTGACTAAAGACGGTGCCGCATACCACCACCGTCTACCTCAGCCAGGCAGGTTGTCATCAACCTACCGAAAACCATCAACAACAAAGTCTCAGTGTCAGGCAAGCAATAGCCATCACCGACCACCTCGCGAAGAAATCATGCAAGAGATTCAAAAGATTCGTCGAAACACAGGCCGAAAACCCATCTTCAAAAAGAAATCAGGTTACCGACACAAAAGATTCATCAAAAAACCCAGGTGCGAAAACCCTTATAACCAAAACTGATGGCGACGCGGTGACGGTGTTACCACGGATACCGTTCCTCTCTTTACATATGTAGGTAAGTGCATAATTACTGGGATACCCTCCGTCAGATAAAAAATTACAATATTGACAAAATTTACTATTCAACTCCATCAAAATTAAAAATATTTGAATTTTATTTGACCCGTTGAGATAACTAACACAACCAAGAGTCCTAAGTCTCCAAGACCTTCTGGTTCATAACTAAAGTAACAGCTCTGCACTATACTCTTTAAGTTGTTATAAAATGTATAAAGGTTAACATTGATTATTTGACCCGTTATAGTCCATGTAGACTTCGGTTCAATTTAGTCACCTTATGCTGCTTAAACTCCTTTCCAAACTTCATAATTGTGTATAGACACACCTCTCCTATTAGTAAAAGAATATGTTACTTGATGCTATGCAAAAACACATATCGTTAAAAAGTTAATTAAGAACTTATAGTATATATAAAATCCATTTTCTGCTCCAACTTCATTAAGAAACTACAATTCTACCGAATTTCAAGTAGAGGATTTGTACAAATGTTAATGCAACTAAGATGATATAAATTGAATCTAAGCATTATTGCATCTCCATGACTTGTGATCCACCATGTTGCACCTTAACAATCCACCAAATCAAACTTATGCCTTTTAGTAAATAGAACACATCAAAAGAACGTAATTGAGAAAACATAAATTTACCTCGTAGACGCGAATCTGTGAACAGATACAAAATATGAATAGAATGATCAATGAGCTCTAACTTAGTAAGCGTATCTCTCACATAAATACCTTACTTTGATCATAGCATATTCTACAATCCATTTTCTGCCCCCAAACTTTCATGCGGCAAAATTAACAAACTTGTAAAAACAACCAGCATCCTTTGCAAGGAAGAACCCTCAAATATTCAAAAATGCTTCTTCTTTATTTGCATGGTGAAAAGAAACTTTCAAAGTTCTTACTCAGGCATAAGGGATTTGATGTGGAGAAAGATAGAGGCGGACGTCATACATTTTCAAGCGGGGCAAGTCTTGTGATCAAAGTTGATCTGTAAGTAAATCATATCAATAACAACAAAATTTGATCTGTAACCACCAGGATTATATTTTGTATATCAATCAACAAAAATATCTCATTAGAATCATATGTAAATGGGGAATTAAAAATTGACGAATACCTAGAATTAGAAGATGTTAGATTTAACATAATGAAATAAAATTCAAATAACAAAGGTAAGAAATAAGAATCATTGTCGAAAAAGATGAAGATGAACCTGAATGTTTAAGTGTTCCTTATTGTGAGAGAAGGGAGGGGTGGCCGTTCAAGTGGATGGAGAGGCGATGGTGGGGGTTTATACTGTGGGGGAGGTTGGTTGAGAGAGCTAGACTACTGAATCCACGTCATGCTACAATTTAGAGTAGAAGGTTCTAATCGGAGGAGATGGACGAAGATGATGAACTACGATAAATAAACTGAAAGATTCAAAGATTCCTCAATATTACTCGTAGATTGTTGGCCCAGAACACTAATTTTCAGCGGAAGTTTTAATATAATACATGACAACAATTGAATATAATCGAACAAATGAAAGAAAACTGAATTGTATTAACAAATGGATGTGGACAGAAATGTTTTGACAGAAAGATTACAAGACAACAAGATTGTTTGTGTACAATCTTGATAACTGAAACAAAGTGCCTTGTCCTTGATATATATACTTTTCTAATGGATGTCTGCACACTTCTGAATCGTCATGTATGTTGACAGTTTTGTTATCCAAAACAGTTGTGTCTGTTCCTTTTGTTAACTGCCACCGGTTGATGTTTCCGGCCAATATTAAGTTGAAAGGGTATTCTGGTCTTTTCACATCTTGTCCCACCCTTTTATTGATGTATGTTGCTGTCCCTGCACTTCAATTCTGACCCATTTGACTTAGCATAGTTGCAGCCGATTGCATCAGCCTTTCTGTCCTTTTGTTGCAGTGCTTTTCCCATCCAAATTGACCCATATACTTTATCTTATTATCTAATCTAAAGTATCCTATGACTAGACTAATATCTGAGGTTCAACATACTAATCTATACTATATTAATAAGCATATAGGAAGGGCAGAAATGGTCATTTGCCACTTTACAAGTCTTGAAAGCATGTTGTACAATGATCCAATGCATAAAAACTCTTAAGTGCAAGCTTAGATGCATCATGTACAAGCCCCTAAGCCTAAGAAAAAAAAAGATGGATACACATATTAGGGTTTCAAATCGTCATTCCTCATCCGCCCCATTCTCTCTCTCTCTCTCTCTCTCTCTCTCTGCGATTGCAGATCTAGGGTTTGCAGCGACACCGTCCCCAGCCACTACAGGAACCCAAAAATGACAATGGAAGATGGTGTACGAGGGAACCAAGCATAACCTTCATCTTCATCTCTAGGTATGGTAATGGTCTATCTTTCATTTTTCCATAGGTCCTTTTATGCTTCACATCTCTTGTAATAACCTTGATTCATTGATGGAGGGATGGTTTGAATGTGTTTTTCGAACTAATCACTGATGTGTTGTTATTTATTTCTGATGATAACAGTGTGGCAGTAGCTTGCTTCCTAAATGATGTTAATGAGCTTCTGTTTGTGTCGAGTGATGACACAACTTTAGTCTAAGGTTCAACGTAGTCCAGATTCGGTATGATTTCTCTTTTTTTTAACTGACCGAATGAGAAAAATCTTAATTATTAGAACCTGTTTCCTATTTGTGTGCTTTGATGTATAAAGGAGAACCTAATAATTTAATTTGTATTGATCTATACAAGTTAATTGTTACTTTATGTTCTACTTTTTGGTCTTCTTTTATCAACCATCCATATCATCTTTAATTGCATATTTGTTGGCGATGTTGTGGTGAAATTGATTTTCTTTTTGAATGTGTTGATGCATAGGCGATAATCGCAGCTGGTGAGCTAGCTAGGTAAACCAAAGATTGGATTAACTGAGCACACAACCAACAGGAACATGTTGGACTGGAAAATGACACTTTTTGATCAAAACCGGACTGTGATAGCTACTTAATAAACGCATTAACCAATCTTCTGTTCTGCTGAACTTCTTCCGACCTATAAACACATTAACTAATCTTCCTTTACAGGTAATTAGATAATTGCTTTCTCTTATTTGATTCTTTAAGTTGTGATAGCTACTTAATAAACTACAAGTTTATAATTAAGTTTGCTCATCAAAGTTCCATTTAGGTGGCTGTAAAGTTTGCCAAAGGATACATTTTAGTTCCTGTCAATATTTGTCAGGTCAACTCACAAAGACATTGTATTTTTAACTTAAATTTTATAAATAAATAATGTTTGAATATGATTAAAAAAAAGTTCCATTATTACCATGATAATGTATTCTTTTAATTATTTTTGTAGAGCTATGGGTGACCTTCTACGGTTTGACCCGCTAAAAATGCCCATTTTAGATAACTATTTTTGATTTACCCATTTAAACTTTTACCCGGGCCAACACACATGTCTATGATTGTGTTGAAATCGCCACCTCTAATTAATTAAATCATCAAACTAAGGTTGTTTTGACTTTCACTTATGGCCATTCTGTACATAATTAAAGTTAGAGCAGGATTATGTGGAGGACACCAAACAAGATATGAAAATGATCAAGAATGAAGAGTAAACGCAGCTAGAGTTGTTAGTTATAGGCTTGTTTGGTTCCCAAAGCATGTGTAAAGATGTTCAGAGGTTTGTCTTAATACTGTCTCTATTATATATTAATGTTTTAATCATAGTTGTCAAAAGCGCGCCTAGGCGCACCAAGTGCGCTGCGCCCTGTGAGCTTGGTTTAAAAAAGCGCGCCTCAGGCGCGCTTCAGGCGCCCGAGGCGATAGGAAAGTGCTTTTTCTGGCTTGAGGCGCTAAACTACATGAAGCGCTGTGAGGCGCGCCTGAGGCGCGAGGCGCCAAGGCGCTTGAGGCGCCGCCTCAGTCAAAATTAGGGTTTTTTTGAGCCAAAAACCCAAATCAGGGTTTTTTTTAAAGTTTTTTAAGTGTGTTTCGGCTTAAGTGTTTGTTTAATGAAGTGTTTTAGTGTGTTTATAATTATGTTATTGTTTTTAGGTTTGATTAACAAGTACCTCGGATTTTGGAACCAAAACGCCTCGAGGCTCGGCCTATGCGCCTAGGCGCTTTGACAACTATGGTTTTAATATCGAATTCTTATGTATTTCTGAGTCACATTAATGTTCAACAATCAGAATTTTGGTTTATAAGTTTTTCATTGAACTAGAGTCCCAATCCAAAGTCCGAGTCTATGATTGGGTGTTGTAAAATAAAAAATAAACCAAAACGAGAGCCCATTCTATTTTTGTAATCACATTGTTATTTTCTGCGTGAATGAGGCACATTGTATTATTATATTTGGCCTGGTGGAAAAATGGCAAATCAACAAAAAAAAAATTCTTCTTAAAGTGAATTCCCTCTTAAATAACAAGTGAATCAACAGTTTTGGTTTAAATTTCCACATTTAGTGTCCTTAAATATATTTTTATTCGTAATTTTGCAGGTGACGATATTTAGGATCTTAGGTAGAGGAACATGGAGATGACCAAAAAAAGAAGATAGTTTAAAGTATTTGGTTTTAGGAAAGCTTAAAAATCAAAACATCAACCAGGTACATTTTTTAGCTCAAATGGGATAAAAAACAATTTATTTATTTTTTGTGATGTTTTATTACAATTTCAACGTAGGAAGAGCTGGATGATATCAAAAGAGATGGTTCAAAGGGATTGTTTGCTAATAAGATTGACCACACAACCAAATCAAGCATGTGTAAATTAGATGTTTGATACGATGTGTGCAATTGATGTAATAATTAGTGCTAGCATTCTGTATAGCAGTGGCAGAATTTGAGTTCATTATTATTTTGCCGTTTTAATGTTCCATGGATATTCTAAAGACAAATGGCTGATGTTATTCAAGCATGAATAAGATAAATGCTGTTGTATTAGCGCTAGATTCCGACAGTGTCAGAATTGGTTTCAGTTTTCCCATCAATGGTCGAGAAATCCGCAGACGGTTACAGAGATTTCGGAGATGTGGGACTGCGGGAGGCCTTATAAGTCATTGCAAAATGCTCAGTGGGTCAAAACAAGATCATTTGGTCTGGGATGATGGAACAAAAGATGAATTTTTGGTTTCAAAGGTGAAGGACCTGCTACGTACAGGCCGGGATGTGAAGCGAAGCCATCGGATGAAATCGACCATATTTATACTACCTGCAATTTCACGAGGGGAGTTTGGGCTGGGGTTAGCTCCTGGTGCAAGCCAGGTCCTTTGCTAGCTGCTGATTTTGATGATGTGCTAAAATTCGCAGATTCGGGAGCAGGTTCGAAAAGAGGTAAATGGCTACTGAATGATATAATTATGATTACTTGTTGGGTTATTTGGCGATAATCGTTTGCATGTGAATACGCAGGAACCATAACATGAAAGATTTACACTTTTGTCCCACTTTTATCTCAACTTCACTTTTGTTCCAGCTTCATGGAGGAATCTTTTGATCAATATCAAACTGTGGGCTGATAATCGTGAAAAGATAAGCAAGGGCATGGTGATTATCTCCTATTATGTGATCTCTTGGTTTGTGTATTTTGTGTTTTTCTAAGGCCTGAACCAGCATGGTTCAACATTATTGTTTTGATTTATGGAGACACCAAGGTATTTCAAAATTCAAGAACCTATTTTTGCAGGTGAGATTGAGACCAGAAACTACTGAAGTGGTTGTTTAAATGTCTATTCAAGCTGATTTTATAGAATTTTAATGTTGAGGTTTATGCCAAAGCAGGTATGTTTTTATTCACTAAATTTTGATATGCGTGCATACAAGTATGAATATGTATTAAAATAGATGCTGGCGGCCTTTAAACTGTTTGACATGTGTGGCATATTTGACCCGTTCATTACATTTTACCCATTTATAAAGATTTTTATTCATTTTCTATATATCTTTATGTCTGTAAGCTTGGTTTAAAGAAGTGTGCCTCAGGCATGACTGAGGCATGGAGGCGTTCCAAAAGACATTATTTTGGTTGAGGTGATAATCTAGAAGAAGTGTTATGAAGATGTGCTTCAGGTATGTATCTTGATTGAGTTATGTTATCAACCAAATTACCATATTTCCATATAGAATCCTCGATTATTGTTGACTTATCAGGTACTTGTAGACTAATTACGCAGCCTTTTGCATTTATATAAGCTGCAATGCAACCACCATGGTCTTTGTAGAGGTAAACTAATATACTTTTTATATTGTATCTAGAATTCTAGATATTGCATTACAAACAGAAAGCATTGAAAGTGTCAGGATGGTGTAGTTTTAAAGGTTATGTATATATTAAGCATGTGGTTATACTCATGGTTTAAAAAAACGGGTGAGGCGTACGCCTCGAGGTGCGCCTCGAGACAAAACTCTATGAAAACGAGTCTGAGGCGCGCCTCATGGGGTTCAAATTGTACATACGCCTCAGGTGCGCCTCAGGCGGTCTAGGGTATTTCTTATGTGTTTTTTTTTTTGGTGTTTTAGACTTTGGGTCAATTATTTTATTTTTGATGTGTGTTTTTGATGTTTTAGAGTTTTCTAGGTCAAATATTTTATTTTTCATAGACGCATAAATTTTTTATTTATTTTTTGATTGCGCCTCGAGCTTACGCCCTGGTTCACCTTGAGGCAAAGGGAAAACACCTCGAGACTTGTTTCCGTTCGTTTAAACTTTGGTTATACTGAACCGGGTGAGTACCAGGTACTTAGACATGGTTCATTCCATTTAGCACTCACACTTAGTAACTTCTAAATATCTTCCTTTAGAGAATTTGATATCATAAATACCTAAAAAAAAAAAAATCATAACTTGTGTAAGATATCTTGCTCAAGGCAACAATCTTATTCAAACCGGCTCTGTGTGGACAGTGGTTTGACATTGTTTATGCCACCAACATCTGTTACCTTGAACGGTAACTTGATTCATTTTTCTTTATTTTCAGAATCCCTAATCAACATTTTAATGGTTTCCAAGTTTAGATTCAGTTGACTTATCAGATATCTTTTGACTCATTATTTGCAGCTTTTTGCAGAGATCTTGTCCAAGTGTCCCAAACATGGAATGCATAACCCCGCTTTTTCTTTTACCCAAATTTAACAGACCCATTTTTAGCTTGTAATCGGTAATTTTTTAACCTTTTTATCTTTCATAGACCAGTCACTTTCAAGTTCAGTTGGTAGTCAATTTGTCAAAGTACCAAATTCTTAAGACCCATTTTCTGCGTTCAATTTGTATTTTATACTTTAAATATGTAGTTTTACCTTTGTCTCTTTCATAGACCTCTTTAAACTGCAATAGTTATAAGACTGTGTGTAATGGAAACCAATTCAGGCGTGGAATGGGCAAAAAAACGCCTCCACACCACATCCCTGGGCGTTTATTGTCAAAAATGGGTTCGAGCCTGTGTTTTTCCACGGCGTGGAATATGCACCTTTTTGACTGACCAATCAAATAAACGGAAAGTGGGGGAGGGGTGTGAATATCCCCCCCCTACGCCTGGCCTAAGGATGACAAATTGTGTACCAATAGACAGTGGCGGGTCTAGAAATGAATTTCAGTAGTAACGTTTTTTTTTTTTTTTTTTTTTCATTTTAGTAGCAATGTTTTCCAAATTTCGCAAAAATAACCAAATTTTCAACTAATTTTTTACTACGCGCGCGAAGTTCAGCAGCAACGGACGCGGCACCTAGCTCTATGCTAGGTCCGCCCTTGCCAATAGAAGCACATCAGACGTTGCGATCATTGATGTTAAACCTTGGAACATAAAACTAACATGTGATTAATAATTTACAAGAATGTGGATCAATTTTGACGGCAAATTAATAATTGGGAACGGATGGTTTATATCGATGAGCAAATTTGTTCAACCTGATTCTTCAAATCTAAAACGTATGAATGTCTAACATATCAATTTATTTTAGTTTGGGTTATTGTGCAGCTTTAAGGGTTATGTCCACCCTAGCAAACCATTTGGTAAAAAAATACCATGCCAGAAAAAAAAAAACAAATCAAATTAGCGTGGGTTGTGCTTGTTATTGTTTAATTAAGATATGGAAGGCTTATGGCATTGATAAATCACACCAATATATCATGAGATGACTAATAAACTAACAAAAACGATTATCGCGTTGTAAATTGTTATCGCCGCTGCAACGCGCGGGTTTACTACTAGTATATACAAACATAAATTCAGAAATTATAGGTTCAAATGTACAAACTTAAACACAAAACAGAAAGTTATATTTACTAGTTTAACATAGATTCTCTGTAGAAGATTCAAAAATAGATAGTGGTAGTGTGGGAAGAATGATGGATTTGCCAACGCATAGGAGAAAGCGAACAATCCTTTTGGTGGTGGAGGAGGTTTTATAATAGATGGCTTAAGGTGGTTGGAGAGGAGTAAGCGGAGAATGTGGGTGAACGTGGGTGGGAATTTAGCATAATTGGGAAACTGGTTAACTGCATCTAAAAAAACTGCCAAATTTTAGCCAAAATTAAACAACCTATTTATTACGGTCCATATTCAATCTATGAAATAACTACCTTCTTTCAATGGTCTAGATCATCCCAAAAACAGTTAATTTATTCAAAATTGACGGTTACTATAGTGGTGAAAAATAGTATAATAATAATAATAATAATAATAATAATAATAATAATAATAATAATAATAATAATAATAATAATAATAAAGAATGTTAAATTATTTAATAAACAACATTCAAAATTGTTGACTCACTATAGCATACTAGAAGTCATAACCCAAATCCAAATTTACCTGTTTATTTTTCTTCTAAAACTACCAATACTTCAAACTAACAACATTCATGTTCTAAAACTACCAATAGTTCAAACTAACAACATACTAGAAGATGGTGGTGGGTAGTATAGATTGAAGAAGATGAGGTGGGTGGTGGGTCTGATTTAAATTCTATAAGTGACTAGACGATTTTGCCCATGACATAACGACATTGCGTTACCCCGTTAATGAAATGGATTGTTTTTACCTATTTCGTCAAATCAAGGGACCGTTCAAGCAAATTTTTGAATTTTGGGCTAGACTGACATATTAACCCAAACCACATAGACGGTTTTGGTATTTAACTCTTTTTTTTTTACATAAAAATATTTTAACTATTTATCATTTATTATTGAATTATATTTTTTAGGTATACTTTTTTTTTTCAAATTTTGTTTTAAACGCTCATGGTTATATAATTTGACAAGTTGTTATAACTTCTCATGCTTACAAGTTTGAAATGATATCTAGAACCAAGACACACTATACGCATAAAGTAACTACAAGTTTGACTTGGTAAAACGCTCGTTCCTTTCATTAGGAGTATCAACAACCTAGAATCGTGTAAAGAAATATGAAGTTTGCCAACATAAAATGTATTAAGGTAAATTTTGATGATAACTAGGATGCAAAAGAGTGGAGCCGCTCGCGAGCTACTCGAGATTGACTTGATGAAACGCTCGAAACGAGATGCACCATCTCAAGCCTGAGCCAAGGTTGAGCCAAAAACAAAGCTAGTTTATTTATCAAGCCAATGAATTTATAACAGTAGACTAAGTATTTGACATGCCTACCATTAAGAGAATAACCCCATATGGAAAAAAGTTAACAACCTCAAATAATGGACTCTATTCAAAACAGCACAACTCAAGAGTGTCCTTTCAAAATCAAGTCTCCTCAAGAAAACTAACAAAGACCCATTCCATTAACTAAAAAATTAATAATCAATAATGTAAATGGTGTCTATGTACCTAATTGACCAACAACAACATATGACAAAAACACAGTACAATGATCTGATTAAAAGAACAGAGCAGATTAAGAGTATTAGATTCGGGCGTGGTTCCAAATTGGCTTCTAAATTGTATAGAATTGCTCCAGCACTCCATATGTCAACTTACGAGCCAAGATTACTTTTTAGGACCTCAAGAGCGATGTAGCATGGACTACCTGTGAAATAATGAGTAAAAAAACACGTTGGTATGCATACTAACATTAATCGTTAAGTGAAATAGTTACAAAAACAGACATACAAAAGGAAGACCTTATGAGTTATGACGTAAATGATTACTTGACCATAAGTTAGCCCATATTTGCCTACCCTGGTTGAGCTTTGGCACCCTGTTGCACAAACAATTGTGGAGCTGCACATTATGCCAATTCACTTATAACATATAGACCAGCAACTCAAATTACGTTGGGTTAAAAACAGCAAAACACATGTATTACTTTAGGTTAAGTTAGTTGAGGGATTGGTTTTATAAAGTTTATGATAATGAACTGTGATATCCCACAAGTAAAATGGCAAGTGAGGCATACAGATAAATGGTTTTTAGAATTTTAATATAGTATGAAAAAGAGGACAACTAAACACTGGTCAACTCAATAATTTTGATATGGTATTAAAGGGGGAAAACAAACCACTGGTTAACTCTAAGGGTTTAAATATGTGGCATATTTTATTAAAAGGGGGCAACAAACCACTATAAACTCTAATGTGTTGTTTGTTTTTTCTTCAGGAAAAGGTCTGCAATCTGCGGACCACATCTGCATAAGAAGAGGTAGACCAAAGGTCTGCAGTCTGTAAGAATAAGATTTTTTGTTTGTTAACGTCTGCAGGCTGCTGAAATAAACTGAAATTTAAATAAACTGATTTTTTACAACAGTCTGGTGGTGGACTGTAGTGGTGGACCATGGTGGTGGTGTTGGATGGTGGTGGATGGTGGTGTGGACGGTGGTGGTGGTGGATCGTGGTGGTGGTAGGTGGTGGTGGTGGGTGTGGTGGGTGGCGGACGGTGGTGGACGATGGTGGTGGTGGGTGGTGGTGGACCGTGGTGGTGGATGGTGACGGTGGTGGTGGTGGACCGTGGTGGTGGTGGTGGGTGAGGAGAAGAGGAGAAGACCTTAGAAGACATTGGAACAAGTCTGCACCAAGAAGAGGTTAGGAAGACCTTTTTGAGTGAAAGGTCTTCCAAAAAACAAACAATCTGCAGACCCCAAACGTCTGCACACGTCTGCGCGACGTAGACAAAAGAGGTCAGAAGAGCTTCTGAGCAAAAAACAAACAGCCCCTAAGAGTCTGACAATATACCGTGAGCAGTTGGTTCAATGTTTGTTCCTGTTCATCGCTGATGACAATTCAAAACATAACATAACATAACATCACGATTCTTGGCAACAACATCAATCTGCAAATAAGAAAGCAATTTAGAGTAATGAAACTGGAAACATTTTAACCAATAATCTATAATCTATCTATAATCTATAATAATATATAACTTATAATAAAAGAATTGAGTTTGTATGAGGTGGCATTCTATTGAATGTGCCATGTGGCATCATGTGAAGCTTTCTTTTAAATTTATTTATTTTGTATTTTTAAATAAAATCTATATCTATATTATCTTAAAATTTCAAATATGTTAATTAATATTTTTTCCTTATTTTCCTCACATTTTTTAAATGTTAGTGAACTATTAATTATTTTAAAATTTCAAATATGTTAATTAATATTTTTATCTTTATTTTTTCTTATTTTCCGCTCACAATTTTTAAACGTTATTAACTTTTATGTATGACATTTTTTGAAAAAAAATTACACCAAATTAACGATCGCTTTATTATCTTTCCAACGAGCACCATATATAGTGTTATACAAAAATGAAAAAAATGTATTTTTAGTGAGTTTTTGTTCATGCAGAAAAAAACACAATGTATTTAGGTAATTTCTTAATCATATATAGGCAAGTCACTAATAATGTTATGATAGTATATATGTTTTTGAACCTACTATTACATATATGAATTGCCCATGTTCATGTGCTATAACGATGTGCTTAGCATTAAAAGAGGTTGAGATTTTTTAATCTGCTGGGAACGCAGCATGAAAAATCCTTTTGATAGTATAAACATTAGAACATCTTTCTTTAACATTAAAAGAGGTTGAGACTGTTTACTTCTTTTATCCTTTTTTATTAAGTAATATTAGATTTTTCAACCCTGAGACACTCCCAGGGTAATCAGCTAGTTTTATATATTTGTAAAGCTAAAAGTCCAATTGTTGTTATACCTTCCTAGGAAAAGACGGTGTAACATCATAACTTCCTTCAGGAGTAGCCTTCAATGAATATTGGCTTTGTCAACCCTACACGGCTTTTGTATCTCCTTCTATACACATACATACCAGTTGACATCTTCCAACTTAAATTGTTGAACAACTGACTGTTGTTTGCTGATCAAAAACAGGAAAAAGCCATCAGTTAGCAAAACCATTTGCAAGTGAACCAAATCTAAAACTTAGAGACGTTTAAACTTTAAACAAACCTCAAACATTAGCAGCCAAACCAATTATTTAATGGTATCCTCTCTGATTAACCTCAATTCTATCCTGAATTGGGCGTAAAGGAATACGAAACGTGTTTAAGATGCTTGAATTTAGCCTGGGTTTGGCATGACTTTGCACCTCAGGGCGCGGCTCCCCATTCGCAGCCTACCTACAGTACTGCACCTCAATGCATAGGTGCGCAGCTCACACGATTTTGACAACATAGTTATCTACCTAAATTAGCTTTATGTTACAAACACGGAACAAAACATGAAAAAAATGAAAGAAACTCTTACTAAACTCTGAAAACAACTTCTATGAAACGATTACAAAGTAAAGAACAAAAAAGATCAAAATACAAAATACTGATCAACTCTTAACAGGATACAAAACACTCTCTCATGAACATAAAAAACAACAAGATCTACAATCACAAACAACGAGTTGAAGGAACTTACACATACAAGATGTATCTGCACAAGAACACCACTTCAAAACCCTAATGACATATCTTAACTAAAGGGGAAACCCTAAGAGACGAAAAGTAAACGAAAAACAAAGAGACTGAAAACTTCTTTCGAGACCAATCACCCAACTATTTATAGCGGGGGATTTGTGTTTCTTCAAACACAATGGACGACTGAGATTGAAACCATCCAACGGCCCTCATGTATTTGTGTTTCTTCTCTAGGATTGCCAGCGTAGCACTGGACATATACTTGAGACAGGCCAGGCCCACAAGGAAAGTTCTGATATTATCACTAGCCTACGAACTTGATGTGTTGCAAAACACATCTCTTTTCCTTTGTATTTTGTATATTATTTGGTTAGATTTTTATTCGTTTCGTGTCGTTTTTATAGTTATTTATTTATTTTATTATTTTATAGGTGTTCGTGGAAAATGAGCTCAAAATGAAAGAATTTTAATAGAGACACCGACACTTGAGAGCCAGTGTTCATGGGCGTTGGAGCGTAAATGAAGAATCTTGGTCGAGCTAAGAACACCCGATATGCGAGCTTGGTGTATAATACTACTCCTAATAATAATATTAATAATAATATTATAATTATTAACAAGAAAAAAAAAAGAAGTCAAATGGACTTCTTGAAGAGCAAGTGACAAAGGCCCAAGAGAGAAAAAAAAGTCAACACTAGGGCACAACATATCAATTGGTAGTGCTATTCTTGGAGGCGGCAGACATCTTGTGCGGTACATTAATATATTAGTGCACATATATTATTGGTGAGGAGTACAAAAAGAAAGGATATATATCTCGACAGAAGCATCTTAGGGGAGCACACCTCTATCAGCCGCAGCAACATTATTCTTATCAAGGCAATTTTTTATAGCATTGGGAGCACACTTAAAGGCGTGGAGGCTTGGGTTGAAGACGCAAAACGCTTTGGTTCAATTTTTATACTCTTTATATATTTATTTTACCACACTTTTGCGTACTTTAATTTTATTCCAACCATGTTTAGTACTAAAAATTATTATGTTTTTTATTTGAACATGATGCGTAGCTAAACATTAACGCTACCTAGGTCATACTGATGATTACTTTTTGATTTTTAACGTTCGGTTTTTGGATAATATTATTTTGGCTTAATGTTTTGGTAAAATATTTAATTGTTGTTGATAAAAATGCGTATGAATACTTTTAGTAATTGGTTTGCTTGATTGTTGCTTTGCGTTTTTCTCTAGTTTGTTACTTTAGTAGTTTCAAGATCTAGAGTTTTACGTGATTTTCCATAGACTTTGTGTTAGTGGTTAATCTAGTGGTTTCTTGTCTTAGATAACCCTATTAGCAACCTTGTAAGCCTTTGAAATTAGTGTTTTGCCACTCTTGAGACCGGAAGGAGATAGAGCGTCGGTTTGTCTAGTTCTTAGGTTTTGGGTATAGGTGAGACCGGGAGGAGATCCTTACTTATTTACCTTAGCTTCCTTAGCAAATTCGAGTTTTTGTCAACAACCTTAGATAACTCCTTCACACTTTTGGGTGTGTTGAGATTAGCGAGACCGGGAGGTGAGCGAGTCTTTTGAGTACCTTAGCATTCCCTAGTGAGGTGAGACCGGGAGGTGATCCGAACTAGTAACCGGTGATTTACACGTCCCTTAGGATTTTCCAAGAGGTGTTAATGAGACCGGGAGGTGATCTAGCATTCTTTAGGGGATTCTTGAGTCAGGCGTATTTTTAGGAACCCGGTAGCCATTCCATTATCCATTGCCGAGCGTTGTGAGTTGCGAGTAGTATTCTAGACCTAGGTAGTGGTTTTCCATAATATCTGAGTTCCTCTCTATTTTTCGAGCTGTCTGTTTTGCTTCCTGATTCTGTTTGTGTCTGTCTTAGTAGATTTAATTGCTTTATTTATTTATTTAGTTTAAAAATAATTTTCACAAAAACCAAATTATTAGGCTAGGAGTCGATAGAGGTTCAGTACCAAGAGTCGCTAGAATTGTGTCCACGGTTCGATACTCGGACTTACTTGTTTTACTACTTTTCGACCGGTACACTTGCCGGTAGTGTGTAGTTTAGCAGTATTTCCATTTTATTTAAAACTTGACCAATTTAATTGCTACACATTTAATGCATCAAGTTTTTGGCGCCGTTGCCGGGGACACAGTGCGCTCTTGAGGACGACCCGAGTCGGGGATCTAGCCCTTTTATTGCTTTCGTAGTCTCATAGTTTTTATTTTTATCTTAAAAAAAATCAAAAAAAAAAATAATAATAATTCAAAAAAAAAAAAATTCAACAAAAAAAAAAGTATTTATTTATATTTATTTTTTTTTTTTGCTTTCTTTGGTTGCTTGCTAGTTTTGTGTGCCTATTTGTTTATTTGTTTTTGTGTGATTTTATTTTTTTATTTTCTTCTAGCTTGTGTGTGATTCGTGTCTTTTCTGCTATCTTGTTAGTGTATGCACACACGTTCCTCGGGCCCACTTGATATTACACCATTCTCTGAGCCCGAACGAGAGTTCCACCGTCGCCTACGCCAGCCACAGGTACCTTTTTCTGATCTCGATTCTTCTTTAGTTATGGCTGACACTAGGACTGTTCATGAGCACATCAGTGATTCGCCCATCACCATTCGCTCTAGCATCACCCTTCCCACTGTCGAGGCGAACAACTGGACCATCTCACCCACCGTGATTAACACTATTTCCCATTCGGTCCAGTTCCATGGGTTGCGTGACGAGGACCCGCATGCCCATCTGACTAGGTTTGGTAGGGTTTGTAGCACTTTCCAGCTGAATAACGTTACTGAGGATGCCATTAAACTTCGTTTGTTTCCATTTTCTCTCGCTGATCAGGCTGCTGTTTGGTTGGATTCCCTCCCACAGGGAGCCATTACCACTTGGACTGATCTACAGACCAAATTTCTTCAGAAATACTTCTCTCCTGCTAAGACTGCTCATCTTAGGAACCTCATCTATGCTTTCACTGAGCAGCCGGGAGAGTCATTCTATGAGACTTGGGACCACTTCAAGGGACTTCTGAATAAGTGCCCTAATCATGGTCTCGAGGATTGGAGGGTCGTTGAGAAATTCTATAATGGAGTTTCTAATGCGACCAAGAGACTTCTTGACTCCACAGCAGGCGGTAACATGATGAAAACTAAAACCGCTGCTGACTGTCTCGAGATGATAGAGGATCTCGCCTCCAGCACTTACATTGAGCTTGGCCCAGGGGGCGTTACTGCTGCCTCTAAGGGCATTCATTCAGTAGATTCTAGCATAGCCTTGTCTGCCCAGGTAGAGTCATTAGCTAAAATGATGAAGGACATGCAAGCTAAGATATCAGCTAAGTGTGAGGTGTGTAGAGGCGGGCATGATACGATTGATTGCCCTGTAGGATCTGAGGAGGATTTGAGTTTTGTCCAAAACCAGGGACGAGGTTGGCAGCCACGCCAGTCCTCAAACTGGAGGAGCGGGGGATCTCCTGGATTCCAGCCCCGCCAGAGTCTGTTTCAGGCCCCTGCTGATGGACAGAGTAGTGGGGAGTCTAAGTCTGAGCTGAATGAGATTTTGAAGAGAAATGAGGAGAGCCAGAATAGGACGAATAAACTCTTAGAATCGATAGTTATGCAGGGTGAGACTAGACATCAGGAGCAGTTGAAGAGAAACCAGGAGTTTGAGTTGATGTTTAGGAATCAAGGATCCGCCATACAGAATCTAGAGAGAACGATGGGAGAGATGGCGAGTAAGATGAATGAGAGACCCGTAGGTTCATTCCCTAGTAGCACCCAGGTTAATCCAAATGCCACTGCGAAAGCTGTGACTACTAGGAGTGGTAGAGGTGTAGAGATAGAGAAACCGGTCGAGGTTGAGGACCCGGTTGATGAGGAGATTGAGATGGAGACTCCTGCTGGCGATGTGCACCCTAGGCTGCGCCCAGCAAGTACAGCACAGTCCAGCGAGTCTTCAGGAGAGAAGAAGAAGGAGAAGGAGCCAGCTAGAGTTTATACACCCACAGCTCCTTACCCTGGTAGGCTTTTAGCTAAGAGTGATTCTGCACAGTATGAGCGGTTCTTGGAGATGTTGAAAAAGCTCCATGTGAACCTTCCTTTCATCGAGGCTCTAGCTAAAATGCCTAAGTATGCCAAGTTCCTAAAGGATCTTCTTACGAACAAGAAGAAACTTGAGGAGCTGTCTACTGTCACTCTTAGTGAGGAGTGTTCTGCAGTCGTGCAGAACAAGCTTCCTAAAAAGATGACTATCCCAGGGAGTTTTACCATTCCGTGTCTGATAGGAGATCTTACTGTTAGCCATGCGTTGGCCGACCTAGGAGCTAGCATTAACCTCATGCCTTACTCCATTTTTTCTAAGCTTAATCTAGGTGAGCCATCTCCTACGCGCATGAGTCTTCAGCTCGCAGATAGATCTGTGAAGTTTCCACGTGGCATTGTTGAGAATATGCTTGTCAAGGTTGACAAGTTCGTTTTTCCAGTTGATTTCGTCATTCTTGATATGGACGAGGATTCTAGAGTTCCACTCATCTTAGGTCGTCCATTCCTTGCTACTGCACGAGCCGTCATTGATGTTCTTGACGGCAAGCTCACTCTTCGTGTCGATGACGACGCGGTCACTTTTGATATCCAGAGTTTGATGAAGCATACCGCACAGCATGATGACACTCTCTACTTCATAGATACTCTTATGTCACATGTGGGTAGTTTCTTCCGTGAGTTTAGTGGGACAGAGTCTGAGGCCTTTATTACCCAGATGTTAGGGGTAGATTGTGATGTGACTGAGATGACAGAGTATGACTTAGAGCAGGATCCACCATTATCGTCTAGTGAGCCATCCCTAGGATCTGAGTGTTCTGAGGTTTCTGAGGTGTTGGAGGTTTTAGAGAGAGAGACTCCTGAGGAGAAACCATCTGTAGAGATACCCCCGCCCCTAGAGCTTAAGGAATTGCCATCTCACCTGGAGTATGCATTCCTTGGCGAGGGATCTCAGTTGCCCGTCATTATTTCTTCTAGTTTGACGGAGGAGGAGAAGGAGAGACTAATGGTTGTGTTGAGGGCACATAGGCATGCTATTGCCTGGAAGCTAGTAGATATCAAGGGTATTAACCCTTCCTTTTGCACTCACAAAATTCTGATGGAGGATGAGTATAGACCAGTGGTACAACCTCAGAGGAGGTTGAACCCTAATATGCAGGATGTGGTGAAGAAGGAGGTGTTGAAGCTACTCGACGCCGGCCTTATTTACCCTATTTCTGATTCTGCATGGGTTAGTCCAGTCCAGGTGGTCCCTAAGAAAGGGGGTATGACTGTGGTGGTGAATGAGAAAAATGAGTTGATACCCACCAGGACCGTCACCGGTTGGAGAGTTTGCATAGACTACCGCAGACTCAATGATGCCACCCGCAAGGATCATTTTCCCTTGCCATTTATTGATCAGATGCTTGAGCGATTGTCGGGTCAGCAGTTCTATTGCTTTCTTGACGGTTTTTCCGGTTATTTCCAGATTCCTATTGCACCAGAGAATCAGGAGAAAACCACTTTTACATGCCCCTATGGCACTTTTGCGTACCGACGCATGCCATTTGGGTTATGTAACGCTCCAGCTACTTTTCAGCGCTGCATGGTGGCCATTTTTCACGAGCTTATCGAGGACTCCATGGAGGTTTTCATGGATGACTTTTCTGTTTTTGGGAGTTCCTTCGACTCTTGTCTGCGTAATTTAGATCGTGTGCTAGCTCGTTGTGAGGAGACGAACCTGATGCTTAACTGGGAGAAGTGTCATTTTATGGTTCGTGAGGGTATTGTGTTAGGTCATAAGGTTTCACACGCGGGGCTTGAGGTAGATCAGGCTAAGATTGATACGATTTCCAAGCTCCCGCCGCCTACTTCTGTGAAATCTGTTAGGAGCTTCTTAGGTCACGCAGGGTTCTATCGTCGTTTTATTCGTGATTTCTCTAAGATAGCCAGACCTATGACCCAGTTGTTAGAGAAGGATAGGCCGTTTGTGTTTTCTGATGAGTGTATTAGGGCCTTCGAGTTGTTGAAGGAGAGGCTTGTGACTGCTCCTATTCTTGTAGCTCCCGATTGGAGCCTTCCATTTGAGGTCATGTGTGACGCTAGTGATTCTTCCGTTGGGGCCGTGTTAGGGCAGCGTAGGGAGAAGCATTTTCACCCCATTTATTACGCTAGTAAGACCCTAAACGACGCCCAGGAGAATTACACCACGACTGAGAAGGAGTTGTTAGCAGTCGTGTTTGCATGTGATAAGTTTTGGTCCTACTTAGTGCTTTCTATGACCATAGTTTTTACTGATCATGCAGCTCTTAGGCACTTGTTTGCGAAGAAGGACGCGAAACCCAGGTTGATTAGGTGGATTCTCTTGCTCCAGGAGTTTGACATAGAGATAAAAGATAAGAAGGGAGCGGAGAATGTAGCTGCTGACCACCTATCTAGGTTAGACCACCCGGAGAGTGAGAGTTCTAGACGGGGGAAGATAGGTGATTCTTTCCCCCATGAGACGTTGATGTTTGTGAGAGCCCAAGATGAGGGTTATCCGTGGTTCGCCGATTTTGCGAACTACCTGTCTACCGGTAGACTCCCAGATCAGATCCCGTACCAGCAAAAGAAGAAATTCTTTGCGGATCTTAAGTTCTACATTTGGGAGGATCCTTATTTGTTTAGGATAGGTGCTGATCAGATGGTTAGGAGGTGTGTGACTAAGTCTGAGACTCGTAGTATTCTAGAGCAGTGTCATTCGGGGCCAGCCGGTGGCCACTACGGAGGGACTTACACTGCTAAGCGGGTGTTTGATGCAGGGTTTTATTGGCCCACCATCTTCAAGGACGCCCATGAGTTTGTCCGTAGTTGTGATGCTTGCCAGAGAGCCGGCAACATCTCGTCCAGGAATGAGATGCCCCAGAACCCTATTCAGGAGGTTGAGCTTTTCGATATATGGGGCATTGATTTCATGGGACCCTTCCCTATGTCGCGTGGGAGTCGTTACATCCTTGTAGCTATAGATTATGTGTCTAAGTGGGTGGAGGCGAAAGCTTTGCCTACTAATAATGCTAGGGTTGTAGTGAAGTTCTTAAGGGAGTTGTTTGCTAGGTTCGGTACTCCTAAGGCTATCATCAGTGATCGTGGCACCCACTTTTGTAACTCGCAGATGGAGAAGGTGTTGAAACGCTATGGGGTCACCCATCGGCTTTCGACTGCCTATCACCCTCAGACGAGTGGACAGGTGGAAAATGCCAATCGTGGTATTAAGAGAATCTTGGAGAAGACTGTCGGACAGAGCCGCATTGACTGGGCCGACAATCTAGATGATGCACTTTGGGCTTTTCGTACGGCGTATAAAACGCCTATTGGGACCACTCCCTTTAGGCTAGTTTACGGGAAAAAGTGCCATCTACCGGTTGAGTTAGAGCACCGCGCGTATTGGGCTTTGAGAAAAGTCAATCTTGATATGGCTCGCGCGGGCAAGACCCGGTTTCTCCAGATTCAAGAGTTAGAGGAGTTACGCGATGAGGCGTATGAGAAGTCGTGGGCGTATAAGGAGAAGATGAAGAAGCAACACGATCGCCATTTGAGTAGTGTTAAGGAATTTAAGTGTGGGGATCGTGTTTTGCTTTATAATTCGCGACTTAGGTTGTTTCCGGGTAAGTTGAAGTCCCGGTGGTCAGGGCCTTTTGTGGTTAGAGAGGTATTCCCTTATGGGACGATTGAGATTGAGGCGGAGGATGGACATGCTTGGAAGGTGAACGGGCACCGTCTCAAGCACTACTTTGGAGCGACGATTGATGATTGCGAGGATGAGGCGATCTATCTAGATCCACCCGATGGAGCTGATGAGACACGAGGGGAGGCACAGGATCCCCCGTTGGTTAGCACGTAAGGTGCAGGTATGTTTATTGTTGTAGAGTTTTGTATCATCATCCACCAGGTATGCTTTCATTTTCATTTTTATTTTTTTTATTTTACTGTTTTTTATTTTACTTTTGAGTCTATCGAGTCTTGTGGGATTGCCTTGGCCTTTTTCACTGCTTGATCCTCCCCCGCCCGTACTCAATCTCCATTCGGGTGGGGTCGATCTATAAACACTTTTCGTAAATAGGCATCCCACTTTCATTGAGTCTTTTTACTTTTATTTTCTTTTTAGTTGCTTTTTGCAGGGCTCTTACTATGACCGCGAAGGAAATGCTATACGGTTGTAGATGATGGACGGACGTGACACTTATTGCGCACTACCACCACATATTCCAGGAGAGTTCGTTCCATTTATTGTTGTTATATAGTTATTTTGTTTTATTTTTGCAAAAACAAAAAAAAAAACGAAAAAAAACGAAAAAAAATCTATTTCTATTTTGCGATGTTTTCTTGAGCACATTGAGGACACTGTGCTTTTCTAAGTGTGGGGATGGAAAAACTTCGTTTTATTTTGCTTAGTTGTAGGTTGAGTCAAAAAAAAAAAAAAAAAAAAGAAGTTGGTTTTGTGTTAGTCCCGATCCTTTTTGCTCTTAGTAAACGAGCCTTTTCAATACGTCGGTTAAAAGCGGGGTCGATTGTCGGGTTTACGGGTCTTAGCATATGTTTCTTTAAGTTGCGGGATAGTAGGCTTGACTTAGTTGTTTTTCTGAAATAAAATGTTTGGGGTGCCTGGGATAGTGGATCAAGCTGGATGGTTAACTGGTTTTGCACTTGTTAGTATCGGTAACCCATATTTTCCACATGACAGTGAGTTTTGAGCCTATAAAACATTACATATTTCATTTCATGTGTGATATACCGACTTTGTTGCATTATTTTAGAACTTGTGCGTTTCGATGCATTTTGAGACCTTAGGCTTGGACTTAACACAAATATGATAGAGGCATTAGGATTACCCATTTTTGTTAGCCTGTTCGTTTGTTTTTGTTATTTGACCCTGTTTTCTCATTTTTACCATTAGAAACCACTTTGAGCCTAAACCTTTCGTTTGTCACCCATTTTATTTTATATTGATTACCGGATTGTATATATTTATGTGATGTGAAAAAAAGAGAGAAAAAAAAAATATAAATCAGCATAAAGAGTAGCTGATACTAAAAAAAAAAAAAAAAAAAAAAAAAAGAAAAAAATTGAAAAAGTGAGAAAAGAAAAAAAAAATAGAATAAAGGTTGTGGGTCGAAAAGACCAAAGAGTCGGAGTTTATATGTCTATGGTTTATCCGGTTTATCTCTTATTTTTTCTTTTTAGCCAATTTTTCCCAACAAAATACCCTACCTTTAACCCCTGCCTACCCTTTCGAAGTCCTTTTGATTTGTGTTAGTTCCAGCAATTAGGTGGAGATTTGATTGACGTACAAGCTTATGATAATTTTGCTTCATAGTTCGGTTTTGAGAGATTCACTCCAAATAAATATATAACCGAGAGACGAGTGATATTGTGAGGGGTGCTTACAGGTGCATAGTCAGTTGCTTGAAGGTAAGTGAAGCTTGACTAGGTAGGCCTTGTTTTTAAAATTATATCACCTTGACTAGTCAGCCTTTTGAACGATGTAAGTCTTGTGAAACCGCTATGCCTGTTGCTTTCGTAGCCTGCTTTTGACCTTGTTTGATGCTATCGTTTTTGTTAAGTGCTTTGTTGAAAATATTGTTTAAGATTTTGTATAATTCTTTTTCGGGACGCAAAAGTTTTAAGTGTGGGGATGTTTGATGTGTTGCAAAACACATCTCTTTTCCTATGTATTTTGTATATTATTTGGTTAGATTTTTATTCGTTTCGTGTCGTTTTTATAGTTATTTATTTATTTTATTATTTTATAGGTGTTCGTGGAAAATGAGCTCAAAATGAAAGAATTTTAATAGAGACACCGACACTTGAGAGCCAGTGTTCATGGGCGTTGGAGCGTAAATGAAGAATCTTGGTCGAGCTAAGAACACCCGATATGCGAGCTTGGTGTATAATACTACTCCTAATAATAATATTAATAATAATATTATAATTATTAACAAGGAAAAAAAAAAAAAAAAAAGAAGTCAAATGGACTTCTTGAAGAGCACGTGACAAAGGCCCAAGAGAGAAAAAAAAGTCAACACTAGGGCACAACATATCAATTGGTAGTGCTATTCTTGGAGGCGGCAGACATCTTGTGCGGTACATTAATATATTAGTGCACATATATTATTGGTGAGGAGTACAAAAAGAAAGGATATATATCTCGACAGAAGCATCTTAGGGGAGCACACCTCTATCAGCCGCAGCAACATTATTCTTATCAAGGCAATTTTTTATAGCATTGGGAGCACACTTAAAGGCGTGGAGGCTTGGGTTGAAGACGCAAAACGCTTTGGTTCAATTTTTATACTCTTTATATATTTATTTTACCACACTTTTGCGTACTTTAATTTTATTCCAACCATGTTTAGTACTAAAAATTATTATGTTTTGGGTATAGGTGAGACCGGGAGGAGATCCTTACTTATTTACCTTAGCTTCCTTAGCAAATTCGAGTTTTTGTCAACAACCTTAGATAACTCCTTCACACTTTTGGGTGTGTTGAGATTAGCGAGACCGGGAGGTGAGCGAGTCTTTTGAGTACCTTAGCATTCCCTAGTGAGGTGAGACCGGGAGGTGATCCGAACTAGTAACCGGTGATTTACACGTCCCTTAGGATTTTCCAAGAGGTGTTAATGAGACCGGGAGGTGATCTAGCATTCTTTAGGGGATTCTTGAGTCAGGCGTATTTTTAGGAACCCGGTAGCCATTCCATTATCCATTGCCGAGCGTTGTGAGTTGCGAGTAGTATTCTAGACCTAGGTAGTGGTTTTCCATAATATCTGAGTTCCTCTCTATTTTTCGAGCTGTCTGTTTTGTTTCCTGATTCTGTTTGTGTCTGTCTTAGTAGATTTAATTGCTTTATTTATTTATTTAGTTTAAAAATAATTTTCACAAAAACCAAATTATTAGGCTAGGAGTCGATAGAGGTTCAGTACCAAGAGTCGCTAGAATTGTGTCCACGGTTCGATACTCGGACTTACTTGTTTTACTACTTTTCGACCGGTACACTTGCCGGTAGTGTGTAGTTTAGCAGTATTTCCATTTTATTTAAAACTTGACCAATTTAATTGCTACACATTTAATGCATCAGAATTCTACCTCTGGCCCACGACCTCACGAACACAGCATAGCCCATCATCACGAGCTCAATCATTTATCATCATTTAGCCCATTCAGCAATAACATAAAATAATAAAACAAACTTTGTATTAAAAACCAAATTAAACAAAATGCCAAGTATAAAATTGAACTGAATTTATAACATAAATTTTAACACCCCCCCCCCCCCTCAATTTTATACTCCAAATGGGTCAAATAATTTCAAACACTTACCAAGTTTTCTTGCATAACAGGAAATAAACCTTTTGTGAACCCATCTGCAACTTGACTCTCAGATGCAACCTTTTTAGGTCTTATAACACCTTTAGAAATCTGATTCCTTAAGAAAAATAAATCTAATTCGAAATGTTTATGTGACATCCGTCACCCTCGCCTTTTATCTAAATGACAATAATAGCTTTCAAATGTTTCCGTTATAGTCCCTGTAAGTTTGGTCGTTTTCAAATTTAATTTTAAGAGGGAACTAAAATTTTATCATTCGCAATTATTATGGATCGTATCTACATTCAAGTTAAATCCGTATGTTGAAACGTTATCCAAATTGGATTTTATAAAAGTTATAAAAGTTGTTAAGTTTAATAATTATTTGATAAGGTTTTATTAAAAGTTTATAAAGGGTTATATGAAATTTAGATATACATAAACTCAAGGGACCATTTCTAACTTTTGTGAAAGTTCAAATATGTATCCTCCATTCTTGTCTGAAACTAGGATGATCGAAAAAAAATTTTGGCTAAACATTAATATCGAATTAAATGGTTTTAATTATTGTTTTTTAATGTATGAAATCTTTCTCTAGACCATTTCCAATCCATAACTACACATTTAATGTTTTAAAAATCGAAGTTTAATTTTTTTTATTTTTTTGTAACCGCCGAGTTAATACAAAGAGGTCTAACGCACGTTTTTGTCAAGCCACCATATAAATCAATCTTGCCATTCCCTTTCTGCACCTCTAAAGGTTCCAAACGAATATTAAATCACCAAAAATTGTCCAAAATTGATGCTCAATTTGCGAATCACGTCTCGGCCCTTGAAGCTTCAATCCCGACCTTTTTATGTGTTGTAAGCCCAAATTCTCTATGCCATTTTATTAGTTTGTCATTCACCTGTAAAAGCCCTATCAATTCATGGCTTAATCTTGTCTTAATTGGGTTATTATAAAGCCTAGGGTTAGGGTTCTTAGTTGTTAGTTTGGGGAAGAAGATGAAACTTGTGTTTATGTTTAAAAATATTAATGGATCAAACATTTAAACAAGTTGTGTTATGGTGTAATGGTTGTGCTTGTGTTGTTCCATGTGGGGTACCCGGGTTCTAGTCTAAGCACAACCAAATCTGTTTCTTTTTCTTGTTTTTTTTTATTTTAATATTTAAACCTTTATATAATCACAAAAATTCAATAAAACTTACAATATTCACAATAAATTCATTTTTGCTCCAAAAATTATAAAAAATTAGGAGTAGCATCTTGACACCATAAAAAAAATTACCACACTTTTATTTTCCAGAAAATGTCTTATTTTCATATTTTTATTGAATTTATTTGTTTTAATCGTATTTAATTGATTAAAAATTTATTTTAATGATTTTAATCTCAAACTTTTTGGAAAATTATTTCTAATCATTATAAACTGAAATAAAAATATTTGGTTTAGTAAACATGTATTTTATTGATTTTCTTATTTTTAATCATTTAAACATGATTTAATCTCATTAAATCAATTTTAAATATAAATAAGTTTATAAAAATTATGAGAAAATTGTTTTCATTAATTTAAATCGGAAGGCATCCATTTTATAGGAAAATAGCATTTTTGGATCATGTCTTGAATTATTAGTCTTATTTATGTTTAATTAGACATAATTAATAATTTATTTATTTATTTATTTATACTATTAAATATCTATTTTATAAATACTTTTCCTATAAAATAGAAATAATTCTATGTTTGAAAATCTTAATTACAATTTGTGGGATTGTTGTGTAACTCATAATTATTTATTCCAATATTTATGATTATTTACAATAATTAGTTAAAGTAATTAACTAAATTATTTTGTATTAATTATTTAAATATACCTTGACCTAAATATTCAACTGGTAATAGTTATATTACCTAAATCCTAATTACAAACTTTGGTATATTATTTTTAATATACATCTTTTATTGTAATTCGACTTATCATAAAAACTCTAATTCCCCAAATCAACTTAGCAAACCCTAATGCCTTAGACCTTAGATACTTTAGACTTTAGACATTTCCTTATTAGTATACTATTACGTTATAGGTTAAATTCCCATTACTTTGCTCACGACCGCTTAAGTTGGATTTTGATCGCTTTCGCAAACTGTGAGTATATCTTTCCCCTTATTCATGTTTTACTCTTTTGGGGCTATTCATGTACACTATGACTAAATGTTATTCTTTTACTAAATGCAATTGTCATGTGTGTTTGCGTTATGTTAATTTGTGTGTCTATGACTTGTTAAAATCATTAACCTTTGAGGGCCTAGCATTTCAATGAATAGTACTATGGTATATACCCTTGTGACTCTGTTGAGAGTCCTCATCATTGCTATGTATTACATTACTACTAGCGCATACTATATATATCTGCTTTTCTTTACATAGGGTTGATTTTGAACGGATATTACTTATTACATAATTGCAAATGGTACCGCACATGAATTGCTAAACACCTTTCCTACTATATTTATTCAAACAGGGTATGCTCACCAATACAATTTTGTATTGATCTATACTATTTTTGTACATGTTTCAGGTTGTTTTGAAATGCTTCTTTTAAGCTTTGGATTTATATTTAAGCTTTGACTTTATTGTATTTTAGTTAGAATTGACGCTTTAGAATTATGGTATTCTGTAATTTTTCTTTCAATGTAATAAATTATTAAATTCAATGTATCAAAATTTATATTTCTAGTCCATGAGCTATTGAACAATCGTCACTACGTGACACCTTGATGTTTTCGCCATCGGCTGGGGTGTTACAGTTTAGTCCTCTCATAAAATACAAGATTTACAGCAATGGCTAATGCAGCATTATTGTCACAAAACAAATCAATAGGTAAACTAACAGGAACATTCAGTTCTTGTAACAAATTTATCAACCACATTAATTCACATGTCGCAGCACACATTGACCTAAACTCAGCTTCTGCTGAGGACCTGGACATAGTGCTTTGTTTTTTGCGTTTCCAGGACACTAGAGAGTTCCAAAAAAACACACAAAAACCTGTGATAGACTTTCTTGTTTCTAAGCACTTAGCCCAGTCTGAGTCTGAGTAAGCTAAAAGCTTTAACTAGGAGGCTTTAGAGAACAAGATACCTTTTCCAGGTGACCCCTTTAAGTACCTTAAAAGCCTTATAGCAATTTTAAGACGACCATTAGTTGGTCTATGCATATATTAATTGGCTTAAAAAGTGCACTGCATAAGCAATGTCAGGCCTAGTGTGTGCCAAATAGATCAATCTGCCCACTAGCCTTTGATAACCAGTGATGTTAGACAAAATAGAATTATGTTGTGCACACAAATTTGTCAACACATGGTTAGATTCAATGGGTGTACTAACAGGTTTACAAGCAGTTAGCCCATAATCAGCTAACAACTCTAAACAATACTTTCTTTGGGATAGACATATTCCATCATTAGACTTAATTACTTCTACACCCAAAAAATATTTTAATTCACCCAAGTCTTTTATCAAAAAATTTGATTTAAGACTTTCCTTAACCTTATTTATTTCACTAAGACTATTTCCTGTTACCACAATATCATCTACATAAACAAGCAAATATATGATCACAGAATCTGTTATTTTAAAAAACAAAGAATAGTCACACTTGCTTTGGTTAAAATCAAGATCACTTAACACATTTACAAGCTTTGCATTCCACATACGAGGAGCTTGTTTCAATCCATATAAAGACTTTTTAAGTTTACACACTCTTTTCTCATTTTTATCAAAATACCATCAAGTAATGACATGTAAACCTCTTCATTTAACTCCCCATATAAGAAAGCATTATTCACATCTAACTGAAACATATTCCAGTCATTTAGAATAGCTAAAGTTATAATGCATCTAACTATAACAAGTTTTACCAAAGGTGAAAAAGTATCTTCAAAATCTACTCCTTGTTTTTTACTATAACCTTTAGCCACTAACCTGGCCTTAAACCTCTCAACCTCTCCACTAGACTTATACTTGATCTTGAATACCCATTTAGATCCTACCACACTTTTTCCTATAGGTAACTCTACAAGATCCCAAGTATCATTTCTATAAAGAGCCTCAATCTCTTCATTCATGGCTGCAATCCAATTTGGATTGCCAACAGCCTCATTGAATGAAGTTGGTTCCTTATCCTTATTCAAGGATGACACAAAACATTTATTTTCAAAAGTAAGATTTGAATAATTAACTACCCTATTTATTCCAAATTTTAATTTATCATCTAACACATAGTCTTTCAAATTTTGTGGTAAAACAGTACTCCGAGCAGACCTTCTAATACTGGTCTGACTTGTACCTTGATCACCAAGGTTTCCCTCAGAGCTGGTGATGAAATCCTCCTCAGATTCCACACCCCCAGCCCTGCCTGGAGTGTTGTCCGGAAGACTGGGCTATTGACTCCCAGCCTTGCCATCAGTCCCAACAACATTGTCTCCCGTCTGCTAGGACCAGTGTGTCTCTAAGTCATTTTCATAGTTTTCCCTTCTATCATCATTGGGACCTTGTGACTGACCTTGGTTGTCAAGTTCATAACAATCAAAAAGGTTAAGGTTTGTTATTTCAGAAAGAACATTTTCATTCAAATTTTTAAAAACAGACTCTTCTTTAAATGGAAAATTTTCTTCATAGAATTTTACATCTCTTGAAAAACAAACATTCTTACTTTCCAAACTAAACACCTTATAACCCTTTTTCTCAGTAGAATACCCTAGAAAAACACATTTTTCTGCTCTACTATTCAATTCATCACTTTCATTTAAAATGGTAACAAAATATAGACAACCAAACAGCCTAAGATGATCTTAGAAGGGTTCAAAATTATAAACTACCTCATATGGTGATTTTCCTCCTAGCACAGAAGTAGGTGTCCTATTAATCAAATAACATGTAGTTAATACACAATCAGACCAAAATTTCACAGGAACACCACTTTGAAACATAAGAGCCCTAGCTACATTAAGTAGATGTCTATGTTTCCTTTCCACTATTCCATTTTGTTGTGGAGTATATGTGCAAGTTGTTTGATGAATGATACCCTTTTCTTTGCAAAAATTATTAAACTATTGATTTACAAATTCTGTTCCATTATCAGATCTGAAACATTTAACAACTTTACTAAGTTGTGTTTCAATAATATTTACAAAGTCCTTTATGTTATCAAACACTTCAAGTTTGGTTTTCATCAAACATACCCACACAGATCTAGAGTGATCATCCACTATAGTCAAGAAAAATCTAAACCCCTCTCTACTACTCACCCTATATGGTCCCCATACATCAAGATGAACAAGTTCACCAATACTTGATGTTTTATGATCACTTAAAGGCAAGGGTTCCCTATGTTGTTGGGCCTTGTGACATATTTCACAAGGCACATCATCATTTATGTCCCCTAGACTTAGTCTATCCTTGTACAGTTTAATAGCTTGGTTAGATGGATGTCCTAACCTAGCATGTCACAATTCAGTGTTAACAATACTACTATAATACACCTTGTTACTTACAAAGGTGTTTCCACAGTAGTATCACCCATCAATTTGATTACCACTCACCAGGATTTTCCTTGTGGTTAAATCCTGGACATAGCAATTATTCTCATCAAAACCAATGTACAGTTTGTTATCCTTAGCAAGTTTATGGATAGAAATCAAATTCACATTGTACTTAGGGACAACAAAAACATCTTTTAAAACAACATTACTAGCCAACTTTCTATTTCCTATTTTGGTTACAAGTGCATCAGTTCCATTTGGGTGTTTTACCCTAATGTTCAAATCTGACACATCAATACAGTCTGTTAGTTCTGTATCATCCTTAACCATATGTTGGTTAGCCCCCGAATCTGTTATCCAACCCATAAAACCTTTACCACTATGTTTTCCAGCAAAACAATACACAGGTTTGCAAAACACATTAGCACAAAAGGATTTAAACAAACTACTTGAGACACTGCTGCTTTGATGACACTCTATAGTTTTTCATTAATCAGACTTAACAGTTTATTCACCTGTTCACTAGTCAAAGTATTAACTTTAGAATTATCAGGCACACTCAGGTTTGCATTTGCCCTTTTGTTTTGTCCATTCCTTGTCTCATCCAAGATGGATAACCTATGATTTCATAACACTTATCTACTATATGACCAAATTTATTACAGTGTGAACACTTAAGATTTTGATTTGAAACTTTATTAGTTTTCTTAAAATCAGGAGGTTGGCTTGTTTTAGATAACAAGGCCATAGACTGACTTCTCTTAGAAGTACCACTGGCATTTCTATGAGATTCCTCTCTAGAAAGGACAGAGAATGTTTCCTTAATAGAAGGCAATATGTCCCTGATCAACAAGTTTGTCCTCACACTTTGATAAACATTATCTAAACCCATCAAAAATTGCATCAGTTTTATCATGTTACTGAAATCATTAAAATCTTTTGCAGCATTACATGTGCAAGAGGGCAACTGCAAAATCTGGTCTAATTGCTTCCAAATAATATTCAACTTATGGTAATACTTAGACACAGATAATCCATTTTGGTTAAAACTATTAATCTTTTGATATAGATCAAACACAATTGGCCCATCTATTTTATCATATGTCTCTTTTAGTTCAAACCAAACATCACAAGCCAGTTTAGAAAATACATGTCCCATATAAAGTTCTTCACTAATGGAATTTAGGATCCAAGTGAGAACAATTGAGTTACACCTGTCCCATTTCCTAGCTAGAACATCATCATTTTCAAACCTCACACATGACATGTCTATAAAACCCCATTTATTTTTAACTTGCAATGCTAATTGTAAAGTGTTAGCCCAGACTATATAGTTTTCTGTCCCTTTTAGTTTAATAGAAACAATATTCAGATTTGCTGAATCACTAGGGTGTAGATATAATGGGTCACTCGCATCAAGTTTACCGATAACAGTAAACGTTTGGTCCACCGGTAGACCAAACAATTTGTTCTCCAGACATATTAACAGATACTCAATCAACAATTTAATCCAAAGAACACACACAACCACCTAAGAGACAAAGTTGTGTCAGCGGCCAGATTCCTGGTTCATCACTCAAGGGTGCTAGGACAAGCTTAACAGAGGAATCTCAACTAATTCCCCTAATAATCACTAACAAATACCTAAATCAGTAATTAAATGAAACAACAAATCACAGAAACCAATACACAACTAAGATAAACAGACAACAAAATAGTCGGCTTCAAATAACGGTCCACCTAACCCAGTCAAATAGCCTTTAGACTCAACACAAAATTAACAAGCAAGAATGGAACAATCTCACCGAGAGTGGTGCCCAAGTTAGGGTTCTCCTTACTCACAGCCTGCACCTTCACTTAGGGTACAGGACTGTGAGGCAATTGAAGCTAATAACGTCCAATACTCCAATCCACAGAAGTTCCTAGAACAACAATCATGATCAAACACCAGATCTGACTGTTCTTTTTCCAAGAATAACAAGAACCTTTCAAATAACCCAGATCAAACCCTAATATGAAACAAGAACCCCAAAGATCATAGTGGAAGACTCAAACAAAGATCTTAATACTTCTTGTGTAAAAGATTATCAGAGACTCTTTAACCTAGGGCTCTGATACCATGTTACAAACATGGAACAAAACATGAAAAAAAATGAAAGAAACTCTTATTAAACTCTGAAAACAACTTCTATGAAACGATTAAAAAGTAAAGAACAAAAAAGATCAAAATACAAAATACTGATCAACTCTTAACAGGATAGAAAACACTCTCTCATGAACATAAAAACAACAAGATCTACAATCACAAACAACGGGTTAAAGGAACTTACAGATACAAGATGTATCTGCACAAGAACACCAATTAAAAACCCTAATGACAGATCTTAACTAAAGAGGAAACCCAAAGAGATGAAAAGTAGATGAAAAACAAAGAGACTGAAAACATCTTTCGAGACGAATCACTCAGCTATTTATAGTGGGGGATTTGTGTTTCTTCAAACACAATGGACGACTGAGATTGAAACCATCCAATGGCCCTCATGTATTTGTGTTTCTTCTCCAGGATTGCCTGTGTGGCACTGGACATATACTCGAGACAGGCCAGGCCCACAAGGAAACTTCTGATATTATCACTAGCCCACGAACGCTAGAGCCCTCGAACTCTACCTCTGTCCACGACCTCACGAACACAGCATAGCCCATCACCACGAGCTCAATCATTTATCATCATTTAGCCCATTCAGCAATAACATAAAATAATAAAACAAACTTTGTATTAAAAACCAAATTAAACAAAATGCCAAGTATAAAATTGAACTGAATTTATAACATAAATTTTAACACTTTACCTAAAAGCTTCTCGATTTTGAGCCAGCACCTAATGGCGCGACTCACCAGTCGCGGCCCACCTTTGCCACCTCTACGTAATAGCATGCCATGGACATGGAAGACTCTTAAGCCACATGACCTTTCCACTATATCATTGTAATTCTACCCATTTGACTTGTTAGTAATAAAACATAACCACTCCAATTTGACCTGTTTGAAAAATCAAATAATCAATACTTTGACAAGATGTATTTTCTTTAATTATCATATAACTAATTCAGTAGCTTGGTTTTAAACAGCGTTAAGTGCACAAAATCACGCTTTTTTGCGTTTCCTGTATTTCCTCTAGGCGCTGAGTGAAAAGGCCCCAAGGCTTGCGCCTCGTGCCTAGGCGCGCTTTTTAAAACCAAGTTCAGTAGTTATTAAAGAATGTGGACTGATAAAGATTCACAACTCAAATGAATTAGAATTACATAACGTTCTGAAGAAAATATTATCACTTGTAAACATTTGTAAGGATTCTATTTATTAATAAAAAAATAGAAAAAATGAAAGAAAATAAACTAGCTTTTAAAATACCAGAACATAGACCATGGTTGATAGCACTGTTATTTATCAGAGCTATACCTAGTATGTCAACATTTAGAATGCTTTTTTTAACTAAAAAAATGATTTGAGATATGCGGTGATTATGAGGAATTGAGATCAAAGAAAATACCATGAGGTGTTTTCGTCTAGGAATCTTTTAGTCACTTTTACCCGTCACCGTTATGACTTTGGCAAACATGGCTTAAAGCTAACCTACTCATAAAAATAGAATGCATTAGATGCTAAATTTGCCTTCGGTTTTTGGATCATACATATTAAATACACAAACCCAATTCAGATTGAACACCAAACCCCCAGTTACGCCAGCCAAAATGGGACACCAAACGGATATAAATTCCTATTGCAGGACCCATGTTTGTGGTTAGAAAACGGGACACAAAACGGATTCACCAAGTTGACCGAGCTTCTCTTCTAGTTCGTTTAATTCTTCAGCTCCTTGAACTCATGAATTACCTTTTTTTTTTCTAGAGCCTATGCAGAACCTCTTTCTATCAAACCTGAAATAAATTAAGAGACAAAAAGATTTATAAGTAAATTAGATGTCAAACAAAAGATCTGTAGTTCTGGAAAGTTTTATACTAACAACAAGAGTTCACCTTACAATAATATTAAAAAAAAAAAAAAAAAAAAAAAAAAAAACCTTTGAAGTTCCACTTTAGATCTGAAAAATTGAGCTATTTGACCCATTTAAAATAAGTCGCCCATTTATCAGTGAATAGTTTGTTCGTGCCAGCTTCACAACCAGCCCTACCAACAATTGAAGATCATACTCTCGAAAGTGTCCTAGGCACTGAAGCGCAACCCAACACATGTTTTTCCTTGCGCCTTATCAGGCTATCCAGGTGCAAACTCAGGCCAATTCTGGAAAAGATCGTCTCAAATCTTTAAGTATGCTTTGGCGAAAGCAAACCAAGTGTTAAGAAATATAGAAACAAGCTAAAAACAGGGAATAAACCTAAAGATATGTTCTTAGCGAAACATAAGCCCACCATTTAGCTAAAAACAAACAGAGTTGACCTTACTCATGAACTTATACCCATATCGTGTTGCTCTGCATATCTTGTCCCTGGCTTCAACTTTTTTCAAATAATAAACGGCTAGAGCGAGTTCTGATTTCGCATCTAGTGAACTCACTTTTATCTTTCCAATAAAGCAAATAATCAATGAAACAATCAATCAACCAGCATATGTTGTCCCATTAAACTCATGAAACTTGAATAAAATCGAACATATATGTTATCACATTTAAGTTCCAGACAACCAATCGAAATTTAATTAACAAGCACACAATAATTTAAAGGGGAATTGGATTTTAATAACCTAAACTATTTGAAATTGGCTATTGGCACCCCCAACTAAAAAATTGGTCATATATAACCTGAACTATTAACATCTTGGATTTTAACACCCACTAACGGTTAAGTCACTAACGCCTGGGTTGGCTGACGTGGCACCAGTTGCTAACGTGGCATGCTGATGTATCAATCCACGTGTGCATTTAATTAAAAAAATAGATCTGGTAGATCTCTTCTTCCCCACAATACCTTCATCGATCAAAAGTTGTGAGTCTTAATAACCCTAAACAAACCTTCACAAACATCCCATGTCTCTGAATAATAACCGTCTTCCATTTCCACATCGGCGGCCTTCCATCCCCCTTCCTCTTCTCTCCTATAAAACCTCCATATTGTTCTCCATTTAACCCTTCCTAATCCCTTTATAAAAAAAACCCTAATATGTCACCTACCTACAATACCTTTATCGATCGTATCAATCCTACTGTTTGTTACCTAATTTAGCTAAATTTTATCTGAAATTAACGATTTGTACCCCTCTCTCTACAACCATATCCCTTCTGCAACTCAACCGTACTGTTAGTTACCTAATTTAGCTACCGTGGTAGTGGCTGTAAAGAGCTACGGTGGTGGTGGTTGTAGAGAGAGAGAGCTACGGTGGTGGTGGTTGTAGAGAGAGGGTTACGGTGGTGGTGGTGGTTGTAGATAGAGAGAGCTACGGTGGTGGTGGTTGTAGAGAGAGAGAGAGAGAGAGAGACAGTGGTGGTGGCGGTGGTAGAGAGAGAGCTACAGTGGTGGTGGTAGAGAAAGAGAGAGAGCTACGGTGGTGGTGGTTGTAGAGAGAGAGTTACGGTGCTTGTTGGCTGTAGAGAGAGGTTATTTCTTCAAATGGATTCATATCAGATCTATGTTTTATGATGATGATGCTGATATGGATTTTATTTAGATTTGTTTGTTTTTTTTTATGATGATATGGGTTCATATCTATCATATCTGTTTTTTTTATTGTTAAGTGAAATGCACATGTGGATTGACACATCAGCATGCCACATCAGCAAGTGGTGCCACGTTAGCCAACCCACTAACGGTGTTAGTGGGTGTTAAAATCTAACATGTTAATAGTTCAGGTTATATGTGGCAAATTTTTTAGTTGGTGGTGCCATCGGCCAATTTTGAATAGTTTAGGTTTTTGAAATCTAATTCCCCTAATTTAAAGCTTGTTCATGTTTTGAACTTGAATTAGCTGTTTAGGCATTATTCAGTAAAAAAATAGTCACCAATACCAACGATCAATTTATCTTACTTAATCTATCAAATTAACATTTGAAACCAAATCAAAAACCAAAACTCATAAATAGTAAACAAACCAATCGTATCAGAGGTCAGAGCTTGTCATCTTCCTTATTTTTGCTGGGATCTATTCCCCCGGAAGCCGGAGGCCATGGCCCCATTCATCACTGTTCATGAGATAGTAACAAATGTTGATGAATTACATTGAGAAATACATGAGGTATAAATACGTAGAAATGAACGACTAATTAGGAGTGAAATCCTCCTATGACAAAAATAAAAAATCTGTAACACCCAAACTGATGGCGGAAACATCGAGGTGTCACGTACGAATGATAGTTCAATGCTCATGGTACTAAATGAAAGTTGAATAATATTAAACAATTTAATTACAATTCATCTTACAAGTAAAGATTACAAAAGTTGATTAATATAAACTAGGTCAAAAGCTCTTATGTGTTTCAAGACTTGTACAACTTCCAATAGCAAATAAAACCTAAAACATGTTGAGTTGGAAAGATGGGGGTCAACTATAAATAGTTAGTGAGAATACATAGGTTTTTTAATGTAATAGAAATCAATAGTTTGCATAGCAGTCATAGTAGAGACATATCAATGAATAATGCTAGAGTAGGAGTCCGACATGTAACAATGCGTCTTTTGTACAATCAAACCTTGTGTCGACTGAGACCTAACTCGCAAGTTAGTAAAGTATAACTGTTATCGATCATCCCAGAATTTATGCGGGGGATGGGTTTGTCAGACCTATAGCGCTATAATCTAAACATGCGGCTTGATCAATGCTAATGAATGTACTGTGTCTTTTTGTTACAGTCAAATGATAGAATGAGTAAATGATAGTGTATAAAATGTTTATAATTGAATCACAAGTTTCAACAATGATAGTGTATAAAATGTTTAAACATGTTTCACCCCAAAATGTAAATTAGAAAAATGGGCTATGTAAACTTATCTTCGATAAGTTGTATAAACCTCTAAGTGTCGTGAATGTATGTGAGGCGAATCTCGAAGACTCAACCTAAAGTTTCAAGTATCCTAAAATAAATTTCTAAACTTAAAAGAGTCTTAAGTTTCTTAGGCTTAGCATCAAGGTTAGTTATTACTTCCTTTTGAACTTAATTTGATAATATGTATCTTAATTAATAATAAAATGTAAAATATGGTAATATAAGTGAATAATGCGAAAATATTAAAGATTTTGGATGCACACTATTTCGGAGTACTTATGATAATTATATAAAGCTCTAAAATATGTATTTGGTATTTTTAAATGAATATAAGTGTCGTAAATGTAATAAAATTGATTTAATTAGTATAAAAATTATAAAAATATAATTTTTATAGAAAAATGTTGTTACTGATGTATAATGTTGGAAATTAATTTTATAAAATACTTTCTTTTTTTTTTGGACTCGATTGTTTGTGAACTCGGTTCCACCGTCACTTTGAAAAACTTTGATGTTTTTAGAGAATTGATTTTGGACAAAGTTTAAAAAATTGGTGAGAATGTTGTAAAAATCAGATTTAGCCTTTAGAGGATAAAACCATGTGAACCAAGAGTAGTCATCTACAAAGATAGCATAATATAAGTAGCCATCTGTAGATGCAATTGGTGTGGGTCCCCAAAGATCACAATGGATTAAGTCTAAGACATGTGGTGCACGTTTGTTATTTTCACCAAAAGGTAAATGTTTTGCTTTTGATAACTCACAAGAATTACATAAACCTGGTTTCGGTAATAAAGATGTAACAAAGACATGACCATGTTTATTTAAACTAGAGATGTTATCAAAAGAAACATGTCCTAGGTGATTGTGCCATTTATTGTACGAAGCACGAAGATGAGAGGCTGAAAGAGCGGCAACATAAGACTTATGACTTTGGGTGAGCACATAGAAACCATTTTCACAGGTGCCCCTAGCAAGAACTTCCTCCGTTTTTCGGTCCTGAATATGAAAATAATCGTTAGAAAATAGAACATCTACGGGAGAATCATTTGTTAGTCTACTAATTGAGAGTAGATTCTTGGTGAGATTTGGAAACAACAATAACATTTTGTAAGGAAAGACAATTATTTAAAGTTGTATTCCCAACATGAGTGATTGGTAATGCTTGACCATTACCAAAGGTGACACTCATGTTACCTGTATGAGGTTTACAATCGGTTAAACCATTATTTTTAGTAAGCATATGGATTGTGGCACCTGAGTCGGCTGTCCAGTCCGGAATGTCAGATGCAAGGCTACATTGTGCACCGAATGCTTGGGCTAGATTAGCATCTAGTTTGAGGGCTTTTTGAGCATAAGACATTAGAGTAGGACAAGTAGTGGCATAGTGACCGTCTTTGCGACACAATTGCCACGGTTAGAGGATGGTCGGTTATTGTATGTAGGTCTGGTTGAGTTAGAATAGAAGGCAGCCTCGGGTTGGGTGGAAGGACCGTGAAGCTTTTGAACAAACAGTTCCTGATTTTCTGCGTTTGCAAGTAGGTCATGAAAAACAGGAGCAGGTTTGATTGTTCTTTGAGAAGTGGAAAAGTTTTCAAAAGAGGCACCTAAACCACAAAGAAACCAGTGGTGTTTATCCTCATCACTGATGGGGTGGCCGATAGATGCAAGCTGGTCTGAAAGGGCTTTGAATTTCGGACCGTATTCTTCCACAGAACTGGTACCTTTCTCAAGGGCACGAAGAGAGTCTTTTAAATTGTGAATTCGCTCAATAGAGTAATGGCTGTAGGCATTGGCAATGGTTGTCCAGTCCAAGAAGGCAGTGGTGTGTCCAATTGTTTCGGACATAGCTTCCTCGGTGAGGGTAGAGTTTATGAGAAGAAGGACCTTTTGGTCGGAAGATTTCCAGGATTAGCGGGGTTTTATTGTTGGAAATGATAGTTTCAGATGGGTAGGTGTTTGTACCATCAATGTGACCGAGGAGATCGAGGTAGGCCAGAACAGGGGTAATCTGTTTCTCCCACGGGAGATAATTTGTGGAGTTAAGTTTTATATTGTTTAAGTGGCTAAGAGATTGGAGTGGAATGGTTGAGAGATCTGTTGAAGAAGACATGATGGAGGCGGATAGAGAACAGAAAAAGAAATAGGGCAGAAGATAGTCAAAGGGGACGGGATCAATGCTGATACCATGAGATAGTAACAACTTTTGATGAATTACATTGAGAAATACATGAGGTATAAATAGACAGAAATGAACAACTAATTAGGAGTGAAATCCTCCTATTACAAAATAGAAAATCTATACAATGAATGAGAATAATAGCAGGAGAGATTTAAGGAAATTATTTAGAGTTTCCTAATAGTTCATCTATCTCAAATCTCTCCCATAATTCCTCTCTCAGAGAATCCCTCGCTACTCTCTGCGAAAACATGCATACAACGACAATTGCAAGATTTTTTCTCTAGTTGACTGTACAAGCAACCATGTCGTACCTTAATGTAGCTAATTTCTTGAAGAGTTGTTATTGATATTGCTCTTCGTCCTCTGAGATCTTGCTCATATTCCAAGTAAAGGGGCGTTATTATAGAACCATATCAACTCCTTAACCTCCTCTTGTAACCCTTGCTTCCAAAAGTAACTTTTTAGTTTAAGTTGTTAGACAAGAGTAAAAGACATATATGCCCCTAAAAAGTCCTTTTTATGTGCATTAAGTTTTGTATCTTGAGCAATTATATTTGTATTGTTTAAAATTTAAGAAGCCCTTAGCTCATGTATTATAATATAGTATAGATATAGATATAGATATATCAACAATAAGCATTTATAACTACATTTGTTGTTTAAAACCAGCAAAAAAAATTGCAAAAGGGATGTTGCTGCAGTGTAAAACAAAGAGAGATACAAAAAAACACGTTAAGACATCATCCCGAACAATAACCACTCGCTCGGGCTTCGCGTTTCAAGTTTGTTATCCTAACCGTATCCTCAGTGAAAACCAGATTTCACACAATCACAATTGCACAGCAGAAGCAAAAAAACATAAACAACATACATCCGCACTAAATTATTTAGTCTTTGTATTGCTAACCGCCTTTGTGTTCTGACGAAAGATCAAATTGGTGGCCATCCTACAAGTTATTGCGTGATCCATTTAAACACGTCTTTTAGCAAATCCACAGAAGAATCTACACACGAACAATTAACTTCATTACACATGTTACAACCCATCAAAAAAATAAACAAACTTTAATTAAAAAAAGTAAAAAAAAAAAGATCAATTTTGGTAGGTTTAACTTTTGGAAGTCAAATGAATTAGTTTCTACTTTAACAACTAATAGAAACTTTCAACTAGGGATTTCTGTGTTTTGCTAGTTTTATTATCATTTTGTGATCAATTCAGGGATTCCGCACCTGAATTGAACTTGTTTGATCATTATCTTTGTTGTTTAGACAATCCTACGCGCATACAAAGTGGTATCAGAGCCATTTGGATCAAACAACCACAAATTGATAATATTACAGCTGATTTGGACCCAATTTTGATCAAAACTTTATGTTTTTCATTGATAAACTGAACTTGGTGTTAAATTGATTGATTTGAACTTGTTTTCATGGATAAAACTCAAAATTCTCTTTGTTAAACTTGTTCCAAATCCAATCCGAAGCAAAACCTGCATAAAATCATCAAATTTATCAACATTTGAAAATTTTTGATCAAAATAACTGATTTTCAAAGAATAACCGTTTTTCAAATATGAGGGGTCGAACCTAAGGAGATTTGGTTGAAAGTGAGAGTATTTGGTCGAACGTGGAGTGTTATTTGGTCGAACCTAGAATGTTTTTGTGTGTTATTGTTCATTCGACCTTATTGGGTACATTCGACCAATCGAGTGGTCGAACGTGGGTTTAAACGGTCGAAAGTGAACTGAGTCTGTTATTTTCTACATTCGGACTTCATTAAAACGGTCGAACGTGGACTAATTTTCACATTCGACCACACGATCATTCAAAAGGGTTGAACGTAGAAACTGTTATAAATTTTTTTAATCGTTTCGTGTTTAATCATTTTCAGATCGATATGTGGAATTATCCTACAACACCACGACCTAATACAACACCACAATAGCAGACAACCATGGATCCTTGGTCAGTAGCTGCTCAAAAGTCTAGTCAACCATCCCAAGCAGTAAAAACTGCCAAAACTGAAACAGGGGAAGAAAAAAAAAATCCTATTTTACCTTCATACTACTACCATGTACCTCCACCACACACGACCGCATACCACCACAATCTACCTCCAACACGCACTGACTAAAGACGGTGCCGCATACCACCACCGTCTACCTCAGCTAGGCAGGTTGTCATCAACCTACCGAAAACCATCAACAACAAAGTCTCAGTGTCAGGCAAGCATTAGCCATCACCGACAACCTCGTGAAGAAATCAGGCAAGAGATTCAAAAGATTCGTCGAAACACAGTGTCACACCCTCAAATTCCACATGCGGGGTTTTACCGCGAGGCGCGTGACACACCAGGATCTCAGTCAACGATCACAATAAAACATACAACAAACATGCATTCAAGATTATATTTAAAACCAAAATATAATGCTTTGAGCTGTAAACCAGCAGCGGAAGCATTCTTGTTTACAACCAAAAGACATATCATTGTTTACAAAGACATTGTTTAATATGTTTCCAAAATAATAGACGCCGTGCATGACCTCGTGCGCCTAGTCCGACAACCGCTACCTTAGCGACCTGAGAAAACATGCCAAAAATGTCAACATATAATGCTGGTGAGTTCACAGGTTTTATTTCATAAAAGTGTTGTTATAAGTTCGGTAAGATCATTTCCCGTTACTACTATGTTATGAGAACGTTAGCTAGACGTTAAGTGTTGCTACTACTGCGGTTGGGAATCCATTACTAAACCGGTATAAGTGTTGAAGCCAGCCCAGACGGACGGGATTACCGATGCCTCGGTAACCCCCAAAGTATTAGAGACAATATGCACCCGCCCGGCTCCCAGCCGTCGGGTGGGGTTTGTAAGGCCCAATAGATCTATCCACATTTCCCCCGTTGTGCATCCCCGCACATTCATGGTTCCCCCTGGGACTTTCTGTAAAAGCCGCATAGTACGTAAAGTAACCATAGTATAACATGATCTATGATAAGTAATCAAATAAGTAGCATGTTTCTCCCCCGATAGTAAAACGGTAAAAGTGGGGCTGTGACACTCACCTCGGTTTGCGTTACTTGAAAATAGTTAAGTAGTTATGTTACGATAGTCCCAAATAGCGGCGACCTATCATAAGATGTGTATAAGTATTGGACTAATAACCCGCAGGCTAACTAGTCCCCGTATGTCCAGACCGTGACCATAAACGTTTGAAAACACCTTTAACCGTTAGACCGACCGTGCCAGACAAGACCCGACATCCCATTGGTGACCCGACATCTCACGTGTTAGATAAATGCAAGACATCATGCAACATATGCAATTAAACACTTAGCACGCGCAACAATTCACCTAGTCTAGCATAATGTCCAATTAACGCATAAACAGGTCCGAACACGTCTTACTAAGTCATTGGGTGTATCCCGGGGTTCCTAGCATGTTCCTAGGTGTCAAATCGTGTTCCGGGATGTCAAAATGCGTTCACGACAGCAGTACATGCGATTAGGAAAGTCACACGTGAGTAGGCAATAGCCTATAGGCGATTAGGGGGTCTAATCGCATGGAGTATGGGCGATTAGGGCCCTAATCGCCCCCAATGTCTGCATAATCGCCTATAGCTCAGGCGATTAGGATGCCTAATCGCCTGCAGCTGCTGTACAACGAGTTTTCGCGCGTTAAACCCTCCAAATCAGATCCGAAACATGCAACAACACCCAATATCAAACCTAAATCATTTACCAACCCTTTTCAAGCAAAAACCCCCAACATATCACTGATCTAGCATGTTCTATGCAATTATTTCCTAAAATGGCAAAGTACTAGGTTTCTTCTACCAACCTTATCTTTCCTTAAATGGAAATAATCAGATTTCAAGCTCTACAACATGTAACTCATAAAATCTCTGATCTAACATCTTCCTAGTGTGAATCCTAACAACATTGCACCAACAATCACACCATAATCATCCTAAATCCTCAAGAACATACAAATGGGTCAAAATATGCATTTTCTTCAAAACACCATAATAATGGCTAAGATTCTAAGACAACCCTCCTAGTGACCTCTACATAACAGAAGTACACTCATATCTTGAAAACATTCATGTTAAAATCACCAATAAGACCAACATTTGCATATAAACTTCACATATAACAAGCATTAAGGTGTAAACTTGATTTAAGACTCTTTTGAAAGGTTTTTAAAGACACATTTGGTAAAACAAGGTCTGGAACTTTAGGGGAACTCAAAATAACAACTTTACAAAGGTTAGGGATGAAGAACACACCTTGGATTTTGCTAAAGAAAGGTGTGTAAGCTTGGGGATGGTGATTTTTGTAGCAAAATGAGTTCCAGAGGTGTTCTAAGGTGTGTGGGCGACTTGGGAGCTGCTAGGGTTGTTCTAGAGGTGTTTGGGGAGTTAAGGGTTCTATTTATAGGTGTTTTGACCCGAGCCCTGCAGTACACGCGATTAGGGGCCCAGATCAGGCGAGTAGGGGCCTAATCGCCTATAAGCCCACGCGATTAGCCACCTACTCGCGAGTAGGGGGCCCTAATCGCTACTATTCATGCGATTGGCCCTCCTACTCGCCCCATTTCCTTGTACTCGTGCACTGTTCATGCGATTAGGAGTCCCCCCCAGGCTCCTAATCGCCTATAAGGTCTGGAAATGGGTTTTTGGCGCGTTAAACACTATTTTAACATATTTAAACACGTATTCACATACCGATAAGTCACATAATGATTCCAAACATATAATGCATGATATCCAACACGTTTACATCCGTTCACCAATTCCCGGGACTCGAGACTCGTGTGTGCGTTAGACCCGGCGATTCCACGAATCGCCGATCCTTGTACTCATAGTTATGGACCGACTCCGATGACCCCGCGGATCATCATAACGACTCCCGATAATTCCCCCGAATCATCGTACCGACTCGACTGACCTCGTTAAGGACGTAATATGCATGACTCGCTAAGGTAGACTTACTAGTTTAGTCAACGTTACTAACCTGAGTTTGCCGGGTGTCACATCATCCCCCTGTTGAAAGAATTTTCGTCCCGAAAATTGCCCAAGGCCAAAAAGGAAGAGACGAAAGAGAAGAAAAATTTTCCGGTTGCCACATCATCCCCCTGTTGAAAGGAATCTCGACCCGAGATTCATTCAGCTTCAGCAGAGACATGTCTTGATTCGAACGCGCGCTTAGGAAATAAATGGGGATACTTAGCCTTCATTTGATCTTCCCGTTCCCACGTGAACTCCGGTCCACGATTAGAGTTCCAACGGACTTTAACAATGCGGATTTTACTCCGGCGAAGGCTACGGATTTTATAGTCAAGAATTTCAACCGGTTCCTCCACGATACGCAGACGATCATCCACCTTGATCTCTTCGAGAGGAACAACTAAAGATTCATCCGCCAAACACTTCTTCAAATTAGAAACATGGAAGACGTTATGAACATTACTGAGCTCAGCCGGCAGATCAAGCCTGTACGCTACCGGTCCAATCCGTTCCAGGATTGCGAACGGTCCCACATACCGAGGATTCAATTTGCCCCGTTTCCCAAAACGTATAACGCCCTTCCACGGAGATACCTTCAACAAAACCCTGTCGCCAACCTCGAACTCCAAAGGCTTGCGACGACGATCGGCATAGCTCTTTTGACGATCCCGAGCTGCTGCCATGCGGTTACGGATTTGTACGATCTTTTCGGAAGTCTCGTACACAAGTTCCGGGCCGGTGAGTTGACTCTCACCCACCTCGGCCCAACAAAGAGGAGATCGGCATTTCCGCCCGTAAAGAGCCTCGAACGGAGCTGCCTTGATGCTAGAATGGTAACTGTTGTTGTAGGAGAATTCCACCAACGGTAAATGACTCTCCCACCCCTTGCCAAAATCGATCACACATGCCCGAAGCATGTCTTCTAGCGTTTGGATTGTCCGCTCACTTTGACCGTCAGTTTGCGGATGGTATGCTGTGCTCATGTCTAACTGAGTACCCAGAGCCTTATGCAAAGACTTCCAAAAGTTAGAGGCGAACCGAGGATCACGATCAGAAATAATAGAGACAGGCACCCCGTGCCGAGAGACCACTTCCTTGAGATATAACCGTGCCAAACGCTCGAGACCATCGGTCTCTTTGATAGCGAGGAAGTGCGCAGACTTTGTCAACCTATCGACAATTACCCAGATCATGTCGCAACCACTGGGCGATCTCGGTAGTTTGGTCACAAAGTCCATCGTAATCCGCTCCCACTTCCACTCGGGGATTTCAGGCTGTTGAAGAAGGCCGGATGGCTTTTGATATTCAACTTTGACCTTGGCACAGGTCAAGCACTTGCTCACGTACGAAGCCACGTCCGCCTTCATGTTCGGCCACCAATAAAGTATCTTCAGGTCTTGATACATCTTATCGGAGCCAGGATGAATAGAGTACCGGGACTTGTGAGCTTCATCAAGAACGAGCTCCCGCAAGCCCCCAAATAAAGGAACCCAAATACGTTCGGCGAAATAGTGTAACCCATCGGACCTGAGTTCAAGATGGCTATCAGCACCATGCATGGTTTCAGCCTTAAGGTTTCCCTCCTTCAAAGCTTCTTGCTGCGCTGAACGGATTCGGTCAGGTAAGCCGGAATGGATAGTGAGCTGAAGAGCTCGAACACGACGAGGTTTAGCCGTTTCCTTCCTGCTCAAGGCGTCTGCGACCACGTTCGCCTTGCCAGGATGGTATTTGATGGCGCACTCGTAATCATTAAGAAGCTCGACCCAACGACGCTGTCTTATATTCAACACCTTCTGATCAAAGATATGCTGGAGGCTCTTGTGATCGGTGTAAATAGTGCATTTGGTACCGTACAAGTAATGCCTCCAAATCTTTAACGCAAAGACCACCGCTCCCAACTCCAGATCATGGGTGGGGTAGTTTTTCTCATGAACCTTAAGCTGGCGAGAAGCATAGGCGATGACCTTCTCGCGCTGCATCAGTACACAACCAAGACCCCGGATAGAAGCGTCACAATAAACCACAAAATCGTCCGTACCCTCAGGCAAGGACAAGATAGGAGCAGAACAGAGTTTGGCCTTTAACAACTGGAAAGCCGACTCCTGCGAATCACCCCAGTCGAACTTCCGGTCCTTCTGGGTAAGCGAGGTGAGGGGTTGAGCGATCTTCGAAAATCCCTCGATAAAACGACGGTAATAACCTGCAAGGCCTAGGAATTGCCGCACCTCAGATGGCGTCTTTGGTGCTTCCCAGTCCTTTATGGCTTCAATCTTCGCTGGGTCAACGTGAATTCCTTTCTCATTAACCACATGACCAAGGAACTGAACTTCACGCAACCAGAAGCTACACTTAGAAAACTTGGCGTACAACTGTTCCCGTCTCAGAAGTTCCAAAACAAGACGTAGGTGTTCCTGGTGGTCCACCTCATTCTTGGAATAGACTAGAATATCATCAATGAAGACAATCACGAACTTATCAAGATAAGGCTTGCAGACACGGTTCATCAGATCCATAAAGATGGCAGGTGCGTTGGTGAGACCAAAAGGCATGACCAGGAATTCAAAATGGCCATAACGAGTTCGAAAGGCGGTCTTCGGAATGTCAGCTTCTTGAACCCTCAACTGATGGTACCCCGACCTCAAATCAATCTTCGAATAGAAACTAGAACCCTGAAGCTGGTCAAATAAGTCATCGATGCGAGGAAGAGGATAGCGATTCTTGATGGTAACCTTATTCAACTCCCGGTAGTCGATACACATCCGCAGGCTTCCGTCCTTCTTCTTGACAAACAAAATAGGGGCTCCCCACGGGGACGAACTAGGTCGAATGAAACCCTTCTCTAACAGCTCCTGCAGCTGGTTCGATAATTCCTGCATCTCGGGAGGTGCAAGACGATAAGGGGCACGAGCAATAGGGGCCGCACCCGGAGCAAGTTCAATACCAAATTCGACCTGGCGATAAGGAGGAAGACCAGGTAAGTCTTCAGGAAATACATCGGGAAAGTCGCGGACAACAGGAATATCTTCAATCTTCTTCTCTTCCTCAGACGAAACCGAAACAAGTGCCAGAATGGCAGAATACCCCTTCCGAAGATACTTATAGGCTTTCATACACGAAATGATACTCAATGGGACCCCGCTCTTCTCACCGTGTACCAACAGAATTTCTCCATCAGGGAGAGGAAGTCGAATGACTTTATCAAAACAGACGATCTCGGCATGATACAGGGACAACCAATCCATTCCCACGACAACATCGAAACTACCCAGGGACACCGGCATAAGATCAATGGGGAAGGAATAACCCGACAACTCAAGGCGACACTCCCTAAGGACGTGCGTCGCCTCAACTTTCTTACCATCAGCCAATTCTATCAAGTACTTAGCCTCTAAAGGTGTAGGTACCCTATCAAGCAATTGACTAAACCCAAGAGATATGAAACTCTTATCGGCGCCAGAATCAAATAAAACCGTAGCATAGCGATTATCGAGGAGAAACGTACCAGTAACAGTGTCGGGATCCTGTCGAGCACCACTTGAACCAATCACGAAGGCGCGAGCATTCCTGCCTCCGCCTCCATTGTTTCCATTGCCCGACCCATTCTTCCCAGCTTCGCCCTGCTTCAACTTGGGGCAGTTACGCTTGTAGTGACCAAGCTCACCACAGTTATAGCACCCTTGTTTCCCCTGGTTTCCCTGGGGAGCAGCGACTTGAGGGGCTGGGGCTGGTGTGACCGATGGGTTTCGGTTCCCCAAAGGGTTGGACCTACAATCCTTGGCTTGGTGCCCAATCTTATGGCACCGACGGCAACGGTCCTTATCATCGCAAGAACCGGTGTGATGATAGTTGCACCGATCACACTTTGGCAACTTCCCAGCATAAACCCCCGGCTGTCGCTCAGACGACGATCCCCCAGTATCAGTCTTCTTCACCTGTTGAGGCTGAGCCGAGCTCGAGCCTTTCCCGACCGTTTCCCACTTCCGTTTGTTACCCTCGGAAGCCTTCACAGTAGCGCCTCGAGGAGGCAAGACCCCTTCAGTCACCTTCATGTTGGTCAGCCTGTGAGCTGACCGAACTACCTCAGAATAAACAGTGAGATTACCCGCCACAACTAACCCAGCAATCTCCGGTACCAACCCAGCAACATAATGCTCAATTCTTCGGTATTCCGGTGTGTGCAAGTCGGGGCACAACACCGCCAATTCATTGTGCCTAGCAGTATAAGCTTCGATATCAGAACCCACCATCTTATGATTCCAGACTTCATGCTCAAGCTTCTGGATTTCATCCCTCGGGCAGTACTCATTCTTCAGCAACTGAATGAATTCTGTCCAGGGCATAGCGTGGGCTTCCCCAATGCCCATAGTCTGGGTGGTGGAGTTCCACCAAGTCAAGGCTTGACCCTCCAGGGTCGCCGAAGCATACTTCACCCGGTCGCCTTCCGGGCAGCTACACATCGAGAACACAGATTCGAGTTTCTCCAACCATCGGAGCAGTCCCACTGCCCCTTCAGTGCCGCTAAAGTTGTGGGGCTTACAGTCCATAAACTTTTTATAGGAACACTGGGATGGAGGAGGATTGACAGCACCACCTGGAACAAACACACAGGTGAGTACCAAGAAAAGGTAAGGTACCTCAGAACGAGGTAGAATAGATGAGAATCGACGTACCACCCATAGCATTATGAGCGGCTTGGAATGCAGCCAAAGCAATATTCACGTGCTGCTGCGTCAGATTATCCAGCTCAGCTTGGGTCATATTTATGTTCCCGCGGCCACCGCCGCCACCACGGCCGCCACCACGACCGCCAGCACGGCCGCCCCTGCGACCTCCACGAGCTCCCGACATCTTCTGTCACAACATGAAACAAAAGATTTAGGCTTGCACGTGGTATGACCCATTAGGAATTTCAAGAAAGTAGACCGAGCCCAGCTCGGGTCCATCCGTTCAAGCCCAAAGTCCACCAGGGATTCCATGCATCACAGTTTATGATCTCGTGTGCACCCGACATGATAAACTGTTCCACATGGTCCTCCAGGCGCGCTTTAAGTTTGAAGTTCAAGTCACCGAACACTAGCGCCCAATCATGATATTATCATAAGTATAAGTACAATATAATATGCATAAGGACGGGCGTGTTCATTAGGGCATAGAGGGGAGATGTCCAAATCTCTGGACAGATCTCAAGAGTACGCCGAAGCTACCCCAATGCACACCATCGTCAAGAGAGTTCAATAGTATATCGTTCACCATCGGATCATAGTAAGGATGAGTCAAGAAATAAGATGATAAGAAGTAAATAGATGATGTAGCGTGGTAGATGATGACACCGACACCCCGACAAGTCATATTGTTACCCACTTGCTAAGACTCGACTAATTGTGACCGTCTAGTGTGTGCGACTCAGTTATAGACTAGACTCTACATGCAGTCTCAGTTCACTATAACCGTTGGCTCTGATACCAATCTGTCACACCCTCAAATTCCACATGCGGGGTTTTACCGCGAGGCGCGTGACACACCAGGATCTCAGTCAACGATCACAATAAACATACAACAAACATGCATTCAAGATTATATTTAAAACCAAAATATAATGCTTTGAGCTGTAAACCAGCAGCGGAAGCATTCTTGTTTACAACCAAAAGACATATCATTGTTTACAAAGACATTGTTTAATATGTTTCCAAAATAATAGACGCCGTGCATGACCTCGTGCGCCTAGTCCGACAACCGCTACCTTAGCGACCTGAGAAAACATGCCAAAAATGTCAACATATAATGCTGGTGAGTTCACAGGTTTTATTTCATAAAAGTGTTGTTATAAGTTCGGTAAGATCATTTCCCGTTACTACTATGTTATGAGAACGTTAGCTAGACGTTAAGTGTTGCTACTACTGCGGTTGGGAATCCATTACTAAACCGGTATAAGTGTTGAAGCCAGCCCAGACGGACGGGATTACCGATGCCTCGGTAACCCCCAAAGTATTAGAGACAATATGCACCCGCCCGGCTCCCAGCCGTCGGGTGGGGTTTGTAAGGCCCAATAGATCTATCCACATTTCCCCCGTTGTGCATCCCCGCACATTCATGGTTCCCCCTGGGACTTTCTGTAAAAGCCGCATAGTACGTAAAGTAACCATAGTATAACATGATCTATGATAAGTAATCAAATAAGTAGCATGTTTCTCCCCGATAGTAAAACGGTAAAAGTGGGGCTGTGACACTCACCTCGGTTTGCGTTACTTGAAAATAGTTAAGTAGTTATGTTACGATAGTCCCAAATAGCGGCGACCTATCATAAGATGTGTATAAGTATTGGACTAATAACCCGCAGGCTAACTAGTCCCCGTATGTCCAGACCGTGACCATAAACGTTTGAAAACACCTTTAACCGTTAGACCGACCGTGCCAGACAAGACCCGACATCCCATTGGTGACCCGACATCTCACGTGTTAGATAAATGCAAGACATCATGCAACATATGCAATTAAACACTTAGCACGCGCAACAATTCACCTAGTCTAGCATAATGTCCAATTAACGCATAAACAGGTCCGAACACGTCTTACTAAGTCATTGGGTGTATCCCGGGGTTCCTAGCATGTTCCTAGGTGTCAAATCGTGTTCCGGGATGTCAAAATGCGTTCACGACAGCAGTACATGCGATTAGGAAAGTCACACGTGAGTAGGCAATAGCCTATAGGCGATTAGGGGTCTAATCGCATGGAGTATGGGCGATTAGGGCCCTAATCGCCCCCAATGTCTGCATAATCGCCTATAGCTCAGGCGATTAGGATGCCTAATCGCCTGCAGCTGCTGTACAACGAGTTTTCGCGCGTTAAACCCTCCAAATCAGATCCGAAACATGCAACAACACCCAATATCAAACCTAAATCATTTACCAACCCTTTTCAAGCAAAAACCCCCAACATATCACTGATCTAGCATGTTCTATGCAATTATTTCCTAAAATGGCAAAGTACTAGGTTTCTTCTACCAACCTTATCTTTCCTTAAATGGAAATAATCAGATTTCAAGCTCTACAACATGTAACTCATAAAATCTCTGATCTAACATCTTCCTAGTGTGAATCCTAACAACATTGCACCAACAATCACACCATAATCATCCTAAATCCTCAAGAACATACAAATGGGTCAAAATATGCATTTTCTTCAAAACACCATAATAATGGCTAAGATTCTAAGACAACCCTCCTAGTGACCTCTACATAACAGAAGTACACTCATATCTTGAAAACATTCATGTTAAAATCACCAATAAGACCAACATTTGCATATAAACTTCACATATAACAAGCATTAAGGTGTAAACTTGATTTAAGACTCTTTTGAAAGGTTTTTAAAGACACATTTGGTAAAACAAGGTCTGGAACTTTAGGGGAACTCAAAATAACAACTTTACAAAGGTTAGGGATGAAGAACACACCTTGGATTTTGCTAAAGAAAGGTGTGTAAGCTTGGGGATGGTGATTTTTGTAGCAAAATGAGTTCCAGAGGTGTTCTAAGGTGTGTGGGCGACTTGGGAGCTGCTAGGGTTGTTCTAGAGGTGTTTGGGGAGTTAAGGGTTCTATTTATAGGTGTTTTGACCCGAGCCCTGCAGTACACGCGATTAGGGGCCCAGATCAGGCGAGTAGGGGCCTAATCGCCTATAAGCCCACGCGATTAGCCACCTACTCGCGAGTAGGGGGCCCTAATCGCTACTATTCATGCGATTGGCCCTCCTACTCGCCCCATTTCCTTGTACTCGTGCACTGTTCATGCGATTAGGAGTCCCCCCCCAGGCTCCTAATCGCCTATAAGGTCTGGAAATGGGTTTTTGGCGCGTTAAACACTATTTTAACATATTTAAACACGTATTCACATACCGATAAGTCACATAATGATTCCAAACATATAATGCATGATATCCAACACGTTTACATCCGTTCACCAATTCCCGGGACTCGAGACTCGTGTGTGCGTTAGACCCGGCGATTCCACGAATCGCCGATCCTTGTACTCATAGTTATGGACCGACTCCCGATGACCCCGCGGATCATCATAACGACTCCCGATAATTCCCCCGAATCATCGTACCGACTCGACTGACCTCGTTAAGGACGTAATATGCATGACTCGCTAAGGTAGACTTACTAGTTTAGTCAACGTTACTAACCTGAGTTTGCCGGGTGTCACACACAGGGCCGAAAACCCATCTTCAAAAGAATTCAGGTTACCGACACAAAAGATTCATCAAAAAACCCAGGTGCGAAAGCCCTTATAACCAAAACTGATGGCGACGCGGTGACGGTGTTACCACGGATGCCGTTCTTCTCTCTTTACATATGTAGGTATGTACATAATTACTGGGATACCCTCCGTCAGATAAAAAATTACAATATTGACAAAGTTTACTATTCAACTCCATCAAATTTAAATATATTTGAATTTTATTTGACCCGTTGAGATAACTAACACAACCAAGAGTCCTAAGTCTCCAAGACCTTCTGGTTCATAACTAAAGTAACAGCTCTGCACTATACTCATCAAATTGTTATAAAATGTATAAAGGTTAACATTGATTATTTGACCCGTTATAGTCCAAGTAGACTTCGGTTCAATTTACTCACCTTATGCTGCTTAAACTCTTTTCCAAACTTCATAATTGTGTATAGACACACCTCTCCTATTAGTAAACGAATATGTTACTTGATGCTATGCAAAAACACATATCGTTAAAAAGTTAATTAAGAACTTATAGTTTATATAAAATCCATTTTCTGCTCCAACTTCATTAAGAAACTACAATTCTGCAGAATTTCAAGTAGAGGATTTGTACAAATGTTAATGCAACTAAGATGATATAAATTGAATCAAAGCATTATTGCATCTCCATGACTTGTGATCTACCATGTTGCACCTTAACAATCAAACTTATGCCTTTTAGTAAATAGAACACATCAAAAGAATAATTGCGAAAACATAAATTTACCTCGTAGATTAGTCTCTAATCACCCTACTCTACCTTAGAATGGAATGAGCTCTAACTTAGTAAGCGTAACTCTCACATAAATACTTTACTTTGATCATAGCATATTCTACAATCCATTTTCTGGCCCCAAACTTTCATGCTGTAAAATTAACAAACTTGTAAAAATCAACCAGCATCCTTTGCAAGGAAGAACACTCAAATATTCAAAAATGCTTCTTCTTTATTTGCATGGTGAAAAGAAACTTTCAAAGTTCTTACTCAGGCATAAGGAATTTGATGTGGAGAAAGATAGAGGCGGACGTCATACATTTTCAATCGGGCAAGTCTTGTGATCAAATTTGATCTGTAAGTAACTCAGATCAATAACAACAAAATTTGATATGTAACCACCAGGATTATATTTTGTATATCAATCAACAAAAATATCTCATTAGAATCATATGTAAACGGGGAATTAAAAATTGACGAATACCTAGAATTAGAAGATGTTAGATTTAACAGAATGAAATAAAATTCAAATAACAAAAGGTAAGAAATAAGAATCAATGTCGAAAAAGATGAAGATGAACCTGAATGTTTAATTGTTCCTTATTGTGAGAGAAGGGAGGGGTGGTCGTTCAAGTGGAGGGAGAGGCGATGGTGGGGATTTATACTGTGGGGGAGGTTGGTTGAGAGAGCTAGACTATTGAATGTTTTTTTATCTCTCTCTAACTATCTGTCTTCTCTCAGGTAAGCCCTTCAACGAAGCGCCGGCGTTAGTGGTATGACGGCGGTGGTTCAGTGCTGTGAGTGGTTGCGGCTTCAAAGAGGGAACGAGATCCGCCGCCGGTGATTTCTTCTATTTAATTTCGTAGGCCCAATGTTTCATTTCCACAATATTTTCATCAGACAATAATATAACAAATTGATCTAGGATTTTATAAAGTTTCTTTTGGTTGTTGTAGTGAGAGATTAAGTAGCTGCGTGTTGCCCGCAATAATTTTCCCAAAAGGTTCGTTAGCTATATACTCATTGTTCTCAACTACCCAATTTATGCCTGTTATGTGATTATTGGTCTATAAATCCTTAAGCTGTTAAAACATATTTGTTTTAATATAATAAAACATATATGTTTTAATAGAATACATATAACCTATGTTAAATTTTCAAGATTTGTAAATTTTGATTTGTGGCTTTGTTTATATAATTGTAATTTACCATATTACAAGTGGTTGTTTTATATTCAGATAGTGGAAGAAGAAATGGAGGGCTCCAACTACGATGTATTGGTTGAGTTTGTGGAAAGAGAAGCGAATAACAATTTGTGTGGTTGTTGAAGGCGGAGTTTAGGCGGACGAATGGTGGCGGATTTGGCGGAGAACTGGTGGTTGATGTTAGGGCAGGAAATCTGTTGCAGATTTAGTGAAGTGATCATCGTTGTTTAAACTCTCCAGTCGCTGGAACCAGAAGAGTCTAATTCACACTCACCATCAATACCTAGGAGTGTAGTGTATTTACGATTATTATTACTAAAGCTCTTTGTTTTGTGATTATTATTACTAAAGCTCTTTGTTTGTGATTATTATTACTAAAGCTCTTAGTTTTGTTTTGTGATTATTATTACTAAAGCTCTTTGTTTGTTTGTTTATATGTTACATTAGATCTGTTCAGCTACAGCCATAGCCAACGCCTACAGCAAAACCACACCTACTCAGATTCAGCTTTTTTAGTTTGTTCTTTTTTAAAATGTTTATTGATGTAATGAAGAGATTATTCAACTATTGTAATTTATGTTTTTTATTTAATGAATACCATCATCATCGTAGCTAATGTTCCTACACATGTGCATCCAGGATGCAAGGCATGGTCCTTTCATTGGAACAATGAAGCAGTATCACCACGTTTCTACTGACGTCATCAATGAATATGATCAACCACAACCATTTAGAATAGTCCTCCCACGGCAGAGAACAAATTTTGTTTTTGATAGGTGGAGAAGTATGTTATTTTCCCATCAAATACTTGGACCTGGAATGATTCTCCTAAAGAACTACATCACCCTCAAGGGTCAGGTAGCTGTTTCCAGTTGATTGTATATTATTCTTCTAAAGCATGCGGATCTTTGTAATGCCAACAGGTGATACATAAACAAGTTATGTTTTAACTCAAGTCTTTATTATATCTTTTGTTTTTGTAGGCTGGCATTTGATAAGATTACAAGTGATCAAGAAAGCATGGACAAAGTTAGAGCTAACAATGTTGACTATGAGTGTTTCCTTTGCCATTGCTGCAAAGTTTTGGATTGTCTCGGATCAAATCGTTAAATCTCCTTACAAGAGGGAGGTTTGAAATAGTGTGTACTTTTTTGCTGAATCTTTTGTCAAACCATTCAAGAACCAAACCTGAATCCATCAATACACGGGTAATTTGGTTAATACTTCCTATAATTAGGTTCGTATATGTGCTTCAAGTATGTGATTGATGGGTTTAGGTACAACAGTTGTTTTCATGACTGTTTCATACAACAAGAATGTCTTTGACGGTGTATGTCATCAGTTGTGGCTCACTTTTTTTGAGGTTGATATAACATCTATAGAAAATAACCCAAATAAGCAGCACTGATTCCACCACTTTAAGTCGCATTATGGAGTAACACAATCACCTCACCGACCAAGTTCAAGAAACATAAATAGAGGCTACTCAGAAACCGATAATAGTCGACATTAGATTAGTTAAAATTAATGACTTCGTTGGTAAGCTACACATAACTGGTTCTAAACTTTGCTCATAAGCGACAAATTATATCAAAAAAACTGATACACACTGCTGTCATACAGGTACATTGCAGCTAAAAACCACCAATGCGAGCTACGTGTACGTGAACCCAAAGGCTGCCAAGACAAGATTACTTGAGGATGTAAGGCTACCCATTTTACAATTTTAACATACATTACCTATACAGAATGCATGCATAAACAATTCTCATTGAATAGGTACAAGAGTGGAGACGTGTGCAGTGCTGCCTCAATAGTACTTGCTGATAACACCACACCGCTCTCATAGATCTTGCTGTTAGAAGAAAAAGACGTCTGCATGAGTACAAAAAACGGGAAAAAGTTCCAAAAAACATCGAAAAACAAAACGACTTTGTTTTCAGTCATGTATACGGAACCCTGATCATAGGCGAAAATCAAAACGATTTGTTTTACTTTTCTTATTCGGTTTTTAAAGGTCGTTGATTTGAACATCCTTGACTGCTTCAAGTTCTTGAGGTAAGATTTTAGGGTATTGATTTTGTGGTAATATTTTAGGGTTAGAACTTGGGGTTTTTGGTTTGATTGTTGCAATCAGTGATTGTTGACCGTTGTTTGGTGTAAAACGTTAGTATTTTTTTGTTGGATTTTGTATTTTTCATCCGTGACAGAGAGCGTTGTTTGGTGTAAGACGTTAGTTTTCATTCAGTGTTATTTCCCCCTTTTTATGTTCTTTTACGAGTTTTTTTGGTGCTGGTGGCTGTTGGCGGTGCTGTGGCATTGGTGCTACTTGGCAAGGTCTTACGCCCCCGCCGCAACGCGCGGGGGCTTAATACTAGTTTAGTATAATTGGGAAACTGGTTAACTGCATCTAAAAAAAAGTGCCAAATTTTAGCCAAAATTAAACCACCTATTTATTACGGTCCATATTTAATCTAAGAAATAACTACCTTCTTTCAATGGTCTAGATCATCCCAAAAACAGTTAATTTATTCAAAATTGACGGTTATTATAGTGATGAAAATTAGTATAATAATAATAATAAAGAATGTTAAATTATTTAATAAACAACATTCAAAATGCTTGACTCACTATAGCATACTAGAAGTCATAACCCAAATCCAAATTCACCTGTTTATTTTTCTTCTAAAACTACCAATACTTCAAACTAACAACATACTAGAAGATGGTGGTGGGTAGTATAGATTGAAGAAGATGAGGTGGGTGGTGGGTCTGATTAAAATTCTATAAGTGACTTGACGATTTTGCCCATAACATAACGACATTGCGTTACCCCGTTAATGAAATGGATTGTTTTTACCTATTTCGTCAAATCAAGGGACTGTTCAAGCAATTTTTTGAATTTTGGGCTAGACTGGCATATTAGCCCATACCACATAGACGGTTTTGGTAATTAACTCTTTTTTTTTTACATAAAAATATTTTAACAATTTATCATTTATTATTGAATAATATTTTTTAGGTATACTTTTTTTTTCAAATTTTGTTTTAAACGCTCATGGTTATATAATTTGACAAGTTGTAATAACTTCTCATGGTTACAAGTTTGAAATGATATCTAGGACCAAGACACACTATACACGTAAAGCAACTACAAGTTTGACTAGGTAAAACGCTCGTTCCTTTCATTAAGAGTATCAACAACCTAGAATCGTGTAAAGAAATATGAAGTTTGCCAACATAAAGTGTAATAAGGTGAATGTTGATGATAACTAGTATGCAAAAGAGTGGAGCCGCTCGCGAGCTACTCGAGACTGACTTGATAAAAAGCTCGAAACGAGACGCACCATATCAAGCCTGAGCCATGGTTGAGCCTAAAACAAAGCTAGTTTATTTATCAAGCCAATGAATTTATAACAGTAGACTAAGTATTTGACATGCCTACCATTAAGAGAACAACCCCATATGGAAAAAAGTTAACAACCTCAAATAATGGACTCTATTCAAAATAGCATAACTCAAGAGTGTCCTTTCAAAATCAATTCTCCCGAAGAACACTAACAAAAACCCATTCCATTAAATAAATAATTAATAATCAATAATGTAAATGGTGTCTATGTACCTAATTGACCAACAACATATGACATGTTGGATCAGTGATGCTCTTGATGTTTTGCTTGCTAGTGAACACTTATGTGTTTAGCAAGTTTAATCAGATTTGCACAGCGAAATAAGTAAGCAAAGTTACACTATCAACAGGAGTTATTACCCCCTGGATGTTTGAAAACTAAAGACAAGTTTAATGAGAATCTAAGTATTGAATGTGAATGACAATAAATACTCAAACAGATTCTCAGTAAATGAAATGGAAATAACAATAATAAGCTTTGAAGGATTTCAGTTTCAATTAAAATCAATGTCTAAAACAGAGGGATGAACCCATCTATTTATAGACTTTACAAATACATGAACCTTGCCAAAAAGCAAGTCTGCAACAAGTTGTATTCTTGGAACTTGCACAAAAAGATAAAGTAATAATAAACAAATAAACTACTGAAACATAAGGCGGTGGAATGATTCTGGTACAAGTGTTGATGAATGACAAACTACTGATGAGTAGTTTGTTTTCAGTAGTTCTTTAGTGAACTTGTTTGGTTAGACTTCAGAACTTCTGATCTTTCTTCTTCAGTACTTGTTGAATCCTTCTTCAGTGCTTTAGTCTTCTTTCTTCAGTAGTTCTATACTTAGAATAATTTGTAGAAGAATGAATTAGACTAAGGTTTGCAAAAGTGGTTTCCTCAATCCTTTTTGTCCTAACAATCTCCCCCTGGATTAATGAAGCTAAAACCTTATCTAATTCCTTATTGTTGTTTTCTTCTGTCATTGACTATCTCCCATATTTCCTTGAACATGGAATTCTTCAATTGATTCAGCTGTTCATCAGTGAGAGATCCCTTTTGAGGTTCCAAATGTTGAATTGTAAGCAAGTCCTGTGTTGATAGATTCTTCAGTTAATTCATGGATTTGTAGGCCTTGCTGGTAAGATCTCTTCTTGTCACCAATACTGAGTTGCAATCAGTGAAGGACCATCTGATGATCAACACTTTAGATTTGTCAAAATCTAAAGTATAGGGAACCATGCTGGATCCCTGGGATGTTCCTGAGTGTTGGATGTTTTCTATTTCTGTGACTCTCAGGTGGCACTTCTGTCTTCTTTTTGCACCACATCAGGTAGTTTAAGAGTAGGTAAATGATGTTCAGTAACTACCTTTGTGTGCAGTTTGTCAGTGATAGTCTTCTGAATTTGGTAAGCAAATGTTGAAGGATCCCTAAATTGTGTTATCAGAGGTTTTTCTTCAATATCAAAGTCTCCTTGCACAACTGTGTTGCCTTCTAGCAACACCATCTTGAAATCAGTCTTTGTATTGTCCTGTGGCTTTCTCTTGGTAGTTGGTCTTTGTTTGACACCAGAAGTTCTAACTACTGAAGTTAATACTTCAGAAGTTTTGAACTTCTCTGGATTTGCAGCCTTGGCAGCCTTGTATTTCTTGTATGTGTCCAGTAATTTGTCTTCTCTCCACTTTGAAACTGAGGCTTTTGAACCATAGACATTAGCCACCAGTTCTTCAATCATTTCTGCTCTCTTGGCTTTTCTATCCTTTTCTGTTGCATTCTTGTCAGCAACAAGTTGAGCTCTTCCGGTTAGCTCATCCATTGAGAGCCCTTTGAGTGAATAGGCTTTTGTTTTGCTGTTCTTTATTATAAAAAGACATCAGTTGTTGTCTTTTGTCTTCTTCAACAATTCTCTCTGTTTTAGCTTGCCTATTCAACTCTCCTTCATATGCTTGAAGCTTTTCATTTAAGCTCAAGTCTTCCCTTGCTTCCAAGTTGTTCCGGATCTTATCTTCCTTAGCCTTTCTTTGGGCTGCAATTAAACTCTTCTCTAGTAGTTCTTTGGACATTGAAATTGGAGAAGGGTTCAGCACAGTCATTGTTGTTGTTGTAGGCCTTGGAATAGGAGTTGGTTGTTTTTGTTCAGTTGGTTTGGAAGGCTCTTCAGTTGTTTGTATGTTGGAAGTGTTAACTGCTGAAGTGTTGACAGAAGTGTCAACTACTGAAGGAATGTCTTCAGTACTTTCAGAGTCTTCAGTAGTTTCTTCATTATGGCCTTGGGAAGTTTCAGCTTCAACTTCAGTTCCAGAAAGAAGCCTTTGTTGATCTTCTTTTTGTTTTTGGGCTTTTTCTAGTAGTAGTTGTTGTTGTTGTAGAGCCACTCTTGCCTTTATCCTGGCTTCTAGTGACTCCTTAGGTTCCTTAATCTTCTCCCCCTTTTTGGCTTCATCCACTTCTGGAAGCCTGCCAGGTTGAGAAGTTCTACCAGTGAGTTTAGCAAGCTGTCTTGAGTTGTTGTCAATCTTGTTGGACAGCTCACCAAGTTTCTTGTTAATCACCTCAAATTGAGTTTTGGTTGACAACTCCAAAGCAGTTGTGAAAGATTTGAGGTGATTGGCAATGAGGGTGTTCTTCAACTGGTATAGGGGACCAGCTGGGGTGTGTTTTTGGGTGATCTTCATGTTGTACAGAAGATGCCACTTTAGGGGAATCAGGGATCAAGTGGACTTTAACCTGATCTGGTGTGACCAGCTCTTTGAGCTTAGAGACACCAGGTGCAGGACCTTCACTAGCAGCCGTCAATTCATGTTTGGTGGAGTGTGAATCATCATCCAAATCAATGGAATCATCTGAATCCCTGATTACATCCTCAATGAGGACATGAGGACAGTATCAGTTATATCATGAGCTGGGCCCAACCCAGTTGTCTCATGTACCTCTTGTTCTTGGTTCAGAGGATTTCCTACCTCAGGCATTAAGCCTTCATCAGTAGTTGCCACAAATGAGGTCTTAGCAATGTTATTTCTGTCCTCAGATCCACCACTGGGTGGTAAAGAGTAGTAGCAGCCTCAAATGTACCTAAGGTCTCTATGTTTGGGCTTAGAAACCCTGGTTCATCCTTATCTCTTGGGTTAGGGCTATGGACATCCACATTCATGTCAAAGTCTGAAGGTAAGTCCCTTGTTTGATGTTGTTGTTGGGGACTGACATGTTCTAATGGGATGTTCTCTTTTAGCCCATAGAGAAGTTTGGAAATTTCTATGGTTTCAGGTTCAGAAGTTTATGGTAAAAGTTCAGCAGCTTCAAAAGAAGAGTCAATTGGTATTGTTTTCTTAAATTTCTTTCTTTTGAAGAGAATTTTGATTGGTGCTCTTGTGGGGGTTTGAGATGGATGAGACTGAGAGGATGTTTCAGTCACATCTTTATCAAGTGCAGATTTCACATTGGCAAGTTCAGGCATCTCAACCTCCTGAACTGCCTTTCTTTTAAGGTTGGTGGGTTTTGATTTTTGTTGTTTTAGTTTCTTGGCCTTTTTGGGTGAGGGTTTGGAAGATGAGGGTTCCATGGGGACTGTTGTTGGTTCCCCTTGGTCATCTTCTGGCCAGGCAGCCGGTTTATTGTGCCTAGAGTATGCTTGTGAGGTTAGTGGGTTTAAAATAGTTGTTTACCCACAAGCACCTCTTCTCCAAGTTCTTTTATTATGCATTGCATAATGAACCTTGGATACAATAGAAACTTCTTTTTAGAATTGAGGTGATGCAACACCAACTCATTAAAGAAAAGTGTCGATGCCCTAAATTTTGTTTCATTCACAATGGAATGAAAAATAGGTTGAAAATTAGAGGGCATCTGATCATAAGATCCAGTTTTTGGACTCAGACACATGATGATATAGTGAAACAAAAGTTTGTACTTAGGTTAAAAAAATTTCTTAAAAATAGTAGCATGTGAGAGAGTACCTTGGTAACCACACTCTGTCATGGTCAGATGAATTTCAGAGTTTGGAAATTGATCTGGGGCATCCACATCATCTAGACCCAGTCTAATTCCCAAAGTTCCTGGTGTGATTGCCATTGTTCTCCCTTGGATGGTTGATTTGAGGGAGATCACTTGATCATTCACTGTCACCGTCTCCGCGTTCGCCCAGAACTCATTTAGAGTTTCAGTGTGGATTGGAGGATCAATGGTGAGGGCAATGAAGTATTGGTATTTAACGACTAAATCAATGATTTCGTCGTATTGGGACCAGGCTTCATGTTTCTCAAAGTAGCCTCTTTGATTGTGTCCCTGTTTTAGTATAAGAGCCATGTGGTTTGTGTGTGTGTGGATCGAACAGTATTTTTGCAGGTTAAGGGTTTGAGAGTGTTTTTAAGAGAGAAGAAGGGAATTTTGCTTTTTGAATGGATAAGTGTTGGAAAAGGTGTTTATCAGAAGTTTGTAACCGCCCTAGGTCAAACTTCTGAAGTGGGAAATGTCTTATTTGCCCTTAATGACAAAACTGCTGATGAAGAACAACTATCATTAGTAGTTCCCATTTTCTCTTCAGTAGTTTGTTAACAACTGATGAGAATGTTTTATAAACACTTTATTCATAACTTCTGAAGCTTATTTTATCAGAAGTTAATCAATTTTCAGAAAATATTCCCATACTGATGTTTTGTTCATCAGTAGTTTCTCTCCTTTTGTTTTTCAGAAGTTTTTAGACTAAAAACAGATGTAAGTGGAAAATAAAATATGTGCAGAAAAGTAAAAGAAACACTTACAAATTTAGCATCCCAAGCATGGATACTAACTTTTGAAATGTTGATATGTCAAGGGGTTTAGTGAATATGTCTGCTATTTGATTAGCTGTTGTCACATGCTTCACTTGAATCTTGCCTTTTTCATTGCAATCTCTTATGAAATGATACCTGATCTCAATATGTTTAGTTTTTGAGAACTGAACAGGATTTTGAATGATGCTAATGGCAGATTTGCTGTCTACAAGCAATGGTGTCTTAGTCTCTTTGATTCCATAATCAAGAAGTTGATATTGGAGCCATTGTATCTGTGATGTACAACTTGCAGCTGCAATGTATTCAGCTTCAGCAGTTGAAGTTGCAACAGATGTTTGCTTCTTTGATTGCCAGGACACTAGACAGTTTCCCAAGAATTGACAACCACCAGATGTTGATTTTCTTGACATTTTGCACCCTGCATAGTCACTATCTGAAAAAGCTGATAACTTGGTATTGCTAGAAGCAGGATACCAAATTCCAAGTGTAGGAGTTCCTTTCAGATATATAAAGATTCTTTTGACTGCAATTAGGTGTGATTCCCTAGGAGTTGATTGATATCTAGCACAAACACATGTTGAAAACATAACATCTGGTCTAGAAGCAGTTAGATATAAAAGGGAACCTATCATACATCTATACATGGTTTGATTAACCTGTTTTCCTTGATCATCTGGTTCAACTTGTGTGGTAGGTGTCATGGGAGTGGAACATGATTTACAGTCTTGTAAAGAAAATTTGTTCAATAATTCTTTAACATATTTAGATTGATGTATAAAAGTTCCATTTGTTTGTTGTTTAATCTGAAGTCCTAAAAAGTAATGCAGTTCTCCCATTGTACTCATATCAAATTTTGATTGCATGAGTTTCTTAAATTCAACACACAATTTTGTGTTTGTTGAACCAAATATGATATCATCAACATAAATTTGAACAAGTAAGACATGATTTCCAACATTTTTAATGAAAAGAGTTTTATCAATGGAGCCTCTTGTAAAGTTATTTTTGAGCAAAAAGTTGGAAAGTGTTTCATACTAGGCTCTTGGAGCCTGTTTTAGCCCATAAAGAGCTTTGTCAAGCTTGTACACCCACTCAGGATGAGAAGGATCCTCAAACCCAGGTGGTTGACAAACATACACTTCCTCTTTGAGTTTTTCATACAAAAATGCACTCTTAACATCCATTTGAAAAACTTTTATTTTGTTGGAAATGGCATGGGCCAGAAATAACCTGATGGCTTCAAGTCTTGCAACTGGAGCAAAGGTTTCATCATAATCAATTCTTTCTTCTTGAGAGTAACCTTGTACCACCAGTCTTGCCTTGTTCTTAATAATCATACCAGCCTCATCTTGTTTGTTCCTGAAAACCCATCTTGTGCCAATTGGTAGCTTGTTTGGTGGTAAGGGACAGATTCCCCAAACTTGTTGCTTCTTGAATTGAGTTTGTACATCAGCAGAGTTGTTGAATCAGAAGTTTGTGAAACTTTTGAAGGTTTGTAAGTTGACTTAATGACTGTTTTAGGAGTCCATGGTGCTGATCCTCATCATCAAACCTCTTATCACCATAATAAGTAGGTTTAGATGAAGTGACAGTCTTTTCAGGTCCGAAATGGAAGCTGTCAAGGTCAAAGAGTTCAGTAGGATGTGCTGGAATAAGAGTGTTCTTTGATTCATTGAACTTGACATTCAGTATTTCTTCTACTATCTTGGTTCTTGAGTTAAAAACCTTGTAGGCTTTTCTAGTGGAAGAATAACCAAGAAAATAACCTGAATCAACTTTAGTATCAAACTTTGAAATAGAGTCTTTAATGTTTAGAATGAAACATTGACATCCAAAAGCCCTGAAAAAGGAGATAAGGGGCTTCATGCCATGAAGAACTTCATAGGCAGTCTTGGAGTGTCTCTTGTTGACAAGGACTCTATTTTGAACATAACATGCAGTGTTAACTGCTTCAGCCCAAAAACACAATGGTAGGTCTGAATCAGCTAACATAGTTCTTGCTGCTTCAATTAAAGTTCTGTTCTTCCTTTCTACCACACCATTTTGTTCAGGAGTTTTGGGAACACTGAATTGTCTAATAATCCCTATAGACAAGCAGAATTCATCCAGAGTTTTGTTCCTGAACTCTGTCCCATTATCACTTCTAATGGCTTTGACAGATAGAGAATATTGTTTCTCTACTTGTAGAATGAAGAACTTAATGATTTCAGCTGCCTTATCCTTGGAAAATAAGAAGAATACCCATGTGAATCTTGAATAGTCATCAATGATGACCAAGCAGTACTTTTCTTTCCAAGGGTCATGATTTTTACTGGTCCAAATAAGTCCATATGGAGTAGTTGAAGACATGCAGTTGTTTTTGATTCTTCAATAGACTTATAGGAGGACTTATGCTGCTTTCCCTTTAAACATGATACACAGTGTTCTTGACACTAGTATACTTTTAAGGGTAGACCTCTAACCAAGCCCATTTTTGTGACTTTATTTATGGTTTTAAAGTTCACATGGCCAAGTCTCCTGTGCCAGAGATCAGTCTCTGAAGTTGATGCCTTTGAGAAGAAACAGGCAGTGTTGTTCAGTACTTTGTCCTTTTCAATGTCCACTGCATAGACATTGCCACATGTTTTGGCTATCAACAAAGTATGATCTTCAATGATCTTCTATATCAACTTCTGGCCTTCTGGTGATATGATCTTGCATGCTGTCTTTGTGAAAAAAGAAGAATATCCTTTATCACACATTTGTGACACACTCAGCAAGTTGTACTCAAGGTTTTCAACCAGATTGACCTTGTCAAACTGTATTTTGCCAGAAGAGACATTGCCATGTCTTAGCACATATCCCTTGGCATTGTTCCCAAAGGATACAGATCCTTCTCTTTGACTGATAAAGTTGTTTATCAGGTATCTGCATCTTGTCATGTGCATTGAGCCTCCACTGTCAACATACCAAGTGTTATTTAAGCCTTTAGAGACCCTCTGCACAAAGTAGCAAATTAGTTAGATTTGGGAACCCAAACCAGTTTGGCTTTGGGTTTGCTCTTGAGAACATTAACAGTTTGTTCTTGACCAGGTTGAGGAATCCATGTCTTTTTGGCAATGGATTTTTCATTAAGAGCAATGGTGGTATCCTTTTGAGGACCACCATCAACCTTGGTCATCAGTAGTTGTACCATATACATGAGATCTTTAATCTTAGCAGTTTGTGAAACTCCTGATGATGTAGGTCTAACTACTGAAAGAGTGTGACAACCGGCAACTTCCGATCGATACCGAGGTGGTTTTAAATAATTATTTTCATAAATATTGTTAATTATTGGGTTTCGAAAGTTAACTGATCATTTTAACCATGGAAACTGTGACCAATTTAATTAACGCGATGTAAACGCGTGCATCGAACGCACGTGCCAGGCGATGAAACTATTTATATTTTTGCTCGGTTTATTTTTATTTTTAATTTCGAACGAAACCGACTAACTTTTGTAATTTATTTTCGAACCTAAATAGAGACCGAGGCATATTACGTTTAATCGGGATTTGATACGAGGTAGAAACCCACCTAGGAAACCCTACCTATAAAACCAACATATTCTTCTCCCTCCCACACAACAAAACTGCCGTCACACTCCCTCTCTCTCTCTCTAACCTCTCTCTCTCTTCAGCTCACCCTCTCTCTACACCATCCCTCTCTCGCCATCCAACCATCCCTTCCCTCTCTCAGACAGGTCCGACCACCACCGTCTTGTGTGGTGGCGGCGTGATAAGGGGGCGGCGCAACCCTATAACCCCCAAAACACCATCAAACATCAACAGAAGCAGTGACGCATGGTCAGGCTCGAGATGGGCAGGGTGGTGATGGCTCACGTGGTGGAATACGGTGGTAGGTGTCGGGTCAAGTGGGTCTTGTTTGGGTCGTGGCTTTCGAGGTGGTTGCAGGTGGTAATTCGGCCGGTGGTTTGTCAAAAGGTGTGAGTTTTGTGGTCGTCTTATGGTGGTCTCAGGGATGGTGGTTCATGGCCTATTAACTTTGGATAGTGATGGTTCTCACGTCAGCTCGGGTCTAGTTCCGGTTCTAGATGTGGTGGTTTTGATTCAGCCCGGTGGTGGTGGTTCTGAGATGGTGGTCTGGAGCTGGTCTATTTTGGTTGAACCTTGTTCACGGGTCAGATATGGTGTTAACCGTGGTCTTAGGCTCGGGTCAGGCGGGCTTGGTTCGAGTCTAGGTTTGGTTCAGATTTGATGGTACTCGGGTCTCAGGTCCTTTGAGCTCGTGTTGGTTATCTTCCAGTCATGGTTCCGGGTCAGGTCCGAATCGTGTTCGGTTTAAGTTCGGGTCAAAGTTTGGTGCTTTCGATCTTCGGGTCAGATTCGGTACGAGATCGGGTTCGGTTTGGGTTTCAGTCGCGGTTAGGTTCAGCTCGGGTCAGATTTGTTCAACCGTCTCGCGGGTCAGATTTCGGATTACGCGCATCTGATTCGCTATAACTTATATTTGTATTTATTGTCATTTTACTTTATCATATATTTATAAACATTATATATTTGTAAATATTTATATATATTTATGAATGTTATAATTTTTATAAATATATTGATACGGACAATAGTTTTAACTCGCGTACGGACCGAATAATAATAATAAACGGTAACTAAATTATATATCGAACGATTTGGTAAACGGTTAATTGGACGTAACTTATATTGAACACCGGACTAAATAACATTGGACTATATTGTCGGACTATATTATATATATATATATATATTGCTATATATATATATATAAATAAGTATACACAGGTGACGAAACGTATGGTCTCGTGAATCGGAATTGTTGAAAAAAAAAGGACTTGATGAATTGCGGTTGAAAGTTGATTTTGGGAAAATTGTGGACAACGGGTGTTGTCTGGTTTGTACAAAAACAAGGGAAACTCTGCCCAAATTTTTATAAAATCAAAGCGTAACGAACTGCTATTATTTCTATATATGAATTCCCCTAAGTGTTTTGGACAAGTGTATTATATACAAGAATTAAGATAAGTCACGATCGGTTCGTCGAGTTGAAACGTATTGAGACTCGTGTTGGTACACACGAGTCTAGACAGTCGGATAGACTATCTTTTGAGCGGTCAATAAGTTAGGCTTATGTGTGATAGACTGTTAAGGTGTCCTTTGTTGGTAATTAGGGCACGAGGAAGTCGGTCGAGGTTTCAGGCTTCGTTTGCTAGCTTAGCATGGAAATTAAGGTGAGTTCACGGCCCCACTCTTTTATTGGTTTTACATTTTCGGGGGAGAAAACATGTTGTGCTCTTTAAACGTGTGTCAATTGTGTTCGCAAGTTCATTACGTTTGGGAGGGTTCGTTTGGGTTCAAAGTATTCATTTATGTTCAGTATTATATGGCCTATGTTGTGGCAGTTCGTTCGCCGCGATGCGGTAGTTCGTTAACCACTATGTGGTAGTTCGTTAGCTATGATATAGTAGTTCGTTGGCCATGGAATGGTAGTTCGTTAATCGCGGTGGGCGAGAGTTCGTTTGGGAGGTTCGTTATGGAGTTCAAACGTTTAACGAGTGTCTTCATCGGTCGATAGTATCATGATAGTCTTTTAAAAGTTTGTGAAACGTTTTACTTAAAAACCTGTGAACTCACCAGCATTATTTGTTGATGTCTTTTTGGCATGTTTTCTCAGGTCGCTAAGGTAGCAGCATTGAGTGTAGGCGCACGGAGTCTCACGGCGTCTAGGGATCATATGCATGCTTTGTTAAACATTTCAGACTTTGAGTTTACTTTTAAGTTGTAATAATACATTTTGCTTCCGCTGTGTTAGAACGGTTTTGAAAACTTAATGGGCAATTTACGTTGTTTTCATATCATTTAGTTTTTGTTTATTGTGACCGTTGACTTGGATCCTGGAGTGTCACGCGCCTCGCAGTAAAACCCCGCATGTGGAATTTGAGGGTGTGACAAAGAGAATTTTGAGAAAAAGATTTTTGTTGAGATTTCATCTTTTTCTGAGAAAAGGTGTTGCTGGTTGCTGTTTCTTGAGAGAAAAAGTTTTTTTAAAATCATTTTTGATTTGTTTTCCCACAACCAGTTGTGAAATTTTCTTGTTATACTGAATTCCTTTTCTATATCTACAAAATTATGTCTTGTGGTTAAACAAACCACATATTTCACATTCTTTTGCCTTTTCTTCTTCATTTGAAGGCAAATTTCTGACTGTTTTGATTTGTTTTAGGTCATTAGTAGTTCTCAGGTTCTCAACTCTTGATGTAGATGAAACTACTGATGGCTTAAAGTCAGATTTTATCAGTACTTCTGAAAAACTTTCATTGTGAGTTTTTAGAAAGTTTTCATGAAAAGATGTGCATTCTTTCTCTTCAGAAGTTTCATCTGAAACAATTTTTCTCCCATCTTCAGTAGTTTTGGGGGAAAAATCAGTTGGAGTTTCAGTGTGATTGTACCCTATGCCAAACCTAACATTTGATGCACTTTGTTTGTTAAGCAGCAGTTGGTACCCTTTACAAGATTCTACCCATTTTTCACAAACAACCTTGGTGTCAGCAAGCTCTTTTCTGACATTTCCTAGGTCTTCTATCATAATTTTAAGTTGTGCTTGGGTTTCAATAGCATTGTTAGTCAATTTAGAATTTTCTTTTGCCTTTGCAGCAAGTTTTCTTTCTAAATCACACTTCATCTGAGTAAATTTTCTCTCAGAGTCATTTGCTTTTCCTTGTAAATGCGCGTTGGTCTCTCTTATGAGAGCAAAAGATTCTTTACATGAAGTTGAACAAAGTTTTGTTAAAGATTCTTTTGATACCTGAGACAGGGCAGATTTTGAGGTGCAGCCCTCAAATGCCATTAAGGCAAAATTCTTTCTGCCATTGTCAGGTTCTCCCTAGTTGATGTCAAACATTTTGTTGTCTGCATCAGGATTGCACTTAGTAGTGTCAAAAGGAAGACTGCTCCAGTCAACATACCCTGAAGTGAACAAACTTTGTTGTGAGGGTTGTTGAGTCTGTGGAGGTTGTTGAGCAGCTGGAATGGAAGGGATTGGTTGTTGGCTCTGCATCTGTTGAGCAGGCATCTGTACATATTGTACTTGTGGCACTATTGGATTTATGGAGCTTGTGCCTGTACAAAATGTGCACTTCCTTGTGTTCCATTATTCCTATTATAACTAGGGTTAAACTGATTTCCAGACTGAGATTGGTTGTAGCTAGAGCTTCTACACTCTCTAGCAAAGTGTCCCAACTTCTGACACTTGTGACATCTAAGTTTAGACTTGTCAAAACCAAATTTTGTAGAACTGTTTAGTCCTGGAAATTTCCTTCCTGACCTTTTATAAAATTTGTTTGTTTAATACTTAACATGGCCAGTTGGTGTACGATGTCCATTTCTTCTAAGTCATCATTGCTGAAATTTTTTAAATCATCCATGATAAAACACATCTTATCAGCAGTTTGATTATATTCATCATTGTCATAACCTGGTAGATAAGCATCAGCAGTTTTACCAGAACTTTGCAATTTCTTCTTTTGATCGATTTCTCTTTCAAAAGTTAGCAATCTCCCATGTAATTTTGTAAGAATGAAGGAGCTAAAGTCTGGTGAGGATCTGAGAACTATAGAATATGTTTCCCATTTTTCAGGTAAAGACCTTAAAAATCTACGAAGCATAGATACAGTTGTATAGGTCTGACCATTTAATTTTAGCTCAGATATTAATGAGGAGAATCTTTCAAATTGTTGAGTTAAAGTTTCCCCATTTATGTGAGCAAAAGTTTCATATTGTTGAGCCAGGATTTCTCTAGTGTTGGCAATCACCTCTTCAGTTCCCCCAAACTGTTCTTTTAGGCAGTCCCAAAGCTCTTTGGCACTATCACAATGTAATAGTCCAGAGTAGATTTCATTTGGGAGTGCCATTTCCAACATAGAGAAAGCTTTAGCATCAAGCTCAAGTTTTAGGAAATCATCTTCTGTATAGTCCTTTGGGTCTTTTGGTATTTCTTCTTTAGTTTCAAGATTAATGTTTACTGGTTTGTGAGGACCATATATCACAGATTTCCAGCAACCGGTGTTGGTGTGTGATAAAGTATGTGCCATTCTCCTTTGCCAGATATTGTATTCATTTCTAACTAGCATAGCAGGTTTATTAGCAGAACCAGTATTATGAGGATCCATATTAAAGAGTATTGATTTATCAAATATCTCTTAAAGTGATGGATGTTGAAAAAGTGAACTTTTAATCCTTTATTGAATATCAATAAGAGCCTGTGTCTAATTCTCAATGTGTTAGATTGATATGTGATCAGATGAACCAGAGTTCTGATACCAATTGTTGGATCAGTGATGCTCTTGATGTTTTGCTTGCTAGTGAACACTTATGTGTTTAGCAAGTTTAATCAGATTTGCACATCGGAATAAGTAAGCAAAGTTACACTATCAATAGGAATTATTACTCCCCCTGGATGTTTGAAAACTAAAGACAAGTTTAATGAGAATCTAAGTATTGAATGTGAATGCCAATAAATACTCAAACAGATTCTCAGTAGATGAAATGGAAATAACAATAATAAGCTTTGAAGGATTTCAGTTTCAATTAAAATCAATGTCTAAAACAGAGGGATGAACCCATCTATTTACAGACTTTACAAATACATGAACCTTGCCAAAAAGCAAGTCTGCAACAAGTTGCAACAAGTTGCATTCTTGGAACTTGCACAAAAAGATAAAGTAATAATAAACAAATAAACTACTGAAACATAAGGCGGTGGAATGATTCTAGTACAAGTGCTGATGAATGACAAACTACTGATGAGTAGTTTGTCTTCAATAGTTTTCAGTGAAGTTGTCTGGTTAGACTTCAGAACTTCTGATCTTTCTTCTTCGTTACTTGTTGAATCCTTCTTCAGTACTTTAGTCTTCTTTCTTCAGTAGTTCTATACTTAGAATAATTTGCAGAAGAATGAATTAGACTAAGGTTTGCAAAAGTGGTTTCCTCAATTCTTTTTGTCCTAACATGACAAAAACACAGTACAATGATCTGGTTAAACGAACAGAGCAGATTAAGAGTATTAGATTCGGGCGTGGTTCCAAATTGGCTTCTAAATTGTATAGAATTGCTCCAGCACTCCGTATGTCAACTTACGTGCCAAGATTACTTTTTAGGACCTCAAGAGCGATGTAGCATGGACTACCTGTGAAATAATGAGTAAACAACACGTTGGTATGCATACTAACATTAATCTTTAAGTGAAATAGTTACAAAAACGGACATACAAAAGGAAGACCTTATGAGTTATGACGTAAATGATTACATGACCATAAGTTAGCACATATTTGCCTACCCTGGTTGAGCTTTGGCACCCTGTTGCACAAACAATTGTGGAGCTGCACGTTATGCCAATTCACTTATAACATATAGACTAGCAACTCAAATTACTTCAGGTTAAAATCAGCAAAACACATGTATTACTTTGGGTTAAGTTAGTTGAGGGATTGGTTTTATAAAGTATGTGATAATGAACTGTGATATCCCACAAGTAAAATGGCAGGACAAAGTGAGGCATACATATAAATGGTTTTTAGAATTTTAATATAGTATGAAAAAGAGGACAACTAAACACTGGTCAACTCAATAATTTTGATATGGTATTAAAGGGGGACAACAAACCACTGGTTAACTCTAACACTGTGTTCCAGAGTTTTTTTTATGGAGAGAAAGGAAAGGATTTGAAAGGAATTGAAGATGATTGGTGTTCCAGAGTTTTTTTTATGGAGAGAAGAGAAGGGGGGAGAAGAGAAGGGAGAGGATTTGTAGTGTATATCTCAATCCCTCCAAATTGGAAGATTATGAAAGAAGGGAAGAGATAATATCTATCATTCCAGATTTGCCCCCATCAAAAAAATGGCGGGTATATCTCCCACCATTTATCTCCCACAACCCTCCATATATTCAACCTCCTTTATCATCTCCCACAGAAAAGCTGAAGTTGTTCATCGAAGTAGCACAAGATGTTTATTTTCTTTTCTTTCCTTTCCTTTAATGAAACTCGGGAACACGAAGTAAAATCAACCTTTCCTTTCCCTCCTAATCTCCTTTCCTTTCTCTTCTTTCCTTTAATGAATCTCTGGAACACAGTGTAAGGGTTTGAATATGTGGCATATTTTAAAAAAAAGGGGCAACAAACAACTATTAACTTTAAGAGTCTGACAATATACCGTGAGCAGTTGGTTCAATGTTTGTTCCTGTTCATCGCTGATGACAATTCAAAACATAACATCACGACTCTTGGCAACAACATCAATCTGCAAATAAGAAAGCAATTTAGAGTAATGAAACTTGAAACATTATAACCAATAATCTATAATCTATCTATAATCTAAATCTATAACTTATAATAAAAGAATTGAGTTTGTATGAGGTGGCATTCAATGGAGGCCTCAACACCCCCAATGAATATGCCATGTGGCATCATGTGAAGCTTTCTTTTAAATTTATTTATTTTGTATTTTTAAATAAAATCTATATCTATATTATCCTAAAATTTCAAATATGTTAATTAATATATTTTCCTTATTTTCCTCTCACATTTTTTAAATGTTAGTGAACTATTAATTATTTTAAAATTTCAAATATGTTAATTAATATTTTTATCTTTATTTTTTTCTTATTTTCCGCTCACAATTTTTAAACGTTAGTAACTTTTATGTATGACATTTTTTTGAAAAAAAAAAATTATACCAAATTAACGATCGCTTTATTATCTTTCCAATGAGCACCATATATAGTGCTATACAAAAACGAAAAAAATGTATTTTTAGTGAGTTTTTGTTCATGCAGAAAAAAAACACAATGTATTTAGGTAATTTCTTAATCATATATAGGCAAGTCACTAATCATGTTATGATAGTATATATGTTTCTGAAGCTACTATTACATATATGAATTGCCCATGTTCATGTGCTATAACGATATGCTTAGCATTAAAAGGGGTTGAGATTTTTGAATCTGTTGGGAACGCAGCATGAGAACTACTTTTGATAGTATAAACATTAGAAAAACTTTCTTTAACATTAAAAGAGGTTGAGATTGTTTACTTCTTTTATCCTTTTTTATTAAGTAATGTTAGATTTTTCAACCCCGGGACACTCCCAGGGTAATCAGCTAGTTTTATATATTTGTAAAGCTAAAAGTCCAATTGATGTTATACCTTCCTAGGAAAAGACGGTGTAACATCATAACTTTCTTCAGGAGTAGCCTTCAATGAATATTGGCTTTGTCCACCATACACGGCTTTTGCATCTCCTTCTATACACATACATATCAGTTGACATTTTCCAACTTAAATTGTTGAACAACTGACTGTTGTTTGCTGATCAAAAACAGGAAAAAGCCATCAGTTAGCAAAACCATTTGCAAGTGAACCAAATCTAAAACTTAGAGACGTTTAAACTTTAAACAAACCTCAAACATTAGCAGCCAAACCAATTATTTAATGGTATCCTCTCTAATTAACCTCAATTCTATCCAAGATTGAGCGTAAAGGAATACGAAACGTGTTTAAGACGCTTGAATTTAGCCTGGGTTTGGCATGACTTTGCACCTCAGGGCGCGACTCCCCGGTCGCAGCCTACCTACAGTACTGCGCCTCAATGCATAGGTGCGCAGCTCACACAATTTTGACAACATAGTTATCTACCAAAATTAGCTTTATGTTACGAACACGGAACAAAACATGAAAAAATGAAAGAAACTCTTATTAAACTCTGAAAACAACTTCTATGAAACGATTACAAAGTAAAGAACAAAAAAGATCAAAATACAAAATGTGACCCCCGACATATTTGGCTTAAGCATTTTAGTAACATCTAAGTCTACCTTAGCAAGGAACGTTTATAAACGGACTTAACTGGGTTAGTTGAGTCGGGTCAAGTTAGGATTGTCCAGGGTTCAATGATCTGGAGGATCATTGGGAGTCATTTTGGGAATACACTAGTACCGGGTCCCGTTGTTGGTGACATTACATGAACTAATTAAGTATATGTGTAGATTATGGGTCGTGTGGTGGATTATATACATAGACGTGTTTAAATGATGTGTAAATGATTATCCGTGCTTAAATGTGTTAAACATAAACTAAGGTTGCATGCTCATATGTTAAGGTATGTTAGAATGCGTTAAACACGACAAACTGGAAAACTAGATAAACATGGATTCTGGTTCAACCACTTCGAGTGGTCGAAGGAGAAATTTTGTGTTGGTTCGACCCTTTGTAAATGGGCGAACCTGGGATGTGGAATTGAAAGAATTCCCTTCGACCAGGACAGGGCTCATTCGACCCTGTGGAAGGGTCGAAGGAGGCTACCTTCGACCACTTACAGGGGGCGAAGGAGGATTAGTATAAATACCAAACTTTGTCATTTTTCACCATTTCACAAACCCTAACCGTCTCAAAACACTCTCAAACGATTTTAATCACTAAGGAAGGAGTTTTTGCTCTTCTTTTTCATAATCTAACCTATCTACAACATCTAAACAAGAATCCAAGGTGTGTTCTTGATCCTAAATCCTTTTTAAAGCATTTTAATTCGTTTTCATCTAACCCTAATTGTCCGGATCTGTTCTAAGGGTGTTTTCATGATTAAAAACCTTTTAAACATCTTCCTAAATCAAAACCTTATCATTTAAACATAGGTCTTCATGATGATAAACATATGTAAATTGTGTATTATGTGGTGTTATGTGTTCTTCAATGATTTGCTGCTGTATCTATGATAGAAACATGATATAGGATTATTATTGATGCTAGGTTATTGCTGTTTAGGGCTAGAATTGGATAGATGGTGATGTGTGGGTATTTTGCGGGGTTTTAACGAATCTAGACTTAATGCATGATATTTATGATCAATAGAACTAATAAGGAAAATCGAACACTCGACAAACTGAGCATTTTAAGTTGAATATGGATCGATTTCAAAAGTTTCCAAATTGGGTAAAGAATCCATGCATGATTGTGACGTTTCCATAATTCTTACCATTTTGGTAAAGGCTGAAATGGATGTATTATTGGGGGAAATCGGTGGGGTTTTGTAGGGATAAGTTATTCATACTTGACTGCTGTGTTTGATGATGTTTCGAGGTGTTTCGAATGTGTTTGAAGCGTTTTTAGGAAAATTTGTACAACAGGGGCGAACCTGGACTCCTTCGACCAATCGGGTGGGCGAAGGAGAAAATCCAGGGTCGAACCTGGGAAAAATTTGGGCGAACGTGGTCAAACGGTCAAAGGAGGCAGCAAACGGTCAAACGAAACATAAAACGGGCGAAGGAGACTTAAAACGGGCGAAGGAGACTTTATCTGACTGGTTCGACCGTTCTGATGCAGAAATGAGATTTTTTATACAAACTAAGTGTTTTATGCTTGAACCTTGTGTGTAATCTATGTGTACTTGATTAGTTAGGGTAATGAGTCACCAACGGGATGTCAGGTCGGTCTAGTGTGTCGGTTAAACATTTAAACACGCTTTAAAACAGACTTGGTTACAATCTGGACAATCGGGGACTATTTAACCTTATGGTTATTAGTCGGAACACTTATGTGAAGATTTTGATAGATCTCCGGTAGAGGGATTATCAAGGGCTTAGCATTTTTACTTGTAACCGAAGAACGCTATCTGAGGTGAGTTCACGGCCCCACTTTTACTGCTTTAACTTTTGGGGGGAGAAAACATGCGCTAAACTATTTTGGTAACATATGTCATACTATGGTTTTTAACTTTGTATTGTTATACGATCTTTGGAAGTCCCGGGGGAAACCATGAATGTGCGGGGATGCACAACGGGGGAAATGTGGATAGATCTATTGGGCGTGACCTGCCCCACTCGTCGGCTTGGAGGGTCGGGCGAGTGCATGTTCACTCGAACAGGAACATTGGTATCATGCTGAACATTCGGGCTGCTTAAACATATGCTAAACATTGCTAAACATGTCTAGTAATGGTTTCCAATCGTAGTAGTAATAAAACATACGCCTAGCTAGCGTACTTGGTAACATTGATATAGTATGGACATGGTAACGTTTTGAAAACACTTGGTAACATATTGAACAAACCTGTGAACTCACCAGCATTATATGTTGACGTCTTTTGGCATGTTTTTCTCAGGTCACTAAGGTAGCAACAAATGGAACTAGGCGCACGGGTCTGCATTGGCGTCTAGATTTAGATCATGTTTTGTAATCAACACTTGGTACATTTGGGTCTATGGTTTGTAACTTGTCTAATGCTTCCGCTACTGGTTTTGAGTTTATGAAAACTATGACTTTTGAATGTTATGTATTTTCATATACAGTTGTTTATTGTGACCGTTGACTTGGATCCTAGTTTGTCATGCGCCTCGCGGTAAAACTCCGCAAGTGGAAATTTGAGGGTGTGACAGATTGGTATCATAGCCAATGGTTATAGTGAACTAGGACTGCATGTAGAGTCTGGTCTATAGCCGAGTCACACACACTAGACGGTCACATACTTTGAGTCTAATAGTGGGATACGTACTAACGTTGTCGGGGTGTCCTTACATCATCATCATGCTTCTCCGTTACATCATCCGTTTTATTTGGGTTCTTACCTACTCTTGTCTTCTTCTTCTGGATTGAAGAAGGAGGGGTTGATTTGTTGGCTCTAGCACACACATGCCTTCTTACACATGCACCTATCGTAACACGTTACTAGGCGACGATGTTCGGTGACCAGGGTCTGGATTGGGGGTACATCTGGAGGACCATGTAGAGCAGTTTATCATTTCGGGTGCACACGAAATAATAAACTGAAATGCATGAAAATCCCGATGGACTTCAAGTTTGGATGTATGGTCCTGGATTTGTCCCTAAGTTAACTCTTGTAAATTTCTAGTAGTTGACACTAGAAGTGAATCTGAATCCCTCGATTTATTGATTTGTTAGATCATGTCTGGTGCTCGTGGTGGTGGACGTCGTGGTGGCGGCGGTGGCCGTGCTGGCGGCGGTGGTCGGCTGGAGGCGGTGGTCGTGGAAACATCAACATGACCCAAGCTGAGCTGAACAACTTGCTACAGCAGCAAGTGAACATGGCTATGGCTAATTTCCAGGCTGGGATTAATGCCATGGGTGGTGAGTTGATTTCTGTCGACCTTGCCTCATTTTTGGGTGTCATGTCCTTTCGTTTGTGTTTTACTCGTGTACCGTGTTTCAGGTGTTGGTGCCAATCCACCCCACCTCAGTGCTCTTATAAGAAGTTTTGGGACTGTCAGCCCCCTAACTTCACCAGAACTGAGGGAGCGGTGGGACTGCTCCGATGGCTAGAGAAGGTTGAGTCTGTGTTCGTCATGTGTAACTGTCCTGCTGGGGACCGGGTGAAGTACGCTACTGCGAAATTTGAGGGGCATGCACTGTCATGGTGGAATGCTACTACTCAGAACATGGGGTTAGGGGAGGCTATTGCTATGCCTTGGGCGGAGTTTGTGCAGCTGTTGAGAGGTGAGTACTGTCCGAGAGAGGAGATACAGAAGTTAGAACATGAGGTCTGGAGCTACAAGATGGTCGGGTCGGAGATTGAAGAATACACTGTGAGGAGGAATGAGCTGGTGGTGTGGTGCCCTGATTTGCACACTCCCGAATATAGGAGGATCGAGCACTATGTGTCTGGGCTAGTGCCGGAGATTGCTGGATTGGTGGCTGCTGGGAATCTTCCCACTATTGCTGAAGTTGTCCGATCAGCTCATCGGATGACTAACCTGAAGGTGGCAGAAGGTGTTTTGCCTCCTAAAGGTGCCGCTGTGAAGGTTACTGAAGGGAACAAGAGGAAGTGGGATAGTGCGGGGAAGAGTGTTGTGCCAGCGCCATCTCAGCCGGCAAAGAAGTTTGATTCATCTGGGTCTTCTTCTGGGCAGAAGTCAAGTGGGTATGTGGGGAAGCATCCCAAGTGCAACAAGTGTGGTTTTCACCATTCTGGGAGTTGTGATCGGGCTCGTTGTCATCGGTGCCATCAGTTGGGGCATCATGCTAAGGATTGCAGGGTGGCACTCACCCCAACTCAGACTCCTGCTGCTGCTCCTACTCCTGCTGCTCACGGGACTCCAGGAAAGCAGGGGTGCTATAACTGTGGTGATACAGGACACTTCAAGCGTGAATGTCCTAAACTGAAGCAGGGCGATAATGGGAGGGGCGGAAACGGTAATGGGAACAACGGCGGCGGAGGCAGAACTGCACGTGCTTTCGTCATTGGATCTGCAGAGGCTAGGCAGGATCCAGACACAGTTACCGGTACGTTCCTTCTTAACGATCGCTATGTTTCTGTCTTGTTTGATTCTGGTGCCGATAAGAGTTTCGTATCTATGGACATTAGTCGATTGCTAGATATAGTACCCACACCTTTAGAGGCTAAGTACTTAATAGAATTGGCTGATGGTAAGAAAATCGAAGCGACACACACCCTTAGGGAATGTCGCTTGGAACTGTCGGGTTTGTCTTTCCCCATTGACCTTATGCCGGTACCCCTGGGTAGTTTTGATGTCGTTGTCGGCATGGATTGGTTATCACTGTATCGTGTGGAGATCGTTTGTTTCGATAAGATTATTCGGATCCCTCTCCCTGATGGAGAGACTCTTTCGGTTCATGGCGAGAAAAGCGGTGCTCCGCAGAGTATCATTTCTAGCATGAAACCCCGTAAGTACCTTCGGAAGGGCTGTTCGGCCATTCTGGCACTTGTTAATGTTTCTACTGATGATGAGAAGAAGATCGAGGATATCCCTGTGGTTCGTGACTTTCCTGATGATTTGCCTTGTCTTCCTCCCCATCGTCAGGTCGAGTTTGGTATTGATCTTACTCCGGGCGCAGCTCCTATTGCCCGAGCTCCGTATCGTCTTGCACCTCCCGAGATGCAAGAGTTGTCCAGCCAGTTGCAGGAAGTCTTGGAAAAGGGTTTCATCCGACCGAGTTCTTCCCCGTGGGGAGCTCCTATTTTGTTTGTGAAGAAGAAGGACGGAAGTGTTCGCATGTGTATTGACTATCGTGAGCTGAACAAGGTGACCATCAAGAATCGTTATCCTCTTCCTCGCATTGATGATCTCTTTGACCAGCTCCAGGGCTCCAGATACTATTTGAAGATTGATTTGCGGTCCGGTTATCACCAGTTGCGCGTCAGGGAAGCTGACATTCAGAAGACTGCATTTCGCACTCGTTATGGCCATTTTGAGTTCTTGGTCATGCCTTTTGGTCTCACTAACGCACCGGCGGTGTTCATGGATTTAATGAACCGCGTTTGCAAACCTTACCTTGATAAGTTCGTCATTGTGTTTATTGACGATATTCTGGTTTATTCTAAGAACAAGGCGATCATGAGGAACATCTACGGTTGGTCTTGGAACTTTTGAGACAGGAGCAGTTCTATGCTAAGTTCTCGAAGTGTGATTTTTGGTTACATGAAGTTCAATTCCTAGGACATGTGGTTAATGAACTGGGAATTCATGTCAATTCGGCTAAGATCGAAGCTATTAAGGACTGGGAAGCACCAAAGACGCCGTCTGAGGTGCGGCAGTTCCTAGGTCTTGCGGGTTATTATCGTCGTTTCATTGAGGGATTTTCGAAGATCGCTCAACCCCTCACTACTCTTATCCAGAAGGACCGAAAGTTCGACTGGGATGAACCACAAGAATCAGCATTCCAGATGCTGAAGCTTAAACTTTGTTCTGCACCTATCTTATCCTTACCTGAGGGTACGGATGACTTCGTTGTGTACTGTGAAGCTTCTATTCGTGGTCTCGGTTGTGTGTTGATGCAACGCGGGAAGGTTAATCGCTTATGCTTCTCGTCAACTCAAAGTTCATGAGAAGAACTACACTACTCATGACTTGGAACTGGGTGCGGTAGTCTTTGCGTTGAAAATCTGGAGACATTACTTGTACGGTACCAAGTGTGAAGTATATACCGATCACAAGAGTCTTCAGCATATTTTTGACCAGAAGGTGTTGAACATGCGGCAGAGTCGCTGGGTTGAACTCCTGAACGATTATGACTGTGCTATCAAATACCATCCTGGCAAGGCGAACGTTGTGGCGGACGCCTTGAGCAGGAAGGAGTCTGCGTCGTGTTCGAGCCTTACAGCTCACCATTCATTCGTCGTGACCGAATCCGTTCTGCACGTTGACTTCTGTAGCGCAGTGCTGACAAGCATCTTGAACATGGCTTACACTATTTTGCGTTCGTGTTTGGGTCCCATTGTTTCGGGGGATTGCGCGAACTTGTTTTGGATGAAGCTCACAAATCCCGGTATTCTATTCACCCTGGTTCCGATAAGATTATTAGGATTTGAAGATACTTATTGGTGGCCGAACATGAAAGTTGATATAGCTTCTTATGTTAGCAAATGCTTGACTTGTGCAAAAGTCAAGGTGGAGTATCAGAGGCCGTCTAGTCTCCTGCAACAACCAGAGGTTCCGGAATGGAAGTGGGAGCGAATCACGATGGATTTTGTCACCAAGCTACCAAGGTCACCTAGTGGTTACGATATGATCTGGGTGATTGTTGATCGGTTGACAAAATCGGCACATTTTTTACCTATTAAGGAAACTGATGGACTCGAGCGGTTGGCTCGACTTTACCTTAAGGAGGTGGTTGCTCGGCACGGGGTGCCTATCTCTATTATCTCTGATCGTGATTCTCGTTTTGCTTCGCGTTTCTGGAAGGCTCTGCACAAGGCTTTGGGTACTCAGTTGGATATGAGTACGGCTTATCATCCACAAACTGATGGGCAGAGTGAGCGGACGATTCAAACCTTGGAAGACATGCTTCGGGCATGTGTTATCGATTTTTGCAAGAGTTGGGAGATTCACCTACCGTTGGTGGAGTTTTCCTACAACAACAGCTATCACTCTAGTATCAAGGCAGCTCCGTTCGAGGATCTGTATGGACAGAAATCTCGATCACCACTTTGTTGGGCCGAGGTGGGCGAGAGCCAGCTCACTGGTCCGGAACTTGTGTACGAAACTTCGGAGAAAATAGTACAGATTCGTCACTGTTTGGCTGCTGCACGGGATCGTCAGAAGAGTTATGCCGATCGCCGTCGAAAACCTTTGGAGTTCCAGGTTGGGGACAGGGTACTTCTGAAAGTTTCACCATGGAAGGGCGTCATACGCTTTGGAAAGCGTGGCAAGCTTAACCCTCGTTATGTCGGACCATTCGCAATCCTGGATCGGATTGCACCGGTGGCATACAGACTTGACTTACCGGCGGAGCTCGGTAGTGTGCACAACGTCTTCCATGTGTTTAACTTGAAGAAGTGTTTGGCTGATGAATCTCTCATTGTACCACTGGAGGAGATCAAGGTTGATGATCGTCTTCGCATTGTGGAGGAACTGTCGAGATTCTCGACTACAAGATTCGTAGCCTTCGTTGGAGTAAAATCCGCATCGTTAAAGTTCGTTGGAACTCGGATCGTGGACCGGAGTTCACGTGGGAACGGGAGGATCAGATGAAAGCTAAATATCCTCATCTTTTTCCGAAACGCGCGTTTTGAATCGAGGCATATTACTGCTGAAGCGGAATGAATCTCGGGTCGAGATTCCTTTCAACGTGGGGATGATGTGACATCCGGTAATTTTCTTTTTGTTCTGTTCTTTTCGTTTCTTTCATTTTGGGGCTTTGCGCAATTTTTGGGACGAAAATTCTTTCAACGTGGGGATGATGTGACACCGGCATATTTGGCTTAAACATTTTAGTAACATCTAAGTCTACCTTAGCGAGAAACGTTTATAAATGGACTTAACTGGGTTAGTTGAGTCGGGTCAAGTTAGGATTGTCCAGGGTTCAATGATCTGGAGGATCATTGGGAGTCTTTTTGGGAATACACTAGTACCGGGTCCTGTTGTTGGTGACATTACATGAACTAATTAAGTATATGTGTAGATTATGGGTCGTGTGGTGGATTATATACATAGACGTGTTTAAATGCGTGTAAATTATTATCCGTGCTTAAATGTGTTAAACATAAACTAAGGTTGCATGCTCATATGTTAAGGTATGTTAGAATGCGTTAAACACGACAAATTGGAAAACTAGATAAACATGAGTTCGGGTTCGACCACTTCGAGTGGTCGAAGGAGAAATTTTGTGTTGGTTCGACCCTTTGTAAATGGGCGAACCTGGAATGTGGAATTGAAAGAATTCCCTTCGACCAGGACAGGGCTCATTCGACCCTGTGGAAGGGTCGAAGGAGGCTACCTTCGACCACTTACAGGGGGCGAAGGAGGATTAGTATAAATACCAAACTTTGTCATTTTTCACCATTTCACAAACCCTAACCGTCCTAAAACACTCTCAAACCATTTTAATCACTAAGGAAGGAGTTTTTGGTCTTCTTTTTCATAATCTAACCTATCTACAACATCTAAACAAGAATCCAAGGTGTGTTCTTGATCCTAAATCCTTTTTAAAGCATTTTAATTCGTTTTCATCTAACCCTAATTGTCCGGATCTGTTCTAAGGGTGTTTTCATGATTAAAAACCTTTTAAACATCTTTCTAAATCAAAACCCTATCATTTAAACATAGGTCTTCATGATGATAAACATATGTAAATTGTGTATTATGTGGTGTTATGTGTTCTTCAATGATTTGCTGCTGTATCTATGATAGAAACATGATATAGGATTATTATTGATGCTAGGGTATTGTTGTTTAGGGCTAGAATTGGATAGATGGTGATGTGTGGGTATTTTGGGGGTTTTAACGAATCTAGACTTAATGCATGATATTTATGATCAACAGAACTAATAAGGAAAATCGAACACTCGACAAACTGAGCATTTTAAGTTGAATATGGATCGATTTCAAAAGTTTCCAAATTGGGTAAAGAATCCATGCATGATTGTGACGTTTTATAATTCTTACCATTTTGGGAAAGGGCTGAAATGGATGTATTATTGGGGGAAATCGGTGGGGTTTTGTAGGGATAAGTTATTCATACTTGACTGCTGTGTTTGATGATGTTTCGAGGTGTTTCGAATGTGTTTGAAGCGTTTTTAGGAAAATTTGTACAAGAGGGGCGATCCTGGACTCCTTCGACCAATCGGGTGGGCGAAGGAGAAAATCCAGGGTCGAACCTGGGAAAATTTGGGCGAACGTGGTCAAACAGTCGAAGGAGGCAGCAAACGGATCGAACGAAACATAAAACGGGGCGAAGGAGACTTAAAACGGGCGAAGGAGACTTTATCTGACTGGTTCGACCGTTCTGATGCAGAAATGAGATTTTTTATACAAACTAAGTGTTTTATGCTTGAACCTTGTGTGTAATCTATGTGTACTTGATTTGTTAGGGTAATGAGTCACCAACGGGATGTCAGGTCGGTCTAGTGTGTCGGTTAAACATTTTAAACATGCTTTAAAACATACTTGGTTAAGATCTGGACAATCGGGGACTAGATAACCTTATGGTTATTAGTCGGAACACTTATGTGAACATTTTGATAGATCTCCGGTAGGGGGATTATCAGGGGCTTAGCATTTTTCTTGTAACGAAACGAAGAACGCTATCTGAGGTGACTTCACGGCCCCACTTTTACTGCTTTAACTTTTGGGG